>JAHLJT010002406.1:13284916-13884916 GCA_031308135.1 Acheta domesticus
ATTAAAACAAGGTATGGATCAGCGGGTTATGGTTGCATTGCCAAATTATTGAACATTAAAGAAGATTATAACAGTCCTCTCAACAAAAAAGTGTTTTTTTTATGTTCATGTAAAAAAATAGGGTTCTACCAAACATTTATAAATATAAGTAAAGATTTTACATTCGATAATTCAAATATAGAGAAAATTTTATAATATAATAACTTCTATAAAGATCGAATCTCAGATTGGAAATTGATGACCTATACTACAGCATACGAAATCTTAATCAAACTTTTAGTAAACTAAAACGATATATAAAAATATAATAGACGACCAAGATCTTCGAAATATTATTTACCTTATGAATAACAGAAGTAAAAAGTTAACCAGCTACTACAGAATAAATACATTAACAAAATTACTATATTTGGTGCAAGAACAGTTAAGCTTCGAAGAACAATTCTTCAACTTTGACCATAGCAAGTGGATTTTAAATTTAACTGATGTGCCTATTGATTTAGATGTACAAAAGTTTTTAAGTTTAGGACCTAAATTTGGTTTACCTCAAGTGAAAAAGAATATTCAATCGTCAATTACATATGTGATGTGGAAAATAATCTACAATTTTTGCATAATAATCAAAGAGATAAGTTAAGGAATCAAATCTGCAATGTTCTATATAACTCTTTAAAAATCAAAAATCCAATGGTTTAGACAAATTTATCATCAACATTTATAAGAAAACCAAACATTTCCTTAAATGTAACAAAAATTTATTCCTCACAACAGCTGATAAAGGAGCTGTTACAGTTATCATGGATAAGCAAGATTATATTAATAACAGTTTTAAACTATTGGATGATACTAACACCTATAAAAATATCCCTAAAGATAATACCAAATCTTTACAGAACAACATTAATTCCTTAATTAATGATTGGCACAAAAACAATACATCTCTATAAATGAAAAAAATCTCTCATATGTCACAATGGTGTCATCCCAAAATTATATACTTTACCTAAGATCCATAAGCAACCTTTATCTATGAGACCTATTGTAGCAGGTATTAATAGCCCTACTTACAGATTAGCCAAATTCTACCATCAAATTTTAAGCCACATTACAGGAAAAAAGTCGAGTCATGTTAGTAATGCTCTGCAATTTAAAAAATGCATTGATTCTATATCCATTCCACCTGGATATATCCTCTGCTCTTTGGATGTTAAGTCTTTATATACCAACATCCCAATTGAACTATTTGATAATATTATTAAAGAACATTGGTCTGACATTAGTAAATACACCCCCATCCTTAGATCAATTCTTAATAGGTTTAAGAGCCATTTTAAATAACAACGCATTTTCTTTTAACAAAAAAATTTACCTTCAAACCTTTGGATTAGCAATGGGGTCTCCTGTTTCCTCTGTACTTGCCAATCTAATCATGGAACAAATAGAGGTCTTCTGCTTCTCCCAAATTCAATTCCATGTCTTATTTTATTACAGGTACATGGATGACTTGATTACTTGTTTACATCAATCCAATGTCGACACTTTGGTCGATATACATAACAAATTCCACCCCAGGTTAATCTTTACCACAGAATTTGAGAACGAAAAAAGAGAAATTAGTTTTTTAAATCTTAAATTATTGTTAAACAAAATAAAATTATAACAGACTGGTATCAAAAGCCAACCTTTTCAGGAAGAGTTTTAAATTATCTATCCAAGCATTCTAAGAATCAAAAAATAGCCATGGTTTACAATCTTGTAGATTCCGCTCTAAATTTAGCTAATCCTGAATTTCACAACAAAAATCTAAAGATAGTCGAAAATATCCTGAAAAACAATCTCTACCCATCATTCTTTATTATAAATATATTCAAAAAAGATTAACACACAAATCCAAAACAATTACCAGCAATACAAATTTACGAATACCCTTACCATTTTATGAACCTGTCAATGATAAAATAAAAGCCTATTTCAGAAAATACAATTTAGACATTGTATTTTACAATCTAAATAAAACTAGCCATCTTTATGACAAGCAGAAGGATAAACCTAGACTAGGAGATAAATCGAATGTTGTATACTCCATTCCTTGCAATGATTGTCAGCAGGTGTATATTGGGGAGACTAAGCAATATATTAGCAGACGGATATACCAGCATAAATACGACATTAACAAAGACGCGGATTTGCATACATCTTTAACCAAGCATAGGACGGAACTTAACCATTCTATTGCATTTGACAAAGTCAAAATTTTACATTATGAAAAACAAACATCAAAAAGGCTAATCGCTGAAATGTTGTATATAATAATGAATGATACGATGAACACAAAAAGTGACATACAGAAGCTGAACCAAATTTATAAAATGTTAATGCTGCACCAACTTCCATAATTGTGTTATTTTTTTTTGTTTTTTTTTTCCAATCCTACATGTTTGAAATGTTTATTCCTTAACATATCTAAATGTGCTACTCTCATCAATTGCATAATGTAAATATTTGTTTTGACAAACCTTCAGGGTTTTGTGGATGTAACAGTATTGTAAATATTTAACTTAAAAATTGTAAATTCTATTGTTTTATATTAATTTATTTAACATTGTTAACCGTTGCCATAATTGCTCTTGACAAGGCATGTACAAAGCATGCGAAACGTTGAGCCAATAATAAATGTTTTTTAAAAGAAGTTTAATTCCTGTAATCAATTTTGATTGATCCTATATGGTCAAATACATATATTTATTCGTACCATCAACACCTACAATAATAATAATAATAATAATAATAATAATGACAATATACTACAACTACTACTAATAATAACAATTAGACAATTACTTAATAGGAAATTCTACTTATTTAACAGTAGAAACTTAACAATAATAACAATGACATAAAATATAGAGAATAGCTAGAAACTAATTTATTTTTAATTTTTCTCTGGTTTTGAGGCAAGGGTTCAAAGATTGTCGCAGGCAAACTGTTCCAGTCTCTAATAGTTCTGTTTGTGAATGAAAATTTCCCAACATCCGTTTTCTGCACTCTTGTCTTATTTTTGTGCTTGTGATCCGCTCTAACCGAAGTAAGTAGGTTTTCCTAGACGACGATTAATTTCACCCCAAGCAGGATAACCTTGTATGCTTTGTACATAGCACAGAGTCGCAACTTAATCCGCCTTTTTCGAGTGACTCCCATGCACCTTTATTTTTGTACCCCTGAAAGTGAATTTTAATGCTCTGCGCTGGAGCCTTTCTAGATTACCTTGCTGCGATATTCTGTACGGGTTCCAGCATACCGCGCCGTATTCTAACACGGGTCGCACTAGTGACATATAAGCTATTCTTTACTTTTCACCGTACTCCTCTTTAGAATCCGCATAACGAAATGTAAAGATCTCCAGGCTTTCCTACAACGAAATTTACTTGATTTTCCCAACTCAATTACTGTCTAACTGTATTCCTAAATATTTGCAAGATGTAACTGTAGGTATGATATTGTTATTCAATTTGTACACTGTTTCACCATAACATCGACCCCTACCAAACGTGATGGCTTTGCTCTTCGAACTGTTTATTTCCATGCCGTTTGTTTCTGCCCAGGAGTGTAATTTGTCTGTGTCTCGCTGCAAAATATCTACATCGTCCTCTGATTTGATAACCCGATAGATGATACAGTCATCGGCGAAGATTCTTACATTTGAAGCTAAATGTTTTAGTAATTCATTCACAAAGGCGAGAAACATGAGAGGTCCAATGACACTTCCTTGTGGAATCCCTGACGTAACACTAGCGGAGGTTGATAAAAAGCTTCCTATTCGAACCTTTTGTTTCCTATCACGTAGTAGTTCGTTTATCCAAGCCACCATGAGTTATTAACCTAAATATTACATTTATTTTCATGTCTTTTTGATATTCAGTAAAATAGAAATTTGTGAATCAAATTATTTTCATACCGGACATTGGCTTGTATAATGAAGGGAATTCATAGAAATTTTATATTGAAATGTTGATTGCATTGGCGCTACCAAAAAGTTAACTGTTTTATTTAAATAAACACAACATAACTCAAAGTAAGAAGTAGAAGAAAGAACTCACTTTTGTTACCAATGTGCAAATGAATGCAAATCATAAGTCAAATGCTAATATTTGAAAAATTAATTTACCAATTTGGATGTTTGAGCAAAATATAAAGCGGTTCCTTACAAGGGGTAAACTGATATTTTAGACACTAAGAGCTACTTCATATTGGTAAAAGTAAAGGGGAGGATTGATGCGTGTAGTAAGATATTTAAATACTGTACATTGAATGGCGGTTGATGAACATAAATCACGAATTATCGATCATGAACAGAAATGTTGGGCAAAACGCATCTAACATTGTTCTGTTGAAAGCTTGATGATTTCATATTCAAGACGAAATTCTTGTTTTATGTTATGAAAAAATGTACTTATACCTTCACTTCACAGTATCCCACTGAACATATGTATAATTTCTTACATTTTCAGAACAGTACTGCGAAATCGATTTTCAGAAAAAGGACAATTAATTTTTCCCAAAACTTTTCAGAATGTTATCAATGCCATCAAGTAAATTTTTGCTGTCAATATATTATTTATGTAACTTCTTAAATAATCTACTTGCTTTCCATTACTTTGTTTGGAGACAACAGAAAAAATGTATCTTTTGACAGAAAATCAGAACAAATTAGGGAATCAATCTTATTTGTTTTAACGAAGCTCTTTATTACATTCAAAGTAAAAACATTCTACATAGAGAAAAACTATCTTTCTCAAAATCTCGTATATCACAACTAATTTGTCTGTAACTGGAACAAATTGCATCGTATGAAGAAAAGGAAAGATATCGTCCTTGTCGTAGCTCATTTTCAGAAGTGCGTTTGTATTTTCCACGGAAGCAGTAACGATCACGTAAATAACAACTCATACGGAGTATGGGTGATTCGACACCCACGACCAGGATTCCGCTCCTCGGAATTGAAATTGGAAAAGGATTTTCTGGTTCCAGATAAAGTTTCACATCGTAATATATTCCGTGTATTTCGTTCGAATGGAATCGACATAGATGCTCTGAAGAGAATTTAGCTGTAGTGTTCTCTCTAAGCCCTGCATTTAAGGGATTTTCTCAGCGCAATTTACGAGCTGTTCTCAGAAACGCAAATGACAAAGGTATTGTTGGAACTGGTGGGCTCAAGTACCGAAATGAAACTAGTCATATTCATGGAATTCAATGTCGACATCCATGTATCCGGAATGCGAATTACCTTCTTGAAATTACTAATTAATACTGTTTGTGGATAATAATACTATAGTTTGGTATACTTATAGTTATAAACTGCCGTTTATTGTTATTTAAAACAGACATTCGCACTTTAGTCAACATCGCTTTTTGTTGATTGCGTTGCAGGTTTTTGATTTGGGGAAATTCTGCGTCTTACCGAATTAGAATTTTATGTGGGAGATTTTGGATAAAATAAAATACAGCATTTATTCCGAAATACCTTCGAAAACAAACTCAATCGAAAAGAAGGTGTTGAAAACTACTCGCGAGCTGTAGACGATGATGGTATTCGCATCCTTTCCTCTACACGGCCACGCGAAACCATCTCTAAAACCGCCTGAGGAAAGAACCGCTAAGAACCTTACACGGAGTTACGCAACTCTCAGGCGCTTCGAGTATCTGCCTCCCACGTACTACCAACCTCCCTTCCATTTGGCGAGGCTTAGGGCCGACGTGATGGGGTACTGAACGACGTGCCACCTCCGCAGAGCGCGCCCTGCCCCGCCCTGCGCCCCTTTTCGCCGGAAATGCGTTCCACTTCCCACGCTCTAGATTTCGTTATTTCGACGCGCGCGATTCCGCCAATAAAGTTCCCAAAGATACCCGTTATAGTTATTATCGCCAATGCGTCCGAAAGAGCAAATAATGGACGAAGCTGAAATTTGTAAACAGAGGTGACAGCCGAAGAGTTGAAGAAGGAATAATAAATACATTTTCTTTGCATAGTGTACTCATGTATCACCATTCGCAACAACTCATTTGTTCAGTTGTTCTAACGTATAGCAACATGTAATAGTCATTTAGAATATAAAATGAAAATGCAAACTGGGTTTTATTTGTGTTGTTGGCTATGCTTCGTTCACTTATTTCCGTAATTTCACATTTTTATTAAAAGAATTATATAGGACAAATATTTTTATTGGTATGGACGTACTCATCAAGTACGAGTTGTGAAGGAAAGAAAGTATCGTTTTGGGAAAAACTCCTAAAAATCGTTTTTTCAAACAAAATTTACCTTCACACGAAGGACATTTCTTAAACTATTTTTCTACTTATTATCACCATTGTTCACACATTTGTCATAACAGGAAACCTTTTTTACGCTCTCTTCGTAGGAATATGCGCGCCAGTAAAGACAGCACCCAGCATCTCCTTTTGAAAGAAAAAAGTGTTAAGCAGCTGAAATTCTTCGACAACTTGTGAATATACATGGTGGAATGGTGAGAAAGTGGTTAGACAATTTAATGATCGACGAACCAATTTTCATGACAAAGGAAGAATGTTGTCATGAAGGGTAGGTTGAAAAAGTGAATGAAGTAATTCATGCAAACACAATTTGCAACAACAATTCACAATAAGAATGTTTGTGATGAGTTTTTCACAAATTGCAGATGTGACTGTCTTCACTGGTCTTTAAATTTTGTGAGAAGTTTTTAAAATTTGAAAAACAAATTTTTTTGTGTGAGTTTTACGAGATACGCTTCGTATTTTAGCTACAACACATTTTTTCAGTGGCGATCAGTAAAATCCAGAATCTGTTCAGATGCCCACGCTGAGACTGGCTTTTCATACCTCTGAGTGGTTGCGTCAATACAATAGTACAGTATTTCGTAAAGAATATACCTTCTCTTCACCAAATGTTAATTGTGCTTTTCACATATTGCATGTGAATGTGACCTTACAAGATTGTGTTCTACATTATGCTCAGATACCCTGCAGTGTCCAATTAAAAATGTAAATAATTTATAAGAACGTATAATTTTATAAATATTTCAAAGAAAATGAAAAAAAATATCCTGTTAATTTGGATGTGAATAAAAATTGTCGTTGAAAATAATATCTACGGCAATGATGTTTTCGGAATGTATAATACATATAATATATTTTGTTTATTGTGTTTTTATAATGGAACTAAAACTTATATATACATTAGTTTATATCACACACGATAGGATAATTACAAACGCGAATACATATTTTCACCCTTTAATCACTACGTTCCTCATTCCGTAATTGTCATATCTTCTGATAATTTCTTCAATTTCCTCTCTCCACTATTTATTTCACTTACACTCAGATGTCTCCCCTCATTTCCTCGGTAGCGGCGGAGCAATAACAGCATTTGTGTGGGTTCGGCCTTATCTGCGACGGGAGAATGTGCGCGGTGGCCCATGCAATTATAAAGAGTTTTGTGTACGTTCTATTTTGTTTTCCATTTTTCATCAATGTTACAGATTTAATGAAAAATTTACTATTTATAGATAATGAACTAGGAAATTACAATTAGAATAATATAAGAGGTAAACAGAACCAATTCAAAAATATTTTGTATCAAGGATTCGTTAATCACATGTATAATAGATTTGGATTTCTATTGGACAACATTTTAGATAAAAACAAAAGCATGTCACCATGCAACGGAGCAGAAGGTCCACTAAAACCACACCTCGATCTCAGCAAACCGCTTCAAACGACCACAATCGCTCCTTTGCCAGCTAATCCGCCTAAATTTCTTTCTTCCCGCCAATTACTTCTCTTACACCGAGAAGTCGGCTCTCGGCTGTGGGATCTCGGTTGCGGTGGAGCAGTAGCGCCGCTCGACAGTCGGTGCCGTGTTCGGCCTTATCTGCGGAGGCAGCGAGTGAGCGAGCGAGCGGCGGCCCGCGCGGCGCGGAGCAAATCCCTGGGGGACGCCACCCGAACCTCGTCTCGGGAATCCCCGGAAAGAAGCGACGACTCCAATATCCGGAGCGCTGCACGCGTTAGCGGGCTACCGCCGCCTCCGCCGCCGCCGCCGCAGCGAGGAGAGCTGCTTTCGCCAGGGGCTTCCCTAGGAGATGGGATGACGGCAAAGGGGAGAGAGTAGAAGTAGGGAAAATGGTTTGAGGTAATAGAGACCGCGCAACGATGAAATTGCACTAAGGTAAGTGAATATAGGGATGAAACATGATGGACGGAAGAAGTAGTGGTTTGATACGTGGAGTTACCATTTGACTTTCAATTATTTCCTTTACACTATCCCACATTACTTGATCTTATCCCTCAAGAGAATATCGTTCTTTAATACGACTAGTAGTTCCTGCTTGACTACTCGCATGAAGTTTGATATGTTTCTCAACTCAAAGAGCAAAATTTTTTTTAAAAACGGAAATGGATTATTGAATTTACAGTATAGTTACTATTGTTGTATTTGCATATTCAATAATTTGTGTTACTTTTCTTATTTATTCAAGACTTTCCCGGCATTACACAGATAAATGCGCGCGAAGGACTTAGGACAGCTGGTTCCTTTTCGGACTTTGCGAAGAGATGTCATGGTGGAATATGGAAGAGGAAATGAAATTATCAATAACAGAAACATTAGAGAGTGGTGCTTATCTCGAGAAGCGTAACAAAGTTGCCATTCCCAGTTGCCCCTGAGAAGCAGTAATTCCCTGCAAGAATTACGACTGCAAAAGCTGCTTTGCTGTCTAAATTAAGAGAGAATAATTCAAAAGACTGCGAAAGGAGTAGTCCGTGTATTTTCTCCACTTCACAGAACTTCATCCTTATTGGGAGTACTAATTGAAGTGACAAATCTCAGAAGCCGTTTCGTTTACGCAATATAAATATTTTTTGGCATTCAACTCCTCTGGAAAACGTAGAGTCGAGCAACATCAGACAGCTTTCCTCCCAACAGTTGTGGCGAACACACGAGATGGTGGTGACAGAACTTGAACCATAAGGAGGGGAAACTTTCACTCTTATAGGAATTTTATTAGAGAAGAAAAACGATTGAGAAGATAGAACAGGGACAGGAAAATTGCGGAGCAGATAAAAAGTCGGTCGAGGAAATTGTAGATCAGTCCAAAAGATTTCGACAGATTTTCAGGTGAAAGATTTTCAGAAATTCAGGTGAAAAATGCGCAGGAAATTTTAGAATTTTCATTTATAATTTGATAAAGTTAACAAATTAAGTGAAACAGAAGAAAATTCCGCAAATGAATTTTAGATCGATCGGTTACCAGAATGTGTATGCTTAACAGAAAAGTTCTACAGATGAAAATAAACTAAAGAGAAAACTTTGGTTATGTCATACACGAATCAAAAAAGTTAACAGAAAAGGGACAAAGTTATCTGCAGAGGATATTTAAGACATCGATTAATACAAAAAGTATATACAGATAAAGATTTAGATTGTCCACAGAAAACTTTTGAATACATCATATGCAATTTGAAAAAGTCAACGGAAGTTGCAGTACATATGCAAAATCTCCAGAGGAAATGTTAGATCTTTCGGTTAGCAGAAAAAAGTTTGAAGAGATGAAAAAACAAATATTAAATTGTTCGGACCGAGAGAGATGACTCAGGTCAGCATCTGACTGATGTCTGCAGTGCCTCTGACCGCGAGGTCCTAGGTTCGAGTCCCGACGGTGGCAGGGATGTCGATTCTACCAGATAACTACTAGTAGGTCGAATTCTGTCGCTGTCTGGAGGAGAATTCTAGCAGCCGGCTGATCTGATCGTTAGTTTTCCTTGTTTTACATACACTTACACTTACTACACTACCACACATGCCAGGAGACAGGCAGGGAGCTTAGAGATGTCCCAGCTGGGGCGGTGCCCCGCTGGTGGAAGATACCTGGTGGGAGAAAACCCCGCCGGCGGTCTGCGCCAGATCTCATCATCCAGCGGAGGAAGATCACCGCCACCTCCTCTGAAAAAAATCAGTAAACTTACGGGACCGATAAACTTAATAGTTAACGGAATCATTAATCAATCAAACCATTTAAACCCTTCGTGGCCGCTAAACCCAACCATTTAAACCCTTCGGAAGCATTGTTTCCCAATGTGTTTCCACAGTGACCAGTGGTAAGTGTAGGTCTACGTAGGTAAATTTGGGTCGGTCACATACGCTTCGAAAACTACCTAATACCATACGGGCCAGAGGGGCTCCGCAGCCAGACGCAAGACCCAACGGCCCGACGGGGAGACGCGAGGGCGGGGCGCGGCCGGGGCGGGGTCGACGCGTCGGCGTCGGGGCGCGGGCGGCGTGAAAGGGCGGGGCGTCGCAATAAAGCGGGTAATAAAGTCTTATCTAAAGGCGTGGGCGGGCAGGGGCGCCGGGGAACGAGCCAGCGGAGCAGCTGGGGTGGGTGCCGGGGAAGTCGCGCCAGATGGTGGCGAGAGTCACAAGGCAGAGGAAGAGGAGGAGTTGTGTATTGGAAAGAAGTGTCAATACAATCGCTGTGGCATAAAAAATGTTAAGAAAACGATAGCAGTGGGAATGAAGATATACAAAATTACGGAAGGAAGATCGGTTTTTTATGGTGGATCGTTTCAATGATTGATATCATTTGAGTCATGAATGGAACTGAGATATGTAACTTGCATGTCAAGCAAAGATGCTTTAATGCAATGTGAACGAGAAGAGTATTTGATGAGAACACTATTTCTTCAGGCGGCTCGTGTGTAGTGTGATCGCATTCTATGCACCATGATCTGAGTTTGATTGCGGCGGTGGCAAAATAATTATGTTGCTTCCGCCAAAACACATATCTGTACCTGGGAGAGCATCGACGCTGCTGAGGGTATTATTGATGTCGATTACTGCATTCGTGGTGTCAAAGGTGTTACTAGATAGGTTTAGTGGTGCTTCAGTATTTGCTGGCTGATGAGGAAAGGAGCGGAAAATATCAGACTCCCTTCAGATTGAAATTATTTTAAATTGTATGGTGTGCCTCTTCGTAGCTTCCGTCTTGTGATGAATTGACGATCTAACTATCTTAGATCTTATGACCTAATTAATAGGACAGTAAATTGAGTTGAAATGAATGAAGGCTTAATCTCAATTACACGTACAAGTGTGGCAGACAGCAATCTCGGAGTCAACGAAGTTTGTACACATACAAGATATATTGTAAGTAATGTAAATTGTAAGTAATATATCATAAATTGTTTGTAAGATAACACCAGCACAAAGCAGTACATATTCTTTGAAAAGTATATTACAAATTATTTTCTTTATTCCAACTTCTGATGATTAGCAGATTTAGTGTGAAATTATACAATGTTTAAGTTATTAAGACGATTAAACGTGAAAAATGGTAGTTTACAATATTTACAATTTTTGTCCATACGACCATTGTAAACGATCCTATGCGAAGGATTCGAACCAATACACTACCAAAGAGTTCCTCCACTACTGCCGTCTGCGCAGTTACATTTTCATCCCGCATTATGTGATTAAATAAAAAGGATCCTCACCGTTTGCCTTGCTGATGTGTCAGCGGGCGGCGTCGACTCGGAAACGGAGCATCCGAAGCGAGGGCGTGGATGCGCCTGCCTCAGCGACGACTGCGCTATCTCGGGAGGCGCGGCGACACTGCGCGCGGGACTAACGGGCGGGGCGCCCCGGGTGACGAGCGCAATTAACCGCGCGTGGAATGCACCCGCCGCCCCCGCCATGGAGGCATCACCGCACTGGGCGCCGTTGCCAACCCCACCCGCCGCCCGCCGCCCCCGCCGCCCCCGCCCGCCCGCCCCCCCGCCGCCCCCGCCGCCCCCGCCGCCCCCGCCGCCCCCGCCGCCCCCGCCGCCCCCCGCCGCCCCCGCCGCCCCCGCGCCCCCCCCGCCGCCCCCGCCACCAGCCGCCCCCGCCACCAGCCGCCCCCGCCACCAGCCGCCCCCGCCACCAGCCGCCCCCGCCACCAGCCGCCCCCGCCACCAGCCGCCCCGCCACCAGCCGCCCCCGCCACCAGCCGCCCCCGCCACCAGCCGCCCCCGCCACCAGCCGCCCCCGCCACCAGCCGCTCCCGCCACCAGCCGCCCCCGCCACCAGCCGCCCCCGCCACCAGCCGCCCCCGCCACCAGCCGCCCCCGCCACCAGCCGCCCCCGCCACCCGCCGTCCCCGCCGCCCACCGCCCGCCTCCCCGTCATCTCCGACACCACCTCCCACCCCCGTCGCCACAACCACCGACCGTTGCTGCAGGTCATGCCTTCCCCTCCCCACACAATTCCTCCTCGCCCCTTCCGACAGCAGGCCGTCCTCGCCGCCCGCCCCCGCCGCGCGTGCCACCAATCACCATCTGCGCCATCAACACCATTGACACCGTCCCCGCCCTCATCATTTCCACCATCACCAAGGCTCCCCGCGGACATCTCCCCGCCTCCCCCATTCGCGGTTCCACGCTTCGCTACGCAGGGCTGCCGCGGAGTTTAGAACAGCTGTCAGCACCGCGCGCAGAAGTTGACTGTCGTTTTTATTTTGTATTTCTTTTTGTTTTATTTTCATGAGCGTAGACTATACCAGGTTTTATTTATATTCTTCTAGAATAAATAACACAATATAAATATACAATATAAACTATATAAATAGTACGTCACATGCACCAGCAGAGAGCGACAATGAAGGATACAGAATTGTGTTCTTCTCCAAAACACATATTCTAATGCCCTGAGGTACTGAATGTGGTAATTTTCTTTTTGTGCCACAAAATGCCATTGACTATTTGCAAAGAAGTAGGTTATCACTTCAACTGCGAAGAGAGGAACGTGTAACGTGGGGGAATTATGTAATAATGTCTGTATATATTACTCGCAGTTATTTTCAAATGTGTTAGTGTTAGCTTGCACTAAAATCAATTTTCCGAAAAATGTTAATATTTGCATCAAAAATTACATCTTTATGCGATGCTGTTATACACTCGTTAAATTGTCGTGGATTCGCTAATTTCTGAAAATGTATAATAATTTAATTAGACATTTACACAACTCATTTCATCAACTATCTGATTAAAAAAACTGATTTGTCATTTGGAGTTCGTCTTTGAAGTTCGTTGTTTGCATGACGCCCATATCATTACACATCAGATGCATTTTAAGTTATATCAGTAGAACTGGGTCGACGCAATATGATTGTTACATTGACGCAAATGTCATTCTCCATTAATCGTGTCCAATATGTCTACTTGAGCGATTCACTTTCATTTGTTCCTCTATCTTATCGCATGCCCTACTTCTCTTCCGGATATTACCAACTAAATAACCTAATTGCTTCGATAGTAATCTCCTTATAGTGCTTCCATTACCACGCACCTCGTCAGATTGAAGACTATTTTGTCAAGATTTGCTCTACTCACACCAAATATATAACAGTGGGAGAATGTAATCAGCCAGATTCGTGGAAAAAGATTTAATGGTATGCAATGCAAACGAGCAAGTGATAAGTTCAGTTTGATACAACAGTTCACCAAGGCGTCCTACAGCATTATTTAGTTATAATTTTGTATTTTCGATTATGATTATGACATGAGTCTGAACATAACGTAATTAATGAGCTATGTATTATCCCAACACAGAAGGTAAGTCACAAATGGTCATTATAAAAACTTCGTAACCACTACAAATCAATAACACTCTATCGTGTTGTTAGTCACTATTATCTTTCACATCTTTTAGTCATCTGAATCACTAAAACCTGAGTTCCAAGCCTTAATGTGTGAATTATTCGTCTAATGGTTACTCATTACTATGTAAGTTCAAGGAAGAAGTATTTTCTGAATAGTTGTGCAGTGCCTTTAATACGAAACTGAAGGAAATGTACACGAGAAAATATAGTAATTCTTACTATTCATTTGCCTATCTATTCTATATATAAACTTTTAAACTCAAAATCCAAACTAGTTTCGATTTCGACTATAAATATACTATAACAATTTGTATGAGTTTGTGTTTGATGATATTAGTCAATTAAATTTTAAGAATCAATTATTGACAGACCGTTTATCCTTCTTAGTTTTTTTACGTTCGAACCTTGTATATTTTAATTCTTTCTCTGGTTCATATTTTTTCTTGAGTTCCCGTTTTCCATCACCTTTTGTCAAAATTAACAAATGGATATATTGGTTGGAAATTCATCCAACATTTTCCACACAGTTTTTGAGTTTGCTAAGTATGAAGTATGCAAATGTATCTGCTTGTTTTGATTAGCGAGTAAAAGCAACGTGAAACAAAACACACTTTGTTTCAATTGTTATAATACTCCTAATTGTATCTAGCAGATGCTTCACAATTTAGAAATGTTTCTGGCACTTTACTTCCCATTTTCTGGCTCTTTACTTATCATATTCTCCGATTCCTACATTCGCGCTAATTTGCAACATCACTTAGAAAATCAGCAGCAAATATATATCCATTGCCGTTCATTGAAGACATTGCTTTTGTCTTGATGTTGCATAACATAAACAATTTACTCGGACTATGAGATTCAAAGAACACCTGTGGACCCCCGGGAGAGTTAGCGCGTTCATTTCTCGAGCAACAAATTGGCATAAAGAGAACAGTCAACCGTAAATGCAATACCAAAATAGAGCAGAATATTTACGAGTCATCCTACAAACTCACTACTAAATGTATACTTCAATGTTATTTAAGATTGCGTAACCACGTCTGCAGAATGGATATCGGAAAAGTTCCATTGAAAATAAGACGTTTGAAAACACCTAGCATTACTAGCGTTGTCATTTCACCAACTGGTAACGAGTTATAAACAAACTTTGCAAGTCAGGGGACAGAATAAAGATGACAACGTGACAAGAGAGCAATGTCCGGAGATGGTGCGTAGAGTACAGTGCGTAGAGCGTAATGTGTTGAGAAGCTCAATGAAGTAAAATGAAAATTCAGCACATCACAATGAATAATGACAATTGTACTGAAATGTATATTTTTTCTGCTGCCGTCATTATTTTCATCCTATCCCATCCTATCATTTTCACTCCCAACTACTACCATGATGTACGTAACGCTGTTATTTAATGGCTGCAACCCGTTGCACAATGATACTCATTACGATACAGATTTCATTATGATACAGGTTCTTGATCAATCACAGAGAAGTTTACAAACCAAGTATTGACAATTAATCGTTGAGAATCGTTCTAGTAAATGTTTTGTTCGATTGTGAATAATAAAATTACATTTAATATTACATTATGCTTGTCATTTTTAATTTCTTTTATTAGGAGTATTTCTTTCGTGGAACATTATTTAAAATAAATTGGATAAAATATTCAAGTACGATATGATTTCAAGTACGATAAAATATTCGGTTTGTAAAACCGAATTATTTTGCCAAAGACATGAGTACAATGACATCAAAGCTGGTGTTCGGACCTTATAGTTATGACCATGCAAAGTTATGGCCCGCAACGGACATTATGTTAAACATAGATATTTTTATACATATTTGAGATAACAACCATGTCCTCTGTCCACAACCATGGTGTCCGTGTGTACACAACTATCTGTCAGAAACGACCATCCTAATTTTTATTCCTTTCACTGGATGCAATAGCTCAGTGGCAATACATTTGCCATTGTTGACGCGCCCAAAATCAAAAAAATCTTACTCATACACACTGATTCTTTTCAGGATACTAGTTCGGACGGGATACGTTCAGGATACTGGACAGCATTTTCGAAGATGAACATTACACGACTTTTAAGCACAGGACACGCACGGATAGAAAACTAGGTACGTGGATACTTTCAGGAAACCGTTAATCACGAGATGCGGAAACCCGTGCTTCTTATTATAAACGTTTACGGGTCTCTTGTGGAAAGACCAATAGAGGCACGTAATAAATCACACACGAGTACAAATAATAAATTTTACCTACATTACTTTTCGTTAGCACCGGACCAAGGCTTTTTCAGGCCACGAGGGCTTTTCACCGAGCCCTGTGTTTTCGGCTACCCCTCCTACTGAAAGTACCCTCTCCTCCAGCGGCGGAACATTAGCGTAGGAAGCGCACTTTTCATGCGGTACGGCCACCTCGCCTCCCCCTCTTGGGCCCAGATGAACTTTATTGCGACCGCAGGTGACCGCCAAGCAACTCTCCGCGAAAGCCAGCTGGAGAGGGAGAAGGAGGGAGAAGGAGGGTGGGAGAGCGCCTACGGTAAAGAGTGCAAGCAGTCGCGCGTTAGTAATTCCTGTCACCCACGTCCCTCCTCCTTCTCCTTTTGCTCCACTTCCCTTTATTCCAACGTTCCTTCATTTATTCCCTCCTCTTTTCACCCTCCCGCTTCATTCTTACCGCCCTCCCTTCTTTTCTTACACTCACCCACTCATCCATTCACTCACCCAACTACCCACTTACCCATCCATCCACCCACTTACCCACCCACTCACTCACTCACCCATCCATCCATCCATCCATACATACATACATACATCCAATCACTCATCATCCACCCACCTACTCACCCAGCTACTCACCCAGCTACTCACCCACCCACCCTCCTGCCCAACCACCAGCCCACACTCGCACCCTTCCTCCCTGGTTTTCGTCTACGCTCCCGCCCGATTTCCCGTCCCCTCTCCGTCCCCTCTCCCGTCCCCTCGCCCGTCCCCTCGCCCGTCCCCTCGCCCGTCCCCTCGCCCGTCCCCTCGCCCGTCCCCTCGCCCGTCCCCTCGCCCGTCCCCTCGCCCGTCCCCTCGCCCGTCCCCTCGCCCGTCCCCTCGCCCGTCCCCTCGCCCGTCCCCTCGCCCGTCCCCTCGCCCGTCCCCTCGCCCGTCCCCTCGCCCGTCCCCTCGCCCGTCCCCTCGCCCGTCCCCTCGCCCGTCCCCTCGCCCGTCCCCTCGCCCGTCCCCTCGCCCGTCCCCTCGCCCGTCCCCTCGCCCGTCCCCTCGCCCGTCCCCTCGCCCGTCCCCTCGCCCGTCCCCTCTCCCGTCCCCTCTCCCGTCCACTCTCCCGTCCACTCTCCCGTCCACTCTCCCGTCCACTCTCCCATCCACTCTCCCGTCCACTCTCCCGTCCACTCTCCCGTCCACTCTCCCGTCCACTCTCCCGTCCACTCTCCCGTCCACTCTCCCGTCCACTCGCATACAAATACTGTCCCTCCGCCGTTTTCTTTGACCTTTGCCCACGCCCATTCGATCCTTCCGCTCCCTCCGTCTTCTTCCCACTCCCACTTCTACTCGCTTACATTCCTTCCATCTCTCTCCTTTCATCTCGTATCGCGCTAAACGGTGTCAAAGCAACGCAAGCTGTCCTGAGTATACGGACGGTTAATAATTTATCAGCAAAGTTATGAGATGAAGATTGTCCTCAGGCATTCGAAACAAATTTGTAATATAAGCAAAATAAACTACCTTATTTCGCAAAATGAGACATATGTACGCGTTTCACGTGTGAGAACATCGCAAGAACATTCTACAAATACTCACAAATGCGTTTCACAAGTAAGGTACTGCTCCCGCAAGAGATCGCCAACACCTTCATTAAGATATATGCTCTCGAGTGTTTTGCGTCATCATCTTTTCAGTGTTATATTACCTCCATAATTTCTTCATTTCTTGATATTTCATTTGTCGCTATTCATGCTCTTGAAGCTTTACGCGTCGCAACCACGCAGCTCACACGTCTTGCTCGCCGCCGACGGCGCCGCAGCCACAACTCTTCACCGCTTCCGCCGCCCTCACCGGCACCCCATCCCCTACCCCAACTCCGCCTCCACCCCCGCCCTCGCCCTCACCCCCTCCTCGGCATGGCGACCCGCCACGCCGTCTGGCTCGTTAGCGCCAGCACCGGAAGCGGACACGTCGTAAATGTTGTCAAACGTTTATGGCCGCGACGCCCACCGCCCCGCTCGCAACGCGACAACGCCGGCAGTGGTGGAGCACTCGCCCTCTCTTCCTTCCTCTATCAGAGGGCGCTACCGTCTAGGGCGGGCTGTGACTCGCAATCTCGCCAGAGAGTTTCCATAGATCGACTGGCTCTGGGTGCGTCAACTGCTAAGTTTATTAGTTCCGTAAGTGTAGTGCGTATTCTTATCGCGGGAGGTAGCGTTGATTTTCTCCCGCTGAATGGCCAGATCCTGCGCCGTCATAGCGTGGGCTTGCGGGGTTTTCCCTAACCAGGTATCTCCCACCAGGGGGCACTGCCCCAGACGGGACAAGCTCTAAGCTCCCGACTACGCATGTAAGTGTAAGTGTCTGCCTGGATATGCATGCAAGTGTAAGTGTCTGTAAGTAAGGAGTGACGATAACAAGGAAGAGGAAAGGAAGATCGTGTACGGTCCGTGGCCCGTTTGTGATGGTACTGCTCCAGCATTCCCCTGGTGTTTATTAGATAAACCACGGAAAACTACCGATCAGGGCAGACGGACCCTAGAATCCACCTCCAGACAGCGGCTGAATTTGACCTAGCTGTCTAGCTAGTGTCGAAAAGCGTGCATTTGTAGGAGCTCGAAGCCTAGAACCTGCCGCTTAGAGGTACTGCAGTGGCATCGATTGTCGCTCTGAGCCACATAAACCCTTGGAGTGTCCGTGCAGAATAGACATTAGAATGATGGGAAAATCAGCACATCTCTCAGTCCCAAGGAGCCCCCAAACATCTTCAAAGGGTAACTTGCGTTGGGGGAAAAAATATCAGTCGCCAAAGCATTCATCTCAAAATAGAGCAACTTCTCGGAACATTGCGTCCTCAAAAAATATTTACAATCACCACTAACCAATTTTTGAGTGCAGCTTAAAGGTGTTTGTGAACACCTTAAATGTCTGCACTCGCGGTCAAGAGAGGTTTGAGAAGTTCGCCTTGCGACAGTTATTAATCAGTTGCTGCTAGTTTTAAAACGCGACATACATAAAACCAATACAGTTCTTCAAGTCACGCTTGCATGTATATTCTTATTTCAAAAAGGCTTATACACCTTAAAGTGGATCGTTCACATTTTGCTCCGTCTGGTTTAAATCTGTCGTCGCCTCATCGTTCCCACCAATTGCACCACTGTGGGATCAATGCAATGACGACAGAATTTAACCCCAAAGCACGTCAAGGTTTTAAGCCCCACTTATATGTATGGGGTTCTTATGTCAGGGAGAGATAATAGATACAGAAGAAAGGAGAACGCCTGTTCCGTGGGGCTTTGCCTCTGCATTTCAATGACGAAATGCGACCTCCGATATCGCGTAACGGAAAGTTGATAAATATAGGTTAAAATCAACAAGTGAACGTATATAAAAAATGAAGCCAAAATTATTATAAATTAATATGGAAATCGGATTAATGTTCCTTGTGAATGAACGAATGAACGAATTTTAATGTTGTTTGTGTTAAATGAAAAAATCGAAAGAAAACTAGATAAAAAATGTAACAAAGAATGTACAACTGTTTTTATAAAAAACAGTGTGCGAGATATTTTATGAGGATATTCCATTAAGTTATGTGAAATTCAACTGATTTAGTATCATTCGCGTTACGTTATGATATGTTTAATATTCTCTTTACATTTACTTCACTACTTTGTCTCTCTTAATATAAGAAGAATTTTGCCTCCTATTCAACAGCAGGATCAAGAGAAGAAGTAACTGAAAGAGTAATAAAGAATTAATGATCAAATTAACCACAATACCCTCATTAAACAAGATTGAAAGTATACAAATGTTTATCTGACATTTAACTCATTCATTCATACTTCATTTCACAGTCCATTACGGTGTACAGATTAAAAGTCCGCACAAAATTTAGCTATTAATTTATAATTACATCGCATGCTAAATCATTATTTAACCCACACATTTCTCAGTCAGTTGAACGAAACTAATGCACATTAAAGCCTAAACTGAATTACATTTTGCAGTTAGTTCTCACTTTCTAAATGTTATACATTGTCATGTTTTTATGGCAGAAAAATCAAAATCGTTATTTGAATTAAAATTTCATAGCTTTATTAATTGACAGGGCATCGAATTTAATAATGAAACAGGATACTTATCGAAGTAGTGTCCCGTAATTCATCATAATACCTATTACACTGCATTTGCACAGTTCAATAATTCCTACTTTACAAGCGGAAATGAAGAGTCTCACGCAATACCTTGCTGATATATTATTGATTTTACAGATTATTTCATATTGAAATAATCTTTTCAATATGAAATTATAATTGTTTCATATTGAAATAATCTTCTTAAATAAGGTGCAGTTTTTCTGATTTGGTCAATGATTTATTATTGAACAATTATATCATTTTGTTTTAAAATAATACAAATACTGAAAGACGCGTGGTGGCATGGTAAAGTTTCATTTTATAGTTAAGCCATCTATTTCCGAAAGCAATGAAATCAAAATAGTTCGGGTAAGTAACGATTTATGAAGATGCATATTTTAAAATAGCGTTTACAAAGTAAACAAAGTATAGAAGTACAGCACAGTATAAAGTTATAAAAGTATGAAATTTGGCACTATTGTAGAAAAGCATGTGATGCTTGTATCAAATAGACACTACAGATACCTCTATCAAATGGAAATTCAAAATTCTTTGACATTTCGACGAGCTATTTTGACGATCTCCAACTATTACTTCTTTTAAGTTTTTTTAAACATTTGTCTGGAATTAGAAAGAAGTGTTTAATGACAGTTCTGCATGTAATCAAATCGCAATATTATTTTCTGGGCTTATTACAAATACACACGCCATTTGTTGCGAAATTACATCGAGTTATACTTTCTCGCCTTTTACGTACTTACGTAGTAAGCAAAAAGAGTTGTAGCTTCGGAAAAAATCAACGGTTTACAAAAAACTAATATTGTGAAACCTTGGTATCAAAACAAATGGATAAATCTAATTCCAATATCTAGAAATTATTTCTTCCAACGCGTCGTGTAGACCATATTTCGTGAGTACTTGTTATTGGTTGACGGCAAAACCTCTGTCTGTTCATCTGTGGTGAAGACTTGCGTCTAAACCGTTCAGAAAATTTTCTCTAAAATTGATATTTCCCAATCGATGTGGGCGAACTCGAGGTTTTGCGAGTTTCCAAAGTTTGCGAGTGGCTTCGGATTTTTATTGAACATTTCCCTTGCATAGCCCAAAGATTACTTAAAGCAATAGCACAAGTCCCATTATCGTAAAAACATCTGAATTTTCAAAAATTGCAAACGTTTTTCGGGCTTTTCGTGCAACCACAATATTGAAGATAAAATTTCTCTTAATGAAATCTGTTCTTGAATTAAAATCAGGTATTTTTCGAAAAATTTTTAAACAATTATTTTATCAAAAAGGCTCCAATTCCTTTCTTTATGTTTTCCTCAGATAGAGCAAGATCCCTTACAATGGCGCAGATAGCATTTTCGGAGAACCCACGGAGTTTTTGAAAACTGCAAAAAAATTTACAATGTAAAACTACAATATTGACAATAGAGATTCTTCCCGTCATTAATATTTTTTAAAAACTAGATCCTGAAATAATGTAAAGAAACTCTCTGAAGTTTTGAAAATTGCTAAGGCAAACGTTTATCTTTTTTCAAAGAGTTCGGAAGGTTGAGTTTAGTTATGAGGCTGCGGTGTAGGGTTAATGTGAATGGTGTGCTAAATGTAAGGATCTGAGTTCGAATCCATCCGCGAAGGGAAAAAATGCTGGTTGGAAACACTTTTGCAGTGACATAAAGTACTAAAATATGGCGTAGGCATTAAAAAAATGCGAGAAAGTATGTTCTGGTAAGCTCCGCTAGTTTTGAATTTCAGTGAATGTTCTCATTTAATTCAAACATTATCTTTCACCATTCCCTGGTTACAAGCCCAGGCGCATTATTTTCTCTCTGCTCAAAGCCGAAATGAAAGAGAGCTTGAGCACAGCAAACAAGAGTCAAGAGCGACATATGTGATATTCAGACATCCAGTCAGTTCAATGCTCAGTCCCTATGTATGACAAAAAGGAATGTCAAGAGGGGATTGCAAAGTAACAAGAGTATATTTCAAGAAATATGAAAATTACCTGGATGAGTGCGTGCTACGTAGGATGACAATTTCAAAAAAATAAACCAAATGGAGAATGTAACAAAGTAAGAAATTCAGAAGGTAATTATAAAACAAATATTTTTGAAGATGAAAATTAAATAGAAATATAGGAGAGAGATTGCATTAAAAGAAAGGTAGCAATGAAATAGATGCAGATTAAAAGAGCAAGTGATGAGAAACATCACTGAGAACATAAGATATCAACATATACTTTATTGCAACAAACAAAGAAATATTTACAACGAAAAAAGTAAAATTTCAGTACATCATCTAATTAAAATTGAAAAACTTCTCATAAAATAGTATACAACAAAAAACAACTTTAAAAGTATAGGGAAAATGAAGTGGAGCAAAAACCAACTTATCATGACAATGCAAGGACGCAAGCGACCTTCCGGTTTGTGAGCGAGGAGTGGGGGAGGCAGGGAAACTGGCGAGAGGAGTGGACAAACACAGTCGGGCAAAGAGCAGGACCTGAGAAAACAACCACAAGTGGCGCTCAGCTTTGTGCACTTGTGCGACCGACGCCGGCTGGCGCGCAGTGGCAAAATCCACATTGTCCAATGCGCAGCGTCATCCGCGATGCAAAGGCAGACCAAAACGTCACTAAACCCAATATTATTACACATCAAAATGGAGATACCGTTTTGTTGTGGTTCTAGGAATCAAGATAAACCCGCAAGTACACATCGTCGTTACATAAGAAGAGTGACCTCCCTCAAAACATGTCATTTTGCAGGAAAACTGTTATGTGCAGGAAAAATGTTATCTGAGAGGAGAAATACATTCGTGTCCAAAGACAAAGTGATTTCACTATACTGTTTTCAGTGCCTCTGGTGAAGTATCCATATTTTTATTTGTATATAATTCATACATTAGTTACGTAACTTCTCTTCTGCACTGATGATATTCTGAACCGATGTTATTTGATAAGGGGGCATGTAATCAGACCCCCAACATTTCGAAAACCCCTGCCCTAAAGAATATGCAAAGTTTATTTGAAAATGTGAGACATAGTAGAAAACGTGATGTTTTTACTTTCACATTTTAATGATTCTCGTGAAGACTGATCATTACGAGAAAGAACTTCAGAAAGAGATATATATTCAATGCTAATCTAACTGTCATTTTGAATTAAAGAGAATAAATAAATTTATAATTTTATTCAATAATATGATTCAGTATAAATACCCAGAAAACACGTTTTCTAAGCTGGATGGCGAAAGTAACTAAATATGTGAGACAACTCAAGTGCCTGGATCCCAAGGTGTTGTGGATTCACTAGTCATTGTTGTTTATTCGTTGTACTTGATGTGTGTTGACTTCCTGCTTATCCAAAAAGATCTCAGGAATATCATGTATTAATATCTAGTGATACATCCAATTCGAGTATAGATAATAACCAGCTTCAGCTGACAAAAGCAAATAGCTCTAACT
The DNA here is from genome assembly GCA_031308135.1 of Acheta domesticus. NCBI lineage: Eukaryota > Metazoa > Arthropoda > Insecta > Orthoptera > Gryllidae > Acheta > Acheta domesticus. Next base: position 13,308,438 of record JAHLJT010002406.1, read on the forward strand.
AAAACGTATTCCGGAAGTAGAGTTAGATCGTAGATCATTGTGAAGTTGGATAGGGAATGGAGATTATTATATTAGATAGGGAAAAAGAGCTTTCAGTGAGAAACAATTCGATAACTTGTAAGTTTGAAAGAATCCAAATAAAGAACAGTGAAAAGCATCGACTTAATTACTTCAATTTAAGGGAAAGATCAATATATGAGAAACGCCTTTCCGCGGTGGCCGAGATCGTTAAGATAGTAGTGTCATAGCGATCTCGAACCCAAAGATCGTGTGTTTGAGTCCTGCCTGGGGCATGGTTGTATTTGTGTTCATTCTTTCACTCTCCCTGTCATCACCATATCATTATATAACGTTAAACCCAATAGTGGTCGCTAACGACCGTGATGTTAATGCGACCTAAAATAACAAAAAAAGATAAGAAACGGAAGAGAGAAAGCACATGAGTAAATGAATTATTTTGTGTTCGTGTACAAATGTCTTCAGAAGCTTGTGCCCAATTTTCATATTCTCATAAACTTTATTCAGGTACATCAGATGTGAGCAATCAATTTCCGCTGAAAACCAATGCAGCGAGGGGGTTACCGCTTAATGTAGGTTTCACCGTACTCTAGCATGGAGCTCCAATTAACTGAACAGAGTTCCGACGAGAAAAAATACTAATTACTTTTCATCTACATTTCACAGTACGTGCAGTTCCCTACACTTTTGTTATGTTTATTTGAAAGAATATACTCCCAGTGTCAGTTTTTGTGTGTCATCTTTTTTTTATTTAATGTCTTAGCTTTCTACAATAATTCAAAACTTAGGAGAAACTGTCGGATCTTTTTAATGAAATTATCTTCTTTTAAATATAATAACTGCGCAGGGATGGATAAATACAATTTTTAAACTACTATTTTCTGCTTCGAACAGTAGAATAAAAAAGTATATCTTCTTAATAAGATCAGCTAACGTTTCTCCTTTCCGTGTGAGGCAGGAGCGCTCGTCAAAGCGTGAAAGGCAATGGAAGAGCCCAATTTCCCCGATGTCTTCCGCCGAGAGAAATTCCTGCGAGAGGCAAGAGAAGCAGCCAATTTCTGACCCAATTCCTGCGCAGATCATTTTCCACGTGGAACGGTAACTGCGGCGCCTCGCCGCGAGCAGCGACCCGGAAAGGCACAGCACAGCGTCCAAATCAAAGGATCGCGCTGCAGAAGAATGCTTGCCGGGAAACGGAGAGGGAGAAGAGAGAGAGGGAGAATCTTCTGTAGATCATTCCAAATCTTATGGACGGGCAAGAAGGAACGATTTGAGGCGCGACGGGGTGGGGCGGTCGGCGGGGAGGGGAGATGGGCAGGGTGGGGCGATGGGTGGGATGGGGTGGTGGGTGGAGATGGACAGTGGGCGATGTGGGGCGGTGAACGGTGTGGGGCGGTGGGCGGGGTGGGGCGGTGGGCGGGGTGGGGCGGCGGTCGGGGTGGGGCGGTGGGCTGGGTGGGGCGGTGGGCGGGGTGGGGCGGAGGGCGGGGTGGGGCGGTGGGCGGGGTAGGGTGGTGGGTGGAGATGTCCAGTGGGCGATGTGGGGCGGTGAATGGTGTGGGGCGGTGGGCGGGGTGGGGCGGTGGGCGGGGTGGGGCGGTGGGCGGGGTGGGGCGGTGGGCGGGGTGGGGCGGTGGGCGGGGTGGGGCGGTGGGCGGGGTGGGGCGGTGGGCGGGGTGGGGCGGTGGGCGGGGTGGGGCGGTGGGCGGGGCGGTGGGGCGGTGGACGGTGTGGGGCGGTGGACGGTGTGGGGCCGTGGGCGGGGTGGGGCGGTGGGCGGTGGGGGCACTGGGGAGGGTGGGATGGGTCAGGGGCAGGTTGGGTGGCGTGGGGAAGGCGATGGTGGGGAAGAGTGGGTAGGGGAGGGGAGGCAAGGGGAGGGGAAGGAAGGAAGGGCCGGGTAGAGATGGGAAGGGATGGTGAAGGGCGGGGAGGGATGGGGTGGGGTGGGTGGTGGAGGGCGGGCAGGGGAGGGAAGATGAGGGGAGGGGAAGGATGGGATGAAGAAGGGTGAAGGGACGGGGAGAGGCGGAAAATGGAGTGGGGAAAGCGTTGGAACGGGAGGCGCCGGGGAGGAGGAATTTAGAGACCTTCCATGTCAATAGGATACTAATAATTTCTCTACCAATTATTTCATCTGTTTCGTGTCAGCGAAAATAAAAAAACACAAGGGGTTATTTTGGGCGTAGCACATGTTAAAGTGCGTATGCAATTATAAACATGCACAAATAAAACAGTGTCGTCGAAAATAATGATGTAGAACGGTGGTACTCAAATCCTCTTGAGCCGAGTTCCATCACTGTAAAGACCTACTTTCGATAGTACATTTTTATTAAAACCTGAGTATTAACGTGCGAAATATTCTCAGTTGTAATGCAAGATGAACTGTTGTTAGATAAATACACAATTATTTACATAATATTTATTTATATGAGAAAATAAGAAGCCTAAAGTGCGATAACGTACGTAAGAGATGCGTGGTACATATTGATACTTTATTTTTCGCAAATGTATGCATGATATAAACGTGAACATGCATTTATACCCTTTATATAGGTATGCCTTCGTCTTATTTGTCTTCAGAATGAAGATGCCGTAGTACTTTTTTGCCGTCTTGAAGATTGTAGTAATAAAATATTTTTTAATCAATTTTTGATATTTCATACTCGTGTATTGGAAGATACATGAGTAAGGAGAAGCTGAGAAGATATTGTTGCAATTCAACCTCGCAATTTGAATTATCTGTTATATCGGTAATGTTTTATCGAGTTTGGCAGAAATTTCATAAAAAGTGTTCTTTCTGTTTATTCGAGATCTTAGTTAAATCGTAATGTGGTTTTTAGGCAATAATCGAAAATCCGAGACAATGTAATAAATTTCCTTAAAAGCCTCCCGGCTGTCCGGAAGTGCATTCCAGCCCTGAAGAAGACCACGACAGGATCGTCGAAACGCCGGCATCACTGTCCTCGATACGGCGTCACCCGGGTAGCTGACAACCTTCGTATGATTCTGGCCGCGAAAGCCTAATAAATTCTTATAGAGGGAATTAACTTAATTCCAGTAATAACACTTCGGGTCATTGGGCTCTGTAGAGTAGGAACGTCTACACTAGTGTCAGCAACAATTACTACAGACCGTAACGTTTATGCTTTGAGTTAATTGCTAGTACGCGCATTCCAAAGTCACGGCAGGGATGGCACGATACATGAACGTGTTATGGCAGCTCGGTTTGACGAACGCGTTGTTTCAACAAACCATGAATTAATTTGTATTCAGTTTGGGAACTGTAGTTAAAGAAAGCCATAGACCGCAAGCTCTGGCACTACAAACCAGCTACCGTAAATGCCCGCTCGAAATAAATACTGATTAATAGAGAGAGGATTTTTATACCCTAAAATATTTTGAAATATGCCTTTCAAAATGTGCATTTATGACCCAAAAATTCTGAAATATGCACTTTAATATGCAATTAAAATTAACAAAATTTCTTGTTCTCTATAATCCTAAGTAGGTAGAATTCAGGAGAATGCTTGGAATGAAAAGATATATTTTGTGCAAACATAATATAATCTACCTTACTTCACAGGAGAAATAATTGAAGTAAATATTCACTTTAACGAAGTAAATTGCGTGTCTTGTTATATTTCTTCTGCCTGGTTTATAAAATATATCAAGAAATATTCTACATTTGAACAATTTGAATGAACATTTTTGATGAACATTTTATCATCTACAGAAAACAAAAAAAGAGAGACTGTGTTGAGCTGTTTCGTTTCAATGACCGCTCACAAGTAAATAGATTCTACGAAAAAATGAAACGTTTTTGAGATAAGTATATTTTAACGAAATGTGCAAAATATGCGCCTATAATTACACGAGTATGCACCAACAGGAAAAATCTGTCAAATATACCCAAATATGCACTAACAAATTAATCTACTAGGAATCATATTCTAACAAAATGTCAATAAATTTCACTTAGCTATGCACTGAAACAACGGACAAAAATATGCAAAAGCATAAAAATCCGCTCTCTGCTGATTAAACAAATTCGATATTAGTGTAGTAACGGCCCCTAACGGTACTTGCTCCCACGGAACGCGCAACGTACAGTCGCGGAGGCAGACAACAACAAAGGCATCCCAGAAACGATGACGTGAAATGAGAACGTGACTGCGGGATCTGCATTCCTCGAGCGGCGCGCAAGTTCGACCTCGCGCTCCAGCGTGCGCCGGCGCTCGGCAGATGACGCACCGGCCACGTGGACTGAGGCGGTGCAGAGCACGGAGAGGAGACGTGGGGGAAGAGACTGAGGAGGAGTAAGTCGGAGACGGGCGGGGAGAAGCATAGAAGAGCAAGAAGGGGTAGTGAGGGAAAACAGCGGAAATGAAGGGCAGCGGTGGGGAAAAGGGGAAGAGAAGGAAAAGAGGGGGATTGTAGGGAAAAGGGTGCAGAGAAGGAAAGAGAAGAAACGAGAGGGGTCGGGCAGAGAAGAAAGGAAGAGGGAAAGAGAGCAAAAGAGAGCGGAAGAGAGAGGACGAGAGTGGAAGAGAAGGGGAGGGAAAGGAGACGAGGGAGGACGGAAGGAGAATGGATAGAGTGTGAGTGTGAGGGAGGGGGAGGAAGGGGAAGGGAAGGCGGGCATTGAAATTAAGTGGAAAGGGGAATAAAGGGAAGAGAGGGGAATGTTGGTAAAATGCGGGGAGAGTGTAGTCGGGGAAAGGAGAAGATGGGAGAGCGGGTAAAGGGGAAGCCGGGGAGCGGAAGGAAAAGGCGCAGTGGGGCCGGATGGGATGGAGAAGGATGGAGTTGTGACGGGCGGGGAGGAGGGACATCGCTCGCCGTCAGGGTCTCCAGGTCACGCGGCCCGCCTGACTCACGGCGCCATCACGGAAGTACAGCGCCAGGGAGCCGCTCGCTACATGTGAAAAAGTAATATTACTGAACCATGTATTAGTCATTCAAGTAATAAAATAAAATAAAAAGAGGGAGCCGCTCCTCGAGACTGGTAAGTGCGTGTCTGTGTGTGTGTGTGTGTGTGTGTGTGACAGAGAGAGAGAAAGAGGAAGGGAGAAAGAGAGAGAGAAAGAGGAAGGGAGAAAGAGAGAGACGAATGTTGAGAGAGTATGAGAGGATGATTGAGAGTAAAAGTAGTGCGTGAGGCAGTGAGTGAAAGTGAATGAGGGTGAAAGAGGAAGAATAAATACGAAGAAAGGCACTTTTAAATTTTTCAAAATTCGAAAGTTTTAATAAAAAACGGACTTCTGTAATGTTTATAAATGTACTATCCTCTATTTCAGTTCAGAACTTTTTTAAAGCTAGAAGTTATTTTTGAGAAACTTTTGATGACACCCCATGTGCTTTACATGAACGAACCAAAAAAAATTATAAAAAATATCCGTTTGAAATTCGCATTACTTTAGCTCGGTCACGTCTTTGGGGAAAATCTATTTTAGGAAAATACCGTGAGCGGTAATAGAGTTAGTGTTGTTTATCGGCAGAATGATAGATATATTACATACGTACAATATTCGGCATTTTTTTAAGGTCGCTTTTCAACAACTTGGTCATATGGCGACCACTATGCTTTTTTCAGCAGTAGGGAGAACAGGTGAGGACAACACAAACGCATAAACATCGATGTCTGAGGTGAGATTCGAGCCCGCGACCCTTCGCGTCGAGCACTATTTTTTGTAGCAATGAATTACTTTATATACACTACGAAAAAGTAATAATGTCACAAAATTACAAAAATGTGAAACAAGAACACAATGTTTACAAGAAAGACATGAAAGTACAATAGTCGTTGGCAGATGAGAGTGCTAACAAAATAGAAATAGTGCATTAGAAGAAAGGGGTCGATGATGGAGATAAAATAGACGTAACAAAACTGGTTCTATCCATTACGAAAATTTATTTGGCTTCATTTTCTATTACACGATATTTTAAATTCCGATTACAAATTTATCTCGTCAGCCTGGTTAAGAAACGTCATTAATATACGCATAGATTTGTGCCCATTTCTAAATCTGCTCAGTAAATTCCCGTTGAATGAAGTTGAAATAAAGAGCACCATGTAACATTGTTGCAACTATATTTGAAAATTTATAGCCATTAATTACGCCCTTAACCAGACATTTTAAAAATGTACTAGCAAGTCATTCTCGTGGTTAGCTTTATTTAATGAATCATTATCCTTCTTCAGTAATGATATGAAAGTAGCCTGCGTAGTTAGTAGAAATTACATTACTCACTTATTGTTATATTACTTAATTATTGCACTTATATTACTTAATTATTGCACTTATATTACTTAATTATTGCACTTCAAGAGGAAACATGTCTTCAAGGGTATAGAACTGTGAATTAAAAACACAAACATTGCTCTTTTAATATAGCAGTAAACTTTGAAATTACTATTACTCCTTATTATAAAATGTTACTTTTCAAATTAAATTTTAAAAATTCTAAAATTATTCTACATATTTCAATAAATGATAGATATTCTTGATTGCGAGCAAGTAGTATAGAGAGGCAGAGATTCGCCTTTTCAATTTAAACTTACGGCATGAATGTTGAATGAAACATAAATCTCACAATCATACTAGAGTGTGGGAAGGGTTAACGGGTGAACAACTATATACACTACTCAATCAACAGAAAATCTACATAACTTTTACATCAGCCATTTCTTCGTAATTACATTTCAAATAAAACCGACAGACACTTCTTTCTTTATGAGTATAGAAATAATTTCAAACGCATAAGTACATTGCATCGATTTGCTGTATATCATATCAACCATTGAGTTTCGTTGTGACAGGAACAGTGGTGTCATTCCAGTGCTAAAAAAACGTGACCCCGATATGACAGATACACGACATGTGTGAAATAGAATTCCATGATCTCGCGACAAACGCGGAATGAGCGCCATTAATGCACGTGTCAGATAAAGCGGAATAATTGCAGTCGATGCATTCAGAATCATTTACACCAAAACACGGGGTTCATTTAGTTTTGATTCACGGTCGTAGTTTCGTGTGCAGTCAATTTGTCCACAGGCGATCAAACTAACGGCAAGTAGAATTACTCTTTTAGATACAAATGGGCTACGAATTTTCGTTCTAATGAGAGATACCAATAATGTCATTTCTAGTTTGAAACGTAAATTTGAATTCGAAGATGAGTTATCAAGAATTAATATGATTTGGCTGCTGGGGAATCAAAGAGTTCGCGATGTAAATACGTTTAAATGACAAGTTAGTTTAACACCTGATGTGGGATTTCCTAAGCAATCAAATCTCCACCCTTCAAAATGATTCTTTGCAAGTGAGCATTACGTTACAAATCCAATAAGATAGTGTAATAATAAATATTTCCCAAAAAGAAACTGTTTCTGAATTTCCCATTAGACCCGGAGAATAGACCAGTCTCATCTACCGAATCCCAAGCCCGGATACAAGAAAGGTTTTATAAACATGTGTTCAAGCAATTTTATATTGACAAATAATACACCAAATTTCATTTTTTAACATCTCTTCTTGGTTCTTTAGATACGTAGAATGAAAAGCAAACATTAACTTTTACATAATTTTAATGATTTGTTGGGATGATAAATGTAAACAGCTCATTTTTCAGCAGGAAAATCTGCAAGCAAAGTTCGAATTGCTTGTCTCCCTTTCAGTAAAATACAACAAAGATGTGAGAATTATAGACCGACAAGTGAAAGAAGAGAAGAAATTATAATTATTACTTTGCTCTATACATTTTACGCGAGGGGCGTTTGTGAAATGCTGAAATTACTGTTGTACATGTATGAATACAACCACACTCAAATACTACGAAATAATTTGCAATAGTTCAGAAGGAAAATGAGGGAAAGCGAGGAAAAACTTCCGAAAGCGAGGCAACGAATGAAAGATAATGAATGGGAAGAAAAGAGAATGAATGAAAAGGAAAGAGAATGAAGGGAAGGAAAAAGAGTGAAAAGAAGGAAAAAGTGAAAGAGAGAGAAGGACAGTGAAAGAGAAGGAAAGTGAGGGAAAGAGAGAGAATACGAGCAGGACTCATGTTTCCTGTATCCGAGCAACATTATAAATTATGAAGTAAATAGAAAGCAGTAAAATGATACGTCAGTAACACAAAATATTAGTATTAAACAGTTACGCGCATCTGCCTGCAATAGATGGACAAATATGCCGAGATAAAAATATCTGTTTTTTCAGCGGATGCAGTGCAATTAGATGTATCATTTATTGCAGTAGCAAAGCAAACTGACGCAAAATGTTATCTGATGAAAACACCACTACGGACAGTTGAGCAAACATCGTGCTTTATAATTATCCTAGAGGGATTAATGTTTGTTAATACAGAAGGGTCACATGATTACCGAGATTTAACGTAGGAATTAGTGAGAGTACTGGTAGGAATAGAATCATGGTGTGCGTTATCAGAGATCGTATTTTTCCTTGATTAATGTTTAAAATATATCACTAAAACGAATTAGACTTAGTCACACGATAGGAAACAATTTGAAGTTTCGTCAAAATTCGTGTAAGCACAATTTTTAACAGGTTTCGGATGTTATCCAACATTTCAAGAATTATTCAGCATTTAAAAAAGAATTGGACATTTCAAAAAGAATTGGTCTTTTCCAAAATTAATCATTTCAAAAATTATTTAGCATTTCAAAAATTATTCAGCATTTCAAAAATTATTCAGTATTTTGAAAAATATCCCGCATATCGAAAAACATCTAGCATTTCAAATGTAATGCGGCATTCCTAAAGTAATGCGGCATTCCTAAAGTAATGCGGCATTCCTAAAGTAATGCGGCATTCCTAAAGTAATGCGGCATTCCTAAAGTAATGCAGCATTCCTAAAGTAATGCGGCATTCCTAAAGTAATTCGGCATTCCTAAAGTAATGCGGCATTTCTAAAGTAATCCGGCATTTCTAAAGGAATTCGGCATTTCTAAAGTAATCCTGCATTTTCAAGTAGCCATCATTTCGAAGTATCCTGAATTAAAATATCCCAACATTCAATTACCTGCTCATTTGATTTACACATAATTCTGGATTGATTAGAAATTCTATTTATCCAATAATTGAAATTAGTCGATGTAGGAATGACAAGAGTCTCTGTACTGTTGAAGACTTCAGAAATGTGGTTATTCTTTCACTCAGTAATCGCATGTACATTTGAGCATCCCAGCAATGACCGGATTTAGCAAAGCACCGTTTGGTTCAGAATCTACGCTCTCCGTCACCCATCGCATCTGAGGCTCCAGCGCACGGACTGGCAGCAGGCCTCTGATGGCGGGCGCGGGGGCGGGGGCGGGGGGGCTGAGGGGGGTGGGGAGCGGAGCGCGTCGGCGCCGCCCGAGCAGCCAACGCCCCCCGTCGCCGCTGCTGCTCCGCTTCGCCGCGCGCGCCGCTGATCCACGACGACCTCACGGGATGCCCATCACACCGCCTCGCTCCTCCTCCCCCCACACTGCTCCGCCCCACCAGCCCGTCCTCTCCTCACCTCTGCCCCACTCACCTTCGCTTCACCCCATCTAGCCTCACTGTACCCCCCCCCGCTCCCCGGCTTCACCCTGCTCCACTTCACCCAGTCCCGCTTCACGTAGACTCGCTCCACTCGCCCAACACAGTCCTCGTGCTCACAGCTTCGTTTCACCCTACCTCACCGACACCATTTCCACCACACCCATTTCAGTCTCACCCCACTCACCTTCGCTACATCCCACCCAGCATCCCCCAGGTCCCCCGCCACATCCTGCTCCACTCCAATCCTCTTCACCCAGGAATGCTTCACCCCGAACTCGCTGTACCCGAGCTCAACCATCCTCGCTACACTTAGCTCCGATACGCCCACCTGTCTCAATCTCCACTCCACCTCACCCACCCGCCCAGAATCATTTCATCCTCCCTCAGTCGACCCAGCCCCTTCTTTAAAGTAAGCAGAACATATCCTTTCGGAGATTACTTTTCTGGATATGGCATTTAACTGTAATTTTTTAAGAAAATAAACTTGTAGATCCTTTACGTACATGATTTTACCCCATTTTCTTCCCACAAGCAGTGTATTTTCCCATACCCACTCCCACTCTTCCTTTTTGGCAAACCTACATTCTTGAGTTTATGAAAGTTCCAAATGATTATAGACAGTCTTAATGATAACATATATTTATTATCTTGGCAACGTTTCGGAGACTATATGTGTCTCCATCATCAGGCCTTTAATTTTAATACAATGTCATAATCTATAAGATGAAATAATAAAATTACAAAACATCAAATCTCTAAATATCTACTAACTTGACTACCTATAATCATTAAGACTGTCTGTAATCATTTGGAACTTTCATAAACTCAACAATTTACAAGAGACAGTCTATAGTTCAACTTCAAATCTACATTCTACTTTACGCGCTCGGGTGCATATTCGTCTCACTGTGCGCAGCGGATGCGAATTTTCGACCCGAACGGGACGCAGCACCTGAATCAGCCGAAGGTACAGTTACGCGATTGGCAGCGGAGCGAAGGGACGATGTTAGGGGGACAGGTGGGACAGGGGCGGCACGTCACAAAGCATGTCGGGAACAAATGCTCGAGTCATGTCTCCAGCCTGCCCGGCTGAAACGGGAGATCCGCTACCAACTGCGTTTGGCAAATGAGGCATCCTCTCGGATTGCAGATTTCTCCCCCAGCGAGGTACCGCTCCAGATGCTATAAACTCTAAGCACCCGACGCGTGATCTCCTGAAATGTGTGGTATTGTAGGGTATGTGAGAGTAGGTGTGTATGTGTGTATAAAGAGAGAAGATGAGGGAACGTGGATGAGTAAGGAAAGACAGCGTGCAATCAGTGGATCGTTTCTTAAGGTACTTAAGGAAATCGCTTGGTATTTATGAAACTGCGGAAAGCTACCGATCAGAGCAGCCGGCTGCTAGAATTTCGTCCAGAGAACATGCACGAATGCAAACTTTGTATATTGTGTAGAAACCGTCGCCGTCAGTTCTAGATCCTTGTGATCTTCCGTTCAGCGATGGTGAAGAGGTAACTAATGCTACCACTAAGCCATCACAATCCGCCGCTGTGGCCATTTCCAGTAGCACTATTTTTTTCACATCGAAGGTTCCCTTACTTCAGAATAAGCGACATAACTTCACAATCTGTTAAGTAATTGACACAACAAAGACGGATTTTAATTACAGAACTAAATTTTCGTTTCTCTTTAAATGTTAAATGGAATTATAAACATCACACCAGTTTTGGGTGTTCAATTATTCGGAGAAAGTATTCAACACACCTCCCAAATCATTAACATTTTCAAACCTAGAACTATACCCAATGAATTTACTTCTTCATTCTAATATATTAAAGTAAAACAACCTCCAATATGTCGAATTAAGTTTCTCCCTTCTTACAATATATTTGGAATGTTTCCGCTCGACAAACTACTCAACCAGAGAAAATCACAAATCGAGGTCAACTTTAAATAACCCATTATGTAATTACCTTCAAGTGCCGTTGAATGACCAAGGTAAGCATCCCGAAATATTGGGGAACCTATAAAATTCCGCTTTTCTTACCTGCAATCCAAGAGAAAACTATTTAAAATCTACCGAAGTAAAATAAAAAAAATACATAAAGCATACCCTCAAAAGTACAGCGATAAGTGTATTTTATTTCTCATTATAACTATGAGGAATGTGCATTTTGATACAGAACATCATACATTTTTTTACTAGATTATGAATACTGAGTAGTGCATATAAAAATAAGATACGTATCATCCATTCGATACAATTGTGCAGTACTCAATATCACACCATGTCTTTTCTGATTTTCTGTACTATTCACTAAAATCCAATACGAAATCGAATGTAAGGCTTCTTTATGAAAGGTCTTTCAAACCTGCAGAATTTCCGTTCACGTGCTGGAACAGACGTTTCCTGTATTCCCTCGAAAATTGCTGAACGTATTTCACATTGGAGTGCTTTTCAATTTCGTTGCAACCCCAAGGCAATCCAACCACGGAATGTGAAGAACCCGGCTGAAGTCCTGAAAGGAACGTTTAGGCAAAGAGTATTCTGCATCATTCCATCGATCCAGCGCCAAATTTGCATTCCCATAATTCCCTTATGCTTTTTTAGGCAAAATGATTTACAATCTTAAGACTATTATGTCTAGTATTTAACAAATATAGAAGAGTTACTACAAAAGTTTTCAGATTCACAAAAATACAAATACTAAAAATAGCATTTAAAGTGCGTCCATCGGGATGAATTGTTCCTCATTGGAAGATAATTACGATGTATTTTGGACACTTTCAGTAATTCTATCTGCAATTTAATTTCCTTGTCAAGTTATTGGGTCTCAAATCCATTTACAAACTAGTTGGAGAACGAGGTTGGTCCCCGAATAACACTTACACACTCTGAGACCTTTGCAATTACACACCTTTAGAATATTTCCTTTTCGCTTTATGAAGTTTCTGCCCTGAGACAACAGGACAATAGCGGAAACAACTTTCTTACATAAACTAGTGATGCGGCATCGATTACAAGAGCATCGATGTTGATGTTAGCAAACATCCATGTTCAAAATTAAAACTTCGATGATAATACATCGATTAAACACCAACGATGTTTTTCAACATCATTTCGTCCCACAGCGCATTTGTTGACCACTTCAATGTGCGAAATGAATATAAAGAAGGAGAAAATACAAGGGCATGGAGGCGACGTCGGGCGAGAGAGTTTGGTCAATGAAGATATTACAAACAGCATTCCTTTGGTTCCAACACATGAACTAAAATGTTATTAGCAGTTATATTACATTTTTTAACTTTTAGATTATGATAGTAATGGAAAATTTGCTTTCAGAAACAAAACATCGAGAAAGAAAAAATAATGACCACTAATCATCGATGTTAAAAAACATCGGCAGTAATCCATCGATGTTTAAAACCTCGATGTTTCAACAAAAACATCGATGTTTTGACAAAACATCGATGTTATGAAAACATCGACATCGATGTTGCATCTCCAACAGAAACCAAAAATCCGAATAATTCGAATTACCTTCCGGGCTGGATGGCCGTGGTCTAAAGAAAATTATATTTCCATTCGTTTCTTCTGTGTATGGAAGTATGATTTCCTATAGGCCACGGCTGTTCAGCCCAGAAGGTAATTCGAATTGTGAATCCAGCCGTAAAAGCCTACATTACTTTAATAATACGAATAGCTCAACTTCCAAGGACAATCAGAAAACATGCTACCAGTGATCGCAGTTCTCCGAAACACATGGACACAGTCTGTCACAAAACATTCTTTGTGCAATTCACGAAAGAAATTATGTGACCCGGATGCAATGAAGAGTCAGATGATTTCGTTTAGACATTCATATTAATATTAGGATTTATTTTTCATTGTAATACCAGATCCTAAGCCATAACACACTTCACCACTTCATGTTATACACATTTCAAAGGAGCCCACCAGTGTGTTTGTGTCTAGTGCAGGGTCACATATGTGACCCATCAGGTCGTAATGAGTAAGGGACTATCGGCTGGATAAAAGACCTAGGAAAAAAATAATGTTGGATAAATAGCGGAAGGAGAGGCGGAGAAATAGGAAGAACCCTGACAGACACTTGAGAAGCCCTGCCGCTAACCAGCTTTGCCGGTATTTGAACCCTCGTCCCAGTCGTGGTAGGCTAGCGGTGTGATTCTTGTATTAGGTGTAATTCTTGTATTAGGTGTAATTGAAGGAAGTTATACTATCAAAATCTATTTACGGCAGATATGAAGACCTTCGGACAATAACATGCTATGCTACTATATGTAAGTTTTGAAAAAAAGGCAAGTAAAGTCTTTGACATTGCGTTCTACACGTAGGGATAAAGAACATTCATTTATGAATTTACACTGCCATCTCAGGCGAATCATTAAAATAAAAAAAACTATCTGGATACATATACAGGACGTCAAAATACGCTAATATCTTCATATCATCAGAAATGAGATTTTCATCGAAAGTTTCTTTCGATGAAAACAAGGAACAACAATTCAACAAGCCAGCACGCAATTAACCTCAATATTACACAGACTGGTTAAACTATGATTTAAATTTCTCCTCGTACGGTCTTATTTCAGCCAGAAACATTTTATTACAGAGATAAAAAAGAGAATTAAGGCGTAAAGTTGCAGACTATACTCTATACTTTCTGTAATTTATATGAATATTATATTTATTCTGTAACATTTTATACAACGTAATAAAATATATGAAGTATTCAATACATATCTTTATTTAAGAAAACTATAATCCGAAAAAAACATTTTTAAAATTATATTATTTTCGAAACTGAATCCACATAAGCTTTCTTTTCGTTGGACAAGTACTGCAGAAATGAATGAGCTCGTTCTATCGAATTATAAAGTTTTGAATACAACGATCCACATTCCTCTCCACCGCTCAAGGCGCGAAGATCGTCCGATGAAGTAGCAATTTTTCGAAAGCGAAGCGCTGGCGGCGAAGTTATTAATTTCGAAGGGCTGCACTCGAGCGCTTGGATAGAACGTCTTCGAGGAGCAGCAAGCCCGAGCTGTTATAAAGTACCCGCCCGAACGCTTATTGAAGCTTCGACTGCATTCTAACTCCCCCTCCTCACTCCATTCTTCCCATTTCTGCCTGCTTCCTCGACGACGCTGCTCTGCCCTCCTATCCTCCTCCATATTCCGAGTTTTATTCCCTCAATCTGTATACTCCTCCGCCCCTCTTTCTCCACATTACCTGTTCTATTCCCTCCGCATATCATCCTCCATTATACTTGCTCTCTTTCTTCCTACCCTCCTCCATACTCCTCGCTCTATTCCCAACTATCCTCCTCCACACTACTAGCTCTATTCCCTCTTATCCTTCATACTACTAGCTTTATTTCCACCTATCCTCCTCCATACTACTAGCTCTATTCCCTTCTATCCTCCTCCATACTACTAGCTCTATTCCCTCCTATCCTCCTCCATACTACTAGCTCTATTCCCTCCTATCCTTCTCCATACACGCCGCTCTCTTCTCTCTTCCATCTTATCCTGCTCCATACTCCTATCTCTATTCCCTCTTTTCTAATCCTGCGGTATATATCCTTCTGCCCATTTTTCCTTCTTTTCCTTACCCCTCATTCTCCTTTATCCTCCCTTCACCTTCATGTTTCCATATATTTTCTCTTTATCCTTTTAGTTCCCTTTCATACATCTCCCTCTCTCCTGCTGCTTCTCCTTCAATTCCTCCCTCATTCTTTCTCCCCTTCCCTCCTCTCGTTTCTGTCTTCCTCCTTCTTCCCCTCTTCACTAATTCCTCCTCCTTCTCCCTCTTCGCTAATTCCTCCTCTTTCCCTCCTCCTTATGTTTCTACCGTACTCCCTCCCTCCTTCCACTGTTCTTGCTCCGGAAAATAAGTTTCCGGAAAACCTCCCCCTCGATATACATTTTTCATAACGTGCCGCTACCTCATGGACCTCGTTTTTCTTTTCGGAGAGAAAAAACATGGCCTACAGACTTTAATGAGATGCAGCATCTTTCTTCCCCATGTTACATAAAAGAAGCTTTTCTAATTAGCCTTCTGCATTGGATCAGTTAAATGCAAGTCTTGAAATTTTACCGCTTTTCGTGATTTCAGAAAGTTATAAGCTAAAGAAGATAAACGTGTAGAGTGAAAGAAATAATTGATATTATCAAAAATAATAACAGAATGAAGTCTGAAAAGTTTAATTGTTCCAACAAAAACACACTGTGATTGATTAATTTAGTGACCGTTTAAAAATTAATTTTTTTGCGTTGAATTTATTGATTATTAGTCATTTAACGGAACACAAACTTAAGTTTTTTGGAAACTTTCAAATTTATACCAAGTGTTGAAGCTAACAAGTAGTATGACCGTATAACCTTATTTAGCAATGAAAAAGCAAAAGTGTTATGAGAAAGAAGGGACAATTTCACATACAAGTTGCATTAAATGTGTACTCAGAGTATTGCTTACACACATACGAAGAAAATATGAACTGAAGTTAAAATTTATTTTTAAGTAATTTCTATTTTAGTTCATTATTCATTCAATATAAATTCAGTTCTTGGCGTTAAAATTTTGAGTTCCTGAAAAATGTTCTATTAAACATGTGCCAATATGATTTAATAACACAATTTCGGTCATAATTTTTCTTGAATTAGCGTCAGAATGACTTAATACAATGACTTATATCTTCAAAGTTCAACATCGGACAATATTTCATCGGACAACATCGGATATTTTGACATCAACAACAATAATTTGGTATTATTGTATGTTCAAATACTATATTATTTACAGGAATTTTGCGCTAGAAGTTTGTCGACTACGTCGAACTCTAGCATCTCTCTGGTAAATTCTTCTCTGTTGGTTGCGTCCAGACGATAAATCTTAGTAAGGATGAAGCACTAGAATGAAGAACAAGAAGAAGATGAAGATAATGAAGAAAAAAGATGATAAGGAAACGAAAAATGAGAAGAAAAAGGAGAAACAGATATGGACATCTATATGTCAAACGTAATGAGAGGCATAATACCAAGCCAGTATCTTGCGGCATGATTCGTAGAGCTAGCATGTTTGCGAAATAGTTTTAGTTTAAGTTAAGTGTAAATTGTTCTGATTCTCAATAGAAAATTTTTTTTTAAACTTTCCTCAAAGTAGAAGCAATTACGAATAGTTACTATTACGCGTAGTATCTATTGCTATTACAAATAGCGACTACGATTTCTGCGGCGATTTCTGAGTGGTGGAAATTTGCTTTCGAGGCCCGTGAAGGTTGCTACTCTTTTCAGCTAGCAAAATTGCTTTGCTTTCACCTTGCACAATTTCGTGGTGTAACAGAAAAAGGAATATTCCCACGTTTCTATTTAATCTTCCTTTACTTTCAAGTCCCCAGGGACCGCGCCTGCACCTGAACACCCTCTTCTTGGTAAGAATGAATCACAAAGAAAAAGAGGAAGAAGAATAAAAGGAAGAAAAACGAAAATTGAGAAGAAAAAGAAGAAGAAGAAAAAGGAAAAGAAGAAGAAGAAAAGGAAAAAGAAGAAGAAGAAAAGGAAAAAGAAGAAGAAGAAAAGGAAAAAGAAGAAGAAGAAAAGGAAAAAGAAGAAGAAGAAAAGGAAAAAGAAACAAAAAATTGGAAGAAGACGAAGTAAAATGGGGGAAAGAAAACAACCTACAAACGATATATTTTGGTTTGTGTATTTTACGCTATACAAACAGAAACCCTCCAAAAACGCTTAGCCACTGGTGTTGTCTCCTAGAATTCGCCCACCCACAAAAACTTCTGGGCATCATCTCCCGTGACATCATCACGTCCTTCACATCGCTTGGCTACCGGGGAGTGGAGACTGCTAGCTTTTTTCCAGCAAAAACACTGACATTGGCGAGTTAAATCCTCTTTAAGCATTAAAGTAGCCACTTTACGACAACACACTTCGGCGGTTTTAAGCTTGGCAATGGACTTCATTTGGCAACTTGCCGAGTCGGCGGCGACGGAAATCCATACTAAGAGGATGCATCGTACGAGATGATAATGAGCTGTAATGATGTTGCACAGGAAATATAGTAATTAAAGAAACTTTTTACTCGCATCGGAAACTCCTCAAAAATGGTTTTATATCAGTCGAATGCATTTTATATGAGTCGAAAGCACGACAAGAGGTTAGATTTTATATTTCCTCTTTCTTCGGTTAGAGATAAAAAATCATTAGAGCATTTAATAATCCTTAAACTTGCACATGGTTAAGTAATAATTTTTTGACAAATTTTTGACACTCTTCGAAATAAAGTCGTATTATTTTTGCCCAAACTTTAAGACAACACAATGAAATAAAATACCCATATCATACCGTAAATCAGATATAACAATACGGATCATTTGGGAACACATACATTGAAATGGCTTCATAAATATTTTGTAAATTGGAAGCGGTTAAAAATATTTTCTACGAAAAATTGTTATTAGCTATTCACAAAGGACAGATTCACGGCCACTGCACTCTATTGTTCATTCATTATTAAAGTAAATTTCCCTTTATGCGACACAAAAAATTTCATGACTACAGTAAAAAGAAACATATTCAGGCAGATATTTTAAGGGGAGCCGGAGGTGCCTAAACTGTCCATGTTAAAATGAGGACTTTTGGTGTACCTTTTTTCAGAAACTATTAAAGGTACAGCTTTGAAATTTTCACAGTATGTATATTGAATCTTTCTTATCTCATTAACACAAGGAAATTTTAGTATTTAGAATATATTTCGAGACTTTTTTATTTTACATTATTTTTTCTTAATTTAAAACAAAAATAATGTTCATTCCAGTCAAAATACTAGAGTGTTTGTTAAATTACTGTGTTAAAATTGAGACTGATCCACTGGTAATAAGCTGTGAAAGTTTAGCGTACCTGCCACTCATAGTTGAAGAAAATGTTCCTTGAATATGAAAACATGTAACCTACGGGAAATAGCTTGTAAAGTTTCATAACAAAAAAAATGCCTATATAACCAGCTGTAGGCGCTTTGTAGCGCTCTAGTAGTTTAAATTAGCAACACAACAATGGATTAGTACTGAAAGTTGCAAAACATATAACCAGGGAGCTCCAAATATGAGCTATGGTTCGATTTTCATATGCCATGTGGAAGAAGAAAGCCCATTCTGGTCTATTCATGTAATCCATGACTCATTCAAGTCACTTTTTTTAATTTTTTAATTTATTTACGTGAAAAACCGTTTAAAACTGTGTGTGGCGAGCTATGGGGAGAAATGAAATTTGTGCACGTTTTCATAATTCTGTGATCTCTATCCTAAACTATATTCCAGTCGAATTTTGAATACAGAAAAAAGAGCGTTTTTTTTCAAGTTTTGTTGACAAAAAATATTCGCTTCTATATAATAAAATATATTTTCAAAGGTAAATTAGCTATATATTTGTGCCCTTAACCCTCATCATGTTCTTCATGAAAGAATAATCCTTTTTGACGCGACAATATATGAAAAACAATTATTTCAATAACTTCACTCAAGCTTTATCACATGTTTTCAATGTCACATACGAGGTCGCTAACAAGTAATTACCGGAGGTGTCTGATTATTCCCTTCAGATTTGATAACAAAAGTCAAGTAAATCAAATTACGGTATCTGACACACACCGTAATCGTAATCATATGGTTATTATCACACTTTCCGTTCTTTACGTACATTACAGTGCCCCTGAAGAAATTTTAAACGTAACTGTTTTCTGAAATAAATTCAGCTCAGTTTACGACTATTAAAGAGGACATTGTTACGAAATTAAATATGGAAGTTCAGTCGCGCACATTCAACTGCTGTTGGAGTTTTATTTGTAGGTGTCTGCTCAAATCGACCCATCGATTAAGTTGTCACCCTCACGCGCCATTTTTTCGTGGAATCGATTAAGTTTTTCATATAATACGTGTAAATGTCCCTTTTTTAGTGGCTACCTCCCTTACTGGAAACGGTAGAGCAAATTTCGAAGATTGATCTTTATTAAGAAGTCACCTCAACTGATTTTGAATTGTATTCTAACAATAATTGAAAAAGGGGTGGAGATTACTATTGATTTAATATTTTCCAACAACAGTACATATTGTTAGATTACTTCCATTATGTCGAAGGGGAATTACCGTTTTAGGTAACAACAGATAACACTGATCATTGTCAGCCGTCTCTACTGTAAAGATCTACAGGATATGATTTGCATCTTCAAGTTAAGTTTGCTTCTTTGATTCGGTGACGACAGAAAGTGAGTTACTCTACAAAGAAAATGAGTGCCATAGTCAAGGGCAAGGAAGTTATGTGACATGAGGCTAATCACCTTGTTTAAATTTTCTTTTATTTGAGGTGAAGAATAGTTGGACAGGATACAGTATCCTGTATCAACATTCGCCCAAAATATTGGCCAAATTGCTGTAAAATAACATATTCAAGAAAATTGCGTACGATTTAATAGATATGGCTCATTTTGATTCACTCCCTCGGGCAATTAATAATAAAGCATTTCTAGTAAATAAAATATGCGAACGTGCTATTTATCCATTTGTTTTACGTGTTAGACCAGCTTAGATGGCTCGCGATACCAATAGATGTCAATGCAGTGGCAGTGCTTGGGAGGTTCAAGCGCAGTGTTGTCAAGGTCGATGCCACGAGCGAGAGTCCGTGGCACGACTACCACGAGGAAATCGCCTCTTCACGGAGTTCATCCCCCCGACACCAGAGACAACGCCATCCCTATTGTAAAACGGCGGGGTTGCTACTAATAGTTCCCTTTCCCGACGCTAGTTACGCAGAGTACTCGTGGCATGCTACGGAGCCACGACGCATGCCACTGCCACCAGTAGAAAACCTTGACACTACTGTTCTGGAGTCTCGACGGTGACAGGATTTTAGGCTCTAGCTACATTGCTGGGTTGAATTCAATCACTGTCTAGAGAAGAATTGTAGCAGCTGTTCTGTTCGGTAATTTTCCGTGGTTCCTCCCATCAGCTGCGGGGCAGTACCCTAACGGACGGGCCAGAGATCGCGCGCGATCCTCCCCTCTTACTTACAACATACACATATACTTACATGCACTATACTACCACACATGAGGGAGACTAATCGAGACCTTAGAGCTTGCCATGGTCGGCGTGTGAAAAAAAGTCTCTTAGGCTCCAATAGATGGCAGCTGGGAGGAGAGAGGATCAAAACCGTAAAAAAGAGCTCATACTAAAAATGTAATAAAAATGAGTAGTACGAGAAAGTACGCCATTCTGCAGCACCTGTAGTTTAAAAGTTCATTTTTGTTTCAAAAATATTTTGTGCTTTCTTACTGGTTACGTTTGGCTTGTAATAGTCCAAATAAAATACATTACAAGATAAAGTAATACAATGGTTACTATTAGAAAGACAATGACGACAAGTGAGGACAAAGAAACGACGGGAACATTAACAATAACAGCAGCAGCATCCTCAAGCAAGTGCAATGTCGAAAACATTAAATGAAATTTGTCATTAGGACAGCACACCCAGTTAAAATAAAATAAAATGTAACTTATTCGTATACCGAGACTTGGGTCATCAGACCTGCTCTTCCGCCTAACCACTTCAAACAAACTTATCAGTAAAGAACTGAAATAAGATGTATCTACCATATACTATTTTGATTGATTAGTGATTTCTGGCCCGCCAATGGTCATTAGTCTCGAAACTGTAGCGCATGCTTTCCCCGGGAGGTGGAGGTTACCTTCCTTCGCTGGATGGTGAGATCGCGAGTCGACCTACAGGTCCGCTAGGGGCCCCCCAACCATTTTTTTTCCCAGTGAGGCATCGCGACATGTGTGGTAGTGGAGTGCACGTAAAGTGGAGAAAAGCTGTCAGAAAAAAACGCTCTCAGGACGATCGGAGAGCTCTCAGAAGAGAATGTATAAGAATGTGTAAGTAAGGTTTGAGTATATGACAAGGAAAACGAAGGCAAGATCGCATGCAGTCCGTGGCCCTTTTGTTAGGGCACTCTTCCGTCACTCGGCTGGTAATGATCGGACAAACCGTCATTCGGCTAGTAATGACGGAAAACTACCGATCAGAGCAGCTGGCCGATAAAATTCTCCCCAGACAGCGACTGAACTCGACCTAGCTACCTATACTTAGATTTTTCTATAGTAGCCGATGACATTAGGTTTTTGTTACACCTCCTGTCTTATAAAACGAATCTTTTTAACAGTGGTAAGAACATTTTTGAGGCCGCAAGCTCCGTTGAGAATGACTATTGCTAATTAATTAAAAATATTTCGTAAGGCAGGAGGTGTAAAACTGATCTAAAATCATCGATTACTGTAGAAAAATCAAAGTATAGTGTCGAAAATCCTGCCACCTAGGACCTCCCAGTCAGAGGCACTGCAGTGACATCAGTTGGTGCCCTGAGCCACCTCTCCCGGTGATATATTTAGAAACATTATAATTATAACTTGGACATTCTTGCCCCTCGGCTCACAAAAGCGAAAATGGTTTTGGTTAAAAACGAAAGTATGTTGTGCCAATGGAACTTCTTGGGTGACAACACCTATGCCTGACTTTCAAGTCGCCACCTGACTGATGCCGGGGTCCCCACGAATACCGGTGTTGCCGGCAGCGATCACGACCCAGGGGGACCGAGACCAATTCACAGTCACGTTGCTCAACGGCTATACCTCCACCGCCACTACCTCCAACTCCACTACGTCACATAGTGTCCTCTCACTCGGTCATTCTTTCCTAGCGGCCGGCTGCTCTCAACGGTAGTTTTCCGTGGTTTCTACGGTCAACACCAAGAGAATGCCCGTGCAGTACCCTAACAAACGGGGCATGGACCACGCGCAATTTTTCGTTTCCCTTTCTTGTTCTATCCTCACCCCCTACTTACACACACACTCACATGACTACACTGTCACACATGTTGAGAGACCTGTCGGGAGCTTAGAGCTTGTCTCGGCTGGGGTGGTGCCGGGCTGGAAGGAGATACCTGGCTGCAGAAAATCCGCGCAGGCCAACGTGTAGGTTGGGACCGCATCTCGCCAGGCAGCGGAGGACGATCACCGCTACCTCCCGCGATAAAAACGGGACTAATGACCTTAGCAGTTGACGCGCCCGGAGTTCCCAATCAATCAGTCATTCTTACCTTCGTCCTACTGGCCCTTTCTGTCACGTTCACTTACTGGCCCTTTCTGTCACGTTCACCTACTGGCCCTTTCTGTCGCCCATCCGCTCCATTAGTGTCTTGTGTGTATCAGTTGGTGTAATAGCGTTCCCAGGGGGCCATTCTCAAAGAAAACGTTAACGTAAGCGTTGAGTGATGAATGTGCGAAATCAACATAAAAATAAACTATTTATTGCTAATGCAATCTATAGATGTAGTACACAGAACATGATATTTATTTACCTCACACATGATATAGAAATAGGCGAGTCTCAATGCCATGTTCATTTACAGACTACCCGGAGTGTGAGAATATGTCATATTTTACATAGACATGGCATTAATTCGCATGTAAAGAAGCCATTCGGGAATATATAGTGTCTAACGATACTAAATAATCGACAATGAAATTCTTCAAAAAACGAACGCAAGTAAATAAAATTGATAAATTGATAAATTGATCATATTAGGATGTAAACGTTTACTTATGTCGTACCATGCTATTTGGTGTTTCATGAATAATGTTGAAAATGTATGATATTTCGTTTCTAAGAAACGAAAACACAAGACATCTCAATATTTCACGAATTCATGCAAATTTAATACATTTGCTTCATTTTCAAGCAGTTCACGCTATGAAGTTGTTTTCATTACTTTCAACGTGAAAACTTAAGCTCTTAAGTTCGGAAGCCTTCACGATCACGTCTTATATTCAAGATCTCCATCTGAATGGTTTCACCGAATAGAAGAGCATCAATCTCTTACGATAACGTTACCTTTATGTTTCATTGTAAATAAAATTATAACACTTTCCAAACCACTTTGCTCAAATTTTCGCCCTTTCCAGACCACTATATGTTAATTTGGGCCTTTGCCAGCCCACTGTGCACACATTCGCGCTCTTTCCAGACAACTGTAGGCCAGTTCGGGCGCTTCGGGACCACTGTGCGCAAATCTACGCCCTTTCTAGACTACTGTATGGTAATTTGGGGCCTTTTCAGACCACTGCACAAATTGCCGCCCCTTAGAGTCTACAGTGCGTCAAGTCGCGTCTCCTCACAGTGGAGCCGCGCTCATTGGGTCCATTTCCGCGAAGTCGTTTGCATACGGTCACAGGCCAGGGCGCGGGTGGGTTGGGGTGCGGGGTAGGGCGTGGGACGTGGGGCGTGGGACGTGGGGCGTGGGGCGTGGAGCGGGGCGTGGAGCGGGGCGTGGAGCGGGGCGTGGAGCGGGGCGTGGAGCGGGGCGTGGAGCGGGCGAGAAGCGGGGCGTGAAGCGGGGCGTGAAGCGGGGCGTGGAGCGGGGCGTGGAGCGGGGAGTGGAGCGGGAGTGGGGCGTGACGCAGGGTGAGGTGCGCGGCGGGGCGCGGAGAGGGGCGCGGGGCGGGGTGCGCGACATGGTGCCGGGCAGGGCAGGTGCGAGATGGGTCGCAGTTCGCGGGGACGGGGCGCGAGACGGGGACGGGGCGCGAGACGGGGCGCGGGGCGCGGAGGGCGTGGCCGGGCGGGGAGCGGGGCGGAGAGGGTTTCGAAGCGCGGGACGCCGGGATGGGCTCGTGGCGGGGAGCGAGGCGTGGCGCTGGGCGCTGGGCGCTTGGCGCTGGGCGGGACGAGGTGCGGGCGAGGAGCGCCGGGCCGGGAGCCTTTGAGCGCCGGGCACACGAGACGCCTGCGCCGGTGCGGCCAGGCAAAGCGAGGACCCAGGCGCGGGGTACGCGGCAGGTCCACTGCCAGGAGGAGAAGGTTAGTGGCCGAAGGTCGCCAGCCCGACAGGCAGCAGAAACACGTCCGAACAGCATCCGCGGCGATGGTAGAGGATTGGTTAATGATATTGGATTGAGAGAGATGGTGGTGGTGGTGCTGGTGATGATTCAGGGGGAACTGGCTACGTTCGTAGATATTTTTGCTAATTGGTCAACAGACGACGACTGATGTCACTGCAGTACCTCTGACCGGGAGGTCCAGGACGGGGGTTTAAGCAGTACCTCTGATTGAGTGTTCAAGTTCCGATGGTGGCAGGATTCTCGACACTAGGTCGGATTCACTGGCTGTCTGGAGAAGATTTCTATCGGTCAGCTATTGGACAAGTATCGGTAGTTTTCGGTGTTTTTTTTCGATCAGTACCAGACGAATGCCAAATCCATCTTTCCTTCCTCTTCCTTGTACTATCTTCATCCCTTACTATCACACCCTCACTACAGTACTACTAATGCCGGGAGACCAGTCGGGAGCTTAGAGCTTGCCCCGGTTCGGCTATTTGATTGATCCCGGTTCCGGATGCAGTATTTGATTGATTCGTCATTAACGTCAGTTGATTGATTAGTATTTCCAGGAGCATTAAATGTATCAAATTAATTAAATATTAAATCATTCAGTAAGTACTGGACTAACGATCTTAGCAGTTGATGCTTTCGGAAACAGTAATCAGTCAAATGACGATTGCGATGGACAACAATGGTAGACAGGAGAGAAAGCATTTGCCAGGGAGCTGCTGTGGATGAGGAATGACGGAAGTCATGTAGCAGCTTATTGCTGGAGGAGGATGCCAGGTGGAACAGGCCGTGTACCAATTCACGGGAGGTTATGGAATCCGGGTTACTGATTCTTTATGGTGGATTCCGGATAATCGACGACGGGTTACAAATGTGAGGTTCTGAATCTCATTTGATTAGGCGACACGTGCTGTGGGAATGCCTGATGAAAGCCGAATACCGAGAAGCAAGTAGGTGAGAGTCTACTGTTGGATGGTGGTTTTCTGGTGCCTTACGGGAGGTCGGTTAATTGATTTATTAATAGTGATTCCGGGCGTCAACTGCCAAGATCATTACTGTATGATTTTGCTCGGGAGTTGGTGGTGATCTTCCCCCCTGGATGACAAGATCCGGCTCCGACCTACTGTCGGCTAGGGACAAGGGAGGTTTTCCCCTCAACCAGGTATCTCCCACTAGCGGGGCACAGTCCCAGCCGGTCAAACTCTACGCTCCCGACCGGCCTCCCGGCATGTGTGGTAAATGTGTGTGCATGTAAATGTAAATGTGTGAGGGGAGAGGATGGAACAATAAAGGGGAAGGGAAGATCGCGCGCGGTTCGTGGCCAGTTTGGTAGGGTACTGTTCCATCATTCGCCTGGTGTTGATCGGAGAAACCACGGAGAACTACCGATCAGAGCAGCTGGACACTAGAATTCTCCTCCAGTCAACGACAAAAAGTCGACCTAGCTATCTGGCTAGTGTTGAAAATCCTGCCGCCGACGGGACTCGAACCCCAGGACCTCCCGACCAGAGTCACTGCGGCGAGATCATTTGATGCCCTAAGCCACCCCTCTCGGTACATGGGAGTCTGACGGCGACGGTCGAGTTGCAGGTTTGGAGCATCGGGTGGCGATGTTGGACGGGAGCAGAAGCGGACGGTCGTGGCGACGGGAGCAGCACCGACGGTCGACACTGAACGTCGATGGTAGGCGTGAGCGCTGCGTTGCCGCTTCGCTGAATACGCGAGCGCAGAGGTCAACAAATGATTAACCTTGCAGCACCCGACAATTTCCAACGTGTTTTGCTTGTATTACGAGACCTCCTGCTGTGTGTCAGGTTCAAAAGGGAATCCGGATCCCTGTGGTGAACGTCAAACCCAAAAGTAGGGAAATAAGAGTAGAACATCCGATTTTATACAGACATTTTCGTTTACTCATAAAGAAGGTATAATTTATATTTTTCATACCTTGTCTCCTTACAAACTGATATAATAATACAATGTAAAAATTCTGAAATATAGCTCTTGTATTTTTATCATAAAATTATTAAAGATTTGAAAAGATCAACAACTTTATTAATTTTCACCAGATAGCCAGACAATTATTTAATCACATTGAAAGTACATTATGGCTGTGATCTAGATATACTATAAAACTGCACAGATATTTTTATGGTTTTACAGCTATAAATGAATTTAAAAATTAAAATATTGATGAGTGAATGTTCATAGCAGTACATTAAAAATGAAATCACATGCCATTTATTCTCATGCACAACCTTACAAACTCCCCCTCTGTATCAGTTTGAATTTTCTCTATAGCAAAAACAATTTATGTGACGCAAAACTAATTTATTTTAATCTGACGACAACATCGGTCTACAAAAGCATAAACTGCAAGCGACCATTCATTTTTTAACCAAACTAGTATTATTGTTGCATGCGCCTCAAATCTGGCACAGCGAAAATTAAGAACACGCAACACCACGTGCGCAAATTAGTTACGTATCCAATTCATGTCCCGAGAGTATAAACCGCACCAGATCGCATCTGCAGCCACAAATTACGCTTAAATTTACGAACCGGAGCTGCGATCACAAAATGATCCCAAAAGCGACGCCAACGCCCAGACTGACTGCGACGCAGACACGCGGACACGGTGACACCCGTGACATTGGGGGTGAGGGTGGCAACGGGAATGTTGGTGGGGCGGTAGCGGGGATGGTGGCGGGGACGGTGGTGGGGACGGTGGTGGGGACGGTGGTGGGGACGGTGGTGGGGACGGTGGTGGGGACGGTGGTGGGGACGGTGGT
This sequence comes from Acheta domesticus, assembly GCA_031308135.1. Classification (NCBI taxonomy): domain Eukaryota; kingdom Metazoa; phylum Arthropoda; class Insecta; order Orthoptera; family Gryllidae; genus Acheta; species Acheta domesticus. Next base: position 13,335,765 of record JAHLJT010002406.1, read on the forward strand.
GGGGACGGTGGTGGGGACGGTGGTGGAGACGGTGGTGGAGACGGTGGTGGGGATGGTGGCGGGTACGGTGGCGGGGACGGTGGCGCGAATGATGGAGGAGATGGTGGCGGGTTGGTGGGAGGATGGTGGCGAGGAATTGAGAGGTTTCGCTGAGGGCGAAGGTGGCGGGGGCGGAGGGGAATTGACAGGGATGGTGGCGAGGATTTGAAGAGTTTGGCTGAGGTCGTGGGTGGGGCGGGGCAGGGGGGCGACAGCTCATGGTTGATGTGTGCAAACACATTGCGCATTATTCACGCCAGGCCGTCTGCCGGGAAATTGGCAGCGCTTATTCTATCGTGTGGCTTTAATATCGAATCCCCAGACACATGTGCTATGCTCGTTTCGTAGGCTTTGGTCTGCTGCTGACGCTATCAGGATGGTAGGAATTACGTAATTTTACTGGTCGCAAACTTAAGTAGTGCAAAAATTGAAAATATTTTGAGAGTGATGAGGTTTTTCAATCAAATGACGTTAATTGAAGTGATTCCTGTTAATGAAAAAGCGTAGTTGTGATTCGTGTTCAAGAAAAGTAATTTCTTTACGAATTTGTTTGTTAAAAACATTCAGTCGCGGTGCAGCCATTGTATATTACCAAAATATATTATATTTTAATAATGTATATTTTAAACTATCTATTCCATCTTCTCCTGGTGACTTCCGAGAAGATGGAATAAATAATGAGCTCATTAAATATGGAGGAAAAATCTTATGGAGAGAGATAACTAAACTTATTAATAAAATTTTACATAATGTAACAATACCAAAGGAATGGAAATCAAGCATTCTTATCCCTCTATTTAAGAAAGGAGACCAGCGCGGTCCTGATAATTATAGAGGGATAAACCTCCTGAGCAGCTCATTGAAAATCCTCACAAAGTATATAGCAAACACTCTTATGAACATGATAGAATGGGAAGAACAACAACAGGAGTTTAGACGCGGTAGATCATTCACTGATGCAATTTTTATCATCCAACAAATCGTGGAAAAAGCTATAGAATTTAATAAACCAGCTTTCCTATGCTTTGCAGATCTAAGCAAAGCATTTGACAACATAAAACTAATTGATATCATCAGAATACTGAAACAAGAAAAGATACCCTCTAACCTCTTAAAACTAATAATCGATATATATTCAGAAAACAAAGTAAAAATTAAAAACCAGGGAAAAATATTACCTGCTATACCTGCTTCGAAAGAAATAAGACAAGGAGATTCATTAAGTCCATTGTTATTTAATGTAATAATGAATAGTATTATAAAACATTTAAAAACAAAAAAAAGGATGTAGTATGGGAAAATATAATATAAATATTTTATGTTAATCAGACGACACATTGTTAATAGCAGAAACCGAAGATGACTTACAACGATTTTTGTATTAATTCAGTAAAATTTGTAAGAATTTTAATTTAAAAATATCCACTCAGAAAACGAAAGCTATGACAATTGCCAAGAATACGATTAGGTGTAAATTGGTGGTGGATAATCAAATAATAGAACAAGTTCTAGAGATCAAGTATTTGGGAATAACTTTAACAAGCTCAGGGCAAACGGAGAAAGAAATCAAAGAGCAAATAATAATGGGTAATAGGATCGCTGGCTGTCTCAACTACTCAATATGGTACAATAAACATCTAACACAGGACTCGAAGATTAGAATATATAAATCAATAATTAGACCAAAACTAACATATGCAGCAGAAACAAGAAGCGAAACAATACGTACCCAACAACAACTTGAGGTCGCTGAAATGACAGTTCTGAGGAAAATTACAAATCACACTCTACTGGATAAAGAAAGAAACAGAAACATAGGGAAGTGTGTAAAATTAAGCCAATTACAGAATGGGTAGCAGACCGCAGAAAGGAATGGAACGATCATATTGAGAGAATGGAGGAGAAAAGAATCGTGAGGATTGCTAGAGATGAAAGGCCGAAGGGAAGAAGAGAAGTTGGTAGACCAAGGAGAAGATGGAAAGACTCGTTATAATTCTTGGCAACAAGTCTTAGACTTTTTAAGAAGAAGAACTATCTATCGACTGGACAAGACATTCATCATCTATAAAGGTTTTATTTGGTGCATGTAATGTGTATGGTTATATGCAAATGAAACAACTGACTTGAAGAATCTGATTGTATTTGCCGAGCAAACTATATTTCTGGCTTGGTGCAACATGGGCCATGGTCAGTTTTTAGTGAGTTTGTTTTTGTGTGGCGAATGTGTGTTTTAAGGCCCCTTCTTTCAGTGCAAGAATGACTTAAGTCAAATGTCGATCATATCTCCTAATTTTACATTAATTTTCATTGGACTACAAATGTTATTTTGATGGTGTAAGAAAGCATTCGGTAAAAGAGTATTGACATTGGCTCGTCTTGCACCAAATTAAGATATTAACATTGGGAAATATATCCGGATATTCGGTGAAGAACTTCATTTTGTAAATGTAATTTGTAAACATTGTAAATGAATCCATTGAAAACATTGAAAATGAATTCAAGTAAACTGAAAATATTTCATGGTTACGCATACTTGCCGAAATGATCTACTTAATATTGATTTTTGTAACTTTAGCGTCAATTCAGAATTAATATTATATTTATGTTGTTATAAATGGGGACTAAAATTTAATTTGGAAAAGACATTTTATATGGGGTGAGGAGTAAATAATACAGATTTCTTTTTACGGCATGGAAAATGAAAAATTAAATATTTGGGAGTAGAAATATATAAGAATGGAAATCAAGAAGTTGAAATAAAATATAGAATAAATAAATAAAGATCAGCAACATGAAAGCTAAATAAAATATTATGGGATACACATACAACAAAAGAAAAAAATTAAGGATATATAAATCTACTGTAGAAAATACTGTTTTATATGGATCAGAAATTTGGAAATTAAAGAAATCTTTTAAAATAATATTACTGACAACACAAATAGATTTTTAAGGCCATTCAAAATATCAAAATTTGATAAAATAAGAAACTTAAAAATAAGAGAAAAAATTAATAAAGTACATATAATTTTAGAAACTATTCAATATAAGTAATTATAATGGTTTGGACATGTTAAACGAATGAATGAAAATAGAATTCCGAAAATACTTTTAGTGTTGTTTCCTGTAGGAAAGAAGAAAAGTAGACCTAAACAGAGCTGGTTGACAGAAATTGAGGGACTTTTTATAAGGAAGAATTCAACAGACAAGGATTATAAAGATCGGGACAAGGGAAAAAATAAAATTGAAATTGCCTAAAATATTAAAATTTTAGAAAGTTGTTTTTTTAACAAAGTACAACTGTGGAAGAAATAAATTTGCATTCAATACAAAATTTGAATAATCATCGAACTTTTTCAAATGTACCGTCACATTAATTTAATTTTCTCTTCATTAAAACCAATGTTCTGAGATTTAACTACATTTATTAGTTATTAGACACTACATCATTAGAGTATTCAATTGATGATATTATTAAATAACCAAGAACACATTCAAAAAAATTTGATTCATATTCACCGCTGTTTCTTTTATCGGTCTCTGTTGAGAATCCTCGTGCACGTTCCTGAATAAGACCTGAGTTGTGTCGTAGATATCCGGCATCCAGGAAATGGGAAAGAGAAAAAAGAGGAGGCTGTTGGAAGTAGGACCAGATATCAAAGCATGAGAATATTGAAAAATTCTCTGGAATTTCGCGTCTGTCAGGTGACGATGCTGTTTCCGCAAATGGTGTGCTGTCGAGGTGTCATTCAAGAAACGAAACACGTAGAAGACTCGCGAGATTCGACCGTGACAGGTTTCAGAGAAAAATGATAAATGTTGCAAGGTTATTCAAGAGCCTTTGATTTTTGTTTCTTTCGAACATTTTCATCCATTGGCAATAAATCCTTATACATCGGAATTACATTGATGTATTTCTCCGAGTATCAAATATAATGTTCATGAAACATGACTTTAGTGTTTTCGTAAACAACTGTCCATTTTTTGGTTGAAATGTATTAATGCCACGATTTTGTACAGATTCTGTTTACAGTACATTCATGATGTATAATCTTTTAGAATACATTTTCAACGACTCATGTTGCAATCCTTTAGCAAATATGGATAAAAACATCGCCGTAATTAGACTTCAATGAATGGAAGAAAAAATCTGAAATTATCTAAAAGAGTGAAAACTCAGGAACAAATATATTTCATGACTTTATTGATATTGTTTCCAAATTTTATTATCATATACATATTCTTGTACTAATTGCCTTACCCTTACAAAGAAGCATTGAATGGGTCCTATCCCATATTTTATTTATCGTATTTCGCACGTCTACATATACACAAAAATGCACGCAATGACAATAGAAACGTTAGGTATTTCAGTGCATTGAGAAAACCCACGCAAATGAACTATTCCCTAAAAGACGTGACAACTATTCTTAAAGATATTGGTTCATCAATGGATTAAAACGAAGAACATATTGCAATATTTGTAGATCTTTCAAAAGCTTTTGACGTCATTGAACATAATATTCTACTTACAAAATTACCTTCGTATGGAATTTGTGGTATTCCCCTCAATTCGATATCCTCGTAAACATCTATTGCAAAGTATAAATACCGTATTGTCACGAAACAACATTATTTATTCATCTTTCCAATGCTATGCCAGTTGAGAATGGAGTCCCGCAGGTTACGATCTTAAGCCCTATCCTCTTTTTTTTTTTTTTTTTTTATAATTTATTTACTTATTGTTGAAATTTACATAGTTCAGTAATTAATTACTTTTTCATATGCATTTTGTTGGCTTAAAACTATTCTTATTCTAACTTATTTACTAAACTAACTACTTATTGATGTAGGGGACTCATGGAGCACCTACCATTTTAGCTACTGCGTGGAGAAAATATTTAAAAATGCTTCTAGTGGGAATCTGTTTTTGATACGGGTTGGGAAATAATTGACAGTTGCTAGGTTATAGTGGGCGGCTTGGGGTATTGAGTTTATATTTGAAAAGAAATTATTAGAAAGGTGGGCTATGTGATGGGTAATAGGTGGTAGATTCAATTCTTTATGGAGTTGTCTATTTGATATGAACCAGGGAGCATTTGTTGCTATTCGGAGGAATTTGTTTTGCATAACTTGAATTCTATTTATGTTTGTTGGTGAGGCATTTATCCATATTGGGCACGCATATAGCATGAGCTGTCTAATTATTGTTTTATATAAGGCTATTGCATTGCTTAATGATAGTTTACTTTTATTATTGAGTAAGGGCTTTAGTTGGATTAACTTTATTTTAGTGAGTTTTATCTTTTCGGTTATGTGGGATTTCCAATTTAGTCTGGTGTCGAAATTTAGTCCAAGGTATTTGATAGTTTCGTTTTGTGGTATCCATGGGATTGTGTTATTATTTATATGGAGTGGGGCGGGGGTGGAGAATGGCCTGAGTGAGAAGATTTTTGTTGCTGATTTGGTCGGGTTAAGCTTTATTTTCCATTTAATGGACCAGTCTTCTATTTTATTTAAATGTTGTTGGATTTTGTTTCTGATGAGGTTGGTTGAGTAGCTGGACTTGTAAATTACTGTATCATCTGCGAATTGTGCTGTGTGTGTGTCTGATGTAGTAGGTATGTCTGCTGTATAAAGGTTGAAAAGAGTAGGCGATAAGGGTGATCCTTGAGGCAGTCCTGCTATTATTTTACGCGGATTTGAGGTATGGTTTTCAACCATTACCGTGAAAGTTCTGTCTGTGATGAAGTTTTTTATGACTTTTATTACATAGTTGGGTGTCCCTATTGATTGGAGTTTGTATATCAATCCTGGGTGCCATACTCTGTCAAATGCTTTGGATATGTCAATGAATGTGGCTATTGTGTGTTTTTTCTCTTGGAAAGCTGTGTGAATGTGTTCGGAAAGTCTAAGCAACTGATGTGAAGTAGATACTTTGCTGGTGAATCCAAATTGGTGCATAGGTATTGATTTGGTTTTACTCAGATGGGCATTTAATCTTTTGAGTATTAGTTTTTCAAGAATTTTTGAAAATGATGGAAGAAGGCTAATTGGTCTATAGTTTTCGACAATACTTTGATTTTTGTTTGGCTTTGCTATGGGAATTATATTGGAATTTTTCCAGATTATTGGGTAGTAACTTGTTCTGAGTATAGAATTATATATGTTGTTTAGGTAGGCTATCGTGTGAGTCGGTAAATTTTTTAGTATTATGTTGCTTATTTTATCGTGTCCTGGTGCTTTTTTTAATGGGAGTTTGTTTATTAAGTTTTTAACTTCAGTGGGGGAAATGAACTTAATTTTGTGTGGAACATTGTAGCTTGGGGTTGTTGCTAGATTTATGATATTATTATGATCTGGATGTGGTGGGGTATTGTTTGGAGTGAAGGTTTGCTCGAAATGATAAGCCAGTGCTTCTGCTTTTTCGAATGGTGCGAACTTTTTTCCTGATTGAGTGCTCAATGGTGGGATGTGCGTTTTCTTTTTTAAAATCTTTTTAGTAAACTGCCAAAGTGTATTATTATTTGTATGGAGGGATTGGATTAGATTGTTATATTTTGAATTATTGTAGTCAGTTATTGCTTTTTTAGTTATTACATTTAGCAAATTAAATTCTTTTTTTAATTGTGGTGTTCTGGTGATACACCATAGTCGTCTTGTTTTATTTTTGGTGTTTATTATGTCCAAAATGGATTTAGGCAATTTGTCGTTTGTGGGTTTATTACTGTTAAGAGAACTGTCCTTGTTTAGTGACTGAATTGTATTAATAATCATATTATTTAGTTGTGCTATTGCTTGTTCTATTTCTATGGGTGTTTTTAAGTTTTTAAATTGGGGAGTTTGATTATTTATAATATTTTTAAATTTATACCAGTTGATGTTTTGTGTGTGAAGGGCATAGGTGGGGATGTGCGGGGGGGAGGTTTGGTGTGTTGAAATTACGACTGGTAAGTGATCTGAATCTAGTTCGAAATGAGGAACTGAGTGAAAATTTATTTGTGTGTTAGTTATTGCTATATCTAGGATATCGGGATGCTTGTTTGGGTCTAGTGGATAGTGAGTTGGTTCTGGTGGTGTTATTAATTGAATTTTTAGATCGTTTATGGTTTTTAGCAGCATTAGACCTGCCGTATTGGAGGTTCTACATCCCCAGTTTGTATTTTTAGCGTTAAGATCACCGATAAGTAGTATAGGGGTGTTTTGTTGAAGTAATGCTATTATATTTGTATGATTTATTTTAATTTTGGGAGGTTTGTATGCTGCTATAACTTTGATTAGCCTGTTGCTTAGTGGGACTTTGATTGATACTGTTTCTAGTCCGGGAGTATATGGAAGATTGGTTTGTATGTACGGGATAGATTTTTGTATCCTTTGTTTGTGTGTTTGTGTGTTTGTATTTTGTATATAGGAAGAGATAGAATTTATTAATGTGTGTATGAACGTATTAGTTTTGTATTAGTATTAATACGCCACCGCCGTTTTGGTTTTGTCTGTCATTTCTGATTACATTGTATCCCGGAATTCTGAAAGAGATACTTGGCTTTAAGTGAGTTTCAGTTATGCAAGCTATATTTATTGCTTTGTCATTTAGAAAGTGTGTTAATTCTGTTTTTTTGTTATTAATGCCATTGGCATTCCAGTTTAATAGTTTTATTTTTTCTTTATGGCGTTGTCCTGCCATTATTATTGGTAAAAAATGATGAAAGTGAGTTTTGTACATTATTAATTATTGTTGGGATGATGGTGTTAATAAGATTTATTATATAGGAAGAGATAGAATTTATTAATGTGTGTATGAACGTATTAGTGTTATTATTAGCTTGCATATTGTGTTGTGATGTGTTTTGATAGGGCTGGTTACGTACGGTATGTCTTGGTGGCGAGATTGGAGTGAAAGTGAAATGTGGGATATTGTTAGTTGTGGGGAGGTTAGGGAAGTTTTGTGAAGATAGCCTTGGTGGCGGGTTATTTCTACTACTAGTTTTTGAGTTATTTATTTCTCCTCTTTTGGATATGGGTTCCACGATTTTTTGGTAATAAGCGCATTCTTCTGTTCTAAGGTCAGCTCTATGAGTCCCCGTACACAGTTTACAAATGGGAGGGAGATTTTTCTGTGGGCACTTTGCAGAATAATGATCTCCGGAACAATAAATACAAGCTATTGCGTGATTACAATTGTTTTTTGTGTGTCCAAAGTCTAAACATCGTAAGCACTGAATTGGTCCCTTAGGTCTTCTTCTTTTTTCAGGTTTTACACTTAAGTTACAAATCTGTTTAATTTGAAGGATTAAGTCTATGTTTTCGTGACCGTCAAATTCTGCTGCTACAACCGGTATTGGAATATTGTTTTTGTGAAGCCTGGTTACGCTGATTAGGGATGTGCACTTTGTTTTGAGGTCTTCGTAAATTTCTTGCAATGTTATAGAAGGATGAAGATTTTTGAAAATTACTGAAAACTTTTTATTGGCTGGATCTTTGTAGGTGTGAAACTGTCTTTTTGTATTTATTAAATGCTTTATGGCGTTTCTAAAGTCTGCTATTGTTTTAAACATTAGTTTTGCTCGGCTATTGTTGTAGTCTGTTGTGAATTGATTTGTTATTTGAATTTTAATTTCTCTGTTAAACTCGGTTATGTTTGACACATTGTTTACATAGATGGGTGGAATTCTAATGTTTTCATTATTCTGTGGTGCACTTTCATTTACGTAACTGAATCTTTTTTCATTTTCGGTTAGTTTTTCTAGGGGAGCGAATCTGTTACTCACTGGCACTGAATATGTGTCTTGTTAACTGCTAGTGGATTTTTTATTTGGTTGGGAGCTCGAATCCGAATCACTGTCATTGTGACCTCTTTTTCCGTTGATAGGGTTGCTCACTAGTTCACTTTGGCTGGGAGACACATTCACTGCGCCATTGCACGGCGGTTGGTTACTGACCTGATGGAGGCCACCCGTGGCCAAGTCAAGGTATGATGCATCTGTGTCACCTATAATTCCTTCATGGGACAGCAGATTGAGATGACCGTTGTGATGTTGTAGTCCCATGCTATCGATGCCGGGGAGCTGAGTTTCGTTCTGATGAATGGAGTTTGTCTCCATGGCGCTCTCTGGGCTATAGAGTAACGCCATTGATTGCGCTACGGCTTGGCCGAGGCCAAGGCCTGCCGAGGAGGCTTCACTGTTTATGTTTTCAATAATGGCACTTGATGAAAATGAAATATGAATGAATCACTGCACAAAAACACAATACCAAATGATTTGCACTAGACTTCTACTAAACACTGTTGGACTGAGTAGACCGTGATAATGGCACGGCCTCTCCGGAGCTCACGAAAGCGACTGCTGATACCGAAGTGCTCGGCTCGGCGGTCGGAACGAGAATCCCTATCCTCTTTTACACGTAAATGAAAAGCCATCTAACATCTGCTGCTCACGCGAATTTTCTTTCCGAAATAAATAATAAGTAGTACGATTTCAGATGTTTCAAATTGGTTTCGTAATGTTATTTGACAAAAAACGAAGAAATTACGGTTTCAACTAAGTTTTGCATTTCAAAGAGGCGATCTTATGCGTCATTGAAAATGGACAATATGCAAGTGGCTGAAGTTAAGATAGCAAAACTTTTGGATCTCACAATTCTGTCAAACATCAAATGGAATATGTACAAATTAATTGAAAACTAAATTAAGATCATTATTTTACGCATTCAGTGTTCTTTCATATTCAGCCAGCTTTAATGCAGCGGTTTCCGTTATTTAGCGAATGTATGTTCCCGCCTGAGGTATGACATATTATTCTGAGAAATTGCATCCTACAGTACCCAGACTTATCGATTGCAGAAAAAATTGTACGACTAAGCAAATGTCAGCCACGTGATTCCTGCTAGTCTCTCTTTACTGAACTTGGAATCTTACTATTACCGTGCCTAATTCTTAACTAATCTATAATTTGTCAAAACCAACTTAAGAATGGGAACATATTTTCATGTAATACTGATATTTGTAATTGCAACACATGACGTAGCAATCGTATTCATCAGGTGTCAGTATGAACATAAATAAAAAAAGCATGTTTAATACATATACATTACATTACAGCAAATTGCCAGATAATATTAAACAATGACCATTCTGGCCATCAAAGGAATATTTCAACAAAAGTAATATTGATTTTAACAATGATATTTAATGATTTAGTTAACATTTGTACAATATACATGTAAAAAAGACTATATTATATCCCTGCAACAACTAATAAACTTCAGCTTCTGGGGCAATGATCCCATCCCGATCAGGTTTTCTATCCGGTTTCCCTGATCCATTGAGTAAATACTAAGATGGCCGCTTGTTTTGGACCTGGATACAAATGCATCTTCATTATGCGCACGTTTTGTTCATTCCACTTAGGCTAGTGTGAGAGGAGTAGAACTGAGGTGTGAGTTGCTATTTTTATTGCAAAACCATAAAATCATATCTGTAGTTCGTTTACCCATGCAAATAAGTTTTTTCTAACTCGAGAGCGAAAATTTCTAGTTTTCAAATGTTGCGGACCTCACTTTGTCGGTACTTCTGTACATCAACTATGTATAATAAAAGGGTAGGGAAGAGATACATTTGAGTTCAAGAAAACGTACGCAGCTTGTACTTCTCCCCCATATGTCACGTACAGTTTTTACTGTTTTTTTAAGAAACAAATCGCATCAAATCAAACTCTCCATTGGCTTGTCAGTTTCATTATTCGATATCCAAGCCGTACTAATTATCCTCATTCAAAGGAACTACCTTACGCCCGCAAATAAACAATTTCCTGATCATCACGAACCATTAAATAATGCCAAATGTATCGATCTACGATTGAAGTAGAGCGATTCTGATATGTAGTAAGCGTAAAAAATATTTATATACGAGATCAGTCCGAGAACTAAAAACGAAAGAAAGCGAGACATTTTTAAAGAAATCCTTCAAACACTTTCTGCAAGAAAAAAAGATTCTGCAAACTTGCAATGTTCCGTTAACTATGACATCCATTGTAAACCGCGTCCGAACTGCCAACGTCATGGTCTCGCATTCCCGGTCTGGATCCGCCATTTGCACAATGCCACGTCTCAGTTTTCTGGGCTCGAGACATTCGATACACCGCCGTGTGACGAACCATTATCGTGGCGGATGCCCCCAGGCAAGCGTGAGCATCTCGTTCGACCAACGGCTGATGTAACGGGGAGGCCAAATGGCGTTGGGGTGATTTAGCCACGACTTTGCCTCGACCGCTACCCACGAGCTTCCCAAACTTTTTAGATCTTTCGTCTCCATCTTCTCTACCTCCTCCCCAGATCCGTCTTCATTGACATCTGGACGCGGAAACGCAAAAGATGCTCGATTGATTGCTGATTTCGGGTTTTCGGGCACGTCAACTCTATGGCCATTAGTTCCGCAAGTGTAGTGCATGTCCCTGTCAGGGGAAATGGCGGTGTTCTTCCCCCGCTGGATGGTGAGATCCGGCGCCAACCTGCAGTTCGGGTTTGAGGGCTTTTCCCGAACCAGGTATCTCCCAACAGCGGTGCACCGCCTTAGCTGGGACAAAGCTTTAAACTCCCGACTGGCCTCCCGACATTTGTGATAGTGAAGTGCACGTATGTGTAAGTGTATGGAAGGGGTGAGGTTAAGGCAAGGAAGAAGAAAGAAAGATCTCTTGCGGTCCGGGTTCTGTTTGTCCGGCTACTGCTTCGGCATTTGCATGGTGTTGGTCGGACAAACTGCGGAAAACTATCGATCACACCAACTACTACCGGTCAGAAATCCTGCCACTGTCGGGTCTCGAACTATAGAATCTCCTGGTCAAAGGCACCGCAATGACATCACTTTATGTCCTGTGCCGCCTATGCCGGTCAGAACGCTGAAAAGTAAGTATTCTTTCCTCATATTTTCAGCACAGTAGTGCAGAGAAATGTACATGAATCTTCTCTCAGCTCTCGTGTTCTCGACACTCCAGCTTTAAAAATCGCTGCGAGAAGATCGAAACGTCAGCAATGCGGATTGTCCAGAACATTCGTACGACTCAGAAGTCTACAAGTTGACATATATCTGCCTGTTCATTCAATTAAAGCGTTCCACTAATGGAAAGTCCGCCATTTTCCTTAAGAAACCAAAACCAGAGCTTCACATCGACAACATAAAGAAAGTGTAAGCTATTGAAACTGTGGATTTTGGTAACAAATATGTATATTTTGATATGAGGTCATTATTATTTGAATACATTATTAAGGATTAACTTAAGAAATGAATTTATTTATTTCATTCGCAAATATGTATTGCAACGGAACATGCCATCTCTCGACATGCCGGCACTAACCAACCTTTGATGGGCTAGGGCGGATATACCCCACGAGAATCAAATGCTTCTGGCGTGGGTGTCACCAGGACGTCACGGCGCTCCAGTCACCGCCTCGTCGCCAGGCCCTGCCGGTTGTTTATCAAAATATTTTCTTTTATAGGATGCTCCCTCCCTAGGAAATCCTACATGGTTTAGTGACCAGGGAAAATCACAATCCACAAATGCTTTATATCTCATTCATTAACCAAAATGGATTACATAACATTACAACATGCAGCGGGCAAACCACTGCTTTGCCCTACACTGCCTGTACACATTACACCTAAGAGAGATTTCGATAATCCTATTTCCAGCTGGATTTATCTAAACATTCTCTTAAGATTTTCATTACTACTTAAATTAGTGTGGCATTACTTATTGCCTTTCACATAAAAGCACATGTACACTGACTCTTTCGATAAAGAAGAAGACTGATTTTAACAAAGTTACTTATTGTTCTGGTTTAGATGCATGTAAGCATCGTATTCTATTTTAAATTCTGTTTAGAACGACACTTTGAACATGAAAGAAAGACCAAATCCAAATCTAGAATTGTCCTCATTAGCCTCTCCTATTTCTGCTAATACCTTGTATTTTTACAGCACTGTCAAAGTTTACAGGTACTCACTCTCGTTTGCTGCATGGCGGTGGAATACCGTTACACCTCCCCCTCTCGCGCGCGTTCCGGAGACCTCCCGTTCGCCCACTAGCAGCCGGGAAGGGCGTAGCGATGACCTCGCTGTCTTCACGGCCGCTCGAACAAATGGAAGCCTCGGCGAGCCTGTGGAGTAGCGGCGGGCCCGATGGCGACCTCGGGATGCAACGGTGAATTGCACCGCGGCGCCTCTCGTACTCGCTGTATTCCACGTCACGTACCAACTTCTCGGCTGTACCTTCTTCTTCTATCTTCTCCCTTCTTCTTTCTTCGTTCTCCTTCAATGCGAATTACACGTCAGTTCAGAAAGTTCAGACGTCTTTAATTTTCTTCCTCACAAACTCATTCCGGACAACAGTTCATTAAATAATTCTTGATTTGAACATCGGGCTCGTTTCACTTTGCTCCCGTGCACTTTGAAAGTTCTGGTGGCGTTGGAAGTTGTGAATTACGCACCGACTCACGTTATACTTGGTCATGAATTCTGTTTTAGAACAAAACTGCTCCTAGCGGATATCGCATCTCGTCGTTAACTTTTTTCTAAAAGCAACGTTTCACGTCGTCGAAAACTTGTTCTAGAAGAAACATTCTACACGTCTCGCCTCGTCGACAACTCTTCCTAGAAGAAACGTCCTACACGTCTCACCTAGTCGACAACTTTTTCTAGAAGACCCGTCTTGCCTCGTCGGAAACTCTTTCTAGAAGACCAAAATTCTACATCGGTTACCAGGCTGCCTCTGTCCTACTCTCCTCGCGTGACCTACGCCGACCAATGGCTATCGTGGGATTTTCGGCCCTCTCCTCATTGGCGACCATCGGTTCCGGTTGTAGGCTTCGAAATTATTCGACGCCTTCGTCATCCGCTGACGTCGACGGCGCGCGGCTTTCAAAGCTGCCTGCGCCTTATGGTGTTCGGGCTGGTTGTAGATTTATTATGGGACGAATGGATTTCGTCCATTTTCGTCTCATTGCCCCCATAACGGTAAGATTCTTCGACGGTCATTTAAAATGATGGAGAAGAATCTTCAACGAGAACTATTCAAGAATTCTTTTATTTTTCCCATCGACTTTTCATCTTTCTGTTACCTGATCATTCGAATCAGCAACCCGTTATTTAGTAAGGTTTCAAGTTGAAGAAGTTATATGTTCCTATTACTCTTCCGTCTTCATCTATTAATTCGGCTGCATTTGGAGCTACCAATCTTGTCACTGTGTACGGTCCCTCGCACAGGTGAAAGAATTTAGCAAATAATTTTAGCCTTGGTACTGATACTTTTGGAGTTCGTAGCATGACTTTTTGATTCACCCTAAACACATATGGTCGGCTTTTTACCTTCTTTTTCCGTTCTTCGGCAGCCTTGCGGAGCCTATCCAGAATTTGTTGTTCCGTGTGGTAGGGTTCCGGTCCGGTCACATCTTCACGGTCTAGATATCCCAACACATGTGGTGGTTTGCGGGCGAAATGGGCCTCGTATGGACCCATCCCGATGCTTTCATGCGGCACGTGGTTCAACCATCGATTCACATGGGGCACTAACTCGGTCCAATCGTCATGTTTCTGGCTGCAATAAGTTCGGAACAGTCTCGACATTTCTTTCATCACCCGTTCGCTTGGATTTGATTGCGGGTGGCGAATGGACGAGTAAATTGGAGTTAAATTTTTCTCTTGTAATGCTGTTTTCCACAGTTGGCTAGTGAATTGAGTTCCATGGTCACTCAAGACTCTACGATACTGTCCTGCTATTGCTAAATATTTCTCCAGCTGTCGTAAACACTGGTTAGTGGTGATCTTATTAATGGGGTACACTTGTGTAAACTTTGTAAACAAGTCGATGATGACCATGATATACTTATTCCCGCGCCTCGATTTTGGTAATGGCCCGTACAAATCGACTGCAATGATATCATTTTTCCCTTCGGGAATGATCGGTGTCACTGTACCCGCATACGATCGATTCGGAAACTTTGTCCTCATGCATGTCTCGCACGACTTGATTACTCGTTTCACATCCCTATCCATGTTTTTCCAATAACATAGTTCGCTTATAATGCTTTTAATTTTTGTGGACCCGTAATGTGCGGCTTGAGCGTGGACATAGTTAATTAGTTCCTCCGCGTGCGCTTTTGGGATCCAAATTTTGTAGGTAATTGGAGCGGTGTCCAATCGAATCAGCACCATGTCATTGGTCAATCTCCACCTCTCGGGATCTCTCTGCAATTTCGTCACGACTTCTTCGTCTTCTGTTTGCCCTCTTCCCTCAAGCACACGCTTGACTTTACTAATTTCGTCGTCGTGATTTTGAAGGTCTGCCAATGTGGACCAATCCCATAGAAAACTTTGAGGAATTTTTAGATCGATTGCATTGACTTGTTCGACGCCTTTATGGGTGATATTCGTCTCTGGAGCTGGGAACTGACGACTGAGTAAGTCAGGTAATACATTTTTCTGCCCCTCGACATACTCGATTCGAAAGTCAAATTGTTGTAGCCACAGTGACCACCTCATCAGCCTATCGTTTTGCCAATTGCAACGATTTAAAAAGATTAGGGCTTTGTGATCGGTTTTGATGACAAAACTCCTCCCCATTAAGTAATTCTTTAATTTAGTTAGGGCCCAAACAACGGCATAGGCTTCTTTCTCCGATGTCGTAAAACGGATCTGCGGCCCTTTTAAAGCAGTGCTGACCAAATTGATGATTTTTGTCTCCCCATCAATGACTTGGTACAACATCGCTCCCACACCCAAATCACTACTATCTGTTTGTAGATACATAGGCTGCGTGAAATCTGGATGTGAAATCGTGCATGTTTGTAAAAACATATGCTTAAGATCGTCGAACGCCTTCTGTTGAAGTTCCGTCCATTCCCATTTCTGATCTTTTCGCAATAATCGATATAATGGAGCTATCGTTAGAGCATAATTATAGCAAAACCTGCTAAAATAATTGCAGACTCCTAAAATTCTCTTTAGTTGCCTATTATTCTTTGGTCGGGGTATGACTTCGATTTCTTTAATTCTATCCAATCCCATTTGAATTCCATTCTTCGTGATTTCATATCCCAGAAATTTGATTTGTGGTACACAAAAATGGGATTTTTCAAGATTTAATACTAAGTTATTTTGAATCAACAATGGTAATAACTTTCCCAATGCTTCAAGGTGACGTTCAAAATCTGTCGAATGAACTAAGATATCATCAACGTAAAGAGTGGTGTCTTGTAACCCAGCATTGTTCATAATCTCGTCCAAACATTGAACCAGCGCAGCTCCACTGTTACGCAATCCAAATGGGACACGTTGAAATACATAGCTTCGCCCCTTGTAGACGAACCCTGTGTATTTCTGATCCTTCGGATGCAACCTCATTTGATAATATGCCTTGCTGAAGTCCGTTGATGAGAAGTACCCCTTATTGGCGAATCGTAACAATATTTCATCAATTTTGGGCGGTACATCCCTATACGGTATTGTCAGCGAATTCAAGTAACGCGCGTCTAAGCATAAGCGCAATGTGCCGTTCTGCTTTTTCACTATTACAATTGGATTGACATACGCCGTAGTCGCCCTTTTGATTATGCCTTCTTCTAACATTTCTTCAATTTGTTTTGAAATTGCTTCTTGGTACGCCACTGGTATAGGATAGCTGCGTCCTTTGAACGGCGTCTCGTCTGTGAGTTGGATACGAAACACGTAATTTTTCACTGGCTCGCGATTTTTCTCGAACACCCTTTTGGCGCTGATGAGTAACTTCGATAACTTGGCCTTCTGTTCTTTGTCGAGGAGATCAGCGGAATTAACTTTCTCTTCAATTGATTCAATCAAGTCATTTGTCGCGGACGAACATAAATCTATTTCATCCTCATTTTCAATTAACTTTTCTTCATCAAATTTCATCATTGTGTTAATTCTCGCGTTTCCACGACCTATCAGAATTTTCGCGGCTCTGGTATCTACAATTACATCATTCTCCACGAGAAAATCAATGCCTAAAATTACTGCGTACGTGAGTCCTTTTGCTACGAGACATGGCGTGTCATAGACCTTGCCTCCTATTTCTAATGGTGCATAAATTTGTTTTTTGATCGGGCTCGACTTGTTTCCAATCGCAGTTGTAATTCGCGTACTTTTAATTGGCAATTGAGGTAGTTCAATCTTCGATTCCCTTAACGCATTGTAGGCGTCTTCATCCATTATGGTTGCCATGGAGCCAGTGTCCACTAACGCCTTCATCACCACGTCGCGGCAGCATACTTCAATCACCGGACAACGATATGGATACTCGTTCGTTGTGACCATATTCCATATGACACCCGTCGGTGGATCACCTACAGAGATTACAGGAACCACGTTGTATTCAGCTTGAACGTTGTTCGACATGGGGTTCCCGCTCACATCGAACTGTGGCAGTTTCCCGATGTTGATGGCTGACATTGATGTTTGTCCCCTAATTCTTCATTATTCTCTTCTTCTTTAGTCTTGCGCTTGTTTTGAGGGTATGTTTTATTAGTCTTCTCCCCTCCTGGTTTTGAAGTTCGGTCTTTCGTTTCATTCCGAAAGTTATTTTCTTCCGTATTTCGATCATTCTTTTTATTGTTTGGTTGATCGCTCTGTTTCGATGATTTTGCCTCTTGACCTCCCACACTCGTGCTGATGGCATTAATCGTCGTACTAGTCTTGCCTCCCTTCATGACATTATCTGCTGTAATATCATAATTACCTAGCAAGCTTTGGAATGCCTCAATGTCACGCGGAGCTATGCTTCTTATCAAGTTCTGTATGCTGTATGGGAAATGTCTTGTTAATAAACAAATAATTTCTTTGTCTTCCATAGGTGGCGAACATAACTTGAGTGCAGCAATCTTCCCCGCCGCATAATCGCGCATGCTTCCTAGCGTCGGCTTGTAGTACGTCTTCATAACTGTCATCTTGTGGTTGAGTTGAATTTCCTCGCTCCAATATCTATTTAAAAATTTTATTTTAAATTCTTGAATTGTTTGAGGAAACGGTTCAAGCGTTTCTAACCATGTTCTTGCATTTTTTTGTAAAATCTGGTACAATAAATGCGTTTTATATTGCTCTGGCAAGCGACTAAGAGCCATAAAACTATCTAGTGCCTTTAAGAACGAATATGGATGTTCTTCGGGCGATCCCGAAAATTTCAACGTAGGTGGCACATTTAAGTTTAACGGGTGCGTCGAACCTACAGCTGCCGGCATGGTATCTACCGTTGCTTGCAAGTTGTTTAGTTTTGTTAGCACCTTCAAACGTTCTTGTGTGCCCACTTCTACCTGATTTGAAATCCCTTTCAGTTCTTGTGCGATTTTGTCTTCATGTCGTTTCGTACGAATTTCGACGAATTCAGTTATTGAATCAATTCGCGTGTTCATTTCTTCACATTTATTTTGTACAGTTTCAATCTTCTCAGATTGTTCCTCTACTTTTCTTGCTTGTGCCTCTAACTTCTTGTCAACTTAATTCTTCAATTCGGCTGCCCCCGTTTCCTGTGCTCGCTGAATTGCTTCGACCTTGTCGTTAACAGCACTTATTTTGGTTGTCAACTCCGTAGCTAAAGCATTTTGCTGTTCTTTCAACTCCGTAGCTAACACCTGGTTTTGTTGTTGAATCTCGCGTTGAACACTCTCTTGTACATGTTGGATGTTTTCTTGTACCTGTTGCATGTCGCGTTGAACATTCTCTTGTACATGTTGGATGTTTTCTTGTACCTGTTGCATGTCGCGTTGAACATTCTCTTGTACATGTTGAATGTCGCGTTGTATTTCTGCAGCTATTGCGTGGTTTTGTTGTTGCATATTCTCTATCTTATTGGTAAGGGTTGTATGGAAATTACCTAACAATGCCCTCATTAGGTTTAGCATGGGGTCATCCGGACTAACGGGTGGTGATTCCCCTTCTAACATTTCCGGTGACGATTCTAATGGCTCTGTTCCGCGAGCAGATTCGGTCGGCGTTCGTTCTACGGTCGGCCTTGCCTCCACTTCGCGCTGCCCCTCCTCCTCGTCACTGTTAGCGGCCTCTGCCCCCACTAAGCCACTACTTTGCATGAATCTATCCGCCATGATACGAGGTTGAGTACCCGTTTACAGCAATTCTTTACACAAAAGATCTTTGTTGGAAACGAAATTACCTCCCTCACAACACACTGAATAATTTATACACTCCACAACAAAATCACATAGAAATAGAACTTATCACACTGCTGAAAATAAAACACAAAACATGACATGTACACTGCAATAAATTGTAACACTGTAACAACTATGAACACCGTACATCATTCACAAGTATCGTTCTCCTTTCAATATTTCCTTTTAACTTTAATTTTATTCATAGCATTGTGTGTGTTCCCTCTTTGATTTGACAAGTCACTACACAATCTTATATGGGACTTTGGAAACCCTAAATTTTAGCCTTATTAATGATGCAAATATTAATTTCCTCTCTCCTGCTATCATTAGTTAATGCTAATTTAACTTTCAAGGTCCCTGTTCGGGCGCCATTTAATGCAACGGAACATGCCATCTCTCGACATGCCGGCACTAACCAACCTTTGATGGGCTAGGGCGGATATACCCCACGAGAATCAAATGCTTCTGGCGTGGGTGTCACCAGGACGTCACGGCGCTCCAGTCACCGCCTCGTCGCCAGGCCCTGCCGGTTGTTTATCAAAATATTTTCTTTTATAGGATGCTCCCTCCCTAGGAAATCCTACATGGTTTAGTGACCAGGGAAAATCACAATCCACAAATGCTTTATATCTCATTCATTAACCAAAATGGATTACATAACATTACAACATGCAGCGGGCAAACCACTGCTTTGCCCTACACTGCCTGTACACATTACACCTAAGAGAGATTTCGATAATCCTATTTCCAGCTGGATTTACCTAAACATTCTCTTAAGATTTTCATTACTACTTAAATTAGTGTGGCATTACTTATTGCCTTTCACATAAAAGCACATGTACACTGACTCTTTCGATAAAGAAGAAGACTGATTTTAACAAAGTTACTTATTGTTCTGGTTTAGATGCATGTAAGCATCGTATTCTATTTTAAATTCTGTTTAGAACGACACTTTGAACATGAAAGAAAGACCAAATCCAAATCTAGAATTGTCCTCATTAGCCTCTCCTATTTCTGCTAATACCTTGTATTTTTACAGCACTGTCAAAGTTTACAGGTACTCACTCTCGTTTGCTGCATGGCGGTGGAATACCGTTACACCTCCCCCTCTCGCGCGCGTTCCGGAGACCTCCCGTTCGCCCACTAGCAGCCGGGAAGGGCGTAGCGATGACCTCGCTGTCTTCACGGCCGCTCGAACAAATGGAAGCCTCGGCGAGCCTGTGGAGTAGCGGCGGGCCCGATGGCGACCTCGGGATGCAACGGTGAATTGCACCGCGGCGCCTCTCGTACTCGCTGTATTCCACGTCACGTACCAACTTCTCGGCTGTACCTTCTTCTTCTATCTTCTCCCTTCTTCTTTCTTCGTTCTCCTTCAATGCGAATTACACGTCAGTTCAGAAAGTTCAGACGTCTTTAATTTTCTTCCTCACAAACTCATTCCGGACAACAGTTCATTAAATAATTCTTGATTTGAACATCGGGCTCGTTTCACTTTGCTCCCGTGCACTTTGAAAGTTCTGGTGGCGTTGGAAGTTGTGAATTACGCACCGACTCACGTTATACTTGGTCATGAATTCTGTTTTAGAACAAAACTGCTCCTAGCGGATATCGCATCTCGTCGTTAACTTTTTTCTAAAAGCAACGTTTCACGTCGTCGAAAACTTGTTCTAGAAGAAACATTCTACACGTCTCGCCTCGTCGACAACTCTTCCTAGAAGAAACGTCCTACACGTCTCACCTAGTCGACAACTTTTTCTAGAAGACCCGTCTTGCCTCGTCGGAAACTCTTTCTAGAAGACCAAAATTCTACATCGGTTACCAGGCTGCCTCTGTCCTACTCTCCTCGCGTGACCTACGCCGACCAATGGCTATCGTGGGATTTTCGGCCCTCTCCTCATTGGCGACCATCGGTTCCGGTTGTAGGCTTCGAAATTATTCGACGCCTTCGTCATCCGCTGACGTCGACGGCGCGCGGCTTTCAAAGCTGCCTGCGCCTTATGGTGTTCGGGCTGGTTGTAGATTTATTATGGGACGAATGGATTTCGTCCATTTTCGTCTCAGTATTTTATTACTTCATTTTCTTTCAGAAGTGCATTCCTCGGCATCTTTTCTACGGTAATAATTTCTACAGCTTTTACGGTTTGAAGAGTTTCTACACTTCAAATGCTACTTATTGTCCTTACTTACTCCAAAAGAAGTAGTTATACTTGTTTCTCTCACCTGAAGAAGGATCTAAAGGTGAAAATCGAAAAACTGTGCAATTTAAAACAAAAACTATGATATAAACACTTATTTAAATTTTTCATTTAATAACAATAGTGATATGATTTTCCTTAATTAAAGGAACCTAAGATTATTTATTTGAATTGGTTGTAGGTTTTCAAAACATTTTGCTCGAGTACAATTGCAGAAATGCTTTCTGGGTATATCTTTAAAATAATACTCGCCAATTTGTGGATGAGAATCTTCGACAAATATTAGTAAAGAAAATAACTCGACATGTCAATAAATAGATAATAAATGCTAGGAATTTTCTAACGGTCTCTCCTGAATTCAGGGTAGTTTATTTGAACAGACCCTGTAACTGAACTAGGTGTTCGTAAGGTTTTGGATTAATAAGCAACGAAGTGGAATTATCTGTTCCCATTTCTAGAGTTTTGAAGTGCTGATGTTACATGGACGGCCCTTCGTGTTCTAATGTACAACTAAATGTTCTCCCTATGCATTTATTTCCGCTGTGGCAAGTAGGGGTTCAAAAGGATGAGTAATTAATCGCACATCAAAGTGATCGTGTTTTTGAACGGTATTATGTCGTTACCGGCCATCCGTTGCTTCCTGTCAGTTAAATGCGTGTCTCATTTGTCAATTCGAGTACGTAATTTTGCAACTCATTCCGCTTTCACGTTTCTGATATTGTGCGGGAGAGAATATAACGCCTGAAACGTACTATGTGGAATTACAAATTTGGCTCTCGGGACACTAAATGATTCTGAGGTAAATTCAAAGAAACTATTCACTAAGAATCACAAGTCGACTTTGAAGATAATGAGTAATTTAAAATCAAACTTAAAGCGAAAACTTTATATTTATGATTATGTAGAATGAAACAATTTAAATACAGTTTTATGTATGATGCTCATTTATGGACGAATATGCCAATCGAAAATATTTACTGCATTACAAAAAAAAAGTATTAATAAGTTTAATGGAAGGAACAGAAAAAAGTCAAATCCAACATACCAGCATACACCGATTAAAATTTCGAGAATTTGCCGGATTATAACAGCTCTGTCTCTTTAAAGAACGCGAAACAATTGGAAAATACGAATAATTGGAAAATAACGAATAATTGGAAAATAAAATATAAATCAGAACTGAATTATCTTTAGGCAAAAAAATATTACACAGAATTTGATATGATATAATTTGATGTTTGATAATAGCTTAACTCCCAACTCACAAACAACTTCATTAGTATACAACTGCCGCCGTCTGTTCGAAAAAGTAAAATAGAAAAAATGGGAAGAGAAAAGGAAAATTGGAATAAAAAGAGGTGCAGAAATAAGAAGAGGCAAAATATAAAAAGTTGTTGAAGAAAAATTCAGTCTATCGGGTTTGGGTTTCCATTGTATTTTAATATTACAATAACGGATATTTTTTAAAAGCCACCCCTACTCACAGTCTATGGAATATCGAATACTAAAATGTACATCGGCTCGGCTCCTCAAGGTCAGCGTCACACCGTTGTTAGCTGCTGCTAGGTCAGCTGCAAAACCTGCAAAGTCTGCGTCTTTGATCGGGAGGTCCTAGAGTTTGAATTTCATCGAAACGAATTTTCGTCACCAGATGCATAGCTGGGTCGAATTCAACCACTGACTGAAGAAGTAAGTTCTAGCGGCCATGAGTTCTCACCGGTAGTTTTCTGTGATTGTTCCGATCAATTACTGACAAACGTCCGAACAGTAACTTACCTATTGGACTACGGACAGCGCGCTAACTTTCTTACCCCCATCTCCTCTTAAAAAGACTCCCAGTTACACTTGTATACACTTCAATACAGCGCATGGCAAAGATCAATCGGGAGCTTACAAATTATCCCGGCAGGAGCTGAACCGCACTTGGGAGAAACTTGGAAAGGGTATCGAAAGACCTCTATATTTAGAAAAATAAAAACTATCGCATGACATAACATACTCTAGAGGCCGGACGTCAAAGAGTACATCCACACCGGAACTCGCAATCCAGACGGAGACTCACCGCTACCAGCGAATGTTTAACATGAACTACGTTTGTGGAACAGAGAAGAGTTAATTCGCCGAAGGTGTCATCCTGACACAGTTGGCTGCAGTGTCGTGCGGGCAGAGGCGCGAAGCAGCTGTCGAGTCGTGGTCGTGACAGAGTTGCGGTGTGTTTGGTCACGCTGGGTGCAATGCTCTAGGTTATGTGTAAAAGAGAAGCAGTAACATGTAAGGTGGGGCTTGTGAGGAAAGGTGGCGTGCGTGTTATTGTAGCAGTTAGTGATTGAAATTTATTAACGAAACGTATGTGTTTCATTCAAGAATTTTCCTCGCTGTGCCCTATCCTACACATTTACGGGACGAACGACTTAAGTATTTGACGCGGAATGCTCAACCACCCGACAACTCTTGAAATATCCTAGAAGTGACCGGTCTACCGAAATCTTTCGCAGCAGTACCCGTTCGCTTACAGGTGGCGGGGCCGCAGGTATACGCCATG
Organism: Acheta domesticus; assembly: GCA_031308135.1. NCBI lineage: Eukaryota > Metazoa > Arthropoda > Insecta > Orthoptera > Gryllidae > Acheta > Acheta domesticus. The sequence goes on from JAHLJT010002406.1 coordinate 13,359,714, forward strand.
CACACGCAACGCTATAACCATATGCAAACGGTGCCCTGACGCAACGCTCACCGCGCCCCGATCGCGGCGCCGGGCGCGACGAGAAAGTCGAAGTGGCGAGGCCGGGGCGTGCGGCACGCGTGCCGGACAACGAGCCTCTTCACGGGGCCGTTTGCTTCGTTTGGTTAACGTGGGCCAATCGGAGGAAAGAATGAGAGACGCTCCCGCACGCGGTTGTGTGCTCGTAGCGTTCCTGCGTCGTCGGAGATAGGGCGCCTTCTTTTGCATGAACTGACAAGTGATCCACGAGTCAAGCATCGGTAATAATTTGTTTAGAGAAGTGTGCTCGAGAGAAATCTCTATGCGTATAATATAGATAGATAAAACAGTCGGATGGTCGTAACTGAAATCTGGAGGGGACGCGATTTGCATACATATGATTAAGTAATTATTCGTAGTTTGCGAAATAGTAGGTCTATGAACAAGTTACTGAACATAATATAATGTAAATAATTTTTTTCGACAACGGTTTTCCAGTATCTCGAATCTCAATTACTCGAATAACTGGATATCTCTATGAACAAGTTTCTGTAAATAATGTGATGTAAATAACATTTTTAACAAGGGTTTTTCAATAACTCGAATCTCAATTACTCGAAAATCTGGATATCTCGTATCGTTGTTTTGACGTCTAATAAAAGCATTAGACAGGAAAATATTAGTTGAAAACTAATATTTGAACAATAGCCGATTGACAAGAAACTTGAGTTATTTATCTCTCTGAATATCGAGAAAATGTGACAGTAATAGGAAACTGAACCACCCTTCACAAACATGTTTCCCAAGTTTTCGTCTCGTTGCGATAAATCACAGACCAGCTTAGCGTAATACGAAACTATATTCGTTGCCAAACCATGCACATTCTGCTTTCTGACACAGTTGTGGCATGTACACTCAAACACCTGAATCATCCAAAGGAGCTCCACGAGAAGTGCAAGGACAGCCACTTGCTGTGGTCAGCACGCTCAGAGCGTGAAGTTAAGCTGACAGAAGATTCCATCCCAACTTTCAGAGATGATAATTCCGTCTCGTGTGGTGGTCTTCACGCACGACTAACACTTAACGCTTCCTTTCCAGCCTTCGAAGGTCATGATGTACTGGCCCTACACTAAGATCCGTTTTCTCTTTCGTTCTTGTTTCAAAACATTCTTTATTTACACTCTCCCAAAAGAACCTGCGCAATAATTAAGAGTTCCTGTTCATGTGAAAAGACAAAAAATAGAGCAGAAAAACAAAACTGGATGAACAATTTGGAGCGTAGTTGTATTTCAGTTGTGCAAAACGGGACAAAGAAAGCATGGGTAAATGGTGGAAATAAAAAGAAAGAGAACGATTGAAGTTAATCCCAAATACATAAATTCCGTTTTTGACTTGAGTTGAAACATTATTTTCCAGGCGATTCAAAATTGCCTTCAAATCCTTAATATGGATCTCGTGTAACCCACGTCATTTTGGCAAAATAAATTTGAAAATACCTGTCGTTTTGATCAAATTAATATTGTATTGGCAATACAAAGAGTCACAAGCTTGAAAAAACTTTGCCTTACCATAAAACCCATTCTCTACATTAACGTGCTCAAAATTTTTTGCCAGTCGAAAATACATACAATAAGTACAACGTGTAACACTGTAGGCGTCAAAGTCACTACAATAGTGTGTAATTATGACACAATGTTTGTCGCGGAGTCAACGCTAGGTCCTTAAATTTCCTGCTTCACCAAAGTTACGAGTATTTTCATTGTACGTTTTCACACCAAGAAGCGAGTGTCATTTCCAGAAGGAAGTGTCATTTCTCTTTGCTGGTGGAAATATTCCTATGATACGTGAAGAAAAGGATACCACACACGGCGTATATCGTGACGCAGCTATATTTAGAAGTTCGATGGCAATTTTGAATCACGTGTAAAAAATCCGGAATTATTCCACAAAATAATCATAGTTCCACGTGTGCAATAGTATAGCTAAGTATTTCTAAGTTGAAGAATGAGCATAAGAAGCTGACGTATTTCAAGATTATAATATATCAAGTTTTGATGTTGTTTTTACTTTCTTCCCGTACTATGTGCCCACGTTGTAAATAAAAAGTATTGTATACCAAGGAAAATGAGGCAATTTTCCTTCAGAAAATGTGTTTATGGGCCCTGATACTCAAAAAGTGGATAAATCTTGTTTCTGTATATGCACTCAGAGGAGTAGTCACCTTTGTAGTTTTACCTTCAGATCACTTTCGTACACACATCGAGCTTCGTGGGCCTATACCAAAATTTGAGAGAGCAAGGGTGAGCAAAGGAAGAAAGGATTAGCAAAACAGGAAGAAGTGAGTGATATAAAGGGATAGCTTTGAATTGGGCGCCGAAACTATATCGGCACTTAATAACGTTTTACTATAACGTAAGCGTTTTAATTCCAAATTATGTTTACTCTGAAAACCTACAAATTTCAATAGTAATAAAAGCACCGTTGATCTTTCAAAATTTTAAGTGAAACTAACTTCATGCCGTGGTGAGAACCAACCATCATATCAGGTCGTGGTAGGTCCTTGAGTAGAATTTGGTAGAATGTGATGGAATGTCAAAGAATATGAGAGAATATGTTAGAATGTGGTGGAATGTGGTAAACTGCGGTAGAATGTCATCGAATGTTATAGAATGTAGTCAAATGTGAGGGAGTGTGACAGAATATAATAGATTCTAATAGAAAGTGGTAGGACGTGGTAGAATGCGAGAGGACTAGATAGGATGTAGAATGTGGTATAATATGGTAGAATCAGGATAGCAGGGGGAAGAATGGTGTAAAATATTAAGTATGAGGCAGTAAGAGAAAAGTAAGATGAAATAGGACGAGGTGTAAGTTGGTAGAATGAGTTTGATGGAACAAGACGAAATAACACATAGTGGAACCTGAAAGTTGAGAGTGATGATTGATTGATTGCTAGTGATTGCGGGCGCGTCAACTGTCAAGATCATTAGTCACGTAAGTTTACTTTTTTTTCGTCGGGCGGTGTGGTGGTCTCCCCCACTGAATGGCGAGATCCGGAGAGATCTACCGGCGGCTAGTGGGGTCTTCCCCAACCAGTTACCTCCCACCAGCGGGGCAAGTTCTAAGCTCCCGACCGGTCTCTCGGCATGTGTGGTAGTATAGTGTGTGTTAGTGTGTGTGTGAAAGTAAGGCATCAGGATAAGACAAGGAGAGGAACGAGAGATTGCGCGCGATCCGAGGCTCGTTTGTCAGAGAACCTCTCCGGCATTCCCGAGGTGTTGATCGGACAAACGACAGAATACTACCGATCAGAGCAGCCGGCCGCTAGAATTCTTCTCCAGACAGCGAGTGCATTCGACCTAGCTGACAAGCTTGTGTCGAAAATCCTGCCACCGTCGGGACACAAACGTAGGATTGACGGCCAGAGGCACTGCAGTGACATCAGTTGATGCCCTGAGCCATCTCTCCCGGTCGGAAGTGACGCAACGACGCCGTCACCGAAAATCTCCAACGCGGCCCACACGCACAACAGGCAACCCAAACCCCGGCGCCCGCCTAGGGCGACGCCCCCAACAGGTCGCGCCGTGTGACAGTGCGTGGGCGACAGAACAGCGCGTCGCGTCGCGTCGTGTCGCGTCGCAAGAAAGTGAAACCCGCGCGGGCGGAGAAATCTAGGCGTGCGGCGCGCGGCAGCCGGAAGCGGGAGTTGACGCCGGGTCCCGCGCCACACCGCGCAACGCCCCGCGCCTCACGCACGCCCAAAACACGGGGATTGGGGATTGATAGACGGAGATGAATCGTTTCGAAATGACTGTGTTTTGTGTCGGAGAAGAAGATGGAACCCCAGCTGAAGAACTGAGAACAAATACAAGGTTTTTTTGGTGAGTTTTTGGTATTTGTATTCGGGAAACGCTACCGCCGCATATACGTATACGTACTTCTATATTTCGATTTTTTTAATAGTCTTAAGGTCACGCACGGAAAAGTGAGAGGAAAGGCAGACTGCAATAGGGAGCTGTAACGTCACTCTCCCTTTCTTTGTGCGTGACCTTGAGATGCCACGTTAAAAAATCGAAATATAACTAGCATAATAAATTTTGTATTCTATTCAATTAAACAGCTACTTTGTAACTAGCCTCACAGAGAATTAGAATACTTAATAACGTAGGCCCAGGTTCGGGAGTTGTTATTGACGTTGATACACACAGGAGGATCCAGGGGTGGAATATCGATAGCGGCCACGCCCTTTCCTAAACCAAGTATGCTTTAAAAAATGTTTCAGTGTATTTAAAACAATTATCATATGCTGATTGCTGCATATTTCAAGGGTTACTTCATTGTAAGCTAACAAATAAAAATAATATTGGAGGAATGTCAGTGGGAATTGAAATTTTCCTTCCTCCAAAAAAACTTTCTATGCCTGCTCACACCGTAGGTTAATTAATGCGTAAGGTGGTTAAGCAGGACCTCAAAATTCTCTGTGAAGAGTGCGCTTTGCTATTATTTAAGCAAATTTTATTTTAGCTCATTAATATGTAAAATACTTTAACAGTATATTATAGATAGAAAAAGTTATAATTTATTTCAAAATTAATTTTGATTATATTTTATTTGTTTCAATGTTCTTAGGATTCTGTTTAGGGAGCCTTCACATATTAATTCTCCCCTAACCCAAACATTGTTACAATTCCATTCCTCCAAAACAGTAAGTCTAGAGTAAATGGATGGGACTGGGGAACTACAATTGACGTCTTAGGATCGAGAATTTTCATGAAGTAATGGTAGTAATACAAGTAAGAATAGTTGTAGGCAAGGTTCTGCTTCATAGATTACGGTTAGTGAATCAAGAAAACACGTGTAATTTTAAGCGCATCGAAAACTATATTGTCCAATATCTGATTTGATAAGGGAAGAGTGTTAATATGTTTGTGTACATCTGGGGGTGTTTTTTTGCATGTGTGTGTGTGTGTGTTTGCGTGTGTATAAGCGTGTCTACGAGCGTATAGGAAAGGGGTGAATCATGCAGTAGCATGTCCAAGTTTCTATGGAGTGAACTGGTTTCGATGAAGGTGCCGATAATTCTTCGAAGCATAAACGTAGACAACACGTGACGTGCACGTCAACGTAAGTCTACTAATAGTTTATAGACAGTTTAGATTAGAGTCGTGTATTTCCCTCCTGACGCCCAGTTTCCTTGCTTCCCACACGTTTCCTCCGCCATTCTATAGGGTCTCGTTTCCGCCGTTTTCTTGCGATGCAGTGCATCTGTGGGCTGAATGCCTAAAAGTGCGTTACCTTACAAATTTTGGCTGTAAGATTTGACAATGTCTAAAGGACCCAAAATTCGAAAATCGGGCCACCTTTCTGAAGATTAATTATATTGTATGATACAGTTCATAAAGAAATAAATCAATATACATTTCTTTTTAATTATAACATATACTATTTTCGTCCAAATTTGTCAGTTTATTGCAAATATTTTCTTATTACTAGTTTGATTTTTACCGTCTTTATACAGTAATTTAAAAAAAAATGTTTAAGTTAATACTTGGGCTTTAGTAAACATTATCGTACATTTGGATATTGAAAATAAGTCTTACATTATTTCTCGTCGCACATTATTCCCTGACCCAGAAACACTGTTTCTATTCACCGAGTTAACAAGAGTAAAAAATAACATCCTTCTCATTGGCTTTGATTTCGTAAGAATTCTGTAGAGAAACAATTAACAATGCCGACCATTGCAGTGGGAAGTGTGTCACTCTGAATGGCATCAAACCCGTTTTCTATGTGTTTCGTGTATACGTTTTACGTGTAATAAAATGGGTAATGATAAACAGTATGACTCGACTATTCGAACCCAAGTTGTCATATGCATTATCTACTAACACACATATCTATTTCTTTTATCGGCTGAGTTGGCTCAGGGCAGCAACTGTTGCCACAGCAGCGATTCTGTCTGGATGTTCCGAGGCCTCAAGTCCCATGGTGGCGAGTTTTCGTCATACGCAAAGAGATTGAATTCATCTGTTGCCTAGAGGAAAATTCTAGTGGCCAACTGTACTAATCGATAGCTTTTCGTGTTTTCTCCGATCAATAACAGGACTTAAATGCACTAAACTACCACATACATCCGGAGACACGACGTGGACTTCAAATTTTCCTGCCAATGGTCGTGCCCCCCTGGGAGAGATACCTGAAAATCTGTATTTAGGCTTATTTTCAGTTGTTATTTCCCCCACCCGTCAGGATTGTGATGTTTCGAAGACAGTTAAGATCGGGGAAGTTGGCGAGGAAATATACATACTTTTATAAACTATACTAGCGTTTGAGCTAAAACTTTATAAATACTTCAGCAGGAAGATCTATTTGTGCCGTGGCGGAGATCATTAATATATTTAAATTTTGGAAGTACTTTGCGAGAAATTACTGTAACATTTTCCAATCTGAAAAATGGTTGTACATTTTTTCTTAGACTTTTTGCTCGAATGAAAAAAAGTGCCTTTCAAACTTTTATAGTTCATAGTTCAGATTACCATTTATGGCCCCGAAATATTAATAATTGCAAAAGTTCAATTTCACTTCTGAACCTGCTCTGCTCCTTCGATATTAAAGTCATATTTATTTATCAATGCAATTTATCCCACAATTTTAGATCTCTAAGTGATTCCACGCTCTCTTTATTAAATATGAGTAGTGGCTGAGTAATAACAGAAGAGGAAAAGATTCGGCACGGCACGTATTGCCCGGAGTTTTTCGGAGTTTGAGACAGCTATTACAATTTATATTAATGCACACATTGCTACACGTATGCACAAATACGATTTTACTCTTCAACATACAATATGAATTTTTATCATGTTGGCAAACAAAGGAATAGTGTTTTGGAAAACTCAACTAAGCAGGAACCTCCACGTCATTTACTCTCTCCAAATCTTACTGAAAAAAAGCAAAATAAACGTAGTGAGATCCGTATATCTTTTGTAGAAACTACTTGAGCTGCAGTATTCGCGAAAACTACTGTAACCATAACGAGGCACTTATTTAGGCTCTAAAAACCATTAAATGTGAATATAGGCGAAGGAGAGTAATATTCTATTCATTTTTCACAAATTGCTGCATATGTGTTAATTCCAATATCTTCTGACTGTCTTTGGATTTTAATTATGTTTCATTCTCCAGTTTTTTAAGACAGTCGTATATATTTAGATGATCAGAAGGTTAACAAAAGGACATGTACTCCAAATTTCGAATAAATGGACTTTTATTAACCTTCTGATCATCAAAAATATATAAGACTGTCTTAAAAAATCAGGACAAAGAAATATAATTAATGTGTTAATTCACATTCACATAAAATCTTTTCTTAAAACAGAGATCAAATTTGATTTCAAAGTTCAATTCCTCTGTGTACTTTCCGTTTTATGGGTACTCAATTTTTCCTCCTCGTACTATAGCATCCGTCCAAAAGTAGAATTACTTGCCTAATTGGGCATACAGTGAAACGGCTTTGATGCCTTCGCAACTCTCTCCAGTCGTAACGACAGCATTGAGCTCCGATGTTCCGATTGAGCGGGACAGACATTCACTCTGGATAACGAGCGTTTCGGAACGAATAAGCAAATCGCGACTTGACACGTTCCACTTTCCAGTGATCTCCCGTCCCTCACTTTTGTTGATCCCACTCGCCTCTTCGGTAAAGAAATCTACGCAGGTGCCAATCGTTCGCCGTGCGAAAGTCACGAATTGCGTCCCCAGTACCTTCAATTTGCATGGATACGCAATCGCCGTCTACGTGGACATAAAAGATTCTGCGCTCCTTTCCCCACATCTGTACGGCGCGGCGGGTCTTTGCAATGACAGACTTTTTAGTGGAGAGTTGATCGATTAATCACTTCCATCTGGATGGGATATTCATTCTGTTCCGTGTACCGTAACGACTTTCCCGGACGTTCACGAACAGACCACATTCGCACTCTAATTACATTGAAAGAGAACATTTCACAATGAATCTTCATTAGCATTTGTGCATGGAGGAAGTAAAAGGAAAACTTTTGATTTAGAATTTTAATACGAAATATTAATAAATGAAATAACATTTACAAATGTGGAGGGTACATAAACAATTTATATCCAGTTAATAAACTGTAAAAATACAGTACTAGTCAGTAGTTCATAAAGTTATTGTGGGCAATTTATATTGCTAAGGCATATTATATTGCACGAGTGAAAATGCAAGTGTGAAGTTTTCTCAGCTATCTTACCTTAAGCGAGTAGTCTTACAATATACAATACTTTAATGTAAGTGCTTTAATTACTAGAAGCACTTGTATGCAAATGAAAGTTCACAGGCGATTTTCTGAAGCCCTTGTTTCATCAATTGCATTATATTTGCACATATAAACTCTTACATACTTGTTGTGATTTCCGACGAAGCTTTAGTCTCTCGTAAAAAATCAATGACCTACCTGAAACAGAAACAAATATAAATTTTAAGTGACAATCAAATAAAAAATACATAAAGTTTAAATTACTTACGAACAAGACAAACAAGTCCAGATAGTCAAATTACAAAGACAATTATAGTAAATTCCTCTATATGATCTACTAGCTATTACGTTAATTGGCAAATTTACAATCTAACAATCTTAAGAGTACTACTAGTAGTATCGAACGCATTTTAAACGTTCGCGCACAAATAATAGGGTTCGACAAAAATATTTGTCCGTGCTTTCAAGCTTAAAACCAGAATCGTATGCTAAGTTATCTTCTTACGGTTACGTCATAAGAACCCATAGCAAACCGTCGGGTCTAATAAGTCGTTCAGGAGGACAACTAACTGTCAACCCTAACGGGGAGCCCTAGAGCGGTATCCGCGGTTTGCGTCAGCTGCGAGTTCCTTGAACCCGTCCGCGGATTTTCTTGCACCTCTTTCTCTCTCCGTAATGGCCCTTTCACTCGCGAGGTTGACAATCTGTTACGCGGGGGCTCGAGCTCTCGTTCTTCCAGCGGAGGCCCGGGATTCCGCGAGTCACCGCCGCCGCGACGACTGTAGCGGCGCGCGCGGCTGCTCGCGCCGAACACGAGCTCGAGCTATGCTGCGGCTCGGTTATACTGCGATTTTCGTAACTTTGCCCCTGACGGGAATCAGTGTTTCGCTGCCAACCAATCAGGAGCTTATATTTCGCGACAGTGACGTCACTATGGCGACGTTCAAGCTCCCGATTGGATGAAACCGTGAACAGCTGATTTCTGTCAGGGACAAAGTTTCGAAAATCGCAGTATAACACTCCGTCACTCGCGCCGTTGGATAGAGTCAAGCAGAAGTTTATTTTCTAATTAAAAAATAATATTAGCCTTTCACGAACAAACACAATGCTTTTATTCCTCTAACGGTGCCTGAGGAGGATATCAATGAACGTTTTATCTCTGTTATACAGTGTTTCGCAGTACCTTGAAGTAAAATAATTGTGCTGTTTGACAGAATCCAACGTGCGAGTACTGGCGTGTGAAACGGTGTTCTTGCGTGTTATCAAGACGATATTTTTTCTATAATATGAGAGAGTTTGATATTACAGATGTTGCGTTTATGCGTTTCTCTCCTTTACTGTTAAAAGATGTCGAAAACTAAATAATGCGGGCGGGCCTAGTCCAACGCGCGAGTACTCGTGCTACGAATGGCCGCACGAGTGACGGAAATGTAAGAGAAGCTTCAAATACGATTTGTAATTATTTAGTGTTTCTTTCCATTCTGTATTCAGTTATAATATAAGCACAGGTAAATAAGAAAAGTGTATTAGTGGTATTAATAAAGTTAGAAAACTTTAATATGGGAGTGTTGGACGGAGTCCAACGCGCGAGTACTCGTGTTTCGAATGGCCGCGCGAGTGACGGAATGTTAAGTGAGTCGTTGCTTCCCGCCTCCTCTGACGTTGGCTGCGCTGGCAGGGGTGAAGACCAATAATCTCAACATTATAGCTGGATGCACAACTGCGATGCTTTGAAGTGCTGAAAATCGTGACGGTCGTTTTCCGTTAGTTGCGATGACTACGCACTTTCATACGAGTTAAATATATATATTTTTTTGTTATTTAAGGCCGCGTCAACATCAAGATGACATGATATAGTGATAATAGACGGTGAAAGGACGAACACAAATACAACCATAGCCGAGGCGGAACTCGCACCCGCGATCCTTGCATCCGACATTGCTACGACACCACTGCCTTTGTGTTCTCGACCACCGAGAATCTGCGAGTTAAATGTATCTTGTATATTGTTACTAACGCTTACAATCGTCTCTGTCAACCAAAATGCCAAAGTATTGCTGAGGATTCGGTTGTAAAGAATGCCAACAAACTGTAAACTAGATGCGAATGTTATTAGACATGATATTATTTGGTAGCCATTACATAATACGTTTTCTGATGACTATTATTTTCTACAAGTCTATCTAAAAAAATTATCAAAAATACTCAAACCAAGAACATTTCTGTGCGTGAACGTTAAAAACTCCTCCAAAAAATGAAAGGCTGGATTTTGTTAAATTATTGTAGGTAAATTACAATTTCAAACTATAAATTTTGGTTACTTTCAATTTTTATTGTCCCGTATACATACGTATATACGGAATAATATACTTAATATAGGGAAGGTTATGTAATGCTGAGCAAAAAAACGGCAAATTTTCGGCAGAAAAAATTCATTGTCGGTCACTGATAACAAAAAAGTGGATAAAACCAGCCGCTAAATTTAGAAAAAAAATCCTCTAACACGTGGTGTAGCTAGAATCTCTCTTTTGTGGGTTCTTGATACCGAAAACCCAACTGAAAGCAAAACGGACGTCCTTCCGTCCGTCCGGTGTATTTGAACACTAGCGTCTAAACCATGCGTACGATTTTTTCCAAATTGAAAAAGCCCTGTCCCATCTGACCTGAGTCGAAGTTCTGAGATTTTGAAAAAAATTGGAGGTACTTTACATGACCCCCCAGACATTTTCAAAATTTTCTCAAAACGGCACCAAATTTTTTCTTTAAATTTCTTGCGAGAATAGAGTAAAATACACTTATTAAGTTGGTATAGGTCCCATTTTCACGGTTAACTCTCAATTTTCGACCATTTCAAAAGTCTGATTTTTTTCGGCGTTTTCCTACAACTACAACATTAAAGACGGTTATTTTTTCTTGAAATAAAATTTGTTCTCCATAGTAAGTTCTTTCATTAACGTCAAGTACATTGTTTTGAAAATTTCTGTAGTTTTCGCGTAATATTGCCTGCAATATGTGCAATTTTAAAAAATTACCAACGGCTCCAATGTTTTGTCTTTAAACGTTTGGTAAGGATATGGCCTAACTTACTGTATGAGATGACAAAAACGCCAAATTGCTATATTCTTTTGTTCTGTCAAAAATTACAAAAAATATTTATTTTACTTGAATCTCACGTAGTTAATATTCACATTAGCAGCGATTTGTTCACATTATTACGTGTATGAGTACATGTGATTTAAATAATGTCACATAAAGTTTCTCGAAAGCTCAACCGTTTTCTGTAAAAAATACCTCAAAATTCCCCATTTTCAGAAACGCTCAAACCCAATTTTCTCATAAATGGCTCCAAATTGCTTCTTCAAACTTTTCGAACGGATAGTGCAAATTGCACTCTTTAATATATTAACTTATATTATATATTATTTATATATTATATATTATTTATAAATTATATATTATATATATTATATATTAACTTATACTTTATATTAACTCTCTAAGTTCATTTTGGGGCATTTTTTGTTTTCTCAAAAATCACACAAATGTTTTTTTTAAAGATCTCTCACACATTACCTGCAATTTATAAATGCTATTGTATTTGTGAGTGTTGGTGCTTCAAATGATGTTCCATGAAGTTTCCGAAAACACAAAAAAATTCTGTGAAAAATTGCTTCCAATTTCGCATTTTTTTTAGCGCTTAAACGCTATTTTCTTAAAAACGACTCCAAATTTCTCAAGGAGAATTGCCATTTAGGACGAGGTTTTATTGTTCTTTAATATTCTAAAATTAATATTTCCGTTCTACCATTAGGAAACCGAAAAATTAAGAAAAAGTGTTAAAAAAATGTAGTTTGGGCGGCGATAGATGGCAGCTGGGACGAGGATGTGGCAATTACGAATAGCTAGCCGAGACCAAAGGAAATAGAAAACTAATTCGAAAAAGTCTGTGCCATTCTGTAGAACAACTAGTTTGTTAAGTTTTAGTAAACATAAAAGAGAATAAATGTTTAAAATTAGAATGAGATAATTTCTGCTATTTGGATCTGACATAACTGGGACAGAATAGACGTTCACCATCATGGCGTGACGATATCTGAGCACAGAGTATGGTCTCCAGTCTACTCTAGAGCTCACTGGTGAAGACGGAGGGAAGTGGACAACAGATGACGATGGAGTTCATGAGCGGGGCTATAGAATAGTAAATTATACATGAAGGAAGAGAAACACACTATTTCTCTCCCTCGATAATTTATTTTCAGAGGTGTACATGCTATTTTTTTGACGACCATAAAATTTCAGGAAAATGTATTTAAAATTTTAAGTTTTTAAAAAGTGTATTACTTCCTTTTCGATAATATCTCTATCAGGATATTAAAATTTACAATATACGGACAGTCGTTTTGGACACTAACAATTACCTCTTTAAGAGGATTTACGAAGACAAATTTTAAGAATTAGAAAAATATTGTAAAGCTAAGAAAAATGGCAAACAATAAGACAACATATAATTACGGAGAATGAAATTTATCTTTAGGAACTATGTAATTAATTCTACGAGGAATGAGATAAGTTTTACCAAGATTAAAAAATTGTGCATGAAGTAATAAAGGAAAAGTATTAAAAAGTTTAAGACTACAATTTTTAATCAAATTAAGTTACGGAATTAAAACTTCGTGATAGGTAAATTGTGTTTGTTACTAAGGAAACTGTCAATTAACGACTTCGCGTTTGAGGAGGCCATGGCTGAACTTAAATGCTTATCTGACGCTGGAAAAGAAGCTTTTGAAAATTTAGTGCCAAAATATCTAAGAACATGTATGATGCAGCAAATTTAAAGATTAGTGTAAAGATAAAGAAATATTAAATATAGGTGAGAGCGTCTTCTTGGCATATTCCTGCAAGGGAGCAAAGAAATATACGTCAGTTGTGTTTCACGTTGTGTTCAAATACATATGTACATTTCTACACATGTGTTGTCATTGGCTTAATGCAAACACGGTAGAACATATTTAATCATTAAGGAGTAAATATCTCCCAATGCTTCACTTTGGCCCCAACAATAACATCCACTTTTTCTCCCGGTGATGGAAAAATATATAATGGCAAAACATTGTTCATTATGTTTTATGTGGAAACATTTTTTCTTTGATTAATCATATCATTTATTGCATTCTTTAATTTAATAATAATGTCCCTTGCAAATGCATAAATCTGGTTAATATATAAGTATTATGCCTCTTGTAACATTCGTGGAACATGCGGAAAAAAAGCTTTCTGCATTATATTATTCCTCAGAAAAGGACCAAGGTACACAAATTTCAACATATTTCATAGGCATTAACGTACTATAACTGTAAAGAAAACTAGAAAGCATAAAAAGCAATGCCTCGTTTCACTGAATTTTGTAGGAAACGAATCTATCGATTTTATTCCTTGTTATTTATTTTACACATAGTTAAAATGTATACTTATGTTATTTTTTGTTTCCTTTTATCAAAATGAAAAAAATATTAGCCGAGGTCGGACTGACCCACTCTATGAGCGCCTCCAAATACTAGTTACGGTTTTGTGGAGACAAAAGAGTGTGCATCTGGTTTCTGTAACTGAGTGGCGAGGGCAAGCACGAACAACGTGGTGCTGGCCATGAGTCGTTGTTTCTCGTCGGTAGAGAGCGTCGCTTTTCAAAACTGTTCAGGCTTTAGTCATCTGGTAATGGCCGACAACGGAAGAGATATTGTAGTAAAAGGTATTGTGTTTGAAACCGTTATATTGGTGATTATTTTAAGACCGTTTCAGTTGTTGGCTAGTCGAGACTGTGTCGGAAAACTCTCGAAATAAGTATTAACTTCGTTTCTTAAAGACAATGCCAAAAGTAACTACTTTTCAGCTTCTTTTTCGCTCTTGTTAATACTAAACGTATTTCGATCTTCAAATAAACGTTGGAAATTTTGAAAATTAAGAAGTTATCAAACTATCATTGAAAATTTAAAATATCAGATATGTTGTAAATGACGGCATATGCATTATTCATTAATACTGCTGACAAGAAAGTATTCTGTTATTAGACGTAAACATCAATTTTGTAATTGAGTTCCACAAAAATTACATTTATTCCTTGTAAACAGTTACTCCAGTGATTTGAGACTATATGCAACTGACATGACATCACAGAAAAAAATGCTTATACCCGGTATACCCAGTAACACGTTAATTGTTAAGAAGAATGAATTTTGTTGTATCTCAATTATCACCTATTTTAGGAAATGAGTTTTAAGGCAAAGCTGTCCCTCTACAGTGGAGATTAATAGGTTTAAATTACTACTCAACATTATACCATTAGTAAGAACGACATTGATTTTATAAAGATAATTCTACCAGTACGCATATCAAACAACTTTACTTCAAACTTAATGTACTGATGCTCAATAAAAATAAATAAGGCGATTTAAATAGATTTGCTGAGAAAAGGGAAGCAGTTTCAAAAATCATTTCCATGAATTATATTGCTCCTAATGACTTCTAGTGAATTGATTACAAAGTTCATTGCTCTTGGTTCCTCACAATTGCTTTGTTACAGTGAAACTAAGATACATTGCTGATCTCCTTTATGGCCTTCCCTCAAAATGAATTCTGTAACTTCTTTCATCAGAGGATATTTTCTTCCTGGAAACGTCTTTCCTCTGCAATGGTTTGGAAACACACTCGCTCTGGAAACACATTTTCACAACATTTCCAGATCAGCGAGCAAAAAAAGATGAGCTGCCAAACGACTGTAAAAGATATTAAACAACCTGCACAACATTTGTAGTCTCATTCCAACGGGCTACCATCTGTGTGAGCATTTCTAACTTTTCGTCAACTGAGCACCTCTGTGCCATGAAATCATATGTTCCTTTTTCTTACTTCGTTGATCAAAAACTTGATATTGGTCTCTCACGTATCGACATTATTTTTTATTGTGACGTAACTTTTCCCCACTAAGGGATTGCATTCTGTGTCTGAAGAGTAGTAGACCATTGATTTGGATTATTGTAATCTGTATAATATGCACACTAAGTTTCATACATGGCAGCATCACCAAAAATTACTTTGCAAGATTAGGGGTCCCTTTCACTTAAACCCTCCGCTGCCACACTGACAGACCAAAGACATTGTTTGTGGCGTAGTTGCTGGTTCCTTGTAAGAACCAAAGCTTTTGTAGTACTATCTTTGCGACTATAAGGTGCCCAATTCCTATAATAAATAGAATATATCTAGACTCATTTACAACCTAAATATGGAACTGCGAATATCCTCATTCTGACCCTCCTGATCATTTACTAGACATCATGGAACCACGGAAGTGATCTTCATCAGTCGTGCTTCATGAATGTAAACGTAAGGAGCCTTTGGTGTGAGCAATTTATCTATAAAGATGCAGCGCCCCGCGATCAAGCACGGGTTTTTCGGACTTAACGGGAAAACTCGAGTGCCCAAGCAGATCCGGATGATCGACCTTGACTGAGAGCCGTAACATAATTATCCGCCCAAGCTCGACAGATAATTATTTGGTGTCTCTCATCATCCACTCTCTCTCTTTCTGAATTTGTTTGTCCTGAATGGGTATTGGTCGATTGCTGCAAGACATATAGAGAGACGTCAGTCGAGCATACCAGAAATGCTTATATACGTATGTACATGGCACGACAGCCCATGAACGACCTCAGGCCTACTGGCGACGTCCCTGCCTCCA
Source organism: Acheta domesticus (assembly GCA_031308135.1). Lineage (NCBI taxonomy): Eukaryota > Metazoa > Arthropoda > Insecta > Orthoptera > Gryllidae > Acheta > Acheta domesticus. Next base: position 13,375,734 of record JAHLJT010002406.1, read on the forward strand.
AGACATGGATTAAGGGGGTACGTGTGGTTAGCACGTACACATCCTCACGCCGCAACAACATATACTGGCATATTGCAAGGAAAACGCACACTACAGTCTTGCCTCGACCGGGAATCGAACCCGGGGCCGCGTAGTGGAAAGCGAGCATGCTGATCAAGAATTATCCACGACGCTATAAATGCTTAAATTACTCAAAAAACCCGCGGGCGTTCCGAAATCCCAAAGTGCATGCTGCATCCCAATGTGAACTGTGCATGCGCTATCTGCGCCGGGGTCGGGCCCGACGGGACCTTCGGCCGATGTCCGTTCCTTGCACATGCCCGTGGTGTGCCCGCCCCGCGCCGAAGGCATCGCCCACAGCGCTTGCCTGCGCCGTTCCGTCTTCCGGCGAGCCCAGCGGAAGGGAACGGCTGATTGAGCGCGCGAGCGCGGAGTTGGGACGCAGCGGAGTGCGGCGCCGAGGCGAGAGCGATTCCGTTACGCTCGCGGCGGCGGCGGCGGCGACGGTGGCGAGGGAGGTAGCAGCGAAGGTGGAGGTGGCGAGGGCGGCAGCGGCGGAGGTGACGGCGATGGAAATGGCAGCGCCGGTGGAAGCTGTGGCGATGGAGGTAGCAGCGAAGGTGGAGGTGGCGAGGGCGGCAGCGGCGGAGGTGACGGCGATGGAAATGGCAGCGCCGGTGGAAGCTGTGGCGAGGGAGGTAGCAGCGAAGGTGGAGGTGGCGAGGGCGGCAGCGGCGGAGGTGACGGCGATGGAAATGGCAGCGCCGGTGGAAGCTGTGGCGATGGAGGTAGCAGCGAAGGTGGAGGTGGCGAGGGCGGCAGCGGCGGAGGTGACGGCGATGGAAATGGCAGCGCCGGTGGAAGCTGTGGCGATGGAGGTAGCAGCGAAGGTGGAGGTGGCGAGGGCGGCAGCGGCGGAGGTGACGGCGATGGAAATGGCAGCGCCGGTGGAAGCTGTGGCGATGGAGGTAGCAGCGAAGGTGGAGGTGGCGAGGGCGGCAGCGGCGGAGGTGACGGCGATGGAAATGGCAGCGCCGGTGGAAGCTGTGGCGATGGAGGTAGCAGCGAAGGTGGAGGTGGCGAGGGCGGCAGCGGCGGAGGTGACGGCGATGGAAATGGCAGCGCCGGTGGAAGCTGTGGCGATGGAGGTAGCAGCGAAGGTGGAGGTGGCGAGGGCGGCAGCGGCGGAGGTGACGGCGATGGAAATGGCAGCGCCGGTGGAAGCTGTGGCGATGGAGGTAGCAGCGAAGGTGGAGGTGGCGAGGGCGGCAGCGGCGGAGGTGGCGGCGATGGAAGTAGCAGCGCCGGTGGAAGCTGTGGCGAGGGAGGTAGCAGCGAAGGTGGAGGTGGCGAGGGCAGCAGCGGCGGAGGTGGCGGAGGTGACGGCGATGGAAATGGCAGCGCCGGTGGAAGCTGTGGCGATGGAGGCGGTGGCGCGGCAGCGGTGGAGGTGGCGGGGTGGGAGGTGACGGCGATGGAGGTAGCAGCGCCGGTGGCACCGGTGGCAATGGTGGCGGGGGGGGGAATGGCGGCGGCAGGCGGCGGTGGCGGTGGAGGGGTGTCAGCGGCAGCTGTGCTAGCGGTGGAGGTGGTGATGGCCATGGCAGTGCCAGCGGTGGTGGTGGCGGGGGCAGAGGTGGTCATGGGGACGGGGGCGGAGGCGGTGACGGGGATGGGATTGAAAGCGGGGGGGCGGGCGGGAGCGGTGATGGCAGTAGAGGCGTGAATGGTGAAGGCTGCGATGATGGCAATGAAATGGGTGGCGGTAGCAGAGGCAGAGGAGACGGACGAGGGTTGGCAGAGGAGGCGGTGGCGGAGAATGGGCCGGGGACGAGAGCGGGGGTGGGGTTGGGAGCGGGAGTGCGGGCGGGAGCGGTGACGGCGATGGAGGCGTTAAAGGTGGATGGCGATGGAGTGGACGGTAGCAGTAGCGATAGAGCTCGAGGGGGGTCAGCGAAGGCGGCGGTGGCGGTGCATGAGGCAGCGTAGGAGGCGGCGGTGGCAGAGGTGGCGGTGGTGGAGGCGGGGACGTGGGCTAGAGCGGGGGTGGAGTTGGGAGCGGAGCGCGGGCGGGAGCGGTGATGGCAATGAAGGGGTTATGGTGATGGCTGCAGTGACGGCGTTGGAATGGGCGGTGGTGATAGAGGATAATGTTAGTGGAGGCGGCGGCGGTGGCGGTGTGTGAGGCAGCGTAGGAGGCGGGGGCGGGGGCGGGCAAGGCAATGGAGGCGGCGGTGGCGTTGCTCGATCGCGCGCGGGCCGTGGACCGCGAAGGCGAACGGGCGCGCATCGCCGCCAGCGCGCGGTGCTTGAAAGACGCAGCCAGCGGGCGAAATCCCTTGTTCTAAAACAGTCACGTTTGCATTACTTCTAGTGTGGCACGGCACCAACATTTTTTGTTATAAACTATTTATAAATTCATAATAAACCGAAATTGATCACTTCATACTGAGGTGTGAATTGTCCGTTCTCGGTCACAGAATTTTCCTTGAAAGTTTGTCTGCCTCAAACCCACACTTTTTCCCTTGCAAATTTCACATGAAATAGGATTTGAACCCTGATCCCTGCAGCGGAAGCCGAGCGGTCTAACCATTACACCACGAGTCAGTCATTAAATTTACATTATTGATTGAGCAATTTTGAAAAGAAATATATTCAGTGGGTAATTTACTATCTTCTAGTCTTGTTTGACTATTATTGTGTGAAAGGCCTACAAACAATAAGCGAAATCGTTATAATTTCATTCGATTTTGAGATTCACATTTGGTATTTTATTTTCCTAGGGCTTTTTCCAGCCGAAAGCTGGTTACCATTTACGTCCCGACGGGACTATATTCGATCGTACACTAGATACAAACACACTTGCGGGCTCCTCTCATCTGGGGTCAACACTAAGAGAGGCCCTCCGCAACAATACGTACATGAAAGACAAGCGACAAACAACTATCCTTAAGGCGGGACTCTAACCCGCGACCCTTCGGACCGAGAAGCTGAGTCGATATGCGCTCTTAGCCACCTCGGCCATCCAGTTAAACTACGTTTGTTATTAATTTTTCAATATGACATTTTTGAGATTTGCAATTTACAAAATTGCATGTATCTCTTGCGGTTTCTTTCTAGCTGTTTGCCCGGTGCCCTCGGCTATTTATGTTACGCTCTGTCGAATACACCGATTTCCTTCCTGCCCCCGCCCGCTTGGCCAAGTCTCCGCCTGCGTGGTGTGGCAAAGCCCGGCAATTAAGCCGCCTAGATGCATCGTCGATTGCGTCAAGCTTAGTTTTCTAAAAACAAAACACTTTTGGCGGTAACACTGAACCGTAATATCATTGTTTTTTTCTTTGACGAAGATGTTTTGCACAAACTGTCAGCAATAGCTCTAGTAGTTCGGAAGGTTTTGAGGAACTCACATTCACACATACATTCTTTGTCTATCATATAAAGGTGAACTGAACTGAACTGAATTGCCTTATTTTACGTGACGAGACTCAGACCATGAGGCCTGCTCTTCCGTCTGACCACGAAAAGGTGGTTCCTTTCTAGCTTTGTTTCTAATCTAATCCATATTCACTTGAATCGTGTATTCTAAATACGAGTATTTTTTTTATTCAAGCTGAAATGGACGACAGTTTTTACATAGGAGCAATCACGTTTTACTCAGAAATAATATGTACGTACACATAATATAGAGAACGAATATTACAAAGATTTCGCAAATCATACTTTCAAAGTTCATTTCCAACTCCTTTACACTCTTAACATACTTCAAATTAACTTTAAATGTACTTCTAGATTATGATAATAGATACGAAAAGATCGCGCGTGGTCCGTAGCCAGTGGTTCGAGATTCAGCTGCGGTAACCGACAGCAATAATTGATCAAAAGAAACCATGGAAACCACCATAGAGAGCAGCCTTCCAGTAAAATTTTCAACCAGACAGTGATTTCATTGTATCAAACAGAGCACAGTTCATACTGTCATCTGAAATCATTGCCGATTAAACTTCCAGGCTGTGGACTTTCTATAGTTCGTTTTGCAATACGCAATGTGGAGACGGGCAGGTCGCACCGCCGAGAGCAGGCGGGGCGGGACAGATAACGGAGGGTGGTAGTGTTGGCTGAACAGGCCGATAGGGAGGATTGATTGATTGAGATTCCGGGCGAGTCAACCATTTAGGTTATTAGACCCGTAAGTGTAGTGCGTGGTTTTTCCTCGGGAGGTGGCGGTGATATTTCCGCACTGGATGGCGAGATTCGGCGCCGACCAACCTCGAAACCCCTCGCGGGGTTTTTCCCCTCAACCAGGTATCTCCCACCAGCGGGGCACCGCCTCAGACGGAACAAGCTCGAAGCTCCCAACCGGTCTCCCGGCATCTGTGGTAGTGTAGTTAGTGTAAGTGAATGTGTAAGGAGTGAGGATAGGACAAGGAAGAGGAAGGAATGATCGCGCGTGGTCCGTGGCCCGTTTGTTAGGATACGGCTCCGGCATTCGCCTGGTGTTGATTGGAGAAACCACGGAAAGCTACCGATCAGAGCACCCGGCCGCTAGAATTCTCCTCTAAACAGCGACTGAATTCGACCTAGCTGAGAAGCTAGTGTTGAAAATCCTGCCGCCGCTGGGACTCGAACCTAGGACCTCTAGGTCAGAGGGACTGCAGTTATATCAGTTGATGCACCGAGCCATCTCTCCTGGTCGGACAGGGAGGGGCAGAGGGGAGCAGACAGGCGAGGTGGATAGGGTGGATAGGCGGACAGTGTAGGAGGGTTAGGGCGGGACGAACATGATGAGGCAGGTAACGGAGCCGCGTGGGTAGTATGGAGCGGAGTGTGCAGGGCTGTGAGATTCCAACACGAAGTTGCTATTGCTCCGCCGTGCAATGAAAAACCGACGAGAGCATTACACTCTACGTCACTCAAATGCTCTTTGCCAGCAACAGACGCAATCGACAGTCGGGGAAAATTCAAATAATAATAATAATAATAATAATTAGTCTATTTCTAGCGAGGCTCAGGCCTTAAATCTTACCATTGGGTCTAACAACTTTACATTAATGCCATATTAATTTTTGAATAATTACAATGAAGAAGCTCGGGTGCATATAATGATAACTGACGCTTTACGTTTCATAGGAAAGTATAATGAACGCATGAAATTCACGGGGTGGGCTGCGTAAAAGAAAATGAATGTATTTTCTTTATTTATGAACTCGAAAGCTAATGTAAAGAGAGCCGTTGCATCTCACTCATAATAAAGGTATAGTAAATTTCATTTAAAAAACTGTCAGATGTTATCATTTACACCCAAATTCCTAAATTGGGATACAAATGCGAAAAGGGAAGGCAGATTTTACATTTACATCTGAAACGCAAGGTTAAGGACCATCCCGGCATACGCCTCAAGCGGTTGAATATACTCATTCCTTTTGCTATCTATTAAATGATTACAATAAAATACTCGGGTAACGACGACGGCTAGTAATCACATCATTAAAACTGGCCACATATTATACTGCTTATTTGCTCCTGGTATTTCCGGCATAATACACATTTAAATTGAATTGCCTTATTTTACGTGGCGAGACTCAGGCCATGAGGCCTGCCCTTCCGTCTGATCACGCAAATTTCGTTACGCTCCTTTCACCAACTAGCCGAGGAAGAAGATATTCCTTGGGCGACGAAACAGGCGATTTTGAATTTAGCTCAGAGACGTCATTTAGGCTTGAGGATCTTCTACATGCAGCAAATCTACTAACATGGGACAGTCGGCATTACTTTCCCTTCGAAGGATTTTTTCGCCTTTAAAAATCCACGACATCAATCGGATTTGAACCCGGGAACTTGGATATAACAGTCCAATACGCTAACCGTTACACCATTAACTGAAAAATAAAATTATGAATAGCTAAATGAATGAAATGAAAAATGAAAAAAAATAGCTAACGCACATATTTTACTTTTCGAAGTAGGTATTCTTGTCTTTTTGTCCACTTTCATTAAGATGTTTTTGGACGCGTTTCCCCTCAGCCCGGCGCACAGTGCGCCCCCCCCCCCCGCACTCTCACCGCCACCGTTGCGGTACGCGCAGCACGACGCGCAGGTGGTCTGCGAGCAGGGCGGGCTGAGACTCTCGGTGCCAGATATAAATGATTGTGTTTATAGGGGAAGGCGAAGGCGTGGGTTGAGGCGGTGCAGTCCCTAGACCGCGCCCACCTGGAGTGACTCCGGAAGAGAAATGAGTGAGCCTTTAAACGCCATTGAAAAGGTTCGGTATGCGTCTTATGATTCTCTTCTGTTGAACGAATCACTGTCAGAATACGATGGATTGTCACTTTTACTAATCTGTTCGCTTAAATAATTACAAGTTAAAGTTAATAATTACAAGTTAAAGTTAATAAAGGTAATAATGATCTCCCAATTCTACTATAGCACTTTTATTCTTCGAAATGCGCATTAAGTTACAGGGATATACTAGCGACAATGAAATCTAAATTTACAATAATATCCCTACGTGAATCTACGCTTCTGAGGCGAAAATGGTAAAGGAGTTTTTTGCTAATATATTTTTAATTTATTGCTAATATGAGGAACATGCTGGTGTTTTTACCACCTGAATGACTCGCCTTGCATATCTCTCCTTTATTTTGGGGATGCATCAGAATCGTCATAATCACAATCAACCACAATGCTACTCTAACCTCTAGATTCTGATTTGAACGCCATTTGGCTTCTCCTGAGATAAATGAGAAGACCTAATGTGCTGACGAAATAGCAAACAATGATGAACTGAGTGAACCCTGAGGCAGAGGAAACGGAAGAATCCCGAGAAGAGGTTGTGGTTGGTTGTGATTGCGGTGATGTCCATGCAACCTCAAAATAAAGAAAAGACAAATATTATTTATAATAATTATATGTTATTAATTTTGATATAAGCATTAAAAACTAGCATTATGTGATTGAGAAACCATGTCTAATCTTAGATATTTGAAAAAATATATTTTTGATAATACTTTGGTGTAAAATAGAAGGGAAAGCAATCAGAAATGAGTTAGGTATACTTCTTGATAAACGGTCCACCGAAGAAGGTTGTTTACTCTGAAACGGAAATCTTGTTAAAAACCTGCGTAAGACATTAATGTTTTCTTCTTGGCACGACTGTGAGGAGGAATACTAGGGCAAAGCTCCATATATCCTATACAATTCACATTTTAATTTATTGCGTCCTAATTGCTCTTTCATTCCATACTTCTCAGGTCACCCAGCAGCCAGTCAGTGGTTCTGAGAATTAAAATCCTGAGAATCAAAGGTTGTCTAGCTACAAATATCTTACAAAAAATGCCCAGAGTATCATTAGCGGCACTCATGTAACAACATCAAAAGAATCTCGTTACAATATTCATAGTGCGAGAACGCATAAACATGATTTAAGGGACGGGAAAATCATCTGTACGATTATCAAAGAACACTAAAAACATTGTCCTTGCCTTCGGCAGTCATACGAGTACTTTAAATATCTTGCAGAAACTCATAAAACATTACTAAATACCAAACTAGAAACACAACAACAGTTAACATAATAGTCTACTGAATTATATTCTGAAAATATTGGTAATAACTCGTGGTAATTTAAAATGAAATTAAACATATCAGCATACAATATGATACTGTTCAAAGTGAGCCACATTATACTGCTGAGATTTTTTATATATTTCTTCACCTAAATAATTTTGCTTAAAAGGGGCTCTCTTTCAAAACTTAATTTCACTTCTGATTGGTATTACTGCATTCACTCGTACCTCATTTTTCTTATTATCTACGAATGAATAGGATTGATTCCAGATCATTAAAATAAATTGTTAATAAATCTTATGTTGTGATTTATAAAACAATAATATGAAAAATAAAATCATAATTTGTTACGACTGAGAAATTATCAAAAATATTCTAATGTAAAACAAGACCAAGAGAATGAGAAATTTCCAAGTAAATTCACAACAATTAAAAGAGATATACAATCTCCCCATGGTCCAAGTTCTATTTAAACGTACCTACTATCCCTGCATTTTGGTCTTACAATTAACCTAATCAGCTTCATAACATTTAATTCAGTCTTGTTCCAAAAAACGGTCAAAAACCAACTGCACCACTTACATACTCTTTATGGTTTCTGTTTCACTTGTTGCTCAATCGTTTTCATGTTCCAGTTATATCACGCTACACGTTGTATCTCTCCTGAAACGAGTCACAATTAGACGTAAGCCTCTGCAACAGGATCAAGGTAATATCTTCTTCCTTCTCCACTTCACAGACCGCGGAGCAAAAGGACGTAGATAACCAATATAGTGACGTCATAAACATTTACAGCGGGGCAATTCGTTGGGGCAATTGTGTGAGACAGGCGGGCGGGTCGGCAGTGAATTCGTGTGGCGGTTAGGACAACGAGAGGAAAAAGTTGGAGGAATGGGATGGTGGGCGACTAAGCAATGGGCGTGACAGCGACTTGGCAGGCTGAATGTGAAGATGAAATGAAGGGGAAAAGAAACATTGGGAAAGAAGGAAAGAAGCATAATGGGAGTTTAGAGTAAGTAGGAGGGCGGTTGAATGGGTGAAATAAACGTCCGGACCAAGACAGCTAAGCAGCGAGGCGTTAGAGGAGCAGAAAGGTAAGAGTTTGAGACAGCGACAGGATGATAATATCACAGAACCACCTATCATACGGCAATGACAGACAACGAGTTGAAAAGAAACAGTCGAACATTACATGATATACAAAAATCAATTAATGGTTCTCTTCCCACACTCAGACCTTTGAGCTCCATGTCAAAGTTGTTTCTGATGCTTCACGATCAGTCTGCGGATACCATGCAAGAGAACGTAAGTTAATTGGTTCGATAAGATGAAGCAAGTCCTTGGATAATTTTGAACCAAGATATAATCATGAGGTGTCAAAGGAATGAAAGAATACAAAGCTTGTTTCTAAAGCTGAAATATAAGCACTGCGGTTATTTATTTATTTTGCATTTTGATACACATCTTATTGTTTGAAATATTTTTGCTAAGAACTGCTTTCTGTATAGACCTGTTTCCGGCTTAATGAGGCAAGCCTTTGCCTAAGAGGCAAAGGCTTAGGCATTTTGCCTCTTAGGCATTTTGTCTTTTAGGCCAAATGCAAGTTTTTTTAAATTTTTCCGTAACAATTAAATTTTCATCGGATTGATCTCTTGCTTTTTAAGCAATTTAAGTCGAACTCTTTATTTTCTTTAATTTAATTTTGACGAAAATATTAATCTTACTTCTGGGGTGTGTTGAACTTGAAACTCTGTAAGCAATTGAAAAAAATGGCATTCATAGATAATTTCCCAGTGATAAGTATTGGCATCGCTCCCTGCAGTGGGATATTAAGTTGGCTGTCAAGCGAACAGTGCTATGTGCCGCTTTCTTTCCCGGGAGCGGGCTACTTGAGTGTAGAAATGATGCTAATAAATGTCATAAACTGAAGGTTTGAATTGCAGAAAAACTTTGGAATGGAAAGGGTGGCTATTCAAGAGGGATAATTGCGCTTTAGATTGTCCTTACTGGCGCGAAACCAGGCGTCGTGGGAGGCTCAGGCTGGCCAGTTGATTTTCCACAAGACATGTGAAAATAGTTTCTGATGTGGCCATCTGACGTCGCGTCCATCGACCAGGCAAATTTCGTAGACTGACCTGTATTTTTTCTAGAGCTTTTATCCAGCCGATTGCCGGTTGCCTTTTACGTATTGCATTGTTGGCAATGACAACACCTGTGATCATTTAATTACCTTATACGACCGTTTCTACGCACTTTCGCACGTACACTAGACACCAATACACTTGCGGTCTCCTCAGATCTGGGATCAGCAGAACGCGAGACCCTCCGCGAAAACACGCACATTAGAGACAAGGGAGAAACGACCATGCCCACGGCGGGATTCAAACACGCGGCCCTTCGGAGCGTTGAGTCGGAGCGGAGTCGGAGCGTTGAGTCGGAGGAGCAATTTCGGAGCGTTGAGTACACGCTCTTAGCCACCTCGACCATCAGACTGAGCTGTCTAAAAGTATAAATTCTAGCGATTTTGAACGGTACAGAATAACACGTGAATTAGAAGTGGCGATTACTATTGACCTTCCTGCGCCTAATCGCGATATCAGATTACTCCGTACAGAGAATCTTAGTCTCATTTCTTCTATGGAGATTAACTTGCTTGAGGGAACAATAATTTTTAATTAATATGTCTTTATTAAATAACAAACAGTTCACTTCGTTCATTCCGCGGCCTGCTCGTGAAGTTTGCGATCTCGTATCACCCCTCTATGGAAACTTGTGTTCAGCTCGCGGAGCACACTGCATCCACGAAACCGATCTGAAGGTCATTGCCCTTTCGTCGGACGGCCCTCCTCGAAAGTTTTTTCAGAATGTGAATTGCTTCTTCAGGTATATTTTGCTTTTGAATTCAGTTCGGTGATTTATGGTAAATTTCTCAAGTAAACGAATCAATGTCAGAGTGACAAGTCAATGGTGTGATTGACACTAGCCGAGGGGAATTCCGTGTTCCTAAACCACCTTTTAAAATGGTACATTTCTTTTTAAGATAATTAAAATGATTTTGTGGAAAATATATTTCATTTTAAGACAATTAACACTTTTACACCTGATGTACTTCTCCTGTAATCTCACATATTAATTAAGCGGTCTTGGTGACCGTTTATCATAGGTTTTACTCCAGTGGCCGCTTAAAATGAGTTCACTGTTCATTGGCGGCGGTCATACTGGACGCGATTTTGGCTGAAAAGTCATTCTAATGCTTTATCCGACGTTTCGGATTCGTTCAAACACGTGACAGTAAACGGAAATGATAGCAGAGAACCCGAACAACGTCATCAGAAGGCGTCCGAAAACATCGGCTGTCGGACAAAGATGTTTCGTTTGGTTTTGTCTATCCGGCATCGACCGACCGAAATTTCTGCCAACGTCGGGTCGACACTGCTAGTAAAAGGAAATGGGCATATTGAACTCTACCGGCCTCTTCCGACTGCGTCCGGCTGTCGGACGAAGTTCTTTTTCAATAAATGTTTTCGGTTCCATGCGCCCGATATCAGCTGGAGAGTCAAGGCCATCTTAATACCAAACCCACCTGCAATATATGTTGATGGTCTTTAGTGCGTGCTTTTCGCAAATGTTTCAAACAATGAACTGTGGAATTATGGGAATATTTAGCCGATTTCTGGTACAACATCGGTTGCTTTTTGGAAGAAATAAGTCAGACGAGTTCGCTCGCAGTTGTCCGATAGCGAGCGACCGGGCGCGATCCCAGTGGAGGTGATTTTGGTAGAAATTTCAGTTCGTTGATTTTACCCCACAATCAAAATTTCTTCAAAACGTGATCGTGAATTTGTTCAAAATGTGATAGTGAACGGAAATCGTCTTAGTCATTCCGAACGGCCTCATCCGACGGCGTCCGAAGAAATCGACTTATGGGCGAAGATACGTATCGTTTTATTTCGTCTGTCCGAAATCGACCGACCGAAATCGGCTCCACTGTGACCACCTAAGCCCCAAAAATCAGCCGCGCGTGGCTCTGAAACGCCTGCTGCGATGTGAATGATGTGGGCGGGCGGCGCTTACGCAGTTTCCGCCTCCGGCGCCGGTCCTGCGCCGGTCTGCCGGCTCCTGTGTTCGCGGCCCCACTTACGCGGGCGGCGCGGCGCCGCCGCCGCCGAGAGAGAGAGCGGTCACGTGACGAACGCCGCGCCGGGAGAGCATGCACACGTCTCATTCTCCTCGCAACCTGCCTCCAATTACGGTTGCGGCGTTAGCAACTTGTTAACCACGGCATTGCCAAGGGAGGAGAGTTCAGAGGCAAACCTTTGACTGTCTTTATAAGTTTTATAGATTGATTGTTAGTGATTCCGAACGCATCAACTACTAGGGTCATTAGTCCCTTAAGTGTATTGCATGTTTTTTCTCTGAAAGTGGCGGTGGCCTTCGACTCCTGTATGGTGAGATCCGGCGCCGACTTGCCATCGGCTAGCGGGATTTTCCCGCAACCAGGTATCTCCCACCAGCGAGACACCGCCCCACCCGGGACAAGCTCTAAGATCCCGACCAATCTCCCGGCATGTGTGGTAGTATGGTGGTGCATGTTAGTATTACTCGTTCACTATACATTTGCAGACGGAGCGCTGCGATCTGTTTACATGAGGTCACCGCCGGCTGAATGAGAAACACGCGTCTGCAGTAGATACTGACCGTTTAATATGATATAGATGGCGGTGAGCAGCATACAGAACCCCGGTGGGGCAAGAACATAGCCATTAAGCAGTTGATAAGTGCAAAGAAGAAATAAAAATATTGTATGTGAATGTTGTGAATAGCGTGTGGTGTGATCTATTTTACTGTATATTACTTTAATCATTTAACGGCGCGACTCCAGCTCACTGTCAGAAAGGCATAATTCGTCTGTTGTGTCCATAGCGCTTGTGCTGTCTTCAGAGACAGCTGATTGGTCAAATGCTGATTGACATCGGGACCATTCGTGTATTCTCGATTGTGTGTTCGGGTCTTCACTTTCAAAACAACTTTAGTTCCTAGTTCTGCCGTCTGCAAATGTAAAGTGAACGAGTTATATATGTGTGAAAGGGGAGGACAGGACCAGGAAGAGGAAGGAAAGATATTGTTAGTTATATCAATCAACTTACTATTATATGGAAATTGCCTACACCAATAAAATCAACATTTAAGCGTTGAGACACGGAGGTAATGTCCACTTGGTAGTGCCCGGAATTATTTACGCCATTGTATTGATAAGGCTACAATATTGTCACAATTTTGATGCAATTGTTCGAAACAATTCAGCCCTTAGAATTAGATTACAATAGCCCAAAAAATCTTTCTGGTTTCTAAAACATTGAATACATACAATGGCTATGTCTGCTATCAACTCTCGTTGAAGCTTGTGATAAAAGGTAATAGTAATTTGGTTGATCCCGGGTTTAGGGTGGCACGGTTCCTTTGGTTTATATTGTGATTCATTTACTCTCGTGAATCACCCGCCGCGGTTCACTTACGGTTCAGTTCAGACTCAATAACCTCAACAATAAGAAAAGTTTAAGTAGTATGAGTTTGTGAAACAGAATTTATTTTAAATAATTATATTTATTGCGTTAACATCATAGTTTTCTTCAGTTTTTTATTGTTATTTAACACATATTAATTAATTTTAAATCGCATTAAGAAGTGAGTTATTACTATTTGTTTGTAAAATTTTAAAAGTACATTTTTGTTACAGATATTACAAGATGTTCTCCATTTTTTATTGTTATTTGTTCGCGTGTTTGTTAAAATTAAATTGTTATATCTTTTACACGATTTCATTTTTAAAAAAATAAAATAAATCTATAATAATTCCAACGAATACGTGAGTTATACTGTTTTCCATTTATATTCTGTGGCTTAGAGCATTTAAAAATGTAATAAGTATTATTTGGTGGCACTTTTTAATAACAAAAATTGTGTGGTTTGAAAAGTAAAGAAAGTAGCATGCGCTTGTGAAATAGAATGTATTTTAAACGCATTTATTACGTTGCCATGTTGAACGCGAATAGTAAACAAGGATTCGGTTCATTGAGTCGATTCCTCTCTAATGAACAGGATCAGTGAACCAAAGGAACCGTGCCACCCTAAACCCGGGGTCAACCAGTAATTTTATATCACAAAGCAGTTTGTAATGCACATAATTGAAAAAATATAATGTAAAGGGATTCAAATGACAGGATGATTTCAAAATGTGTGTAAAATACGAATATTTAAACCATGTAGAGAGAAATTGCACGTAAGTACTGCATTAGGGAATTTTAATCATGAAATATCCACCCGCACGTTTACGAAATTAATGAGTATGAGTGGGTAAAACACATGTAGTATAAAACTAGTGACCTCTTTACATGGTTCAGAAGAAATATGTGTCAATTGTGTTTCAAAAATACTCTTAAGTAAGAAATTACATTTTAAAACTTTTTTATCGGCTTATGGACTTAATTCTGTATCGTATTGTTTCTGAATGGTACAGACCTCCAAACTATGTTTGCAATATTCAAAAAATTAAATTAAAGGAGTTTTTCTATTAATAATTGCTTTACTTCAATTTGCAGTTTTCGGGGAAACATAGAAGGACAAAATTGTGATCTCAATGCCTCTAGGATCACAAACCATTTGCTTCAATAGAGCAGCAATACGATTGAGTCGAAAGTTTCGTCCTTCCGGGATTGATTGTTTTAAAAATGGTTGAATACCAGAGGCGAGACGATAAAAAACTAAACAAACTGAATTTTAAACATTATTTTCTTCACATCATGCACACAGAACAAACAACAACACATCGACCAACTTCAATTATCACGATTCAGTCCACTTCATTGTATGGTAAGCTCCCGACAAAAGATAAAAACACATCGACATGAAAGAAAAATAGCAGACAGGCTTTATATGGATGTCAACCATTAACAGACGCCATTTGTGTGAAATGGTATTTTTCAAAAGAAAAGAATACAAGGCAATACAAATCATATTTGAATCAATTTATGCACAAATTGAAACAACATAATACGACCAGACGCAAAGATAGAAAAATACAATTAATTACTAAAATAAAATATAATATCATTGTTGACATTTTGAAAAAAAATTAGTTCAAATGATTCCTCAAAACCAAGATGAAATGGTTTTGCACTTAAGCATGATACAAATGGATTGCAGATTGCATTGCAAGATAAAAATGGCATGAAGAATGAAGATTAGCGAAAAGGAATGACTCGCACTTTGTGACAACACATTTTCATGTTCCTCAAAGATTTCTGGATTAGCATGACAATTATTAGAGTGTAGATATTTGGGCGTAAGAATTAGACAACTAAAAACGTTGCTTAGATATAGGCTCAGTCATATATTTCTTAAAACACGCTCATCCACCTACAAAAACACATTCAAGTACTAACACATACACACACACACACACACACACACACACACACACACACACACACACACACACTAGGAAACGTGCTAAAAACATTACGTTGGTCACTAGCATACAAACGAACAAATAACCGAAATGTAAGAATCGCATATGTTCAGAGATTATAGAAATCAAAGTGTGAAATAAAGCCTACGTGACAATACCCACAAAATCCCGTTTTGCTATTGTGCATTCTGAAAGTCACGCTATGACGGATTCGATCATACCAGACCACAAAAGAAGATCGAATTAAAATTTCATTCAAGAAACAATTTGAATGACTTGAAAAAACTGCGAAACAAACAAATTCTGTAAAGAATATTTCGAATGTGCCTCGCCCCCAAATTTGAAACAGCTGGGGTGTAAAATAGTTCACGATGAGGAAGCATTGCAAATACACCTGAAATAACCTCTTAGGTACATGAACTCCTTCGTTCTCCAAATGAAATTTTAAGAGCTTTCTCCATTTTATAGCAGTATTTGAACATTCACTACGGAGTGTGGCCGGCCGTAAACCAGACGTTGGTATTTGACGCTCACGTAAGCTCCTCGGTGCTACCGTTGGACGAGGTAATGCTCTGAGTTACTTCACACACGAAATATCAGTAAATTTGGCGGCTCATCAGACCACAGTACTTGACACGCTCGAGCCAAACGAACAATGTTTTACATTCAAACATTTCAGACCCTTTCCCATATTCTGACGCACATCAAGCCCTTCAGAAGTTAAACAAAACCTTTTATTATGTATTTATAGTAATGGTTTCTTTATCTTAATAAACAGATTCGGTATTTTTATAACAATTTATTTATTGTTTATTATTATGTATTAACAGTTTATCTATTGTTATAAAAAATACTGAGTCTGTTTATTAAGGTCATTACTATAAATAAACCATTACTGTAAATAAACATTATAACAGACGTTAATATATTCATATTTCATTATGATTTTCTGCAGCTTTTCAGTTATCCTTCACCAATCTTCTACGATTGAGAAAATACGCTGGCTTTTCATAGATAAATCGAATGCCCTGGGCCACACAACTGGAGAGTTAGCATGACATTAGACCTGGAACATAACACACGAAAAATAGATGTCCAGTCAGGAAATCATACCTGCTATCGATCCCAAATCGGTAAACACCACCTTTGTCGAACAATTGCTTCCTGAAGACCTTTTATTAACTTTCAGCCTCAAAATATGTTTACTTTAACAATATCTTTTGAACGTCACTTTTAAGAGCTTTCTTACCTTTTACTTTTACACTCCTTACAGTATTTAATAATATTTTCTTTTAACACTTCCAAGAGAGACCAAACATTGACATTGATACTGACACACTGACAACGCGAGTATCTTCCCGTCATAACGACCAGGAAGGTCAACACAGAAATGTCTCTCCCACTCATGGCACTTCTATATGAAGCGGCTTGGACGACGTGAACGCCCCGGCAGAATTTGAACCGATCGGACAATTTCTTTCAATTACACCGAGGACGTGGGTGATGTTCTCACTTCCTGTGGCTCGCCGCGCCCACCAACACAACACTCTCCGCATCACAACACGCACTAAACATATTTAATCGTCTTAGAAAACCATTTTTGAACGACATGCTCGATTAAATCGACACACGCCCTAACTTTCTCGGCGGGATAAGCAATTGTTTCCATTGCAACATTTCAAACCACATTATCATTCCAACAAATATCCTTATGTCTAAATCATTCACGGAAAGTAACTTTTGAAATTTAAGCTTTCTTTTTAGAAAGAAATTAAAACCAATGACCTTCAACTCGTTACGGACTGAATCTATCAACTTAGAGCTGACCTTGAAATTTGACACACACATGAAACCTGTTTCTGTAGTGGGGAGGAGGGCATCAAACATATTGGCACAGGGTGAGATCGTGCCCGCGAACTAAGACAAAAGCGTTGCAAAGACAAAACCTGTACTAACAGTCTCGACCAAACATCAAATTACTATTAATGTAACGTTGGAAATCACTCCATCCTAGCAGAAAAAAAATCAGATTTAAAGAAAATATCACTTGTTACGAAACATTATTTATTTGAATAATTTCCAATTTACACTGACATTTCGTACACATGTGATTATCAGGCGCAAAACAACGCAATCTTAGCGTCAGAAAATCACTTGCTTTTTCCGAAACACCAAAGCTGTGCGTAACTTCGAAAACACCAAAGCTGTGCGTAAGGTACACACTTCCGGTAGTCCAGCGTGACAGCTTGGTGCCGAGAGTTAACCTTGGCTGGACGCGAAGATCGCAGCTACGCGTGGAAGGCACATAAATGTCACGTTATAGCGCACTTGCGACCCTTGCGAAGACGAAACATGCTCTAATCGTCTCGCCCGAACAAGACAATACTTCCATGAAATCATTTGAAGTCCCCCGTCCTAATCTCACAATAGTTCTAGGTGCGATGAATCCATAACTTGTTACTAAATATTATTTATTACACTGGTTTCAATTGATCGATGTCTTGATCACTTCCAAGGGATTGTGACCATGTACTCACAACTGACACTGCCATTTCCTTCACTTGAGATCCTCAGGTGTAGAGTAACGCAATATTCGCGTTGCAACAACACACAGAAGTCATTTCTATCTCACTGCACTTGAGATCATTCTATCCGTAACACTGAGTTCAAACGACCTTGGGCCAGTAGGGTAATTACTTACAATTACACGGACCATTCACAACCGACGGCACAGCTCGGCATCTACGCGTGGCAATGGGCGATTACCTTGGCTGAACGCGAAGATCATGGCCATGCGTGGTAGATTTCGGAGAAGCACAGAAATGCTACGACGGGATGAAGTATTCGCGTCACTTCGTAAGTCGAAACGGGTTCTATGCGCCGGACAAGAAATTGTTTCTATGGAAATATTTGAAATTGCCCGTTACCTTCACAATAGGTTATGATTCAATGAATGTTCACTATATATTTACAATTTTTTTGAAATTTACCGGATATTATTGATTCCTCCTGATGCGATGTCATGTACTGGCATTGGACAATATACACATGTGAAATTGTCCGGTGCAGAAATAGTACCAAGTGATATATTCACATCTCAACACACAGGAATCATTCGTGTACGCCACATCCTACCCGCATCACGATCGGTTGATTCAGATTTCTGGGTACATCAACTGCCATGTTCATGTCTCGTAAGTGTAGTGCATGTTTTTATCGCGAAAGTGGCAGTTGTCTTCCCCCGCTGGATGGAGAGGTCCGGCACTGACCTACGCCCACTCGCCCTCCGGGCGTCTCCCTTCCAGGTATTTCCACCAGAAGGGATCCTCCCCAAACGAGGCAAACTCTAAACCAGTGGTGTCAAGGTCTTCTACTGGTGGCTGTGGCACGCGTCGTGGCTCCGCAGCATGCCAGAGCTTCTCTGCGCAACTAGCGTCGGGAAAGGAAACTATTCATTGTAACCCCGCCGGTTTACAATAGGGATGGCGTTGTCTCTGGTGGCGGGGTGATGAACTGCGTGGAGGGGCGATTTTGTCACGGCACTCCTGCCACGGACACCCGCTCGTGGCATCGACCTTGACAAAATTGCTCTAAACTCTGTGTGGTAGTGTAGTGCATGTATGCGTAAGGGTGTGAAAGTAAGGAGCTGATGATAGGATAAGGAAGAGGCAGGAAAGATCGCGTGCGGTCCATGGGCCTTTTTATGGTACTGTTCCGGCATTTACCTGGTGTTGAAGAAACTACGGAAAACTACCGATCAGAGCAGCCGGCCGCCAGAATTAGGCCTCAGAATTAGCCGGCCGCCTTAACCAGATGGAGGCTATATTGGCTACCTAGCTAGGAACGAAAATCATTCCACAGTCGGTATTCGACTCGAGGTCAGAGGCACTGCAGTAACGTCAATTGATGCCCTGAGCAACGAAATTGATTGATTGATTGATTGATTCGTGTTTCCGGGCGCGTCAACTGCTCAGGTCATTAGTCCCGTAAGTGTAGTGCGTGTTTTCCCCGGGAGGTGGCGATGATCTTTTCCCCGCCGGATGGCGAGATCTGGCGCCGACCTACCGTCGACTAGCGGGGTTTTCCCCCAACCAAGTATCTCCCACCAGCGGGGCACCGCCCCAGCCGGGACAAGTTGTAAGCTCCCGACCGGTCTCCCGGCATGTGTGGTTGTGTAGTGCATGTTAGTGTAAGAGTGTGTGTAAGAGGGAGAGGATAGGACAAGGATGCGGAAGGAAAGATCGCGCGCGGTCCGTGGCCCGTTTGTTAGGGTACTGCTCCGGCATTCGCCAGGTGTTGATCGGAGAAACCACGGAAAACTACCGATCAGAGCAGCCGGCCGCTAGAATTCTCCTCCAGACAGCGACTGAATTCGACCTAGCAACGAAATGCGATTAGCGTGACGAACGGTTCAAAATCTGAAGATAATCCCCAAAGCCGTGAGTGAAGCATCCACTTCCTATGCGTGACATCCAAGGTGACAGCGTGCAGCGTGGTGGGCGTGTCAGCTTAGACTCGGACGCTAACTGTCCATCGTCGCGAAGCTCACGGCCATGTGTGTATCAGGCGCAGGGCATATCCACCCCTTTTGCTCAGATGAAATCATGGTTTAAATGTGTCGGCAGAACAAGAAATTACTTCAACGAAAACATTTTAAATAGGGAGTTTTTGCCACCTCGAACGGTAAGTACTATCCATCTTCTACTCATGCGCAGTTCAAGTTTCGCGTTACTTACGTGCATCTGCGCATGCGCAGAAGATCGATAGTGGTTAACGTTCGAGGTGGCAAAAACTCCCTAATTACTCGTTCTAACTTCAAAGAAGTTTTACGTTCGACAAATACTTTTAAACATTTAATAGAATTAGTTCAAATTGAACGGTTGTCTTAATCACTTCCTTACGATTGTGACTATATTCCATATATTGACACTAATCTTTCATTCACACCTCAGGTGTACACATATCTTCAGGTGTACAAAAATGCGACATAAGCGTCGCACGACACACATTAAATATTTCTGCAACACGTTCTTTCGATTCTCCGGTTGGAAACAAGTGTACATCTGAAGTCGGACTAGACGGATTTTATTTTCAATATCACCGGAGTCATATACGAAACCGTACATTCAAAGTTACCACGTGGAGTGGCCGGGCACTTACTTTGGCTTACTGCCAAGGACGTGGACGGTATAACGTGCTTGCGACCCTTGATAAGATGAACCATTCATCGTTTCGTCGAAGCAAGAACTTACGTACTTCTATGAAATAATTTGAAATCGTACATCCTAACGTAAAAACAGTGTATGGACCATCGCTTACTATCAAATATTTATTATAATTAATTCCAATATTTCGATTATCATGACAACCTTCTTCTGCTTGTGACCTAGTTTTTTTAATTGACATTGCTACATATTTCATTCACATGCGAGGTACTCAGATGGACAGCAACGCGATCTTAGCGTCCCAACAACGCAAGAAATATTCTATACGTACTTGCTTGCGATTACTTGGATAATTGCTTTCAATTACACCAGCTCCTTATGTAAATCATTCGCAACCAACCCTAGCGCATGGCATCGGCAGACTCTTACCTTGGTTGGACGCGAAGATCACGGCCGTGCGTGGCACACGCGACGAGATAACGTACTTGCGATCCTTGGTAAGACGGAACATTCTCTAATCGTTTCGTCGAGACAAGAACATACTTCCATGAAATCATTTGAAATCGTCCATCCTAACCTAAAAATAGTTTATGGTTCAAAGAATTAAACGCTTACTATTAAACATTAATTATTACCTCCAATATATCGATTACCTTTATCACTTCCTACTGATCGTGACCTTGTATTTAGACACTCCTTTCATGAAATCAATAGACATTGCCCATTCTGACCTAATAAGTTTTGGTCCAAATAAGCCACTACTACAAAACATTTATTACGCTATTTTTACATCTTGAAGTAGTCTTCCACACGTACTTGCTACGAGTTCACACGAAAGTCCCATCTAAATTTGAGCCGGTCGGGTAATTACTGTAAATTACACCGGCTGCTTACGTGAATCATTCGTATCCAACGCTACAGCGTGGCATCGCCGGGTGCCTACCTTGGCAGGACGCGAAGATCAGGGTCGTGCGCGGCACACACAAAGGGATATCGTATCTGCGACCTTCGCTAAGACGGAACATGTTCTAATCGTCTCGTCGTGACAAGAACATATTTCCGTGAAATCATTTGAAATCGCCCATCCTAAACTAAAAATAGGTTATGGTCCAAATAAACCATCGCTTACTACAAAACATTACAATCAGTCCCAACACTTGTACGAGTATACTGTTTATCTTTATCACTTCCCATTGAACGTGATTCTGTACTTATTCGTATGCTTGACATTAACATTTCATTCACACGTGAGATTCACAGATGTATAACAACGCATTCACAGACTAGAAATATTTTGCCACACGTACTTGCGATCTTTCGAACCGCAGTATTGAGTTCACACGTGAGCCCATTTTGATCATTTCGACTGTCTTTTTTTTTGAAACAACACCTGCTCCTTGGGTGAATCATCTCGCATCCAACGCTACCGCGTGGCACCGCCGGGCGCTGAACTTGGCTGGACGCGAAGATAACGGCCATGTGCGGCACACAGGAAGGGATAACGTACCTGCGACCCTCGTTAAGAAGGAACACGCTCTAATCGTCTCACTTGGACAGGAATTTACCTCCATGACATCAATCGACATTGTCCGGCCCAACCTAAAATTGTTATTGGTCCAAATAAGCCACTACTACGAAACATTTATTATAATTAATTACATTATATTTTTCACTTCATTCTGATAGTGAGCACGTTCTTAAAATTGGCGCTTTTACATATTTCATTCGCACACGAGGTCCTCAGGCGTTCAGCGACGCTAATTTAACGTCTTGAAATAGTCTTGCACACGTACGTGCGATGTGTTCACAAACCTGAGCCGGTCGGGGAATTCCTTTTAATAACACCGGCTCCTTACGTGAACCATTCGCATCCAACGCTATCGCGTGGTACCGCCGGCGGGCGCTTACCTTGGCTGGACGCGAAGATGACGGCCGTGCGCGGCGGCGGGCAGCGTGCGTCGCGCGTGCGCGGGCGTGGGCGCGGGCGTGGGCGCGGGCGTGGGCGCGGGCGTGCGCGCGGGCGTGCGCGCGGGCGTGCGCGTGGGCGGAGGGGCGGGGGCGCTCGCTTCCTGTGCGAAGCGAGGTGCTCGGGCGAGCGGCCGCGGGCGAACTGGCCCGGAGGCGCGGCGAGGCGAGGCGCGGCGCGGCGCGGCGCGGCGGGTGCCGAGGGAGGCGAGGCAGCAGCAGCAGCAGCAGCGGCGTTCGCACGTGAGAGAGCGAGTCCGGCCCGGCCCCTTCTACGGCGCCGCCGCTGCATGCTGCACCGCCCCGCCGTCCGGCACGCAGTGGGCGGCGTTGGGAATTGGCGGGGAAGACGATCGGAAGGGCACAGAGGGGAGACGGTTCGGTCGTATTCCTTGACGTGACCCGCATGAAGGAATTAGGGAGTTTTTGACACCTCGAACGGTAAGTACTAGCGATCCTTCGCAGATGTACTTAAGTGATGCAAAACTTGCACTGCGCATGAGCAGAAGATCGATAGTGCTTACCGTTCCAGGAGGCAAAATCTCCCTAATGATTGACTACCACGTGAACATGGAGATCGATAACATGAACTCGTGAGAAGAGACGAATTCAGTCGCTGTCTGGAGGAGAATTCCAGCGGCCAGCTGCTCTGCTCGATAGTTTTCCGTGATTTCTCTGATCAACAGCAAGAGAATGCCGGAGTTCGCTAACAAACGAGTGACGGAGAATTTTTTTCTTTCTCTTAAATGTCTTATCCTAGCTCCTTTCTTACACACACTTAGGTGCATTACACTACTATACCGATCGTGTGATCAGTCGTAAGAACTTGACCCGCCTCTTGCGGCGCCGGATCTCGCCATCCAATGGAGGAACATCACCGCCACCTCCCGCGACAAAACATAATCATGCACCACATCTTCGGAACTAATTACCTTAGCAGCTGAATCGCTAATCTACCAAACGCGAAAGGAATGTCATCTTACGAGTCATAAATGAAGAGAAAGGAATGTCATAAGCACTGAGCTCTTCACTGCTTATGAAATATATTAGGATATTTTAGGGCCAAGTTGATTACTCCCTTCCCGGCTTCAAGTTGGTGACAAAGTTTCGCCCTTTGGCCTTCGCCATTTACATGAAACAAACTTCAGTCTCCGCAACGCATAATTTTCAGTGCCTTTTATGCCAAAATATATTATTGTAAAATCGTTTCTTAGGAATAACCAAATACGGAGAAAGCTAATTCGCATAATTTAAAGAATAATCGCGCATATAATGGAGTTATTCAGAAAGGTTATTTCGAGCATTAGCTTCTAAAATAGTTTGAAAATAATACATGATGTCTTTCACTAAGAGAACATAATCTTCACAATTTCCTATAACTAAACAAAGAGGACGTCATATTGTTATTCGCACAGATAATAATATTCTTAGCTAATACAATTAGGATACAGTTGGCGTTATCACCGCGCATGTTGAAATTAGCGACGATGTTCCACATTTCGACCTCCGGTATTGAAATAAAACAACCTTGAGTTGTCCAACGCATAATTTCTAGATACTTGACGAAGAAACGTAATGTTCTTCAATCTCGCGGCGATTCGCTTCGGTTCTGTGATCTCAGGGCATCCGGAGAGGATTCGTTCGTGGGTTGTCCGATTGTGGTTTTAGGGCACATCAACTGCTATGGTCATTATTGTTTTGGTAATGGTGAGGCATGAATTTTCGGGGAGGCGCCACAGTAGTGCCGTAATTTATAAACCAGTAATCTCAACAAAACCGTTGACGTGTCTCTCCCGTAAGGAGTTTGTTTTGAGATATAATGATGCAGTTATCAGGAGCATGAACATGAAGAAGAAGGATGAGAGAGACAGAGGAAACGGGAAAACGTCGAGGAAACGCTCACCAAAAAAAATTGACTTCGATTCGAACCCCGGCCCAAGAAGTGGGAGGCGAGCTTTCTGGCAGCCACACCGTAGTTCGCCTCGCGAAGACCATTAGTAACCGGGGATGTAATGGGATTGGAATGGGAAAGCAACATCTCATGCGGTCCGTGGGCCGTTGCATAGGATGTTGCTCCGACACACGCCTGATCAGAGCAAGCGAGCTACTACACGTGCATCTGGGATTTTGGCGAACTACAAATGCGGAATTCCGGCTGCCGCCGCTTACTGACGTTGAGCACTCAGAACATCTCCGTCACCTTGCCGGAGTCAAACTTAGTATCGCAATGGCGTTGTGTTTACCATGTGGCGGTACCGATGCTGGTTTCCAGGTTTTCGAATGTTTCAGTTCGTAATATCGGATTAACTTTGAATTCACGTTCACCCTTCGGTCTGCTGTTTAGAGAGAATTATTGATAGTGGTATGATTTGTCACCTCGCTCACGCCGTTTATGGCAAATCAAATACGATGGTTTGTTCAGCTTTTAATCGATATCCGTTTGTGACCTTGTTCCCGTATAACCGTATTAAAGGTGACGTGATAAAATGTTCCCAAAAAGTTTTACAGAACCTACATGGAAATTACAGCCATATTAAAATTAAAGGATTCTAACGAACACATTATAAATTGGCCAAAATATAGACACTTGTTTTCATAATACATGAACGTATTATCCTCCATGAATTCAGTTTCTTCAACGAGCGAGAGGGTACGTAGTGTTTCTATGTGAGCCAACTATTTAGGTTATTGTCAGTGAAGGGTCTGGTATACCCAGGAGGTGGCGGTGAAGGTGGCTGCTGGAAATAGTGATCCGGCAACGCGCTACATGTCGCTTAGAGGGATTCTCCCTCCCCCTAGGTATACTGCCCCAATAGGGACAAGCTCGGAAACTCGGACGGAAACAGAAAAGCTACAACTGCCAAATCTCAAAGATTAATTTATTGATTAGTCATTGCGAGCGCGTAAATTGCTATGGTCCTTAGTTCCTTAACTACAGTGCGTGCTTTAATCGCAGCAGTATGTGCAATCTTTCCCTGCTGGGTGGCGAGATTCGGCACAGACCTACACGTCGGTTTGAGGGGTTTTCCCTATCCAAATATCTACCATTAGCGGAGCCCCACCCCAACAGGGGAAAACTCGAAATTCCCGACTGATCTCCTGACCAGAGTGGTAGTGCAGTACATGTAAGTAAGTATTTGCGTGTAAGTGGAGAGGCGTTCGTGAAACCATTCCGTTTACGTTGTACCTACAACATTACAACATAAATGTGTTTTCATCACGCGTAAATTCTGCAAGAGCCACGTGAGCTACAAGACTGAATATTTTTTATGGTCCCTCCAAACTACAAACTCAATAGGTCTACATGTTTATTACAGCGCGTTTCTTACTCAATCGTAGCTGACTTTTCTGTGTCCTCGAGCAGAGAAGACCATCTCATTGTCTGTATTTTCCTATTTTAATTTCATCACTGCAGACACTACCACAAATATAACATGAAAAACTCTTTGTTATTCTCGGTATTCCAGGGATATATCCATGCCATGCAGGCAACCCCAGCCGTAGTACAGAGATACCTACACCGCTGATCCGACATTCAAGCTCACCACTTCTACAAAAAGGGCAGTATCCGATTTGCTTTTTCCTTGACACTGTTTCTTCACTTACGTGGCCTCTATTTGGGATTAGATTTGACCCCACACGTTTTACCCAACAGTTTACTTATATAGCATTGAAAGTCAGTCGCCAGTAAGCCGCTGTCCCGGACACTTCGCCCGAGACCTCGCCACTGAAGATGCCCACCGCAGTCGTGGGCGAAACGTTTGGCAGTTCTAAGCCAATTGAACCACGGCCCATCAGCCCGGAAGACATCGAGAATATAGTTTACTTATATTTCATGCACGGATGCTATTTGGAATTATTAATTAAGAAAATGATGTAATTTATTTGCTTCATTTACTACATCGTTCTAACAAACAAAGAATAATATTTCCAAAAAAACATTGTAGCATATCCTCATAATTATACACAGGTATCTTCCATACCATCATGAGGATGACTGATACAAAGCTATTATCACATAATAGACAAATACCCTAGATTTTCATTCAAAAACAATAACATAATATTATAAAACAGAAATGAACTCCTTTTTAGAATTTTTCTTATAATTTAGACATGCAACGTGGAATCTCTTTGGGAGCATTTCTCGCTCCATCCGCATAAAAATCAAATTACTTCATACCAAGAAAACTGAAAAGAAAACTGACAACACATGTAAAATTGGACATAAACAGCACATCTAAAAGGAGAAGTTCATGTGAATAATTTTTCCAGAGTTGCAAAACATTATTTGTTTTTGGTTATTTTTTTCTGACCTGGGGTCAGAAAAAAATCAAACAGGGTTTGAGGTTTAATGCCCGTATGCCCGGAAGGAATCGCACTCGTGTCCACTGTGCTAATTCGCTCTCACAGGCGCGTAACGGCGTCGATCCGGCCCTGCTCTCCCGCCCCGCCCCCCGCGAAGGCTGCGTCTGCGGCCGCCAAGGCGAGCCCCGCTCACGTGCACCAGCAGGTCGCGCACCGCCTGCACCGCCCCCGCACCACCCCCACGACTCCCGCCAGCAACCACAGCGCCACCGCACCGCTGCCTCTGCCGTCCCCGCCTCCACCGCCGCGGCCAACACACTCACCACCACCAACACTAACAGATCGCTGACATCGTCACTCCTGTCCCCGCCTCCACCGCCTCTAACAAACAAAATCGCTTCCACCGACAGCACCTCGCCGCCCCCGCGGCTCTCACGGCTCCCGCCGCCCCCGCCGCCCCCGCCGCCCCCGCCGCCCCCGCCCGCCCCCGCCGCCCCCGCCGCCCCCGCCGCCCCCGCCGCCCCCGCCGCCCCCGCCGCCCCCGCCGCCCCCGCCCGCCCCCGCCGCCCCCGCCGCCCCCGCCGCCCCCGCCGCCCCCGCCGCCCCGCCGCCCCGCCGCCCCCGCCGCCCCGCCGCCCCCGCCGCCCCGCCGCCCCCGCGGACCCCCACCCTCGCCGC
Source organism: Acheta domesticus (assembly GCA_031308135.1). Taxonomy (NCBI): domain Eukaryota; kingdom Metazoa; phylum Arthropoda; class Insecta; order Orthoptera; family Gryllidae; genus Acheta; species Acheta domesticus. Next base: position 13,402,881 of record JAHLJT010002406.1, read on the forward strand.
CACAATCACCAACATCATCGCTGCTATCACCTCCTCCAGCCCCTCCTCCACCCTCGCGGACTACCACACGCGCCACCACCGCGGTGGTAATGCACCGTCGTCATCACAATCTCTATGTATTCGCAGTCACCCGTGCCTTCGCCGCCACCACACCTCCCTCCACCACAGCCATCACGATCGCTACTCTCTCCGCAACCAAACCTACGTCCACTGCTGCCGCTGCCTCCAATGCATTCGCCTCCACTGCCGTAAGAGACATAGCCACCTCCATAGACATGTCGCGACACTGACCCCGATTCCTATACCGACACCGTTCCTCGCATTATCAACGCCACTGTCGTCATCGTTATCTCCGCTTCCATTTCTATCTCTACCACCAACCAACATCACCGTCACCACTACTGCTACCTCACCCCGTCGCCACCGTCACTATCATAGCTGCCACCTTGCTGCCGCCACCGCCATCTCCGACACAACCATCACAGCAGCCAACACCACCTCCACCACTTCCATCACCATCGTCTCCGCCTTCTTCTTCGCCATTTTCACCGCCACCACAATTCCACCTTCCCTGCTACCGTTGCGACCGCAACCACCATCGCCACCGTCGTCTTCACCATCACCGCCTCCATTTCCTCCTCCTCTTCCTCCTCCTCTTCCTCCTCCTCCTCCGCCGTCTGCGGGGCGGGGCAGGTGGGCGTGGAGGAATCGACGCCCGGACCGCCTCGCCGGACGGCGCGGCGCGGCGGCGAGCGGGCGCGCCAAAAAACTGGTCTACCACTCGTTCCCGCCGCGATGTATGTTCCCCGTGTGAGGAAACCGACGGGCAATTCTGTTTAGATATTCTCTCGTAAATGATCCAGATTGGAGGTTGGCTGCAATAGCCACGTCGTAGCTCGATGTACTTCATTCTTTGTTCACTCTAGGTCCTTTTCTTGTTCTCTGCAATCTTCTTGTCTCCATACACAAGCGCAGCTTGGCATCACTGTCCTCCCTTTTCTTCGTATGCTTTATTTTCCTCAATTTGACACATTTCCCATTTCAATCTCCTTTCTCGAAATGAGTTCAATATTAATATTTTCTCACGTCCCTCCTCTTCATTTTACTCTTCAGAATCATATACTTCCTGCTCTTTTTTCTATTTTATTTAAAAATCTATTAATAAATATAAATTTCATGCATTTCTTCCCGGCAAATACGAGTATTGTCTTCTACAATATAACATTTGATGAAAGAAACTCTCTATAAAAAAGTATCATACAATCGTTTCTTGGCTTTTTGGATAGTGATAGTAGCAAAAAAAAAGAAAGAAATCAGTTGAAGATTCAACTTCAGAAATTATTTTCACGTAAATGATTCATTTAATGTATAAATTATGTTGCATTTCTACGGCAAAGAGTTTCCAAATAGCCAAAGAGCATTAAAAACTTTTCAACCTAACACTTAGTTGCTGAGGTTGGGAAATCATGTCATCTACTAAATTCTCTGAAATGATGAATTCTCAGAAAATGAAGTTCTCGGTCGTCTAATCTAGAATATTCGAGTAAAATAAGAAAATTGACGGCAAGAGAAAGTCAGAGCTGAAGTTCTTTCGATCTTTTAACTGAGAACAAGAGCAAGAGATATACGATTATTACATTCAGTCATGCTCAATCCAGCACCGCAAGAACGCAACAGATCATTGGCTTCCCAGAGAAAATTTCTCTCATGGACTGATCATTCTTTTCGTTCAACCTCTCTAAGCAGAGACGCATTTCAAGCAATGAAATGTTCTGTGAGAAGAATAGTAGTTGTTATGAGGCTTCTTTTCAGATACCCTTGAAAACTAGAGGTATTATCACGTTTCAGTATTTCTCTAAATTTCGTCTGTTTTGACTGGCAAATGAAGATAAATCTACAATTGTTTTAATGAGAACATTGCGGAAATTTATGGGAGTACCTCGTCTCGCATGTACGAGACAAATGACACGCGTAATCCCATGTCAACTATTCCACGGTCTTCAACAAACATTAGAGGGTTTGTCTGTCAGGAGGTGTAGTGGGAGAAGAAGCTTTCGCAGTCATAAAATAAGCCTAATTGCTGTTAACATTTAATTGTACATCCGTAAAGCAGTGTATCTGTCCGTGAAGTAGAGTCTGTATTGACGAGATGATATCATCCTTTGATATCCCCTACCAAAAAAGGAATAATTCGTTCCTACCAGGCACACAATCCAAATCTTTGGGCCACATTAACGATTCTTGATCCGTGGAATTTTCAATAACAAAATTGGAAAAGTAACTATCCCAAGATTGCTCTTAGAATGCATTAAAAATAAGCGAAGACGGTCTTCATTTTGCTCTTCAGTCCGTCAACTCGTCCGCTTTTCTGGTATTTATTTTGTCATGTTAGTGTTCATCGTTTTCTAAATTTATTTATTTTTTATTTTTGAACGTACTCCCAGGAGAAAATTATCAATACAAACTGTGTTCTCAATGTTCAGTTTTTGGGAGACGCAAAATCTCTAATTCCGAATCTTCTCACAACTGAAATCAATTAATTGTGTCAGATATTTGCAATGGGCAACTGAAAGGTGGACATATTATTATTCATTACCCACTTTTAATTTAGATCATTAATGGGATTCTAATTTTACTAAATCCAATTTTTATTTAAAAACGCAGATTATTTCTTCTGATTTCAATTTCCAAATGTGGACTTCTTCTTAAATTTTGTCGTCTTTGTAGGCTTCATAGAATTTTTACAGGTTTGTATGATGTGCAAAAACGAGCACTTCAATACTAAGTAAATTCGAATCTTCAAGAAAGTGACCTCTTATTTGATGAGCCAATTAAATCGAGTAGGCGATGGAACTCTACAAGAGTTGAAAATCTGGTATGGTCAATGGTATTTGAAACATCATACAACTATTAGCGATGAAACACTTGTAATGGACTGCTTGAATAATTCTACCTCTGACTTTTGACATGTCTGCAAATACACTCCTCCAGTCGCTCATCCGCCAGATATTTATTAATATATTTTATTTTACTTTTTACACACCGCTTATGACTTGCTCTTTCTGTATTTGCACATTGATTTAGCATTGAATCAAACAGCCAATGGTCTACACATTATTTTATTCGGTGTAACATATTCGTGGAATGTTTCACGAAATGTAAATACCACCTTAATAACAAATATACCATTGTAATAAAAATATATTTCCCAAATAATCACTATCTGATTATCTAACACTTGATTATCTATTATTCACATTTCGTGTTACGTCAACGACATTCTCACTTGCTATTTGCGCATTCTACTTAAAGTTATTGAGGAAAAATACAAGGAGAACTGTATATTTCATGAATATTACAATGTTAAATATTATAATATTACAGAGATTAGAAATCGAACAGCTGCACACAGACTCAAGGTTCTGACACCCAAGACCTCTCATGAGATAGTATCTATCCTAAATCTCTAAGCGCTTTGCTAATTCAGAATTACGTCTGCTAATTAGATAGATCCTAAAGTGTGATACTAATGTAGAAGTGGCGATGTAACAAGCCATATATAAGAGATATGTTTATAATAAAAAAATGTAATATCCTAGGGATTTACTTTATATTACTTTTAGCTGAAATAACCCTATGTTGCCCTGGTATTTATTTATCACAATCATTCTTATGACAGGAAAATGAATGGGGGCCTGTTTCAATTTTCGATATGCAGGTTGTGAGTTCTTCTGTAGCTGTATATTCGAAATCATTTCTTGCTGCTTCTCAGAGTAGTGTCCGATCCCTCATAGATATTTCCTCTCTGTAGATGAAACACATATGTTAATTTGTAACTTGTGTAATTGTTGTTGTTGAGGATATTTTATTAGTGATGATATGTTATGTGTTGATGAAATCCGATTTCAGGCATAACTGCTAGTATAACGTTGTATACTACACAGTTTCTTGCTTTAAAATTGGATGACTTTCGTCAAGGTTTTACTTTTTACGTTACTGACACATCATGCACACAATTCGTCAAAAGGGAGTTTGAAAATCGGACCTCACGTTATGTTGCTTTGGTCGCATTCCTCAAAATGAAAACTTTCTGGATCTTAATAATAATAATAATAATAATAATAATAGAATTAATAATAATAATAATAATAGATGACAAGAAAAACAAGAAGGTGTATCTGATCGATGTCGCTGTCCCGCTAGCTCACAATATCTCAAAGAAAAGGAGTGAAAAAATTCTAAACTATCAACCATTGGCAAATGAGATAAAGGAAATTTGGAGCGACGTGGAAATGGTGACTATTGTACCAATTATTCTAGGTGCCACTGGTGAAATTCCTAAGTTCCTTCATGAATCCCTGGCTGAACTACAACTGAAGAAAGGGCTATACATCCAACTGCAGAAGATTGTCATACTAGACACATGCAACATCGTGAGGAAGTTTCTAAATATTGATAGTTGATCCAGTGCTGATTACGACAGATGAATCGTGTATTTCTTGTTCATGATAACCGAGATGCATGTGTGGAAAGAAGTGAAAAGCAAAGAAATAATAATAATAATGGTAATAATAATAATAGTAATAGTAATAATAATAATAGTAATAATAATAATAGTAATAATAATAATAGTAATAATAATAATAATAGTAATAATAATAATAATAGTAATAATAATAATAATAGTAGTAATAATAATAATAATAAAAATGTCTTTATTTCTGGCGAGGCTCAGGCTATAAGGTCTGCTCTTCCGCCTAACCACTAAAATATTTACATTTACAATAAATACAATTGAGGAGTTCGGGTGGAAATGATAGCTGACATTTCACGTTAATTACGAAAGTGCAACGATCGTATTAGCTAACGGAAATGTGCTGCCCACAACTAATGAAACAAAGTATGAATATATTTTCATTGGTAATTTTTGAACTCTAAAACTAACATGATATAAAAGAGAGCCCATATTTCTTATCTTCAAGAAGGATGTGGAATGTTAATAATTTTACTTTCGCAAAATGTCAAAAATTATTCCCTACACCCGAATGCCTCAATTGTTGACAAATTAGAAGAAGAAAGGAGGGCAGATTTTACATGTAAATCTGGGATGCAAACTAGGGACCATCCCGGCATAGCCTTTAACGATTGAGTAAACCCAGGGGACCCTCTATAAGTATGGCGGCTTAGAGCCGTAACACAAGAAAAATTCCGTGTAAAAAATAGAAAGATTAAAGGAAAAGGGTAGAGGCAAAAGGAAAGTAGAGGGAGTCAAAGGTTAAAGGGAAAAGGGAAGCAGAAGGTGAAAGAAAGAGGGAGTTAGAATTAATTATGAAATTAAGGAGGGTGGTGAGGGGGAACGATGATAATATTATTATAAAGTTTTTCGTATGCATAAATGTAGTTTTCTAGATGGAAGCAGAAAATGGCTGGATCTTTGATGTATTGTATCTTTGATAAATAGATACAGCTCTTCTGTGAGGCCTGGATTCATAATCTCAAAATCAATGTGAAATTATATTTACTCTTTAATAAACGCACGGGTCTACGTAAGTCTTTGTGTTCCTTAATTAATTCTCAACGATGTTAAAATGACAAAAGACAAATTGTAAAAATCATGAGCCAAAAGTACAGCTTGACTTTGTGGGGTTTGATTATATAGTTAGAGGGAGAAATTTAAATAGTTTTCCAAAACACGTACATGACTTCATTGGATTGCATAGGAAGTCGTGTCGTTGCTTTCGTGTACTTCCCAAGCCGATGAGTCCACTTGACGTCGAAACAGAAACTGTAAGAGATAACATAGGTGAAGAACCAAAGAGTATGTTGTGTTTGTATAGCCTAGACTTGAGCGAATGTTGGTACTAGTTGCCCCGAACGACTAAGTTTGTTGGGGATTTTTCTGATACAAAATCCGAAGGAGAAGCAAGTAACAAGATGTTAGAATATATTCCCCCATGCTCAATACAGTGTATATTATGTAACACACAGTACAGGGCCTGATCATTCGAAGCTGAATTCGAGTATGAATCTATTTTCGCATGTACATTGATTTAGTGTGTAGAATGTTTGCACCTGTCCATCTAAATAACATCACTATTCAGATTTGTCTCATTCACAGAAGAATAGTAATGTGGAGAGATCACGAGCGATTTTGAGTCAGCCATAAAACAAAACAATTTGCAGCTGACTTCCAATCTATGATACATCAAATTAATATTAAATAACTGTCTATTTGAATACTTGAACGACAATACATAGGTTAATTTAAAAACCTTTAGAACGTAGCCTTTAAAATGAATTTTTGTAGACAAATGTCACGGCCTAACTGAAGAAAATTTGGACAAGTGAAGAAATATGTTGCTAATTACGAACTCGAATGACTAAAGACTTCTTCATCAGTCGTCACGTAATGTTTCTCATGAATATAAAAATACATACTCTTTAGCATTATTTAACTAGTAGTGCAAGAGAATTACACATACTTTCTCGCGCGAGTTAGTTTTTTTTAATAAGTTTCGTATTGATTAACTTCAAGTTTGCCCCACCTTCCAACAGGTACTTATCGGCCCCTATAAAATATTTTTTCACCTTTTCTAAATAATCTGATTTGCTAATTCTAGAATTAAAATATAACTTGAAAATACTAAAGAAGGGTTTCACTATTTGCAAATTTTATTGAAAACTAGGAGCCGTTTTTAAGAAAAAATGGTTTCTGAAAATGATCAATTTAGAGATCATTTTCGCAGAAAACTTGAGTGTTTTTGAGAAACTGAACAAGAAATCACTTGAAGCCCTTTTACACATAAATACAGATAATGTATAAAATGCCTGTAATGTAAATATTAACAACGTAAGAGATATTTAAAAAATAAATTTATATATTAATTGAAAAAAAATCGTACAAACACCGTTGATGTCATGTTATTCAATACTCTTCGCATTAACCGCGAAAAATTGTTAAAGAAAACTTTTGGAGTCGTTATTTTAGACAGTTGTGTATATAAAATTTCCTTTTCACTCAATGTTTCATTCCAAAGTTACATTACACAGAATCAATTGTGCCCAATATTTCACTCAAAATTACTCACAAAAACGACATATTTTGAAAATATGTACATGACCTCATTTAAAGTCTAATCTGAAGATCATATTTCAAAAAGAAGAAAAATCTTTATATTCAATATAATAAGAAGACTCAAAAAAATTAACTTTTGCAATTTCCGAAAATTCAAAGAAATGAGACATGCACCATTTTGGTATGTCCTTTTTGTTCTGCCCGAAAAAATTAAACAAAAGAATTGAGCTATTTTTGGAAAACATATTGAAACTGTTAAGGGTTCATGTAAAAAAAACAAAAATCTATGTCAAAGTGAAGAGACCGCGACAACAACCACAACAAAAGGGGAATATCAGTTTTGGTGAAAATCCTGCTTGCGATTTAGCCGCTGGCGTTGTTCACTGAGAAATGGATGTACAGACGGAAGGCAGACAGGCGGACAGGCGGACAGGCGGACAGGCGGACAGGTGGACAGGCCGACAGGCGGACAGGCGGACAGGCGGACAGGCGGACAGGCGGACAGGCGGACAGACGGACAAACGTGCAGATGGAGAGACGGACAAACGGAGACGGACACAGATGGAAAGACGGATGGACAGACGGAGAGATGGACCGACAGACGAATGGACGGACAGATAGACGGACAGACGGACGGACGGACAGACGGACAGTCAGAAGGGCAGACGCATGGACGGACAGACGGGTAGTCAGGCAGATGGACAGACGGACGTATTCCCGCAAACCAATTTTTAGGTAACAAGGACCCACAAAACGCAAATTGTAACTTCGCTACGTGTTAGATGAAGTAATTTACTTCGTATCGAAATAACATTTATCCACTTTTTGTCGAAAAATAACCATTTTCGCAGCAACATTACATAACGTTTTCTATACAACGTATGCATATGTGAGAAAGTAAAAAAATGTGATTTATTTAACAATTTTATTTGCTACATTAGATTGAAAGATCATTACCATTTATACCTACTACGTTTACAAAGTTATTTACTTGTAACCATTTTTGATAGCAAAAAGTAGTGGTTAATACCTGAAATTTCTATCTCAACTAAAGCATTACTGAATTGTTTGATTTGATTTAATTTGATATTTACTTTTTCTAGAACAATCTCTGACATTTAATTTTTTTACAAATTGTCATTCAGTTTTTATTCACTTATTCATGAATTCCCTTTTTGACGTTCACTTTCCAGAACCCATTTTAACTGCAAACCTTCTACGAGGTCCTATTAATTAAAATTCCGACAGGAGAAAGGTATATTTTATTATATACAGGTATACGCTTACTCAACATTACTCATATCGATTATTATTACAAACTTCTCAAGGTTACAAGACCAATTAGTCATTACCTAGCATTAACGACGTCTTCCGCAAATATCAACAAGTTACACTAGCAAATTGTGTCCGACAACAAATTTCTGCCTCTCCTTGAATGCCCACATTTATTATAACAGACTGAATGACACATACTAATAGCCTAATTTGGTCCTAGATTGCTCACACTCGTTACGCTCTAAAAGTTATTAACTAAACAAATGGACACATAATGGATAACTTCACAAACAAATACTCGTACAAATGAATAATAAATTACATACGCGAATATTTGATAAAAGAGATATTGTTATTTTTTAATATGCTCCTTTATGTTCTTTTAACTTATTAATTTATAAGCGTTCAAATCGATATGCATCACTTCGTTTAAAATGATGTGCAAAGTGAATGATAAATCAAAGTTCCAATTTAACTTACAAATGAAGTCAATAAAGTTAACTTTAGCTAAAATTATCCATTCACATACGATTCGTTTGAGGTAAATCGTTTTCATGTTAGTCATAAAGATAGCTAAGAAAAAACCATAAATTAATATCTGCAAAAGCTAATCAGAGAACTGAAAGGGGAAAGGTGAAGGAAACTGCGGGGTCGTTCATAGCTTCATCAGACATATGAATATGAAAACAGTTTCGTGACCTCTACGTAGGCATGTTGCTGCTGCTATTCGTTCACAGGAGTTCCAATAAAGAATTAAAGATATTGAAAAACGATCAGTAATGTGCATTTCGAGGGAATCCACTGAAATAGATGTTTAATTCCCGTACGTATATACTCCATGAATATGAAAAGTGTCACCTCTTAACAAGAATTGTCATTTTCCAGGAAAACGGCGTTAATTTGAGTGCCGCCAAGGCGTTTACTATAAATGTCTTATAAACTATCTTTATGAAATTGTTTGTAGTAAACAAATCTGCACTTTAAAATAATTAGTCACTTCACATCTTTTCCTATATTTTTTCCACTGAAAAATTTCAAAATGATAGTTTGCAAGACTTCCGGTGTGTAGAGTACACCTCTCGATTTCTTATGCAACAATCCATTTTAATGCTTCGGTTACTGTATACATTACTCAAAATTACTCGAAAATTACTAATTTGTTTAAAAAATGAGCAATGATTAATTTAAAGATATAATAGTACTAAGAAATACATTTCCTCAATAAAGAAATCAATATCATTAATAATTTAGATATGAGGTTATCGAAAATCTTGTTTTGACCTTTTGTTTGAATTTTGCTATTCAAAATATCAGAGATTTTAAGAAAAATAGAAACTACGCCATAGTATTAACCAAAATTGGCTCTTTTTGAACAAAATTTGTATAAAAATTGTTGGTCTTTTTTTAGAATATCTTGTTCACAAATTTTTAATGTTACAGCTTCATTTCGAGTTATACGAAATCTACTGTTTCAAAATTGTAGTACATGCCTTTAAATAAAGATCTATTTGTGAAGAACAGATTTCACTAAGAAAAATCTTTATATTTAAAACTGATGTAGAAAGACGTGGAAAAAATTTGAATTTTGCAATTTTCAAAAATTGAGAAATTTTTTTGAAAATTGAAAAGAAATCAATAACAGTAAATTGAAAATATTTTATATGTGTATTCAGATCTATTAAAGCAATACAAGTTAAGAAACAATTTGGATCGACTTTAAAGAAAAATTCGAAAGAACCCTAGTGGCTGAATGTAAAGTACCTCCCAATATTAAAAAATCCTTTCAAATACGGAGCGACGTAGCAACACCGAAATTGATTGAAGAATATACAATTCGGTGAAACTCCTGGGTACCATTTAGGAACTAGTGCTATTCAGAGACCAACTAAACAGAGGTTTTGAGTAATTTACTACGTATAAGAGCAAGAATAAATAAATTGTTTGTCATTATTGACTAAGAAAACGTCTTTCTGTTGCAAAATCGGTATTTTTGTACGAAATTAATTTCTCAATCCTACTTGTAAGAAAAATTAAAAAACTTTCAGAGCACATCCGCCAAGTTTTTAATTGTCATCTATACCCCAACCACAACTATCTGCCGATCCAAAACTTATGATGTTATGATCTCAAACAGAAGGGCCGATGTTGAATTCGAGCCCCCACCTGACCGTGAAGCGACAAGCGATAATTTTTTTGATCGATAACTTAAGTATATGGATATCAAGTACATATATTGGAGTATAAAATGGAACACGTGTAGTGTGCACGTGTTTAATTGTGAAGAAATACTTAAGCACTAGTTAATGTTCGGCAATGAGCCGAGGTAAGCTGTATTTTGTTGTAAAATACGTTAGAAATTTTGCGCTGGTAGGACTCAAGGACTCAAGGATGTTTAAGTCAATCAAGAAGACCGAAGATCGGAACTTCACCATCGACTTGGCAATGCACAAGCAAAGCGAGACAAATTAGCCGAATCAAACAATCAAGCATGCAAGTGTTTGATAAACAACTCAAAACAATTTTGAAAAACATTTTGATGTCTTGTTCGCTGACACACGAACTAGCGGTTATCCCTGCTATACGTGTCGATATAGTGATTATGGAATGACTTAAAAATGCCTTCACCCAACCTTCTTCTTGAGGTTTGTTAAAGAGATTGGGCCTTGGTTAAGCAGCTAAAAGTTGTTGAACGCTACTCTGTAAATCTTCCTTGGAAAACCTTTCCCAGCTAGTTCAAGTCTCCATCTAACAACACTGGCTTCTTCTGCTCTAGATAATACAGTATCAGGACTTCCTGCGTTTTGCAATCTGGATTGTTTAAACAAAACAGCAAGCCTGTTTTGGGAACACCAAATGATTTTGCAGCAGAATACTTAGATGTCCCGTTATTTTTAACACATTTGATGGCATTTGCCATGGTCTCTGCATCATACGCCTGCTTCGGCTTCTTTGGCATTGTAAAATCACTTATTTCAGGCCCTACCTATGTACAACAATATTAAACTATGATTAAAAATAATCTGACAACAACCATTAGCAGAGTGGACAATAACACAATCCACACACTATCGAAGATAAAGTCATTGACCACCCCCCTATGTAACTAAATATGCAAAGCTAGGCTTCTCATTTTCTGCTGTTATCATTGTCAGTAAATAAGATTTGTGTTTTCTTACTATCAATGATATTTACTTACTGCCGTAATAAACAAACAACACTGTTGGATATAAGATTTCTAAAGAAAATCTTAATAACTCTTTACGTACAATGAACAGACACTGCACTGTTAACAGACATCCACAATATTGGCAGCAGTTGCACTCCTGCGGTTAAAGTAAATATTACATTATGGTCAGAAACGTCCCCTTCGCGCTATTTACAAGCAAAATATTAGGAAATGGTGTTAAAACAAGTGGTAAATCAAATTATTGTTGGATTTGCCAATCTCTGGGGGTGGGGGCAATCACTCTACAGTACTCTGTATACGTTTTGTGTGTTAGTGTATTTCTATTTCTATTTGTTTTATTTTATTATTTTTTATTCCTTTTTTAAATTATTTTTTTAAGTCTAGTGACTATTAATCAATGAAAATATGTATATATGTAGAAATATGTAGTAGATATAAGTCTAGAATTAAGTACAAGTTTAATATATTACACATTTAATATATTAATTAAGTTTAATATATTACAAGTTTAATATATAAGATTAGTTTAGTATGCACCCGCCTATAGAAGCCTGTAACCCATTATAAAAGCATTAAATTGATATATTAATCCAACAATCATTTACAATATTTTTCATCAAAATCTTTTAAAGAGCGCATTACACATGTGTTCTGTTTATCCACCGACTTTGGATATTTAAAGTCGACTCTCCTGCCCGAAGAGAGGGAAAGCGGAGGTCGCCCCGCAGACTCAATATTAGACTTCCTGAACTGGCGACTGTGGGAAACATCATTTCCATATCGAACAAGGAACAAAAACACCGGTTCTGAGGCGGAGCTGGAGACTTGGCGAGCGAACAGACTGTTGAAATCGAAAACGAGATCCGTGTGGGCTCAGCATCAGACTTACGTAAATAGGCTGTCATAACAACATGATTCTTCAATGAACTAATGAGAACTGAGGGGTTCCTCAGTATTATTATTCTTTCTTTCTTTCGTTTGGGTCATCTAGGGACCACGCACCAATTTCATTGCTTCTTCCTTTGTCCTTCTTTCTTCTTCCTCCAGTATTTTTTCATCTTCTCGCTATGTATCACTTTTCTCCCCTCGGATCATTTTCATCCTCTCTTCTTTTCCCTCCTGCCCTGGAATCCTTCCATTTTAACACATTCTTCTTAAACATCTCTCATTCTGCTGCTTCAGTATTATTATTATTATTATTATTATTTATTAATTAATAATTTGTATGCTACAAAACTGTGATCTTTTTCTTCGCCCCACGTTGGGGATGAGAACTAAAATGGATGTGGTGGCTTTTATTTATTTAAAGAATAATATACCAAAAATAATAATAACCCTCTGTTCACAGTACAAAAATATTTTTTATTTGTGGGCCGACAGCCATTCGTTCGAAATCTCGGTGGCGAACTCTTACGTAAGAGATTATTTATGCTCATGACTATAGGATCGTGAAGATTATTATGCTTCTGCTAAAATAAATACTCCTTCTTTCTGGAAATAGTTATAATTTGGCCTCTGTTGGCTATCAATAGAATAAAAGAAACACAATCACGAAGTGCGATGCCTCAAGACAACAATACATAAAGGAAAAGAAAAACAAAATTCACCATTGCTATTTTAATGCACTCCTTGGAATTCCTTATCACTCGTAGCCATGATTTCCCTTTTTTATGATTAATTTATATAGTTATTGCTGTTACAAATCTTGAAATTCACACACATCAAAAACAAAAATTTAGTTCGGATGTTCCACTTCCCTTTTTGTGTTCATCAGCGCAGTTATTGACGTACCTCCACATTCCAAGTCGATTCAACGGCAACGTTCACGTCGCAAACAAAATAATACTACTTAACAAGAAATCTCTCTCCCTTACACATTCTATTAACTTGCTTTTTCTCATGTCTTGGTGTCTGCGGCACGATATCTTCCCCATGGCACCTCCTGCCACAACCAAAGTTGCGAGCATCTGACCCCGGCAGTTCATACCTCGCTCTGTTCAATAGTTCTCTCATGCGCAGTACCTTCGAACCCATCTCGTCTTCACGATCTACGAATCCCGTTTTTCTACTTGACCTATCGTGTATCTGTTTATTCTTTGAATATATTACTGATTATATTATTGATTTTTATACTATGTTCGTAATTATATTTTACTGAAGTCATCAAATGGCCCGTCACACTAATAATGGTTTCATAGGAAAATTATTCTTGTAAAGGTAATTTTATTTTTTGTGAAGGATAAGACGCACGCATCTAAACAGCGCAAAGAGAAGTCTTGGTAGTTGAAATACAGCTCCTTCAATTTCGAGCAAAATTTACACAAGTCTCCGAATGGGTCGGTGTTTTTAATCCCGAGTAAGCCAATGTCGTTTCTCCTGTAATTATTTTGAAGCAGACAAAGCAGACCATTTCAAATTCCATTAAAAATAATATAAATCAGCATTCATCGTTTCATAACATCTTAAGTCGTGAGGAAAATAATAATAATAATAATAATAATAATAATAATTGTAACAACAATAAATGTCATTATTTCTGGCGAGGCTCAGGCCTTAAGGCCTGCTCCTCCGCCTAGCCACTTAAATATTTACCTTTACATAATTACAGTTAAGGAGTTCGGTCAAAAATATTGATAACTAACGTTTGACATTAGTTACGAAAGTACAATGCCCGTATTAACTAACGAAAAATATAGCCTTTGTATTTCATTTACAGGAAGGGCGTAATAAATCAATAATTTTGTTTTCATAAAATGCCAGAAGTGATATTCTATACCAGAATTCGTCAATTGTGATTTGTGGTCAGATTTTTAACCAGTTTAAATGTCAATGGAAATATGAGGGCTGCCGAAGAGAGAAATGGAAGTTGAAAATGTAAGAAGACGGACAGTGAAGTCCGACGGACAGTGAAGTTAATACAATGAAGATGCAATGATTCACACAGCAACTCAGCAATTTGGCCTCAAGAGCTGTGAGTTCTCCAACTTAAACTAAAAAAATAAAACGCCTCCTTACCTCCGAGGCTTTGGTTCCTAGTGTGAATTGCACAATGGAAACCTAAGCTCGGTAAATTGCACAATACGATAAAACAATTAAAAAATATTCATTTACGCTGACCCTACATCCGCTAACCCAAGCGTTCAACACAATAATCGTTCCTAAATAATTACATATATTCAAGATCCTGGTCTTCATTACACACCGATCAAATAACCTTGACGAACAGTTCGCCGCAAAAACCTCTCGAGTCATCGCCTTCCAATCACCATTCTTAGACCTTGCGAACGCCAACACATACGCATCAAAAATTGTATATTTCTCAAGCAACAGGTTCCGGAACTTCTAAAAACCTTGTAATCAAAAGTAAACAGCCTCATAATCTCCAGATGTAATGGAACCGGGAGTCACAAGCATTGCACATATATCGCAGAAGAAATGGTAGCTAACAAAAATGTACTGGAAACGTATTTTGATTTCTAATCTGTTCCTTCACTTCTACGAGATTAACTAAAGTGCAGTATGTATACTACGTATGTGTGTACGTTCGTGCAGATCCACTCAAAAATAACTATCGTGCTTCATATTCACGTGAGTACAAGAAAACATAAAATTTCGTGTGCCCGTGTTTTGACATTATTGAACAAAGGCTGTAATCAAGAGCCATATTTCTAATCCCTTTCTTGTATTGTAAATATAAGTAAAAAATAAGAAGTCAACGTGATTAATATGTTGCATGTACCACTTATATATTAAATAAAAATCATTGTAAAATTAATAAAATGTTTTTGTCTGTAAATAATTAGAACATTTCGTGTATATCATTTCTCTAGCTAATTGTTTCAATCGTTTCCCCTACCATAATTATTCAACAAACAATGAGATCACATTTCGTCACACAAACGTTTTTGGAAATGTACCAGACTTCATCTCAAGCATGTGATGTGTAGTTGAAAGGTTTTATATTTTTAAAATCATTGTTCTTGAGAATGCGTTATATTTCTCTCTTAAAGATTCTCTCTCTGTTGTTAATCCTTTGCAACCAATTCCGGCCCCTCCACATTTTCCGAAAAACCTTCCTCCAGCATTTTCTTTACACTACGGGGGAAGATATCTTCATAAGGCTCATCCTCCAAAATGTTTCGTTTATTGTTTAAAACATTGGACAAATTTCGTAAGTCTTCTGAATCTAAAACGTGCGTCTCTAGGCAGTTGTTATTATTTATAAGTTATTTTTTACCACATCTTTGAAATGAAATTAAAGATTTTAGAATGATACAAAACTTCGTAAGTATAAAAATTCCACTTCTCTGAAACACCATGCTTATGGCTGAATATTTTTGGCTGTACTCATCAATATATGGCTAACATTAATGTACAAAAATAGGAATTTAATTTTTTTGTAAATGTTGTATAAGCACATTCTTCCTTTTTACGAAGCTGTTCTCAGAAATTAAATTTTCTGCTTTAGTGCGCACGAATTCTCTCGGAGAACTAGCGCAAACTCCCAGTAGGAAAATGCCAAAAAACAACCGGTATTTTCCCTACCGAGAGCATCAATTTAACATACTAGGAAGGACTCAAAAGATCTTTTTCAACTGTTTTCAGAAATCTATTCTTCTTCCGGAAACTTCATTGTCTAACGATATATGCAATAAATGTTCAGACCCTTACGTAAATAGACTTAAGAGTTGCATAAATCGTTGTTGTTTTTTTGTTCCTTTTTAGAACGTTTTACTCTGAACGTGACTGCAAACATCATGGAAAATAAATTATTCATAATATTCTGATAAATATGGACAGTCGTTACCTGATGCGGAGATTCAGGATCCTCAAACAGAGATATCATTTGCGATAATGTTCATAAAATGTTATGCAGTAAAAGAACAATGCTGACTATAATTTTGAAAATTTTGTTCTGGTAATTAATTCAATAATTATTAACAATCTATTCAATAATTTTACAAATGTCGTTAGTTAGTAGGGCACAAAAAAGGGCCTAAAATGCCATGCTCTAAAATTAGGGTCGCCAAACGCCCGCAATTCAAACTTGGGCCCGGGGCAGTGTCCTAGAATGATAACTTCCCGTGATTATCAGCCGGGACGTAGACACGTTGAGAGTTTGTGCTAATTTCTGCTAGAAATTATTTATTGATTCCTGTTCGACTGACTGTTAGACTGCCGTCTTTTGTTGGCCAGGACGACCTTGGTGGTGTATTGTTTTCTTTTAATGACGTTGCATATGTTGAAAGAGGGGTCTACAATGCTTCAATGTATAGTTCAAGTGTTGGCCACAAGTTGGCATCCCATAAGAATATATATTAACTTTTAAAGCAATGAAGCACTTATAAAGTAAGTGTGGAATGTTCTCACGGTTCCAGATAGTGCTACTAAAATGCTCCGGCATCCCCGCCCCGGCATCCTCGCCCCGGCATCCCCGCCCCGGCATCCCCGCCCCGACATCCTCGCCCCGGCATCCCCGCCCCGGCATCCTTGCCCCGGCATCCCCGCCCCGGCATCCCCGCCCCGGCATCCCCGCCCCGGCATCCCCGCCCCGGCATCCCCGCCCCGGCATCCCCGCCCCGGCATCCCCGCTCCGGCATCTCTGCCCGTTATCCCCGCCCCGGGATCCCCGCCCCGGCATCCTCGCCCCGGCATCCCCGCCCCGGCATCCCCACCCTGGCATCCCCGCCCCGGCATCCCCGCCCTTACATCTTCGCCACGGCATCCCCGCCTTCGGCATCCCCATTCCTATAGAATCCGCATTTCCTATAGAATCCGCTATTCCCATAGAATCCGCATCGCCGGTACCCCCGCTCTAGGCATCACCACCTCCGCCACCAGCATCTCCGTGGCCTCTGCCAGCCTCGCCGCGGCTCGCTATATTTAGATCGGTGCGAACAATGTGCGGCCAGCAATGTAGGAATGCAGACTTTGTCGCCTGAATGCTGACCAGATAGCACTGAATGGCAGGCATTCCTTACGTATTGATCATTTGAGTGACGAAAGCACGTGCTGCGGTAAATGTATATTGGGTATGAGGTGTACGTGTATTATGTGGGATCTCAATTGAAATGCTCATGGATGTTGAATTTTGGAATGCGAGTCATGCTCTTGCGCCAATAGATGCTTACAAAGCGTTCTAGATATGACATTCAAAATTTATCACTAGGCAAGTTAATTTCGTACTACTGGACGTATTTGTCAGATGTACAGATGTCAATATTGTTGTTTTAAGCATCGAAGGGAAAAGTACCTTAATCATTGAAATGCCTCAAAATCATGCATTACTTTATAATCATTGCAAAACTCACAATTATCATCAGAACCAATTTTGTTTTTACATGCTGCGTAAGTGATATATTTGTGTATCACGTTCCGGTCCCCTAGATATTGCTTAGGTCAGAATCATAATACAGATTTTTCAGAATCACAATCTTGATTTACTTTGATGGTTTGGAAAATACATAACATGGTAATTAAACCATTCAGCAGAAATTGTAAATAATTTCAGTATCTTTGGAGTAGAACTTAACATTGCACATTTTAGAACAAAGTGACCACGTACAATAATATAAAGTAACAATAGGCTTTATAAAGATTAAACTATCTCTACAACCAGAAGTAATACATAAGTATTCACGTCACGTTACACTTTCGAGTACTACCATTTTCATTGTGCACTTCAGCTATCATAAACCATTTTTAAGTGCAACTAATACGTAGAAAATAACACATCCATCTCTGAATAGTGATGTAAATAAATTTACTTCATTTCGCAATCATTTCGCAAATTTAGTTCATTTCGCAATCACCGTCAGCGACAGTGATCAACGTCGTCACCAGTGCAGCCAACACAAATAACCAAATTCAACCAACAAATGCTTCCCGCGAATTAAACATAGACACAAATGCAATAGAAAACTTCTCAAACTCAAATTCAACACTAGAACGCCCAGAGGCGTCATTTCGACTCCTAGCGCTCTTTAAATCCTTGTAACTTCTTTGTTACTGAAGATAGAATTTTGTGATTACGTGACTTTTCATCAATTTCAGTTATTTACATTATGTTAACAAATAAATCGTATAATAAACATATTTCGAGACAAAATACCGAATTTACCTAGAACGCCCGCGAGGCGTCATTTCCATTTCATGGATATTGACCCGATCTTGTCGGTGCTGATTCATATAGTTCAACGCTGAAAAATCTTTAATGTATCTCCAAGTATTTCAGATACCTTCTTAAGAAGTTTGAGAGAATTCCTTCCGCTTTACTAAGTTTTCAGATCTTCTTGTTCAATATATGTAAAGTCTTGAATCATGAGTTGTTTCAACACGGTACAGCAAAAATATTGTTTTAAAATCAAGTTATTGTTACTTGAAAAAGAAGGTTTGCTATCATATAATGGTTTAATGACAAAATATTTGTTATTATTATTTATAAGGGAAATGTTCCGAGTTCAGAAGAGATTTTTAGTGCACAGGAGGGCATTTTAAACTCCATGATGTGGTCAGGTTTACTTTATTATTCATTCTTGTTTCATGAATCATGCTTTTTGAATTAATAGGAGAGGTTTGAGAAGAAATAAAGGCTAATTTCACTGATTAAATCTGAAAAATATATTGTTTTTAGTATGAATTAATACATTTACAAAATGCAGACGTATTATGACAGATAAACGGAGAATATTTTCTTTTCGAACTCGATGTATTTACACAGTTCATGGTACACAAAATGAATGAAAGATGCAGACAATTGTGACTTGTGGGGATGACCATTAAAAAGGTGTGTGAAGTCTAGAAAACTGAGAGGAAACTTTTGAAAAATGTAGCCATGAACTACGCATCAGAATACACGGCAGGTGTTATCTGGCTAACTTTTTGCCAAATGTGATTGAGAACTGTGGCCTCTACAAGGCAATAAAAATTTAATCATACAATTAGAGTATTTTGTACTGTATGCATAGTAAAGTCAGTAATGTTGAAAGTAAATTTCAATCGAACAAGAACTAAGTGCCATTTAGAATTCAATTTCTTTGAAACCTCCATCATGAAATGGACATCAAGTTTCTATCAGCGTGAAGCAAAACACAACACATTTGTAACATATGTTTTTATAATAACAAATTTGTAACATATGTTTTTATAATAAATATTATTTAAATAAAATAATTAATATAAATAAAGTTGACATAATGCGAGACAGTATGGGAAGTGCAAAGCAAAGGAAATATATTTTTCTGACGCATTGAAGTTCGTGTTACGGAAAATTAAAAGTTGAAATCATTTTTATTATTATTGTTGGAAAACATTAATAGATAAAAGTTTACTTTTCAACATATAATTTTGTGCGTTTACTTTCCCATTCTGTCCAAGATAATTCTTTAACTTCCATTCTGAGGAATAGAATTGCCAAGAATTGTTTAAAATATATTGAAGTTGTGGCGTAATAATTCTATTATATACTAATTAATTATCTTTAATATTGTAATACTAACGAAGATAAATATTTTTGCAATATTTCCTTTGAAGAAGTATCGTTGAAGGCTCGGAGTCAAAACGACTCCGCTGGGCGTTCTAGAGGGTATAAGAAAGCCGGGCGTTCAAGTGTTAAACGTAAATATCTCAAACGTTACAAATACTTGTGTTAAATTCGTCTTTTGGAATACACATGGTAAAAGAAATGTTTATAATTTACCTGTTGATGATCTAGAAAGCTACATTACATGTTGCGATATTATTAGTTTAAGTGAAACATGGTCAACTGCAGAAACTCTCACTTTGTCACCACATTTAAATAAATTTAAAAGTCATGTATATCCAGCGAGTAAAGAAAAGTCAACGCAGAGCGAGCGGAGGGTTGACAATGCTATATAACTGTGATAATGTAAAGTCTTTTTCCCTTTTAGATTGTAACCAGTGCTGGATAATTATGAAATGTACAGTACTATACGCGCACTTTTTCTTGATACTCCACAGCGGGGGGTGCGAGGGGAGGCGGGTTCTGTTTACGTCATGGCAGTGCAGTGCTGTCAACGTCCACAGAACACTCAGCGTAAAAGCGCGTCTTGGACCAGATAGCAATGAGAAACAATGCAAGGTTTTTTTAAAATTCTGAAGAAATAATTAATAATTGTAGAAATTGTTGAGTAACAATAAGGAGCACAGTTCGCAGAGGTCGTTAGAAAGAGAGAGCGAAAACTGAGAAGTCCGAATTGTAAAGGAAGAAGGTGAGCAGCACTGCAAACTGAGCCGTGACGTTCCGAGTGGAGCTCGTATTTTCTACCGGGCCGTGCTGAACCGCGCCGAGAGAGGACTAGGGAGCTCGAGGATCAAGAAAAAGTGTGAGCATAGTAAGTGAATGAGAAATGATTATTTGCATTCAATTCATGTATATTTGCATGGCCAACCCCATGATTCGCGATTGCAAGCACTTCTAGTCATAATAGCAAATCTTAAAATAAACAACAACTCCCTATCATAATAGGTGGAGATTTCAATGCGAGAATTGGTCGTCTCAATCATCATGACTACGAACTAACTCAAAGTGCCTTTATTTCAAGTACAAGAGAAACTTTAGATAACATCCTGAACTCACGAGGTGTCAAACTAGTTGAGGATTTAGAGGAGTTAGGATTCATATTGCTAAATAGGAACGCGAACAGACAGCGACGGCGGGGTTACTTTTCTCAGTGACAGAGGTTGCTCTCTTCTAGATTTGGTGTGGGTGAACCTGGAACACGTGGAACTGATCAAAGATCTTGATATCTGCAGCGCGAGAACTTCAGCTCATTTCCCGGTCAGAATTACACTGTGCTTAAGCACCGAGACAGAAGAAACATCAAACAGTGATACATCAAATCCAAAAACCGCCTTGAAATGGAACATGAAAAATATAAATAAATACACGACTATACTCGATAGTAAAAACTCTTTTTGATGTCACACATCCGTACTTAGACAAGGAAATATAATATAATAAAGTGTTTAAAATTCTGAGGGAAACGAAAAATAACAAGTCTCCTGGCCCGGATGGAATTACAAATGAATTCTTAAAGTATGTACCTCCTAATTCGATAAGACAAATGACGAAACAATTCAACGAAATAATGAAGACAGAAGAACTTCCATGGGACTGGTGTAAATCGCAGGTTAAACTTATCTACAAGAAAGGGGACGTGCACGACCCAATAAACTACAGGGGCATTGCATTGGCCACCACACTATCGAAGATATTCATAAAACCGATTGCAAAGAGGTTAAATAATCACTGTGGAAATTACGGCATACTTTCTGAAGCACAATGTGGATTCAGAACACGACGCTCATGCGAAGACAATATTTTCTGCCTGACTGCAAAGACCGCGATAAATCTATCAAAATCAGGAGGCAAACTATACGCATTCATCGATTTCCGAAGAGCATTCGACTCTGTAGTCCATACCATTCTATGAAAAAAACAATATGAGGCAGGAATTAGTAGTAAAATAATTAGAACCCTACAAGATTACTACACCAAAGCCAGGATGAGAGTATCAGTAAATGATCAAAAGACACAAGAAATAGATCTGACGCAAGGCGTCCTGCAAAGCGACTCCCTAAGCTAAGCCCGATCCTATTTTCTGTACTGCTACATAACATCACTAAGTTTTTTATGCACAATGGACATGAAAAATCGAAGAAAGAATAGTAATGCTCATTTTCGCTGATGATATAATAATACTTTCAGACATCATCGATTTGCATTATAAACTGAACACTCTCTCTAAGTATTGCGATATAAACCACTTAGACGTCAATGAAAAGAAAACACAACTGCTTATCTATAACAAGGGAGGTAAACAGAAAAAAAAGAGAACTTAAATACAGAGAACACGTTATAAAGCCAGTTAATTCTTATACATACTAAGTGATAAAATTCACTTGCTCAGGATTATTTAGAACAGCTGCAGACCTGTCCAAAGCTAGAATTGCTATGAGATCCCTTTGGAAGATATTAATTGAAGGTAAATTTGCAGATTAGCAATCTAGATTAGATATATCCAATTTAACAGTGAACTCTGTCTTCCTGTACGCTTCATCCATTTGGGGACTGCTGCACTTAGATATAGCGGACAAACTTCAAGCAGAATTTTTTTAAACTTCTGTTAGGGTTACCGAAATGCACTCCTGGATACATGGTAAGAATGAAGACAGGTTCGGCCCCATTGAGTACACCAATTCTGAAGAAATCAATGTCGTATTTTACGAAATTGATACAAATTCCTGAAAATAGATACCCAAAACCATGCTATATACTATTAAACAAACTAAGTAACACATCCGAAAGTACTCATAATCGAAAATATAACTGGTTTAATACTCTGAAAACCAACCTCGAGTTCCTCGGCAGCGATCAGCTGTTTACTGATCTACTAGATTCGAGTAAGATTGAGACGATTATTTCACATATTTGCAACCTGTACGCAGAAAATATCTTTCAAAAGGATCTAAACAGTGTAGCATTCTTATCCTATCAGTCGAATTTACAAATTAATAAAATGTATAGAATCCCCTAAATGTGAACCATACTTATACTCGAAAATACCATTAGCACAAATCAAAATAATAGCACAAATTAGACTTGCTGGTTTAAACATCGTAAACCTAAAATTCAAAAACTTAACCTATAAACTATAGAAACTAGAAAGATGCATGGTATGCAATCTCAATCAACAGGAAACATTAGAACATATTATAAAACTCTGCCCTATTTATGAAGCATTAAGAAACAATTGGTAAAAAATCAAAACATCCTGGAATTATTGAGACTAAACGATCAAAACAATATTCAATCATTTTTTTCATTTTCTTAAATCTTGCTTTAAGTTACGGTCATTTGCTCTATTTGAATGAATTTGCTGTATCTGAAACTAAATTGAATAACTAAACTGAATAAAAGATAACTGATATTAATTTGAATGTGAAAACGGTGAACATCTGAGCATTTAAAATATTTATCAAAGAAAATATTAAATTAAAATTTAACTTAGAAGATTTTCATAATTGTATACTGGCGTAAAATTTAGTTTTCATAATAGAATGCTATTAAAAGTTTTGGTTTATGAAAACTCATTGTAACATATGACCTGTGAACGTGTCATGTAAATATATTAAAAGGTTTGTTAGTTAAGGTTTTTTTGTAATTACTGTGTTTTTTTGTATTTGTAGTTTTTAATTTGCAATTTTTCTATTTTTGAGTAACTGTATTGATTTGACCATTTCATTGATTAATGATTTCCATAATTGTATACTCGCGTATAATTAAGTTTTCATAATAGAATGCTATTACAAGTCAAGGTTTTTGAAAACTCATTGTAACACATGATCTTTGAACGTGTAATGTAAATATAATAAAAGATTTGTTAGTTTTAGTTTTCTTGTAAATAAGGTGTTTTTGTAATTTCTGTTTTTGTAAATTTTTATGTTTTTGAGTAACTGTATTGATCTGACTGTTTCATTGATTAATGATTTACATAATTGTATAATGGCGTATAATTAAGGTTAAAGCCAATAAAATAAATTAAATTAATTCATTTCGCAATCACTCGCAATTTATTGCTTTGTTTGATGGAATATTCTCTGCTACCAAATGCCATAAACAACTATTTCAAGATTCTCCGCAGCAAATGAGAAATTGCTCATATTTTTCATTTTTCGTTGAATATCGCTTTTTATTTGTCCAATTAAAATGCCAAATCAATTTATTCAAGTCGGCCAAGTCGTATTATCAAAATTAAATTGGAGAATCTAATTCAAAATGCTTTACTATGGGCCACGTGCACTGAAGGTATTTAATGCTGGAGATATCTGATAAGAATCAAAAGTTGCAGATTTACAAACCTCATTAAAAATACTGTTCGAAATTGGACGTCGGTATTAACCAACGTTAAATACATCATCTCTACAATTTTCAATCTCCACCACCATCTAGCTTCATTACAATCAAAGCATTCGCTCATTTACACATTTCCGCTTAGAAAGAGAATCAGAAAAGATCAGAAAACAGCCAAATAAGACCAACTAACCAAGACACGCATTAGTTTGTATGTTTTTTGGCGCAATATCCTCTGACGTAGCCCGGGCTTACCAGCGGCGTCCCGGTCTTGCGGCCATGGGTTACGGGGTACGTGTGGTTAGCATGCATCCCTACCGCGTGTTCTGGTCTTATCAACCCAACAAGTGAGTTTTTTCAACGTCACACAGCAACATATACTGGGACATTGCAAGGAAAATGCACACTGTAATCTTGCCCGACCGGAACCCGGGGTCGCGTCATGGAAAGCGAGCACGCTGACCAATGAGTTATCCGCGAAGCCAAGCATTAATAATACAGTTTATTATTAGAAAAGCGCACAAGAACTTCCCACAACAAAACCCACACACGTAACTACAGAGTGCATTCCAGTGTCCAGCAATCTGGAAGTGGCCTGCAGGAAGCATTTTTGCATTCAACTAAACTGGGTCAATGGATATAAATAGCCTTCGCCCCTTTCAGAGTAATGCAGCCCCATCCGCCTGGCGGTGGCGGGTTGTGTTAATAATTGAAACATGCCTACGCCGAGGGACAAGCTAACAGGCGAGCGTTAGTTTGCAAATTCGCCACTGGCACAAAAACACGCATGCAGGGCGGCGCGACGCTGCTACGCCATATTTCATTGTCCACGGGTGTTTTCGTCAGTTGAGGGGTGGGGAGTGTGGGTGGGGGCGAGGATGGGAGTGATATCCCCAGCGGCACAAAGGGTAGCAACGTGGCAGGGTGGAACAAAGCGGAATTGGAAACAAGAGGAAAGAAAAAGGGGCACACAAACGATGAGATAGTGAATGTGATGGAGAGAGAACGACAAAGCGACATGTCAATTGGAAAACACAAACACGCAGGCGAAGCGAAATAGAGGTAATAGAATGGAGTCAAGTGAAACGAGAATAGACACGAGAGAGTGAAGAGAAAAATTGAGAAGAGTAAATAAGAGGGAAGAGAAAAGGGTAAAGAGACAGAGAAAGAAAGGGAGAGAGAGAGCAAAATGAATTAAAAAATGAGATCATGCCATACATTAACCCAAAATCAACATATACATATCGAAAACATGATAGATGAACCTAGATATAGGAAACATATTGCCATGGACGCATTGGAGTAAAAAAAGAGGATCAAAAGAAAACCTGATCGAACAATGTAGACTTTACACACGCAGAATTTCGTTTCCCGTTCAACAAGCTGCAAGCCCTAATGATGATCGCTACGCCTATCGCGTATCTAAAAGTTACTAAGCGGTAAAAATATTGATATATACATAGACAACACATTTTCCCCAACTATAATAGTATTTATAGTTAAACATTTTTGTTACGTATATGGAATTTTAAAACGTCAAAATTTTGATGCGTTCTAGTAAAAAAGAGTAGACAAATTCAAAGGTAAAACACTTAGACTAATAGAAATAAGTAATAATTCTTGACATGAAACTCCTAGTGGATTATATTTATCTGAATCACCTTGATGATTTTATATTTCCTCTATTTTATCAATATTTTGCAGTATAATGATATGAGCATTGAAGACCAAAAAGTTTCAACTCTATTCTACATATTCTTGAACAAAGCCCTAAAAGTAATGTAAATATTTGAGCACGATATACATAGCATGAAAAAATAATGGTACACAAAGAACTTCTGACGATTTATTTGATGAAGATATTGTAAAATACAGATAATATGCTACTAGAACAAAAGTAAACAAAGACAAGAAAAATGTCCATGCATTGAAAAACCTTGAAATCTTTATGTCCGTCTTCTGATCCATTAGGAAAATTAAGGTGCGTGAAATATTGCGAGTTGATATCAAATTAAATATAAATTCACGTCTGCATCACAAAAAATAAAATTATTTTCAATCATACATTTGACTTTCGCAGAACTGCCTTTTCTTAAAATAATTCTAAATTTTGAAATTGATAAGTAGCGCATGCACTGCGCTCTAGTAGACCAGCCGTGACCAGCCGAAACATATTTAGTTTCAGTTTGAATCTGAGCTGTTAATGACAATAATATGTTTAATTCTCATTTATCTTCGGAAATGTATAATTGCTGATTCTATATCCTTCCCTAGTGCATTTCAATACATATATTTTTTATAAATCAAAATTTAACATAATATCCCCTTTCTTCAATTTTAAGAAAATATAAAACCTATATCTGAAGGAGTGTAAGCTGTATTTCATAGTTCTATAGGTTATAGAAGTTTCACACCGATGCTCAGCAGGGTATTATTAATTTCACAATTATAAATATCCGGTGCGTATTATTGCCGAGCGTGACAGGTAATCAGGCAAATAGACCCTTAAATGTAGAGTATGTTATATCACGAGATATGGCGTTGTTCCTGCCCTGCTCCAACGTGAGAATTGGTGCCTTCGTACTCGTCGGGTTGCAGAGTTCCACCTCCAGGTATCTCTGTCAGGCACCGTCACAGCCGGCCTAAATTCTATTCCAACTGGTCTCTTGACACGTGTGGTAGTGTCGTGCATGTACGTGTGTGTATGTGTGTTTGCGTATACAAGTGTGAGTGTGTGTGTTTATTAGCAACGGCAGAGGTGGGGACAAGGATACGGAAGGAAATATCTCATGCGTTGCCGGTTTCTTAGGCCTGTGTTCGGGCATTCGCCTGGTATTGAGCGGAGAAGCTGACTGATTATCTCTTTCAGAATGTGTTTTGATTCGATGCTGTCATCAAAAATCGAAAGTCAGGGAAAATTCACAGCCATTGGTGGCTAGAACCTATTTACCTCCGAGAAAAAGACGCTGCAGAGTCTGCGGTGGGGCCGGTGAGCGAATGTGTTGTATGACAGCGGAATTGCAGTGAACGATGACAGTAGAGGAAGTTCGTGTATTGTGTAGACATGTGTAGCGTCGCGAGGTAGCTCATGCTCCGGCGTGACGTTTCGCTTGGAAATCCCAGTCTCAAGCCGGATGGGGGATGGGGGTGGAACGCGGCGGCGCCTCGCCGGCGCGCGCGGGGCAGGATAATCCCAGTCCCAGAATAACTTGGACAACCGGGCGCGCGCGGGCGCGAGTCTAGGTAATGACGGTTGCTCCCTGGAGAGGGCTGGCTAGCGAGCCGTATGACGCCCGCCGCTGGTAGAGTGGGGGACGAGCCGTGGGATATTTATTGCGGCGCCGACATGCGCTCGCGGGATACGCTAGTGAGTCGAAAGACGGGAGGTATCTCCAGTGCAACCTTGCACGTGATCTTCGGGTGTAAGATCAAAGTTGGCATCAGGCCATGTAACATTTCTAGTTACGGGGGACTCTATGTCCGACAGCTCGCACTTCGCGTAGCTTTCTCATGCTCTCGAGCAGAGGTACTGGGCTAGGCCTAGGGACAGTCGCGGGGTTTCGCGGCTTAGAGAATCGAAAGGTTGCCAAAGGGATTCAATCTTGTATCATAATCTTTTATTTTATTATTGTAAATATACTGTAAATACTATACAAATCAGTCGTCTGTGTTCTTCTTGTCCAGTACGTCACACATGCATGCGTTGAATATTTTTTCCATATGCTCATTGATTTTCTCTTTTTTATCGGCTCATTGGATGTAAGGGTCACGCAAATATGTCACGTGAACTCAACTGACATGCCAGATGAGCCATTATTTATTCTAGTTACTAGAGTACTAGAGTTCTAGTTACTGCAGTATTAGATAATATCTGTCACTCTCTGCTGATGTTAAGTGCTATAACACCACTAGAGGTATGTCCAGAGTGGAATCACGTTAGCCCAAACAAATGTTCGTATACGAATGAAGGGTCTCCTGATTCTACTCAACGGTAGTGGCCACACTACATTCGACCGCAAGAGACCCATTTTCAAATTATTACATACTTGTACATGCGGCATAAAATGAAAGAGAATAGATAAAAACTGCTATCTGATAATTATGTTTGGTTCGAGAAAGGTTTGATATCATATCAGAAAAATGTTTGTCAAAGAAACTTCATATCGTCTCCTATATTATTTCAGTAGTGTACCTCCCCTTTGCGGCTCTCACACGCAACCAATCTTTATAAATGAGGGCTCCAAAGAAAGAGAATTTCACGGAGACTTGACCAATTCCATTTTGACTTTACAAATATGGATCATTTCTTTAAAAAAACGCATCGAAATATTCAAGTAAAATGCAACACGCATCACATGTCAACCTATATCTGCAAATAACTCATAAACGAAGCGTTTTAGAGCCTTAAAAAGTAAAATTTTGAGGCCAAAGTCCTCAAAGAAACGTTTTTCACATCATAATCTACAAGATGAGACATTCTTCGATCCATTCAATTAACTTTTCGGTTCCACACTTCAATACTATCAAGGCCACCTCAATATTTCAGTCCTTCCTGCTGGTAGCAATTTTTGTGGCGACACGCTTAGAAGGCTTAGATTCGACAATATTTACACATCCTGTTAACACCGTAGTTTGTGCAGTCTGATGTTATTCGCATAATCATTAATTCAAGATTTGCTTTCCAGCAACAATTAGAAGTACTATTATAGTTGCTTGAAACCTATACCAATGAAGATTGTTTCTTATGCGCGTAGAGAAACTATTCAATTAACGTTTCTTCATGGTCTGTAAGTGCTGTGTACTTAATTGTGGAAGGATGTGGGTGTTCAGCGAAGAGAGAAGACTGTGTTTGTGTTTTACCCGTACCAATTTTTACTTTCCCGTATACACGTACGTATACACGGAGTGATATATGTAGTATAGGGAAAGTTATGTAATGCTGCGCGAAAAAATGGCCAATTTTCGGCGGAAAAAAAATTAATTGCCGGGCCGTGAAAACGAATAAGTGGATAAAACCAGTTGCTAAATTAAGAAAAAAAAATCCTCTATCTCGTGGTGTGGTCAAAATCCATGATTTGTTGCTTCTTTATACTTAAAAATCGATTGACGGCATTCCGTCCGTCTGTCCGTCTGTCCGTGTGTGATCAACGCTAGCGCCTAAACCGTTCGGTCGATTTTCTTCAAAATTGATATTCCCCAGTCGATCTGTTTCTAGTCAAAGCTTTGTGATTTTGAAAAAGATTCTTTAAAATTTGGGGCTACTTTATATGAAGCCCCCCGGGGATTTTCAACATTTTCTCAAAAACGGCTCCAAATTTTTTCTTTTAATTTCTTGTATGAATAGAGGAAAATACACTTTTTAACATGGCATAGGTCCGATTTTCACGTACAGCTCTGAATTTTCGAAAATTCTGAAAGTTTGAATTTTTTTCGGCGTCTTTCTCCAACTACAAAATTGAAGATAGAGATTTTTTCTTCAAAAAAATTTGTTCTGCATATTGAGTTCTTTAATAAAGGTCATGTAAATGTTTTTCATAATTTTGGTAGTTTTCATGCAATATTGCGTGCAATATGTGCAATTTTAAAAAATTACAAAAACAAAATTTTCTCAAAAACGGCTACAAATTTTTTCTTTAAACTTTTGGTAGGGATAGTGGTAAATGTACTCTATCAATGACATAAAAGCCATTTTGGTCTATCGGTTGGTTTTTTCAAAAATTACAAAAATGTAAATTTGTTTACTTGTCTCTCACGTCGTTAATATTTACATTATCGGCGATTTTTTTACATTATTATATTTACGAGTATATATGCTTTAAATAATGTCAAGTAACGTTTCTCGAAAATACTACCGTTTTCTGTGAAAAGTAGCTCAAATTTCGGCATTTTCAGAAATGCTCAAACGTCATTTTCTCGTATATGGCTGCAATTTTTTTCTTGAAACTTTTGTAACGGATAGTGCTAATTACACTCATTAGTATAGCGTGAAGTTTATTTTGAGTTTTTTTTGTTTTTTTCAAAAATTATATAAATGTAAATTTTTTGAAAGATCTCTCACATCTTTAATATGTACATTATCCGCAATTTGTAAAGATGATTATATTTGTGAGTGTAAGTGCTTCAAATAACTTCAAATAAAGTATTTTGAAAACTTAAAAATTTTCTGTGAAAATGAGCTTCAAATTTCGCATTTTTAGTAGTGCTGAAACGCCATTTTCTCTTAAACGGCACATAATTTTTAAACGAAAATTGTCATTTACGGCTAGGTTTTTGTGTTCTTTAATATTCTAAAATTAATGTTTCTGTTCTACCAATAGGAAACCGAAACATTAAGAAAATGACGAAAAAATGTACTTTTGGCGATGATATATGGTAGCTGGCAAGAAAGAGTATGTGGCAATTCCGAATATTGACAAATAAATAAATAAAATAAATACGGTCATGCTTAATTTTTTCAAAATACGAGTAGTTTTTCTTTAATTTTGTGACAAACGTAATAGGCCGCTGTAAATTTACTGCGCTTCGGACAGCTGGATGCGTCGTAAATGAGAATGTGCAGTTTTGTATATTATTTCTTTCTTCGTTTCTTACATTCGAACTTTGTTATAGACTTACACATTAATATTTTAGAAATTGTTTATTTTGAAATATTTGAAATAAGTAAAAAGAATTAATAGCCCTCAGAATAGCGACAATGCAGGGTCTGCAACAATGGAATTCACTTTGCGCTCGCGAATATCTGTGAATTAGTGTCATTGTTGTGACCTAATGGAGCTGTATGAAAAGGAGTTATAATTGTCCTATTTATGTTGATATTTGCAGGCAAATATTTAGTTTTGCACCAAATGCTGTACCATTTGTAGTGAGTAGAGAATTTGTTGGTTTTAAAATACTCTTCCCTAATCATGGCCCAATGGAAGGCATTTCTATATTTCCAGGGTATCAGGCTTCTTTTTCCAATACAGGGTTACAAAACTTTTGCATTCTATTTTTGTGAAGTAGAATTCACGTAGTTCTGACAACACTGCAATGGAAATAGTGAGTTCGAAGCGAAGATGTTAGTAGCGCATAAAGTGCAATATTACAGTACTACTTAGCTGTTTCCTCTAATACGGGAAAGTAAGTGCTGTTGTAGCACCACTAGTTTCTTTATCATTCGATGAAATTTTCAAGTCAACGGGTTCAGACACGTAGCTTTCTCAAAAGTAAAAAGCTAATATTTTTGAGACTAACACGAAAAACTAAAACCTAATTGACAAAGAATATTGAATAATTACTTCAAATGTCTTTAAGTAAGTGTTGGGAATTGTTCCAAGCAAATTCTCCATGATATTGTATAAATTTTTACTGAAAATTTCTTTTACACATTAATTGCATTGTTTTTTATTTTTATATGTAATTGTGTTAGTACATTGCAAGTTACCTTTATAGATACAAATAAAAGTATAGTAGTATAGATACAAATAAACACGTTTCGATAACTACTTTCCGTCTTAGAATGAAAATAGAAGGATAGGGATGAGTGTGGGGTCTAACATGCGAGAGGTCTCGCACGGGTATATATATATATATATATATATATATATATATATATATATATATATATATATATCCGCAGAGGTAGTGGGGGAAAACTTGTGCTATGGGACAACACAAGGAACAAACTTTTTAAAGTAGCTAAAGTAGAATAGCTTGAAATAAATGGAAAACAAAAATCAAAACGCGCTAGCCTACAATACTATGCGAATCAATTAAAAAACAACTAAATTTAAATTTATAGAAAGAATAGTGCAAGTCACCCGACAACTGCCAACGATCGCAGTCCAAACGCACGATTTAAATGTTGGCGATATCTGGAAGTATGTACAATAACGCCCAACTGTAAACTCATATTGTAAATAAAACACCGTTTGACATTAAACTCAAGGTGTTGGTTCGTTAAGATATTAAAAATGCAAACATAGTTTGAGCAACATTCCCATGTACCGAAGTGGGCTTACTAATGCCTACTAAATTGTTTCTAATGCTAACAAATGGTATTTAGTACTCAAAGGTGAAAACTTCAGTTTGATTATTATTTGGATCGGAATTGCTTTTCTTGAGGTACGTAAAGACTCAGAAAATAATTCAATACATTTTAGTAAACAAATAATTTTTCAATTTTCTCACCTCAGCAAGCTGGCACCCTGACTCTCCAAAACCCACTCGGTTCTTCATAAAAAATAAAGGAAACTTAAATAATATTGCAATGAGTAGGTCTGTTCTTGCTCGATCCGGTATTTTTGCACTACTTTACTTGGCTTTCTCAAGAGTAAAAACCTTTTCTATTATTTGGCTATCAAGGAAAGCGAAAAGCTAACTCTCAAGGAAGGTTGAAAAATTTCTTCAAATGTTGTTTTTAAAGAAGAATGAATTGTTCCAAGAACATCTCTCTATTATGTTGAATAAACTTTAATTGAAAATTTGTTTCAAACATCAATTGCATTTTTATTTTGTTTGATATTCTGTAAGTACATTAGTAGTTCCTCCCTTGATGGAACGGATAGACAAATGAATAGGGAATGGTTGGGATTTAACATGCGAGAGTTCTCGCCCGGGTACGCTAGTTTCCATTATATTTGAAAAGTTATGTCCATAGTAGACTCTATCAGCAACACGATTCTCTCATTTATTCTGAAATTTAGATATTGCAAAAATTGTTAGTCATTTTTAATTGTCATCCATTGCGAATGAACTTGAAGATATCGTACTTTAGCTGATACAAGAAAGTTTGGTTTACTTACATTTGAAGATAAGCTTTTGATTGAGAACATTTTGCTTTTGATGAAAAAAAATAATTTTTCTGAAAATTTACTTGCTAACTTGGATACTAACGTTTTTAAATGACTGGCATTTTTAAAATAATAAACTCTTTGTGTTTAACAGATTTGCAACATTTCGAGAAAAATCTTCACGGAAATTTGTAAAATTTTTGAAAGAAGAATATGTTGACTATGTATTTAACCCGTAACTGGTGACCTAGTGTCTGTTAGTACCCCAGCCTTTGAAAAATACCAAACCTACGCAAAGCGGATGCGCGAAGGAATCTATGCTTTTGGCTACCTCTCAGGAAGTTGGTTGTTCTGCTAAACCGGCGATGTTCACATTGGAAGGTGAGCAGACACTTCTTATTTTATTTTTTCTGGTGCCTGGGGTGTAATCAATCCCAACCTCACCGATTACGCAAGTATTTATTCTGTGTTGATCTTTTTTTTTATATATTTCACAGAACTATGGATTCTTCGATGTTTTTTATTAGGGGAGATGACCCAGGATTTGGGGAATGAGTAACGGTCAATTTAGAAACGGAAGAGAGCGAATTCAGTGGCGAAGAGGGGGAAAAGCGTGGAGAGCGAATACGTGGAAATTGCTGTGAATGAGGGACTGTGGAAAACGACTTAAAATTGAGATTGTGTTGCAATAGTCATAAGATGTGATTAATTGTTCCTCCTTAATCAGATTCCGATTCTCAAAAGACAATTTTACAGTTAGTCTGTGTAAAATATAGTTGGAAGAGTGCTTTTTTAGTGATTCGTGTTGACATTAAAATATTTTTAAATTTTGATATTATCTATTCTACTTGTTTCATTATTTTTGTATTAATCCTAATGATAATGCACAACATGTCTTGTTCATAACACCAAAACAAACATTGTTGTTATTTTTACACTTTTAATTTAAACATTTTTATCTTATAGTTTAATGAAAGTCAATGCAAAGGTAACACGACGACTTACAAACGTCACGCATTATTTTAGAAGACATGACATACATTTATCAATTTATGAATGTAAATCATTTAGAATATTAATTAATGCGCTTATCAAGCTCGTTGTACGAGTGAGTACCATCGTCTAGCTTTTCTTGATTATTTTTTTGCTTCGTTTGTATTCGAAAGCCTTAAAGACAATTTTTTAGTTTATTGAAGTCTGGTATAGTCGTCGCAAAGGGCTTTGGTGCGTCTGAGAATATTTCCAGCACTTATTAACTGACGAATTTCCGCAAGACTAAGTGTGAAACTCCATCTGCAACATGTGGGGTTCGGGTGCGCAAGTTCCCATCCTGCACACTCAGGCTGTTTTTAACACAATGAGTGCCAGCGTCTTGTCTCGTGGGCTGCGACAGTTAGTGATTGTTTGGACACAGTGCTTGCCACGCCCCGCGAGTTACCGTGAAATGCTGGAATGGCTCCGACTAATCCGTTGACTATAGGTCCATTTCAATTTTGAACTAAGAGACACGTTTTCTTCCAGAACAAGTAATAATCATAATGATTGATAACCGAATACCTAAAGAGTTTGAAATACAAAATTGCCACACCTCTCCCTACAGAAAGATAGTCCCTCACACTATACTAATAAGAACCACGCAAATGTGCCTGACTTCTCCTTTGGCCGTGCTCACCCATTTTTGGAGTACGACTAGACACGATTACTCTCGGACCATAGTTTAAACGGTAATAGGGCGAACGGCAGACGAGGCAGCCGCTCTGCATTAGGAACTTGCCACGTAAACCACATTTGTTTACACGATTGTTTCGTGGAAGCCAAAGGCACTCCACCGTCGTATACCATAATTATCTCATTGTCTTTCAATTTATAACTGATCTCTCTACACTTAATCGCAAACATCCTTCGCGTTTGTTTACACACCTGTGCTCTTTGCCAACACCTGTCTTTGCCTTTGCCTTCCAGAACTTGCAGGATTCATCAAGAAAGGCAATCGATAATGATAAATGAATGATTATGCATGCTAGGATGTTTAGTTGCAATACGTCACGATATGCGAAACCAATCATACTCCAACCAGTGTAATATATTTATTTATTAGGGTTTAGGGACTTTAAATCCCTTAAGTCATTGGGGACTAAGAGGGATCTAATGTTTAGGTGACAGTAATATTGATGATGAGGAGAATGTTCATAGAATGAAGAGAAAGGGAGATGGTAAAACTTGCCGATAGTTTGCTTTGCTTATCGAAAATCTATTGACCGGGATCCCATTAGATTTTTATAAAATTGTTAGTTTATAGAAAATTCTGTGGTCATGAGGTAAAAGGTTCTTAAGTTCATTTTTGGCGAAATTGGGTTAAGTACTAAAACTACTAGTTAAGTATCTATATTTTATTTTAGTAAAACGGCCAAATTCAAATGTTGCCTCCTTACCGAGAAAAACGCTTTGGGAAATAGCATTGAGCTTAGGAAAAAGCGTTGGCTCAATAATCTAATCCTTGTTTTCTCCAAACTAAGATTATCGACTTAAGAACTTTTACACCGTGACCACAAAATTATATATTTTTTAATTCCTAAATAAAACATCAACCAAGTAAGAAAATAGAATTCAAAACATTGACGTTAAAAAAACGGATTAAAAAAATCGAAGTTAAATACATGGATGATTTTATAAAAACATAGCTGTTTTGAAACCATCGCCATCACTATCACACCCTTAGGTGGAATACACGCAGGCGCCGGGGCTAGGTTAGACCTCCGCAGCGCCGGAGTAATCTGGGCCGCCCAAAAGTAAGGATGCAGCATTCACAACAAAATATCGATGCTCCAAATTCAAACATCGATGTTAATAAAACATCGACACTATACCATCCATGTTTCTAAACCGGATTCATTTATTAAATTTCAATTGAGATTTAACAGATAAAACAGAGTCGAACAATTAACAAGACTTTAATTACCTAATTTGATAATTAAAAAATGATTTACGCTTATATAATGATGATAACTTGATTTAAGTTATTTTCCTGTCCATTTCCCTTATAAGCTGTTTTGAAAACATCGACGTCGATTTCGCACCCTTAGGTGGAATACACACGGGCGCCAGGGCTAGGTTAGAATGCGCAGCCCCTCCGCAGCGCTGGAGCAATCTGGGCGGCCCGGCGGATCACCCCCCGGCCGCTCGTTTTTCCTGCGGCAGCGGCGCGGGCCGTGGCGCGGGCGGGGGCGCGGGCGGGGGCGCGGGCGGGGGCGCGGGCGGGAGCGCGAGCGGGGGCGCGGGCGGGGGCGCGGGCGGGGGCGCGGGCGGCGGCGCGGGCGGGGGCGCGGGCGGGGGCGCGGGCGGCGGCGCGGGCGGGGGCGCGGGCGGGGGCGCGGGCGGGGGCGCGGGCGGGGGCGCGGGCGGCGGCGCGGGCGGGGGCGCGGGCGGCGGCGCGGGCGGGGGCGCGGGCGGGGGGCGCGGGCGGGGGCGCGGGCGGGGGCGCGGGCGGGGGCGCGGGCGGGGGCGCGGGCGGGGGCGCGGGCGGGGGCGCGGGCGGGGGCGCGGGCGGGGGCGCGGGCGGGGGCGCGGGCGGGGGCGCGGGCGGGGGCGCGGGCGGGGGCGCGGGCGGGGGCGCGGGCGGGGGCGCGGGCGGGGGCGCGGGCGGGGGCGCGGGCGGAGGCGCGGGCGGGGGGCGCGGGCGGGGGCGCGGGCGGCGGCGCGGGCGGGGGCGCGGGCCGGGGCGCGGGCCGGGGCGCGGGCGGGGGCGCGGGGCGGGGGCGCGGGCGGAGGCGCGGGCGGGGGCGCGGGCGGGGGCGCGGGCGGGGGCGCGGGCGGGGGCGCGGGCGGGGGCGCGGGCGGCGGCGCGGGCGGGGGCGCGGGCGGGGGCGCGGGCGGGGGCGCGGGCGGGGGCGCGGGCGGCGGCGCGGGCGGGGGCGCGGGCGGGGGCGCGGGCGGGGGCGCGGGCGGGGGCGCGGGCGGGGGCGCGGGCGGGGGCGCGGGCGGGGGCGCGGGCGGGGGCGCGGGCGGGGGCGCGGGCGGGGGCGCGGGCGGGGGCGCGGGCGGGGGCGCGGGCGGGGGCGCGGGCGGGGGCGCGGGCGGAGGCGCGGGCGGGGGCGCGGGCGGGGGCGCGGGCGGGGACGAGTGGGTTCTTGCGGCTCCTCGGGGATTCGACGCCGAACGCGGGGACGGACAAGGAAGGGAGGAACCAGACGCGCGTTTGGTGTGCACGGAATGCGGAACTCCCGTGGTTTAAACGCAAAAACTTTGCATAAGGGTCAATCCATTTTAAATGGTCCAGAATTTAAGAAATTGGTCGCTCGACCATCTCGAAAAAATTTCATATTTTGTACATAAATTTCCTCATGTTTTGGCTGTTCAAAACCATCTTTAACTTTTTTTATTGTACCTGGTTTACAAATGGCGGCCATTTTTGTTTCGCGCCGTGCGCCATTTTTCGCGTTCGCAGACATTTACTCTTTCCTAAATTGCTCAGCTCTCGGTTATTCTAGCACTCTAGAATAAAAAGCATTCGATTCAGCATACTCTGGCCTGCAAATCGAAATATTATTTACCTATTTTCAATGTTTTTATTTGGGAAATATTTGCAACAAAATCTATGGAACGCGAATGAACGAAATTTGATTTTCAGAGAGTACTTTTTCAAAGAAGTAATAGAATCTAAGCCTTAATTTTTTCTGTGCTTTTACACACAACAGTATAGTTACTTTTTGTAAAATATCATTGGTATATAACGTACCCCTTGAAAATTACATCCTTTTAAAAATTGGAATTTTGGATTTTTTCCCAATTTGGAACTGTAATATCTCTGTTGGGGGACCGGATAAAAATCTGAAAATTGCACACATGCTAGACCGCTATCATACCAAACTTCAGTAAAAATTATATATTTTAGATTTAACTCGAAGTATTTTTAAAAAAATTGAAAACTTACGAAAAAAAAGGCTTCATTCCCCCATTGAGGATACTTTGTGCCAAGTAGTAATCACATTATTTTGAAGCTATTTTAAACTAAAATCTACATTGACTTGAAATAATTAATTATACTTAATAATTAATATACATAAAAGTTGGCCTAATATATAATTTTCAATATTACGTATACTTTACTCTAAAACAAACTTACAATTTGACATCTACGTCCGTAATTGAAAATATGGTTATCTTGGTTTTGAAAGCTGAACCGCTTAAAACAAAAAGTATTTATAAAATACAACAAATAAATAAATTGAGCGTTTTTTTATGTTTTTGCGTTTAAATTTGCCATTCTGCTTGTATTCCGGCTTGTGGATCTCATGGTGAGGATTAATTCATCAAAATTTGCAAATCTAATGAATGAAAACATTAATAAAAATTTTATCAATTTAAGCTCTACAAAAAATATTTCACCCTTATTTCCTTAGATTTGAGCGTGAATGACGTGCCTTGGTATTTTCGTGGGAGGCAAGAGATCGCAGAGGTCCTACGTACCGCTATTACTTACCTTTGTCAACTACAGATACATTTAACTGGCACCGAAATACCAGTAATTGAATGTTGCTGACCTTTATGCTTGTTATACCTACAGCAGTGACAACCTCCATACGTGGAGTGGAAACGTTCGACACGGATACTGAAATCTGGCTCTGAGTTCAGCATACGGTTTCCTCTCTAATACTCAATTTTCGCGATTTCTTTTGGTGAAGTATTCGGAAGTTGTAGTGAAAGCACGCATGTGCAGGGTTCAAAAGTCAAGCTCACGAATCGTTCGTCGAAAGAAAACATGTAATTATTAAACAGATAATTAATTTTTAAAATTTAGACACGTTTCGAATCCTGCAGGTTCGAATTCTTCTTCAGGTATTGCGACTACCCGTCTGTCGGTTGGGCGCCGTAGACGTGGTAGCCGGCTCGCTCAGTCGGTAGAAAGGCTTGCCTAAATTGATGAAGATGGAGGAAGTTGGTGGCCGGTGTAAAATAAGAGACTTTTACTCATGTTAACAGACAGGTGGCATTTATTTAATAAAAAAAGATTGCAAGATTTTACCACTCATGTCGGCGAGCATGCTCCCCTTTCCCAATTCCAAAATATGACAAGCACACATAAAATAATAAAATAAATTGAAAAGTGAAAATTACTACAGTAAAAAAGAACAATATTTTCCTCTACGCTGATTCCCTCTTGACAGCCAAGCGCGGCCGGGAATCTTCTCTTCGTCGCCCGGTCAAAGGTAATTAAAGATTTTTCACCAAACTGTTTGGCCTTTGGCCTCAAAATTTTAGTGTTTAAGGCCCTAGAACGCCTCGTTTAGGTGTTATTTAAGGATATAGATTCAAAATGCTGCAGAGTCTGTTGCGGGTTGCATTTGACGTGAATATTTAGTTTTGTTCTAGAGCGCCATGTAGTGGAGTTACAAACATATTTCAACCTCCAGTTTTTATACATGGAAATTAGATTTTAATCAAACAGATTTAATAAATATATCCTTATGTAACTTTATGCTAGAGAGGAACCAACGAGCCTTCCATCTCCCTCCGAGGACTCATAGGACGCAGGCAAGAGAACAAGGGAGGGAGGCGAAAGGAATGCAGAGCGAGGCGGAGCAAATATGCGCGACGTCCCTAGGGATCCGCTCGGCACGGCTCGTCCATCACAGGCGACGTCTTAAGTCCTACGAGGCGGCGTGGCGGTGGCGGTGGGGGTGGGGGAAGTCTCGCTTCGAGGCCTGGCGGCGGCGATGCATCATACGCGCCCCCGCTGCCGGCAACCACCGGCGGAATGCTGTGTTTGACACCAAGACGTACGACATGATTTTCTTGGATTATTAAGTTGCAAAACACGCTTCGTCAAACGTTGCTTTAGGGAGTAATATGCGAAGGAAATCTCGATTCAGATTTCTCATTTCCTGTACATGTTGGCAATATGTAAAGTAAGCCAATTCTTTCGTGTATGAAGTTGAAACAAAAAACGTTCTGCTTATCATGAGATGTCCTTTTTAGTTAGGGAAAAGAAAAGATAACAAATTTTCTACAAAAATATTAAAACTACACACAATATTTATAGGAATTGACAAAAATCTTACTTCAAGAGAGTTTTATTTCCATCCTTCTTTCCCTTACAGAAAAACACGAAAATTTGCGCAATTACAGATGGCATTTAAAAAAAACTTGGTTTATAATAATAATATCAAGAACAGCAACAACTTGTTGAACCCCTGCAATTACATCGCGCAAAAGGAAGACCTGTCAGAAATAGAGAGGGCTTCATTCCGAACACAAATTAAACTTGATTCTGAAAAATATAATTGTTTTGTTTGCTGAGAACCGTTATAAAATTCTTCATACTTTTCTATAAATTCATATTCACCCATATTGAGGAATTCACTGAGAAGATAATGTAATTTCTGAATTATTGTTTCATCAATTTGCTTCTAAATATATTTATTTATATTTGTCAATTGACGATTCATCTATTAAAAGATTTGAAAAATTATGTATATATTTCAGGAATTATTGTTACTATTGAAATAACTCCCATCATCATTTTCTTACTAAATAAAACTGACGACCCATGAGAAATTTAATATTCATTTTGCTTGGACTTAAAAACAATTCGTAGACACACAAACGATAGCACTACATCAGCACTCACAGTCAAAACAATAATGATAGAACCCTTAGAATTCAAAAGAAATAAAAACATCCACCCAATATGTACTGTAAAGTACCCACTGATATATAATGATAAATATACTAATTTGTTAAACACTGTAACGAAAAACCCTCTCTCACACTGCTACCGATATCGATCACGCCCACGAAACCGGCGCCAATGCAACGAAAACCCCCCCTTCCCTATTTACTAAAACGCCCTACGAACTGGGCACTAATGTAATGAAAATCTCCCCTCTCAACTCCTATTGTTGATCACGAAAAACTTCCTTGCTGATCACCTGTAATATCTACAATGCACACCACTGTGCCCCCCTTTTACTATCCGGAGTTTTCCTGTTTACATAAATTTATCAGGGCGGGCCGTGATTTGTTCTCTACAGAACACAAGCGCCACGCCAATGCAGGGACCAGGATCAGCTAGCTATGTGATAAAAACACCGGTTACGTAACATCAAAACGAGAACTCAAAATCTCGTTTGTTTATTTTCTTTTTAACCAACAGAAACATTAATACCCTCATAAAAGAATCAATACCACACAACATCAACAAAACACGATATCATAAAAATCACAAAAATCAATAAACATATTATACCCAAACGTTATTACGAAATAATGA
This sequence comes from Acheta domesticus, assembly GCA_031308135.1. NCBI lineage: Eukaryota > Metazoa > Arthropoda > Insecta > Orthoptera > Gryllidae > Acheta > Acheta domesticus. Next base: position 13,444,332 of record JAHLJT010002406.1, read on the forward strand.
GCTCAATACTGTGGCCACACCCATTACATTGCAATCCCCCCCAAAATGTTTCCAGTTTTGGCTTTGCAAACCATTTATTCTCCCCAAGAGCAAAGAAATCAAAGTCATTGACTTCACTGGAGTGTTGCAAAACAAAAAAAAATATTCCACTTCCCTTTCGTTGTTAACGAAGCAACGACCGGGTCCACACACAAGATCTCACGCCGTCATGCGTAAGAACTCTGCTCCACTGCTGCCTGCTAGCGCCGAATTACCAGTGCCCCCCAAATTGGCACTGACCACGGCGACGATATGCAAAGACGCGCTCGAGTCTGCTGCACCTCGGCACACTTCGTTCGGCGACACCCGCTTCGATTTTTCAATGGTCGAAGTAACACCAGTTCCAAACATTAGTAGAAAAACTTTCAAACTTCACAAAACTCAAAATTATGATCGCGCGTGGCATAGCTTTATATATTACTACTAAAATAGTTCACATCACACGGCATACAGTTCCGCCACCTTGCGAATACCAGTCCGAAGGAGCAACACCTTCTCGAAATTTTATAAGTTCGCGTGTTAAAATAATATCACGAGTGACGTGGAGTACAACTCGCCACGAAGTTACTCACTCCTCTCACAGGTTATAATAGTTCACTAGTACGAGTCCAGAAGAGAACACTTCATCAAAAAATTACAAATCCAAATTTTTAAATTATTCTTGCAACAAGCGACGCGGATTCTGCCTCTCGCTACCAAGCTATTCCCCCATCTGACCCCCATTGTTGTCCTAAAGCATTTATAGCTTTTTTCCGAACAAAACAATAGCGCCTCTACTGTCTTCTGCTTTATAACTTATAAAATAGTTTATTATTAATTTCTAACACTTCCTGGATTGTCTTATTATATTGTAAAATTCCCAATTAAAATTTCGTATCCATTCCACTTCTTAGGCATCACTTTTCTCGCTTCATTTTGTTAAAAGAATGCTTTTTCGTGCGTCTCATGCCTACAAACATCGCTCGTTTATTTCTCCATTAACTAATGTAACATAATGTTTATCTATTAATGTTCGGCGTCCTAAAATTATGTCACCACGTTTATAATTTGTCCCGTATTCCACGGAATACTTTGGTATATGCCAAATCTCGGTAGACACACTAGTTTTCGTTTAATTTATTAATATATCCAAACTTTTCTGAAGTGACGTCACGACCATTGTTGTTTTCGTTCTTTAACATGTTAAAAGTCAATGTCGTGATCACAAAACTCGCGATATTATGCGTTTCTGTGACCCGATTTAGCTGAAACAAACTTTATTCTGTTCCTTATAATTTTGCGCGTTGACTAGTAACACGCAACCCTTAATTCCCCACTGCGTTCACATGTTCGTCCGAAATACTCGTTTTCTCTTATATCACATTCACTTGTTTTTTCTACATTCCGCTCTGGAAGTTTCTACATAAAGTTCTATTCCCGGTTCATAAACCAATGGTCACTTCATGTTATTTACCTATTTCATTTGTAATAGATGGCTAAACTATTACAACACCAAAGAATGATATTGAATAAATAATATTCTCCTACTTATATTAGAGACACCAAAGAATGAATCTCTCCACTTTTGTTCATGTTATTACTTTCCTGCTTGGGCACGCTATGGAAACTCACATAATATTGATCTACAAATATGTTAATCATTTATTTGCCCCGTTCAACTCATACTGAAATGTTTGTCATCTTGATTTACTTATGAGTTTCGACATAGTGCATACTATATTCTTACCTTGGCTATATGGACGTGCAATCTACACAGAACTGCGATCTCTCGAAGTTCTGTTAATTAAAATGGTTATTTTGAATTGATGGCAACTTGCTACACATTTCCATCCTTTTTTCCAAATAAATAACGCAATATTTATGTACAATTTTAGTTACACTTTATAAATGGGCTCTTGAAATGATCTAATCTTATTTCTCTTGTATATAAAAACTATAATACCGTACGGGCTAAGAATAAAAGTTCGTGACTTATTGTAATATTCGCCCACGTCTTAATTTCTCGGGTGTTCGCCCAATCTTCTCTCTTGATGCTGTCGATTTGCTGTTCGTGTTTATGTCCCTGCTACCGTATTCTCTCCTAATGTAAAATTCGGTTTTTGAAACATTCCGGAGTATTTTCAGTTGATGGTTTCATAAAAAACTGTAAATGAATTATTATGCGATTGCGACTTTCCCTGGGCTTCACCGCAGGTGGGTTCGCCACTGTCTATGTTCAATACGAAATGTTGATTACAATCTCCGTCTACGACTCTTTCCTATTGTATGTTCGTTTCGAATATGTCTATTAAATCTAACTTAATATTTCCAATAAAAGAAAATACTATGGTATCTCTAAATTTTTAACACGTAGAACGTTTAAGTCTGTCGGAACTAATTCCATATCACCCATATACCTATAATTGAAAAATACTAATCCTAATCATAACCGAAGGTGCTCGTACTATCTGTTCGGAGAGACCGCTAAGGCAGCTGGCGTACGAGAGAGTGAATATTACAAAATGTATTTACCGGTCGCCCTGACAACGTGTATTCTTTAACTATTCGTATTATATTCTACACGCATTAATTTACGTGCTATTTACAATGCCTTAGTGCCGTTTTTAAGTTAAAATAAAAAGGGTGATTTCTGGCTCATAACTTTACAAACACTCTTTACTTCATTCAGTCATACCGAGTAAATTGTATGTGACGTTATTTTAAACCACATTTCATCCTGATAAGTACTTTTCATTTAAAAAGAAATGACTTGCTCTTCCCATACAAATAATAAAGTTCATGAGTACTTCTTTTCGGTCAGATGCACGAAGTGTGTATGGAGACTCAACTCCGGTGAGGGGGGTATGTACGAAAAGCGCTGGTTATGTATACTTACACACACTAAAGAGTACACGTTGTTGGTCAAGAATGTGTATGCTCGTCGTTATTGGGCGAAAAAAAGCCGAAATAGGTTCCTTCGTTCACCGTGTGATGTCGCTGAAGTTGTCAGCTGCCGACGTTTCTCCCATTCACCCGCACCATGCCTCCAACGCCTGAGTTGAGTCTCCTTCTAACAGACTTCGTGGTCAGATGTCACATCACACGGACGGCGGACAATCGACTACCCAGTTCCACATTTATATGAAGGTCTATGCCGCGAGTGGGAATCCGTGGCACGAGTCCCACGACGAAATCGCCCCTCCACGCAGTTCATTACCCCGCCACCAGACAAAGCCATCGCTATTGTAAAAGGTGTTGCGGTGTTACTAAGAGTTCCCGACGCTAGTTGCGCAGAGGAGCTCGTGGCATGTCACGATGCCACGACGCGTGCCACTGCCACCAGTAGAAGATCTTTACACCACTGCACTACCATGTTCTACTGAAACATACGGGTTGTCCAACTGATGGCCCGCAGTGCTATTTATTGTGGCCCGCGAAAGGGTATTACATGTAAAATCTGCCCTCCTTTCTTCTTGTAATTTGTCAACATTTGAGGCATTCGGGTGTAGGGAATAATTTCTGACATTTTACGAAAGTAAAATTATTAACATTCCACATCCTTCTTGAAGATAAGAAACATGGGCTCTCATGGGCATGTTAGTTTTAGAGTCAAAAAAAAAAATACCAACGAAAATATATTCATACTTTATGTTTCATTAGTTGTGTGCAGCACATTTCCATTAACTAATACGATTATTGCACTTTCGTAATTAATGTGAAATGTCAGCTACCATTGTTTCCACCCAAACTCCTCAATTGTACTTATTGTAAATGTAAATATTTTAGTGGTTAGGCGGAAGAGCAGGCCTTATAGCCTGAGCCTCGCCAGAAATAAAGACATTTTATTATTATTATTATTATTATTATTATTATTATTATTATTCCTATCATTATTATTATTATCCAAAAGAGAAAATCCCTTTTATCCATGTCAAGCGAGGACATTTTGCGCCTAACAATCGCGTCCTGTCAGGATCAACAATTCCGTAAAATAAGGTAAGTTTAAGAAGATTTTTTCTAGTAAATTCAGAAATTCAAAAAACTCTCAATGTATTTTACTACGTTACGTTTGGTACGGTGTGACATCAAGCATGGTTCCATCCCCCTACCCTCCCGCGTTCCAAAGCAGCCGGGCAAAGTGCCGAGCTCAACAGTACGTTGATCGCCCGTGTAATGAAAACATTGCCCTTAATCGTATTAAAGGATTTAGTTTAGCCCTTGAGGCCTTGGATGTAGAATTTATTTATTTATTTGTCAAAAAACAGTAAAAACTGTATATGACGTGTGGGGAAAGAAATTTATCTGCGCACATTTTCTTGAGGGCCAGAATTTAAAAAAAAACAAACGAAAAAATGAATTTAGAAAATAATTATTTTAGAAAAATAAAAATATTTGAAAAAAATTTTTCCCCAGTTATAGAAAATCAATTTCAACTGTAAATGAACTACAAGCAAAAGGAGTGCTCAACAAAACGTGCGCACAGTGAAGCTACATTTACGTCCAGAAGCAAAACAAGGGGCCATCTCAGCATTTGCTCAATGGATCAGGGAAACTGGACAAAAACCTGATCGAGATGGGGGTCATTGACCCGGAAGCTGAAGTACATTACTTGTTACAGGCGTATTAAATATTTTTTTAAATGTATACAATGCAAACGTAAACTAATTCATTATATACCTTTGTTTTGTTACAATAAGCATTATTTTTCTTTTTCACGATCAGTATAGTCTCTAATTGTATAGAAGCAGTTTTGCAGCAACCCTGTTCTGAATAAACGTGTTCTGTAGATTTCGAAACGGCTCCTTTGGATACCTCCGTTTTACATTACCTCCACCCACTACGACACATCAGTACTATCTTTAAATGCGGCAAAACTCCTTCTACCTCCTTCTCACAACAGCATCTGCACTCCCTTTAATTGTTTAAAAAGTATTTGTGCTGCTACGGAAACTCATAAATAAGTTGATTCTTTCCCTTCTACTCTTAATTTCTATGATTTTAAAATCAGAACTTTCCATGTTTCTATGATCTTTGTAGTTTGCTTATGAGATATAGATTACCTTATTACATTTATAGAAGATTTACATATATGTTATATTGAATTATTATTAAATTTCTTGCTGCCTGCCTTAATTTAAATAGTAATCTACCCTATGCTCTCGCGGTTTAACTCACTGGTCAGCGTGCTGACTGTCCATGACGCGACCCCGAGTTCGATTCCCGGTCAGGCAAGGTTATAGTGTGCGTTTTCCTTGCAATTTCCTAGTACATTCTGCTGTGTGGCAATGAGAAAATTCACTTCTCAGGTCGAGAAGACCTGAATACGGCGTGGAGATGTCTTTGAACTAACAACATGTACCCCTTAACCCATGGCCGCGAGGCCGGGGCGCTGCTGGTAGGCCCAGGCCCTGTAACGGGCTATCGAGCATAAGTACAGACAGGCAGAATGCATCACATAATTATTATAAGTGATTTTGGTTGTAATGAGATTCACGAAAGTCGCAAAAAGTCAAAGTTTCACTGTTTATCTCTTAAAACATAAATAATAACTTCATTTATGTGACTCATCATAAGTTCAATACATTCGTGATTCGGAATTTTCATCGCAAAATCTGACATTTTGAAGTACAATGTAGTAAGAACATGAAGACAATACATTTGTGCAAGCTGCCACACAGTTATTTCGTATTTGCGGAGGACGAAACGAGATTGCTTTAGGTTTAACTAATTATTCATCGTACGACTTCAAATTGCGGGAAGGCGACACCATGACAATCGTTTCGCAGGACGCGATTGTTGATGGGTCTCTTCAGCGGCTCTAATGACAACGATGATTTAAGGACTCATAAAGTACAGAGAAAGTAGCTTTAGTACTTTCTCCGTACGATGATTTAAGGACTCATAAAGTACGGAGAAAGTAGCTTTTTGTAGTAGTACATAATATAGATGATGTATTATTATGAAATGTTAGAATTCTGTACTGATGTAAGAATAATTTATGGAAACCTACGAGATGGAATTGTCCACCACCCAAATTTCAAATATTGAGACTGAGGTTTGAATTTCAGTGTCTATAGAGGTTAAAGTTGACGTCTTAAACCCCATACAACGGATTGCCCATGTTCTTGGATAATTAAGGAATAAAGACAACAAATGAAATGACGAACTGCAATGACAATAGTTCAGTTCATTATTTGCATTTCAAGGAACCTGACATCAATTCCAATGTAAAGTAACTGTTGGTGAAGGTAGGTAGCAGATACTTTATTGAAAAAATACAAAAATAAAAATTTCAAATAACACATATCCCTAAAACTCTTTTGATGGCTTAGAGTCATGCCACCAACATTTTCTTTTACATTTATGAAACATTCCAACATACACATTTCCACTACTGTCTTCAGACAAAAAGCTTCCGAATATTTTGAAAATGTTTATGTAACTTAAGTTTCTGTATTATGAACAGACATTCGTTAATTGATAATGAAAATTTAAGAGTAATTTCATATATTATACTCTAATTTATTTCACTGATTTCTCACAAGACATTAATTTGTTAGATGTGCATTTTGAGAAAATTGTTTGCAGAAGCACGATCCTACATAGGAGACTGCGCCTTTAACTGTTTTCTATAGATTGATAGATTGCTTTTTTTTCTAGACTGTAATCTCCTATGGTCAGTAGTCCAGTAAGTGTAGTGAATATTTATCACGGAAGGTGGCGTTCCTACCACGCTGGAACATGATCCAGCACCTACCTACAAGTCAGATTGTGGCAGATTTCCCATCCAGATATCTCCTCAAGCAGGACATCACTATAGGCTGGAAATGCTCTAAGATTTCGACTCGCCTTCCACTATGTGTGATAGTACAGTACATGTGCGTGTGTGTGAGTGAGTGTGTGTGTGTGTGTGTGTGTGTGTAAGGTGAGAACAAACATGGAGGACAGATCACGCGCTTTCCGTGGCCAGTTTGTACAGGTCCTTCGAAAGTACTGACTTCACCTGATATTGATCAAAGAACCCACGTAAAATAACCATCGGAGCAACCTCCCGCTGAAATTCTTCTGAATGCAGAAGCTGCGTTGAACCCACCTATTGTCAAAACACAGCCACCCTCAGGACCCCAACCCTAGGACTTTCCTATCAGAGACGCTGCATTGGCAACATGTCACCCTGAGCCATCTCATCCGGTATTCTTTTATCGAAATTACCAATACTTCCCCACCGTCATGGTGGCACGCCTGGAATTCCATCGCGAGAACGGGCCGGGGCTGCCCGGGCTTCCACGCGGTGCGGCCAAGGCCTTTGTGTATTGTTTTATTGGGCGTTCGCAGAACAGCAGTACTGAAAGCCCTTCCCGACGGAGCGCCGGCCTTGCCTGGCTGCGAGATCGCGTGATACCAATCGCCGCATTGTTTGGCCTCTGGGGCAGCGGGCCGCCTCGGGAACACCGCGCGGCTGCGAGGGGGAAGCTGGGGAGAGACGCTCCGCTCTCATTGGCCCTTGAGGATGCGAATCAAAGAGCTTCGTGCGTGGAAGTGATGGTGCTCATAATAAAGACTAATGACGATAGTAATAAATTGTTGATCATGGATATTACGAGGAAGAGTCGGAAAGAACTACGTTTCCCCACGGGGGGAACGGTGTGTGCGTGTACGACAAATAATCGACTACGAACGTATATACAAGACGAATTTTATATTTTGCGACATGTTGATGCATTGTTTGCATCGCTTTAAAAGCTTAAAACAAGTGAGAAAGACAGCACGTACTTTCTCGCCCGTATTTTCACGCAAAAATATGCGAGAAGTACTCAAATTTTCGAAAAATTGTACATGGCCTTATTGCAAAATCCATCTTTAAAGAACAGATTTTATTAAGAGAAAAAATCTCTATCTTTCATATTTTAGTTGTACGAGGGGTGTCCGTAAATTAAGGTCTCCAATTTTATTTTTCATAGTAAACATAATTTATTTTCAAAATAAAGTACATTGTTGGAAAGCCTGAACTTTTTTCTATTTTTCCACATAGTCGCCGTTACGATCGATGCATTTTTGGAGTCGCACCACGAGTTTGTTGATCCCCGTGTCGTACCAGTTTTTCCCCGCCTCACGGAGGAAACGGTTGACAGCTTCTGTGACTTCCTCGTCGTTCTCGAACCTCTGCCCTGATAGGTGTTCTTTGAGAGCTGGGAAAACGTGATAGTCACTCGGTGCTAGGTCCGGACTATAGGGTGGATGCTCTAGGACGTCCCAACCGAATTTGGCGAGTAGCTCCAGGATCTTCCTGGCAACATGGGGGCGGGCGTTGTCATGGAGAAGACAGACACCTTTCGTCAATCTTCCCTTACGTTTGTCTCGTATCGCCTGTTTAAGGTTTTGCAGTGTTTGCGCATAACGATCAGCGTTGATTGTTTGTCCCCGAGGCAGGTATTCGATCAACAGCACCCCGTGTCGGTCCCAGAAGACGGTGGCCATGATCTTCCCGGCGGAAGGGGTCGTTTTGAACTTCTTGACTGTCGGCGAACTTGGGTGCCGCCACTGCATTGATTTTTGTTTACTCTCAGGGGTGAAATAGTGGACCCATGTTTCGTCCCCTGTAACAATAGAGTCGAGAAACTGTTCCCCTTCTTCTTCATGTCGGCGCAGAAATTCACGGGACGACTCAATACGCTTCCGCTTGTGTTCATCGGTGAGCTGACGGGGTACCCATCGGGCGCACACTTTATTGAATCCCAAAGTGTCTCTTAAAATTTTGTCAACAGTAGTTTTGGAAACATCCGGAATCATAGCACAGATTTCCCTAACCGTCAACCGCCGATCTTCGCGCACGAGCTCGTCCACACGTGCCACAACCTCGTCGGAGATGGATGGACGCCCCCTGCCCGGCTCATCGTGGACGTTTGTTCGGCCTCCGGAAAATTCTCTGCACCACTTCCTGACGTTTTTGATGTCCATAACGTTTGGGCCGTATGCAGAGATCAGTTCTCTATGAATTTCGATGGGTGAAGTCCCTTTGTGATGCAAAAAACGAATAACACCTCGCACTTCGCACTTGGAGAAATCGGCGATCGTCGCGTCCATCGCGGACGGCACCTGTGCCAAGACTGAGCGTCCCAGCGAAGTCGTTCGGGTGGGGGATTGAAGAGGGGGAACCAAGGAACACGGCAGTGTTGCCAAATTGGATCTAGCGCTCCGCGTTCGGAAACGGCGGCGTTGGAGACCTTAATTTACGGACACCCTTCGTAAGAAAACACCGAAAAAAGTTAGAACTTCTGCAATTTTTGAAAAATTTACAGTTATCAATTGATGCTAGCTTTGTACTACGTAACTGCCAGCTAGCTCCTACCTAGCTGCTTCCTAGCACCAGTTACATAGCTAGCTCGAGTTCAGTCGCTGTCTGGAGGAGAATCCTAGAGGCCGGCTTCTCTGATCGGTAGTTTTCCGTGGCTTCTCCGAACAACATCAGACGAATGTCAGATCAGTACCCTACATGCCATGGACCGCGGGTGATCTTTCCTTCCTACTCAGACTCCTATCCTCACCACTTACATACAAACACTTACTTTTACACTTGTACACACTACACTACCATACATATCGGGAGACCAGTCGAGAGCTTAGAGCTTGTCCCGGCTGGGGCAATGTTCCGCTGGTGGGAGATACCTGCCAGAGAAAACCGCAAGTAAACCTGTTAGGGAAACCTGCTAGGAAACCCGCAAGCCGACGAATATGTCGGCGCCGGATATTGTCATCCAGCTGGGGAGGATCATCGCCACATTCTGCAATAAAAATATGCACTGCACTAACGGGACAAATAACCTTAACATTGACGTGCCTGCAATTATCAATTAGACATGTAGATGAAAGTGACATTGAAGATGCTCTCGAAGGACGGCACTTTGCAAATAATGACAATGTGAAGAGCATTGTGAAAGAGATTTTCAAAGGCAGATCACTGTTTTTGCAGATGATTTTTACTTTCTCACTTCCGAGTAGAGAGAAAGTTATGTCAGTCTGCACGGAAAAACGTCGAATTTTTGGGAGAAAAACTCATATTACAGGGCCCTGGTTACGAAAAAGTGGATAAATCCAGTTGCAAAATTTGATTGATAACAGCCTCGCCAATGGACTCTAAGGACCGCCCAAGTGGCATTGTAACCAACATTAGCTCATGCACATCAATTAATTATTGTCATCACCAATCAATTTGCTTCGCAATACCTCTAGACAGGGCACGTCCCCGAGTCTGTTGTAGATTTCGTACCGATGTCTTATGTGCACATTCAAAGAAAAATGGTGTGCACTTACGCCTTTAATCAGGTAATTAGCAACACCTTTGCTCTATCGCAGCGGGGCATCGACTGACGCGTCCCAACGCGGATTCTGGGACCACTACTCAATCTGCAGGTTTACCATTGCATGCGTACGACACCAAATTATGCGAAGATGACATAAAGTACTTGCACTGTTGTCTACTCTGCATTACGTGTTGATTACGGAGGAAAAAATAGGGAAACCTCTTTTCCGTCTGTTTTTCGTAAAATAGAATTCAATAATTTTTACCATATTTGATGTGTAGCAATACATCAAGCAATCGGAGCAAAAATATTTGGTAGCAACAATAACTGGGTGCAATCTGGAAGACCAGAATTCACTTTCCATTCTCTGCAAAATATGTAGTGAAAAATACGGCTATTTATAACACGAGGTCAAGTTGTTACATGACAACTTTTAAGCATCCGTCAGTAGCCATGTTTTCGTGCTCGCACATGACATTTGCTCTTGGATTCGTTGTTGTATTTGCACATTGGCAAACATGGTGACGTTTTAGTAAGAAATCATAGTATCCTAGCTTGTGAGAACTTCATTTTTACTTTCCTGTATACGTACGTATACATGGAGTGATATACGTAGAATAGGGAAAATTATGTAATGCTGCGCGAAAAATGGCCAATTTTCGACGGAAAAAAAATTCATTGCCGGGCGCTGATAACGAAAACTGGATACAACCAGTTGCTAAATTAAGAAAAAAAATCCTCTACCACGTGGTGTATTCAGAAACCCTCTTTTGTGGGTTCTTGATACCAAAAAAAACCAATTGAAAAGAAAACTTCCGTCTATCCATCCATCTGTCCGTCCGTCCGTCCGTCCGTCCGTCCATCTGTGAACACTGCTAGCGCTTAAACCATAGGTACAGTTTCTTCCAAAATACATATTCCCTGGTCGATCCGGTTTGAGTCAAAGCTTTGAGATTTTCAAAAAGATTCTTCAAAATTTGGGGGTACGTTACATGAAGCTCCCTGGACATTTTCAAAATTTTCTCAAAAACGGCTCCAAATTTTTTCTTTAAATTTCTTGTAAGAATGGGGCAGACAAGCAACGCCCGAAGTGACATCTGGTGGCGAAAGTATTAAGTTGTCCGGTGACCGCAGTTGTATTCCACCGTAAGTTGTATATGTTGGAGTGCAAGTATTCGAGTAAATTGATGCATAGAAAGAAAAACTAGAATGAGTAAATCCGCGAATAAGAAGAAGAAAGGCGGAAGAAATTGTTGTGTTCCACACTGAGCAAAATTAAAAAACCTCAATTCGAAATATTATTGTTTCCCAAATTGCGAGAGGGAAAGAGAGCATTAATGACACATGTGGACAAAATAATGTACATGCTCTGTGTTCTAGCAAATAAAGAACCGCTTCAGCGTCATAAGTAATTTAATGAAATTTTATTAGGTTTATGTGATAACATTGTAAAGAAATGTGTAATCTAAACAAAACACTCTTATATAGATTATCATGTAAACTTCGTTCAAACAAAATGGTCCTTAAATTAGGCAGATACAACGATTTTTGAGATTCATAATTTAGCTCCAAGAGCTGGTGTAAAATAAGAAAGATAGAAATTTTCAATTTGGGGAATAATAGTTTATTAAAATTCTTTATCCCGATGAACAAGAATATGAACTTGATCGACTGATGAATAGACAAAAAAATGACAAATGTGTATTGCAAGTATATGCATAGATACTTGAAGCCGAGTATAATGACCATGAGAAACTTTTATCTTTGAATCACCGTTTTCATTAAATTCCAAATATGGAAAAGATACATTTTTTTTTCTTCCGTGTCCACTACTGCACCATGATTACATGAGTGAGGGCCAGCGGCGTAGCTTCAGCTGGTGTCACCTGGGGCAAAGCTAATGGTGTCACCCCCCCCATAAATTAAGTATAAAAATATCTATTGCTGCATAGATTTACATTATTTTATTAAAAATACAAACATATTTGCACATAATAGTTATTTATAGTATATAAAAAATTCTATAAAATTAAGAATTGCAATATAATTTTTAAATAAGTAGTTTAAAATTAAATATAACTTATCAACAAATATAAGTTATTTATAAAACCTGTTTACGAGATTTTAGGGCAGCAAACATATTTATAATTTCATTAAAATCTATACTTATTGCAATGTCATTTTCTATTGACAATAGAGCCAAATCAGATAGTCTTGATTAATATATAAAATTTTTAAGTAAATGATTTAAATTGTATAATTCCAACTATAAAATATTTTAAGTGGTGTCATCCCTAAAATGGTGTCATCCGGGGCTCGCCGCCCCCCCCTAGATACACCACTGGTAAGGGCACTTGGTTTCCAACAATTCAAATCCTTGACCATTCTTAATTATCCCATCCGGACTGCAGGCTAACTATGGCTGCTTAAAAGAAATTATAAGACCCGTCTTATCCCCGTCATGGACTTCCTTTACACTATATACATGAAAACTTTCTACTAGTTTCTGCCCTTTATTTAAACTTTTCTGTTGGAATATTCCGACATCTACAGGTTGAAAACTGAAAGTAATAGTTATTAGCATTATGTGAAATGTAATATATATTAATAATATGTATAATTCGAGAATCCTGTGCGATTTACCTATTTTCATTGTACACGCGGCAATACGCACTTCTACTTTGATCACCGGATTATTGCGGATTGCTGCAGCTAGAGCGCAGTGTCGTCGGAAAAAATTCAACTTGCCTGCCCCATAGAGTAAATTACACTTATTAAGATAGCATAGGTCCGATTTTCACTGATAACTCTGAATTTTCGAAAATTGTGAAAGTTTTAGTTTTTTCGGCGTCTTTCTCCAACTACAAAATTGCAGATAGAGATTTTTCCTTCAAATAAAATGTGTTCTCCAAAGTGAGTTCTTTGTTTAAGGTCATGTACACTGTTTTGAAAATTTTAGTAGTTTTCGCGCAATATTGGGTGCAATATGTGCAATTTTAAAAAATTACAAAAACTAGATTTTCTCAAAAACAACTCCAATTTTTTTGTATAGTCAAGATAATGAAAAACTCTCTGGCCGAGCTAACTTTACCTCATCGTGACTGAGAATCAACTGTTGATGCTCAAAGGCACACTAATTAATTCAGTGAGCATCACGTTATGCTTCTCACGGCAGCCAAAGTGTTAAAGATTTGTAGGGATAGTATCTAATATACTCTATAAGATTACATAAACGTCATATTGAGCTATTATTCTGATTTTTCAAAAGTTGAAAAAATTTAATTTTTTTGACTCGTCTCTGACGTCAATAATATTTACATTACCGGCGCTTTGTTCATATTATTATATTTATGAATACATGTTCTTTAAATAATGTCAAATAAAGTTTCTCTAGAACACAACCATTTTCTGTGAAAACTAGCACAAAATTCCTCATTTTCAGAAACGCTCAAACACCATTTTCTCATAAATGGCTAGAAAAATGTCTTCAATCTTTTCGATCGGATAGTGTTAAATGTACTCTTTGATGAAAGTTTATTTTGAGATTTTTTTGTTTTTTCAAAAATTACAAAAATGTAATTTTTTGAATGATTTCTCACATCTTTAATATGCACATTACCAGCAATTTGTAAACATTATTATATTTGTGAGTGTATGTGCTACAAATGACTTCAAATGAAGTTTTTTGAAAACTCAAAACTTTTCTGTGAAAAATAGTTTCAAATTTCGCATTTTTAGTAGCGCTAAAACGCCATTTTCTTTAAAATAGCTACAAATTTTTAAAAGCAAATTGCCATTTAGGACGAGGTTTTTGTGTTCTTTAATATTCTAAAATTAATATTTCTGGTCTACCATTAGGAAACCGAAAAAGTAAGAAAATATCAAAACAATGTACTTTGGGCAGCGATAGATAACGGCTGGCAAGTGTATGTGGCTAAATAGCTAGCCCAAACCCAAGGAAATAGAAAGCTAATACGGGAAAGTTTGTGCCATTCTGTAGCACCACAAGTTATTTTTGAATCAATATTTTCGACTTGTGTATAACAATATTGTATTCAAATACTCAACATTAAGGTGTGTTTTGATATACAAGAGATCGCATAACAATTGAATGAGGTTAATATTCACTACAATGTTCACTACAACGAAATATAACTTTACGGGCTTATGTTACAAATGAGAAGGGGCATGCTGCTACTCTAAAACAAATTACCCCCAACACTCTGTATCTGACTGATGATATAGCTCCATAATCACAAATTACTGGGTCACAAGTGCCCGTGTAATCAATAGGCTCACGAATTCAGTAAATGAAAGTAGAGTTTACAGATTACAGAAGATTATTAATAATTTGTCATTAGAGAAATTATAATTAATTAATAATTATCCCACAAAATGTTTTAAAACATCAATTTATTTATCTTAATTTTGTGTACAACTTTGTGTCATAATTCACACAAAGCCACCACCACTAGGCACTGCAAGACATTCCTCATCTATACTCTTTACTGTAATTGATTGCAAGCAAGAACTACCCGTAATGTAGTTGTATTTGTAATGGAAAAAATTCTGTGGCATTCGTTTAATTACGTTTCAGCAATTATTCGTGGCGCTATTCATTGACTTCAATAAACCTTCTCTCGAAATTATCACATTCCATTTATTTATTGACCTTTTGTACTCTGTTTAGTTCTCGGATTCTGTTTGACATGTTAGCGTAGGTTTCATTCACGAGTTCTTGTTTGCATTAGTTACCATTAATTGTTATATGTTATTGAAATGTATACTGCTGGGTACAGTTCTATTTTAAATGTATCTGAATTAAAAAATAATATTGTCTCTCTTCATTAAAAAACAAATGGATTCCAAGAGCGGACGTATCTTTCAGGACAGTGTGCTGATACCTGTAAAAGAAATGGAGAATGTGAATTGGACGTACATGAAAGGAAGTTTCTAAAATTAACCAAATAGCAAATTGGGAATTGGAACAATTCCCTGTGCTCTGTCCAAACGTTTGGAATTTAAAATCAAATCCGATCAATTCAAGAGAGTTGTTTCTTTATATTATTTACTAAATTTTTCACTTTTAAACCTGCTTCAGAGGCACAGAAGCTTGGGGCAGTATCAAAGCACAGACTACCGATGGTAGAGAGATCGTGATGCGTATAAAGCATGGGGCGATAAAGCACGTGGTTGAGGCATTGTTGCCTTCTAATACTACCACATATTTCACCTGAGAATCACCCCACCTGTCACCATCATTAAGCCCCTAATAGCCCCTAGTGACCACCACTGATACTTCCGAAGCCTAGGAGAAACTACCACCCGCTCAAAAAAGAGGAGGCCCAGAGTATAAGTCTCCATTTTCTCTTAAGCTTTGAAAGGAATAAAGATTGATAATATTTCATGTTCCTAGTGTGTCATAGTCATTAGACCGTATTTAACAGGAAAGTGGGGGTGTTCTACCCTAGCTGTATGGTGAAATCCGACGCCAACCTATATGTCGGCTTGCAGAGGAACTCATCCAGGTATCACCCATCGACGGGGTACCGTCTTCGCTGGGACAAGTTCTAAGCTCCCGTATGGTCTCCTGACATGTGTGGTATTGTAGTGCATGTAATTGTGTGTAAATAAGAGGTAAGGAAATGACAAGGAAGAGGAAGGAAGGATTGTGCGCGTTTTGTGGCATGTTTGTTAGGCCCGGCATTCGCCTGGTATTCGGGGAAACCAGGGAAAACTACAGATCAGAGCAGCCGACCGCTAGAATTCTCCTCCAGACAGCGACTGAATTCGACCTAACTATCTAACTAGTGAAGAAAATCCTGCTACCATCGGGACTCAAAGCAAGAATCTCGCAGTCAAGAGACCCTGCAGTGACGTCAGTTCATGCCCTGAAAGTTCATCCTCAGTTTGTAGGACTATAGAATTCAACGAAGAATCAGTAAATCACAAGTGTCACTCTCTCAGTAGTCACCAAATAAAACAAAACAAAAAATTGAAAAATTAGGATTGAAAACTTCCTACTCACTTGAAACTGGGGAAACGAGAAGCTTATGCCTTCTGGAGGAGAGGTGTAGAACTAAGATAATTCATTTATTTCTCCTACTTTAATAAACAAAGAATGGGTTGAGAGCATATACCCAGAAAGATTACAAACTGAAACTTTTCCGTTTGTATATTTGAAATATGTTTATAAAGAGGTGTGCCTAATCGCACATTGCCGTTTCACAAACCGAAATTTGTTCTGTAGCTTATGAAGTTCAGGAAAAGTACAAAGTTCTTAACGATGGCCACTACTGTTGGTTTAAACATATTTATGAACGTTCCTTTAATTCCACCCCGATAAGATGGTTACCAGACAAAATGCCCGCAAAATACCTCGGCGAACTATTTGAGGCTTACATGGAAACTCCACACTAATCATAGACTCGTCTTAGTCACACACCGAATACACCGACTGTATCAAATACTCTACCGATATTCTCCCCTCCAAATACATGAATATACAAAGACCATCTATACAAAACAATGATTATACGTACTCTCACCTAATCCGGCCCGGCTCTTGTCACAGCAGCCAAATCAAATATACTCCCCATCTTCCAAAATAGTTTTGTCCTAGTTTGCACCAAACTTCCTTATACCTCATAAATTAGGAATAACCACAATCCACATCAACTTCAAACTGTCAGAAATAGTATTATATATGAAAATTACGTTCTTACCAAAATTTCAGTTTCAAACTTGGGAAACAATTTCCAAACAATCACTGATTAGGAAGTTACGAGACAAAAGACAAAATTTAACTGAGGATTACTCCAAATATGTTTAATTCACAAAAGATGCTGCTAACACGCTTAATTCACAAAAGATGGAAAAGAGACGTTACGAAAAAGACTCAACATTTTTTAAATCTCAAAATCTTCCAATTAATGAACTAGACAATAACCCAGTGATCAAATCTCACAAATTATGTATATTATGAATGAAAATCAAATTCCCAGCAAAAGTTATTCGAACGAACAAACGAATTAAAACAATATGTGAACCATCGGAACCCGAGGTGGCGTATTTTTCCACACTAAACACCGACAGCCCTTAACGTAACTTCTTGGCTGTCCGGGAGACGTCGCGTCGTAGGCTGAGAGGCCGACAACGCGGCGTCTCCCGGACAGCCAAGAAGTCATGGACTCGAGCCGCGGAAGCTTACGTGTAAACCCGAAGCGTAGTGTAGTGGCGTGCGCGACCCGCCCCTCGCGGTGCGCGCATGCGACTCCGGTTGTTGGTGGCCCGCGGTGCCAGGCGGGGGCGCATGGGCAAGCGTGGGCGCGGGCGTGGGCGTGCCTCGGTGCCATCCATCTCTGTCAGGCCCAGCCGCCGCTTGCGCCTCCCTCTCTGACGCCCAGTTCAGGGAGGGCGGTGGCCCTCGGGGGCGCCCTCCTGGTGGTTTCCTGGCAGCCGCACTCCGTTTAGGGTTGTCGCGGGTAAGAGACGTTCGGGTGGGAAGCGACTTCTTGTTCGAAGCGTTTGTTAATTACTTGCGGGCGTGGTGCGTGGAAATTGTGTACTGTCGCAATGTGGGTGATTTACGTATTGTCTGTTGAATGTTATACTTTTTTTGATGTACGTATTCTGGTTGCCTCACAAGAATGTATTCATACATTGGATCTACCCCATATACATGTTCATGTTTTACATTTTTTCAAGCCATGTGTTATATTTTTCACCAATTCATAATTTATTTTGTTTCCTCTTATATTTTCCTTCTCTTAATTGCATAAGATCACTAAGATCTTGCTTAAAATTTCATACGTTGCTTAAGATCTTACAAATTTGTCACTCCATTTTGTTTTTTAATTCCGAACTTTCTATATGCCGATTGTGAGTCTTGTTGCTGTTGATTTGAGTACATTTCTTTTTATTTATTCTCATCACATTTTCTCCCCATTTACGGTACTTTCGAAATCGTGAATTCATTGCACTACGTTTGACTGCAATTTCACTGTGAAAACATATTTTCTTCCCATTTCACTTTCTGTTACACAGCATTACGTTATTTGTAGGCATAACGTAAAAATTATACTACGATGATATATCAGCAACAGTAACGATATATATCATTATCGTAAATTTCTAATTCAAATTACTGTTAGTAAATGAATAATAAATACTCAGCTAGGTCAAGATCAGTCTCTGTTTTAGGGAGAATTCTGACGGCGGGTTGCACTAAACGGTAGTTTTCCTTAGTTTCCCCGATCAATATCAGTCAAATTCTGAAGCAGTTCATTGACAAACAGGATACGGAACGCGCGTGATCTTTCTTCTTCTTTCTTGTCCCCACCTTCCTCCTTACACACAACACACTAGACGATACGACCACACTTGCCGAGAGACCAGTCAGGAACTGACAGCTTTTCCCGGATGGCGCGGTACTCCCCTGGTGAAAATACCTACAGAAGTGAAATGTGACAAGGTGACGTGAAGGTCGATGCCTGATCTCGCGTACTAGCGGGAGAGGAACATCGCCAACTTACAGTATGTAACATTGATTACACTTAAGGCACTAATGATCATAGCCCGCAAACAATAATAAACCAATTAATGGACCTACTTGCTTCTGAACTTTACCAGAGCTTGAGGATTGGATCCACAGGTTAAAAGTTGCTTCGGTTGTGCTTCGGTGTTATAGCGCTGATTCGATTACAGTGGTGATTCGTTGATGAATAAAAAGTGGTTGAATACTCTACAATACAATAAATACTAGTTGAATACACTACTTCATTCAATACAATTTAAATGACTCAGTATTTTTGTGCCGTGTCAGTAAATTTCATTTGCAAATATTAAATGAACTGTTTATTACAGCAGTACCTGCTGATTCTCTGTTCAAGTGTTTCTTTGGCCCGCGCGATCAGTCTCGTTTCCTCTCTTCCTGCCCCGGGTAGGCACGTTCGAAGGTTGCCTCGCTGGGTGCCGTATTTTGAGAAGAAGCCGTAGAAAGAGCTCAGGGGAGTTGCAAGCTTTGCTGTCACTTACGCGTTCCGCGGAAGCACGTGAATTATTATTTTGCATGTCCGCGCCAGTGAACTAGATTTCCAGTGAACTTGTGACTGTGGTCTTTATGTGTCAATCTAGCAAAAGGAGGAAGTGGTATTTGTTATTTACATAGTATTAGTTATTTAATTTTACTTTAAAACTGGAAATCTGCGGATCATTGGTGAATGATACTTGACTTTCTTTAGATGTAAATCTATTTTCACCAATATTATGATTCACACTGTAAATAAACTACCATCCTTACAGTTTTCTCCACTTAGCGCCGTATATAAATATTTAATATTAAATAATTATCTTTATTCTCCCACTTGCGTACAGTTATACATCTTACTGTGAAGAAATTGAGAAAAAAATAAAAAGTGGATATTAAAAGTATTTCAGAAGATAGCCAATTACACCCGCTCTCCCTAATTTATGCCAGAAAAAATGCCGTTTTAGAATGTATTCTTCTTGTGATTCTTTTTGATATGTGTCCTCTCGGTCTTAAAAAGGAATTCAACATTTTATTCACTATCAAACTTTTCTAAAAGTTGCATTAGCAGTTACATATATTCTTAAACTTTAAACATTGCTTCAACGTTTCAACTATATTTTGTATTATTCTCCAGGTGTGACTTAAAATTATTCAAAAATGTTAATTAAACAATTCAGCCTATCTAAAAAATGTAGAGGTAAAGGTAGTAATATTAGCCATGTATATAATTTGAGCCCCCTTAGTATCCGCAAACACTCTAGCAGAAAGTATTTTAATTACTAGTTTAGTAATTCCTTTTGCCATCGTAACACTGTGGTTGAATTGTAAATAAGAGAAGATGTGTAACAAAGGTGTCCGTATTTTATCAGTTCTGAAAACTTTGGAAGGTAAGTCTGTCTTTTAATTAGAATTTAAGTTTGCTTAGACCGATTCTTATTCCTAACAAATTAAATACAATATATTTTAGACATTGTTTTTAAGATCACAATCTGTAATTTTGAACGTAACAAAGACTGTTTTTGGTTTGTAGAATTTCAATATAGTGTTGGTTGTAAAATGAGCCCCCAAACATGATGAGTACGTGAGTCCCAAACTTTAAAGGGCTCGTATTACATACACTACAACTTGCGTTCGTTCTATTTTAGTTTTAGATGCCACGAAAGGTTCTAGATATAAAATAAAAACTCCATAAGTCCAACGTTTCAAACGGTAATTTCTTGAAGATGAGGAATCCGGAAAATTAGACTACCCTATCAATTTAGGAGTCTCTGTTTTGGAATTACTAGTAGGAGCTGAAAGTCCCTGTGATGTCCAAAAGCGATTGTTTTGTGGTGGACCATTTTCACAGTGGCCGACCACTGTGAAGAAACGTGAGTCCAGGAAATTGTGTGAAATGTGGGCGCACAATGACTGTGCTGGGGTCGAAGAGAATAAGTATATTTGTGACTTTTGTAATTTTTTTTTAATTTTCCAAGTTTTTGTAATAAGATTTCATTTACAAAAGCAAATATGTAATTAGTTTCTCTAAACCCATAAATTAATTAATATTTTAAGAAAGCCCATAATACCATCACATATCTTCTTTTTTTGAAATATGACTACTTTTGAATTACTGATTTTTTACTCTCTTTCTGAGCAGTTAAGAAAGTTCATGTTTTTTATATAGGTAAGAAATGTTGAAGTTTAACTTCACATATTTGTTTTTTAAAAGGTGTTTAATTTATTTTTTAAGTCGAAATAAAAGAGGGGCTCATATTATCATCTTTTCCTCTAATAATTAATGTTAATACTTCTTTGTAATGTGATGCGATCAATATTACACGATTGTATTGACTAGTTTGAGTAAAGTAATAAAACATATTGAACCTATGGGAGGTGCGGCTCCAGTGCTTCTCCCCCGCCTCCAGATTCACCAGTGTCACACACTGGAATGTGAGTTTTTGCGAACCAAACTTGAACTGACCAGAAGCGGATAATGAACAAAGGTTCAGGCTAGGCAAACGTTTCAAATTCGCTTTGCAAAAATTACTTCCCCATGTTCATTCTTTCAGGGGACCTTGTAAGGTCTATCTCCACCATTATAAATTCATGTTCTTGTTTCTAAAGAATTATTAATGATACAACATTGAAATTTTGCAGATATTGTTTGCACTATTTTTTATATCTAGGCATTTTTGTAACTTTCTTAACTTAATGAAACTATTTTATTTCTATTTTTTAAATATTTAAATACACATTTTTTAACATATATCTATTAATAACTTTGCTAATAATAAGACTACATCAATGAAAATATGCCAATTGAACCAGAACAATCTATCAATTAAGTGGTTAAAATTTCATTAATTTGCCATTAATAATTTCTGAGAAACAGGAACATAAAGTTTAAAAAAAGAGTTACGGAAAAGAGCCAGTTAAGTGTTTGGTAGTACTCAATGCATTCCAGATCCATATTCTGAATTATCACTATCTTCTTCAAATTCCTGAGGCTTTCTGTTTATTATTTGTACTTTGAAACAATCTGAGACAACAATTGACTGTCTTTGTCACATAATTTAATTCTTTTGTCAACAATTTCTTGACAAAGGATCTTTTTTTTTCCTGGATTGATTCCCAATTCCTGTAAAACCCGTCAGTGTCAACCGAGCGCATGTGTATATTTAAATGAACATATAAACCACTTCTAATTTGAATTATGCAAAAAACCTAATATATTATGAAAGAGCAGGCTACAGACTATTAAAATTACATAAAAACCGAAAATCTATATTTTTGGCCGAAAGTGCTTACAAGGTCCCCTTAAAGAATTTGTTTTCGTTCCTCTTCACTGAAGTGCACAGGTACATAGAAATAAAAACTTTTGAAGGTAAAACAGAAACACGTAACAACATGAAAACATTTGCCCCGAATTAGATGTCACACCTGCCGACAGAGCGCAACTACTCCAGTGCACAAGAAAAAGAAAAATGCATGGAACACAAAAAAATGGGGAACTGTGTTGTCTCGCGAGGCTATCGCTGGGCTGAAGAATGATGGAGAACACAGAAAAGAGGTCGCGAAGGCTATCGTGTTTCCAGCAACTGCACTGTCCAATAGTGATCTCGCTGTCTTTTCATCCGCATTTGATTGGTCCCTCTTTTATGGGAACGTGTTATTGTTGCGTCCGAAAACAAAACCGTGAAATGAAACCGATATTGCGGACTGGTTTCAAGTCATCTGTTGAAGATTGTCATTGTGACTCGTTAGTACCATTGCTACTAAATATAAATTACAGTAAATCGAATTTGCATGAATTTGTATGAATATTTGTATGAAGTGTTTGATTTCAAAATAAGTTCATTTTTATTAAACTGTTGA
This sequence comes from Acheta domesticus, assembly GCA_031308135.1. Taxonomy (NCBI): domain Eukaryota; kingdom Metazoa; phylum Arthropoda; class Insecta; order Orthoptera; family Gryllidae; genus Acheta; species Acheta domesticus. The sequence continues at coordinate 13,467,039 of JAHLJT010002406.1, forward strand.
AACATGATACAACAACCCGTACAATTGTCATTGTATTTGTCTGTTATGGCTTCTTGTTTCTTTTTCGGCCAATCTAGGAAACCGATTTTGATGTAACTTTCATATTCTGGGAGACTATTTTTGCAGCCAAAATTAACGCAATCCCATCGGGGGTTCACGATCTCAAATGTTGTTTATATTAAAAAATATTTTTCATTAGAAGTGAGTAATAAAGCCGCAATACGCGCGCCTTTTTTGGTGTCTGGGTGGCGCAGGAGGGGACCTGGCGAGGTGTGGATGTAGCGGGCCCTGAAGGAAGTGGAGGGTTCGGGGCGTGGCAGGGAGGTGGCGGAGGCCGGGGCGGGTAGGCTGATTGATTGATTAATTACTAGTGATTACGGGTCCGTCAACTGCTAATGCGTCTTCTCCCGATGTATGGCGAGATCCGACGGCTAGCAGGGCCACAACCAGCTATCTCCCACCAGAGGGGCATCACCTCAGCCGGGACAAGCTCTAAGGTCCTCACCGGTCCCCCGGCATCTGTGGTAGTGTAGTTCATGTGAGTGTAAATTGCGTGCAAGTAAGGGATGAGAAAGGAAAGATGATGCGCGGTCCGTGGCCTGTTTGTTAGGGTAGTGTTCCGGCATTCGCCTGTTATTGATCGGAGACAGCAAGAAAAACTATTGTTTAGAGCAGCCAGGCATTAGAATTCTCTCCCAGACAGCGACGGCACTCGACCTAGCTATCTGGCTAATGTCGAAAATTCCGCCACCGACGACACTGTAACCCCAGGGCCAGAGGCACTGCAGCGACGTTAGTTGATGCCCTGACAAAATCTTTCCCGGTGGGAGTAGAGGGAACAGGGCGGTACGGCGGAACAGAGCGGGGAGAAATGGCAGACGGAGCGAAGCTTGTAGAGGGAGGGGAAGCGGAATTGGGTGGGGAAAGGATGGGGAAATGCATGGCGGAGCGAAGCAGGGAGGGGCAAAAAGAAAACAGGTGGATCATGGCATGTATGTATTTAGCGTTTTAGGGTTGGATTAATTGGGCTTTTATTAGCTAGCAGTAACCCCTGGTTTGGACCCCTTTTTTTATTATCCATCCCTAGGGGTAGGGAGACATTTGACGATCATGATGTATTCCCTTCATCTTTCTTGCCCTACCGGAGCCCTAATTTCCTCACACAACTATATAGAAACTGAGACGATTGTATTGGAAAGCTACTGTTGTATTTCTCCCCCGACTGGGGAAAGAAACCGGGATCGCACCAAGCTGCGAAACCGGGATCGCAAGCAATACAAAGTTTTGATCGTTTTATTACATTATTCTTGTGTGCTAATTTTGTATTAACTTGTAAAAATTACATTTCTGTATTTTCCTTTGAAATACAGAAATAGACCTCAGAATAATTACGTTTTCTTGACCAACCTCTTCCACGCAATGGCATTAGCAGTTGAACATTTTCAAAAACTTAATTATTTAGCTATGATGGGCTATTTGAATGGTATGGATTTCGAAAGCTGTACAGACAATTTTGCGAATCGTACCTTCCACAGAAAACGCCAGTCAATAGAATATTTTTATCGCGAATTATCAAAAATTTGTGTTTAAATTGTATTGATAAGACCTCTCACAGGGGAGGTTGTTTTTTTCAAAGTGCTTTAACGGCGTAACTTTGTTACAAATGCGTGAAGGAAATGCTTTGATACTCGATTCTCACAACACTCGAGACCAACAACCACTCCACCGATAACATGAAATGTGCAGCCCTGTTAGGACACTGACTGTGTGTTATAACTGTGTGGGATGGGCTGTACGAGCAAAACGTAGCCATAGCTCAATGTTTCATTAATTTTCACGGGAAGCATAGAACAGATTAAACGGATAATAGTAATGAAACAAATAAATATTGATATTTATTGGACGTTTAATTTCCATCCCCTATCGTACGGAAATGTCATCGGAGATATAAATTCAATTATCGTCGCAATATGTAGACTGAAAATAACTTGACGGCGGAACGACGCGGGCTTATATTAGATCAGAACCATATGGCGCGTCCCACATTCGCGGGACAAGCCGCGAGCCTCGTAGCTGCCAGTTAGCCACAGGAATCTCGATTAATTATTTCGTGCTTCCGACCGCGACAACTATAGTCATAAGTCCCGTAAGTATAGGGCATTATTCCTCGGGAGGTCACTGTGATATTTTCCAGCTATTTGGTGAAATCTGGTGCCGATCTAGACATGAAGTGAGATTTTCCCTAACCCCCACAGCCGGAAGAGGCTTTAAGGTCCAGACTGCTCTCATGAAGTGTAATGCATGTAAGTGTAAATTAGTGTTCGTTAGTGGGAGAGAATAAGGCGAGAAAGAGGAAGTAAAGTAGCACGTCTATTAGGGGCCTAAAGTGCTGCTCCGGAATTCGCCTGGTGTCGATCGGAAAAAAACACGGAAAACTACCAATCAATGCTGCCAGCAGCTAGAATTCTCCTCCATACAATGATTGAATTTGACCTAGCTCTGACATACTGCCGTTTTTACGAAGATATGATAATCACTAGAAAGACGATAAAGGATTGAATTTGACCTTGCTATGAAGCTAGAGTCCAGAATCCTGACCCCGTCGGGACCGGTACTCTAGGACCTCCGGGTGAGAGGCACTACAGTGACATCAGTTGATGCCCCGCGCCACTTCGGTTGGAGGGCATCTCGAAGTGCTACCGAATTGTACTTGGGCTGTGGGGGTTCTCTCGACTGTTCGGGACGTCGTCGGGAGTTGCGGCGCCAGCAGCTAGAAATGAAATATTGCCGTAATATCTTGGTAGTTTGAGCCAAGATCTTGTGGTATTTCATATTAGTGACGAACATTCAACTCTGTTCTGAAATACTGTCGTTTTTACGAAGATATGATAATCAGTAGAAAGACGATAAAAGATTGTCTACATGCACTATCAGGAGTGGATATGTGAAAACAGAGCAAAAATATATTACCCTTTTAATGTTTATATAAGCCCCTGAACCTCGAAACATTTATATTTGCATTTAAAAAAATTGTATTAATAAACTGTAACCGCTAATTGTCGATTACATTTTAAACCAAGGAGAAAAATAGAAGAGAAAACTCGACACCATATTATTAACTAATAGTTTCTGTGGTGGCGTAGAGATGGCGACAGCCAGGACATTCATTTCAGAACGCACTCTGATAGTAACCAATCAGAAACTTTTGGGGAACAAACGGAAACGGAATGAACTGATGTAGAGAGAATTCATCCCTATTGTAGTTCGAGTCGCCGAGGTGAGCAGTCAAAAGAATTCGCTTCTTATCGTGTTTGAGCCGCCGAGGTGAACAGTTAATTTGTTTGTGCACGGCGTAGACGACGAGCGACACGTAGTAGGCTACGACGTATAAGAAAGTCTGTATTATTGTCGGAAATTTCATTCTTGAAATGTACTTATTGAATCTCAAGAATTATAAGAACTCTGTTTGATATTACAACTAGTTTGGCTCATTACCATTACGAAGTCATAATTGGAAGCTCTCAACTTGCATTCTTATGCGACCATCATCTTGGAGTGACGGATGGTAAAACGTCGCTAAGCAATGAGATACGGCGCTCGGAGGCATCCCACTTTTCAACGCGGCAGGCAACACGGAGCGGTGCAGAAATCCAGTGACCTTGGAGACGTGGACGCCGTTTTGCAGCCGGCTACGCAGCGCAGAGTATTCTTCGGGAGGTCATCGGTCGTGAGTTAAACAAATACCGAAAGAACTTTCACGAAATTTCAAATTAGAATTTCACCGAACAGTTGTCTTGGTAACTAATCGAGTCATTTCTTTTTCTCATAAAGTCGTAATTAGAATCAGATTCAAATATTTCTTGTGAATAATGTAAAAATTGTGTTCTTACATAAAACTATTTAACTGAATTCACGTATAATTGATTTAAGAGTATAAATAACATTTAGCAAAAGTGAGCTGTATGAAATACTAAATGGGAGGAAAGCCGTCCGACTATTTATTTCATAATAGCATTTGAGGGACTGGCTAAAGACTTTGTCAAACGAATTTTTTTTTATACTGAAAGGCTAAGGATGAGCCAAATTTCAATTGTAAGAATTAAGTGTTATATTATTAATTGATTCAAAGGTGTTAAAAAATTTTGAACATTGTGTGTGAATGTATTTATTTTTCAGGATCATTATTTGAATTGTATTTCGTGTGTTTTATTAGTGATTTTTGTTATGTAAAGTGTATCTCTGTGTGTATAAGTTATTATTAGAAAACAAGGGATCAAAGTTAAGATTACATTAGAAAATCATAACTGCAGTTTAGGTAGGAAAGGTAGCTACCAGGATTTAATGGGAAAAATATTGAGAACATAGGTAAAATTTGTAAATACAATTGTAGATCATATTTCATTCATTAGAATATACGTTCAATATTGTTTCAAACTAAAGAACTATGTTTACTTGCTAATTGGTAATTAGTTGAACCATGACGAACCCACCCCTGACAGGGAATTTTACCTTTCATTAGAAGTATTCCCAGGTTTGCGTGACGGGGCAGAAGCTTGTCACGGAATAAGTAAATTAAAGATTTACTTTTGTAACCAAAGAGAGAAAGCGGTTACAAAACATGTTTTTACACATCATTTTAGCATTGGAATTTTTTTTTTCAAAATATTTTCCAGAATATGAATATGGAACATCTGTATCCCAAGAGACTGCACACGGGTCATTTGTGATTCTATAGACTTCAGAACAACAAACGAGACAGCGCAAGCTCGTCTAAAACTAGCCACAGTCTGTAAAATTAACATTTTCATAAGACATAGATAACTTAAAATACATTTGAATGATGTGAAGTTCGGCACGCCGACCTATTCGTCGACATGCGCGGTATGTTTCGTTTCAGATACCTCCACCCGCTCCCAAGTATCACCCCAGATCTAATATTCCGACTAGTCTCCCGATATGTGAAGTAATGAACTTCATGTTAACGTGAGTCTGTGTGTGGAAGGGTAGAGGAGAGTGCGAGGATGAGGAAAGAAAGATCGCGCAGCCCATTTGTTAGGGTACTTCTCCGTCATTAATCTAGTAGAAACCACCTAAAATGCCAACCAGAATAACCTTCTGCTAAAATTAACCTTTACATATAGATTGAATTCGAGCCAGGTCTGTATTACTAGTATCGAAATTCTGCCTCCGAGATACGAACCCTAGGACCTCAAAGCCAGAGGCACTACATTGACAACTGAAGGGCTCGATAGAACAAGGGGCTATTCCACATTGATCTAGTTCTGAAATATTGAGGATTTTACTAGAACTTTCATAATATAACTCAGTACACTTTTAAAAATAGTGCTTTCATATAAATCGATACTGGATTTAAATAGCATATTACACTAAAAGAATATTACTTCAAGTGATATTTAAAGCACTCAATTTCACAAAAAAATGTGTAATCACTCCTTATTCTTCTGAGCCCTTCAATTGAATGGGTGTCTAGGAAAATGGCTTACCTTACAAATTAAAAGTTTTACAGGCAGGGCAAAGAAAAACAAGCGTGCATGTGATGCAATGAAAATGCAATGCGTCATATGCCCTTTTTCTAGACATTCATTCACAGGGAGAGGTGTCCCAGTGCGTCAACTGACGTCACTGCAGTGCCTCTGATCGGGAGGTCCTAGGTTCGAGTTCCGACGGCGGCAGGATTTTCGGCACTAGTTTGTCAGCTAGATCGAATTCAGTCACTGTCTTGAGGACAATTCTAGCGGCCGGCCGCTCTGATCGTTAGTTTTCTGTGGTTTCTCCGACCGACACCAGGCGAATACCGGAGCAGTACCCTGATAAACGGGCCATGGACCACGCACAATCTTTCCTTTCTGTTCCTTGTCCTATTCTCAACCCTTACACTCACACACACACACACACACACACATTTACAATGACATGCACTACACTACCACAGATGCCGGGAGACCGGTCGGAGGCTTAGAGCTTGTCGCGGCTAAGGTGATGCCCTGCTAGTGGGAGAAACCTGGTGGGACAAAACTACGCTAGAAGACAGTAGGTCGGCGCCGGATCTCATCATCCTGCGAGGGGAAGATCACAGCCACCTCCCGAAGAAAAACGTGAATTACACTTACGGGACTAGTGGCCTCCTCAATTGAATCCCTGAGCCCGGAATCACTAACAATCAATCAATCTAGACACTCATTCTATTTTTCCCCTGTGCCATTTTAGCCGGTAGTAGTTTACCTGGAAAGGCTAGACGGTAGCAGAGGCCGCTTAAGTGCAGCGGCGGGGGCGGTGGCTGCGGCGGGGGCGGGGGGCAGCGGCGGGGGCGGGAGAGCGGCGGGGGCGGCGGCCAGTGATGACGAGTAGGAAGGGCGGGGACAAAGGGTAGCAGAGGTTGAACGCGAGCTACTCACAAGAGTTACGGTCGGGGGCGGGGGTTGACGCGCCTCCACTGACCGCGACTGAAACCGACCTCGAGGCCGCCGCCGCCGCCGAGGCTACTGTGCCGCGCAGTGTAACCGTGAATCCGCAATTTCGTAGTCGCCCGAGCGCGCAGACACATCGCAGCATCAGGCTGGGGGTGAACGACCTCTGCAGTGGGAGAGTGCAGTTGGAAATGAGGCTGCATTGCTCATACGGGTGTTTTCCTCACTGTACGTTCAATCTCAAATACATAAGCAAACAATTTTAAATCATTTATTTATTTTTTTAACATGATAGTTTTCATACTTTCCTAAACACGTGGATAAGAAAATGAATATAAACATTTAGATTAAACTGTGGGAATGCTGATGAATGAGATACTGGTATTATTAACATATGAAAGTTCAAGTCATCTTTGTCAGCTTAGATTCAGATAGCCGGCTTTCGACGGCTTTGCCATCATCATCAGCTTACAAATGCATAAAATAATTACATTTTTCATCACTTAGGTTAAACTTAAGGTAACAACAGCAGAGCATATTTTTATTTGATTTGTTCCTCCTGATTTATGCGAGGCCAGTTAGAACGAATGATTCACATTTCAAAAAACAATTATAGCATGAATGTACTCTCTACTGGTATTCTAGCCTGTGCTAAAATTGGTACTGAGCAAATTAATTCACCTATCATTTCTAAAGCTTTATTTTCTAAATATTTGTGGATATTCTGAGTAATTTACTGTGAAATTGCCAACTTTATTTTACCTATGTACTTGCAATGGATGGAACGAGTTTAATGATTTTATTGAATACATGAGCAAATAAGGAGACAGAATGTTCCCGCTTCACGTATTGAGGTGAATTATGACCAACTGATATAACTTCCTTTGATACTTTAATTACTGTCAGTAATTTTTCATGATATTTGCGATTCCATAACTATAAAGAAAGACGCGGAAAAATGGAGGTCAAGCGTCTTCTTACCAGTCTTAATAGACCCGCCGATACATACCTTTGAAGAAAACTCTCTGATTGATGTCGAATGTAGCAAGGTCTCGGAAAGCACGATCAATCAGTTTCTATACACGCGTTTCCTAACACCTTTCATTCTTCAAATGCAGCCCTGCTAATTGTGGAAGGAAGCAAAGAGAATGCAAGCGTTGCAAAGCGAGACCTTCACGTTTCATCCCGTGAAACTAGTCGATTTCACACGGACCAGTCGGTCAACCTCGGCGTCTGTGCAGAAAGTGCCAGTTTTCGTGAGTGACACCTGACATGAATTTGCTTCATTATCTCGATTTCTTTTCTTCATGGTCACTCGGTTCCCAGTGCCTTCCAGTACTCTTGAGAATGCTCTCTCACCACAGTGAATACAATTCAAGTCATCCCCCTTAGTTATCAAAGATCTTTTTGAACACGCATTGGCCTATTTTTCGATGAGTGAACTTTCTTTGTAAGGCATGAACCCAATTTATTTTATTATACATCGTGACTTTAACGTTGAAAAAATTATTGTCGAGTGCTAAACAGCGATAACACTGTAACGATGTGAATACCATCATATTCAACACAATTTCAAATGCTATTGAAATGGAGTCGTGGCATGATTCAAAACTATAGTATGGAAGTCATTTAAATAAAAGTAATGCTGCTATGCCATGGTAATTAATGCAAAAACCCAAAAAATACAAATTGTTATTTTTCACACTTCCTTCGTGACTTGATAACTTAAACATTCCTTTAACAAACCAGTTGATCATCCTAAGAAAGATGTAAAAGTATTACGTACTCACAATGATTCCAGTTCTGTAATCGCTTTATACATTATACTCGTAATCCTTCTTGGGTCTCATGGTCGTGGCCTCTTATCATTCGGCGAGAATCGTGAAAAATAATTTGATATCTGTCTTCCCTGTTATCAAATTTAATGAAGATTATGTAAATAATCTACTACAAACCAGCCATAGCAATTTACGAGACCATTTTAAGACCGTTAATGCTGTACGCCTGGTCAATTTGGATCAACTCTGCCAAAACTGTCATCCACAAGCTCCAAGTCTTTCAAAATAAATTCTTAAGAATAATTGCTCATGCCCCTTGATACAAAACCAATAACCAACTCTACAACGAATTTAACTTAACACCTATGGAAAAATACATTACAAATCTAGCCACCAATTTTTATTATAACCTACCTTAAATCCCAGCCCTTTCACCTTTCCAACTGGCCAAAAATCCCAATTTCCAAACACGAATAAAAAACAAATATCCATACCACATATTCCTAAAAACATTTTGCAGATTTAGATCCAGACTGAGGACCCAAAATGGGATATCCTCCCCCTTGTAATAGCATGTAAGTTTATTTTTAAGTTTAGCAAGTCTGTAAATACATATGTATTGTTATATTTACTGATCTATGTACTACTAAAAAAATGATGTAAATAGACGAAGAGGTTTGTCCCACGTACCTGCGAGCAATCGTGCCTCGTAAGCTGAGAGCAATTTCTACTGTCACAATCTCATGTGAGATTAGAAGGTGGGAAGGTGTCGAGCCAAATCTTACGGCATCTCATCAAGGGGAGAGGGTGAGTCGAAAAATATCCAAAATCGTCTCGCGTAATTTATGGACGGCCCCTCTTTACTGTGTAGCAACAAATGCCTTTTAATAATAACGTTTTTTCAAACAATTGTCACCCCGACTGGAAATCGAACGCAGGTTTACTGGTCCTGGTTTACTCTCAGACGATCATTTTCGAAGGGGGAATCATAGATTTGTGTTACATAATAAACAGATTTGTTATTATATAGTATATTGTTTAAAGAAACTAGTGGTACTACAGAATGGCACAGACTTTCCCGTATTAGTTTTCTATTTCCTTGGGTTTTCGCTAGCTATATTGAATTGCCACTTTCTTGCCAGCTGCCATTTATCACCGCCAAAAGTACATTTTTTTGTATACCAGTATTAAAAACAACCCTTTTACATTAAAAAAATCGTTCATAATATGGCATATTATTGCACGAATCATTAAGTCATCCCTATTTCTGCACGAAATATGAGCCATCACTGACGTAATAGTCATGGCCCCTATATATTTTCAGTTATGGAGTTTAAAGAAGGCAGTGGTACTATATAAATAGATTGCAGTGTTCGTAGTAAAATCAAATACGTTATGAAAAAACTTACGTTTAAAAAATTGGATTGCAGCTGCATTTGCCATGATTGTAAAACAAAAAGTTTTTTGTGCTGAACATGTTAGGGTCTTAAAGAAATGTATTTTTTACAGACCTCAACATAATTAAATTCTTCACTGGACACGATAGTAAATATTCCGGGCTTGTCATTTTTACTTTTCCGTATACGTACGTATACACGGAGTGATATACGTAGTATAGGGAAAGTTATGTAATGCTGCGCGAAAAAATGGCCAATTTTTGGCGGAAAAAAATTAATTGCCGGGCCGTGAAAACGAATAAGTGGATAAAACCAGCTGCTAAATTAAGAAAAAAAATCCCCTAACACGTGGTGTAGCCAGAAACCCTGTTTTCTAGGTCCTTGATACCGAAAACCCAATTGAAAAGAAAACGTCCGTCTGTCCGTCTGTCCGTCCGTCCGTCCGTCCGTCCGTCTGTCTGTCCGTCTGTGAACACTGCTAGCGCCTAAACCATACGTACGATTTCTTCCAAAATGGATATTCCCTAGTCGATCTGATTCTAGTCAAAGCTTTGAGATTTTGAAAAAGATTCTTCAAAATTTGGGGGTACTTTAAATGAAGCCACCCGGGGAGTTTCAAAATTTTCTCAAAAACGGCTACAAATTTTTTCTTTAAATTTCTTGTATGAATAGAGTAAAATACACTTATTAACATGGCATAGGTCCGATTTTCATGTACAGCTATAAATTTTCGAAAATTGTGAAAGTTTGAATTTTTTTCGGCGTCTTTCTCCAGCTACAAAATTGAAGATAGAGAATTTTTCTTCAAATAAAATTTGTTCTGCATATTGAGTTCTTTCATTAAGGTCATGCAAATGTTCTTCAAAATTTTAGTATTTCTCGCGCAATATTGCGCGCAATATGTGCAATTTTAAAAAATTACAAAAACAAGATTTTCTCAAAAACGGCTTCAAATTATTTCTTTAAACTTTTGGTAGGGATAGTGGTAAATGTACTCTATCAATGACATAAAAGCCATTTTGGTCTATCAGTTGTTTTTTTAAAAAATTACAAAAATTTTAATTTTTTCGCATGTTTCTCACGTCGATAATATTTACATTACCGACGATTTGTTCACATTATTATACTTACGAGTACATGTGATTTAAATAATGTCAAGTAAAGTTTCTCGAAAACACTACCGTTTTCTATGAAAAGTAGCTCAAAATTTCGCATTTTCAGAAATGCTCAAACGCCATTTTCTCATATATGGCTGCAATTTTTTTCTTGAAAATTTTGTAACGGATAGTGCTGATTACACTCTTTAATATGACGTAAAGTTTATTTTGATTAGTTTTTTTCAAAAATGACATAATTGTAATTTTTTTGAAAGATCTCTCACATCTTTAATATGCACAATACCAGCAATTTGTAAACATTATATTTGTAAGTGTATGTGCTTCAAATAACTTCAAATAAAGTATTTTGAAAACTCAAACATTTTCTGTGAAAATGAGCTTCAAATTGTGCACTTTTAGTAGCGCTAAAACGCCATTTTCTCTTAAACGGCACATAATTTTTAAAAGAAAATTGTCCTTTATGACTAGTGTGTTCTTTAATGTTTCTTTTTGTGTTCTTTAATATTCTAAAATTAATGTTTCCGTTCTACCAATAGGAAACCGAAAAATTAAGAAAAAGACAAAACAATGAACTTTTGGCGGTGATTACAGCTGGCAAGAAAGAGTTCGTGGCAATTCCGAATAGCTAGCGAAGACCCAAGGAAATAGAAAACTAATACGGGAAAGTCTGTGCCATTCTGTAGCTCCACTAGTTTCGCGCAGTATTACATAACTTTCCCTATACTATGCATATCACTCCGTGTATACGTACGTATACGGGAAAGTAAAAATTTGGAGCCGTTTTTAGAAAATCTTGTTTTTGTATTTTGGAATGCCGCCACACAAACAACTACAAGGTCTGGGGCCGCCTCAAATAAAGTCGGGAGTACCCTAGAGTGGCAACAACCTCGAAAAAGAAAAAAAAACACGCCAATAGTGATCAGTTCATGCCAACTCCCTCGAGTGTCAGTGCATCTGTGTTTACGCATAAAAATCAATATGCAGCATTAGAAGACAAATCAAAAGTTGAAACTCCCAAAAAGCCCCCCATAGATCATAACATACCGCCATTATTCGTGCAAAGTGTTACTAATGTATCAAAATTAATAGAATTTTTTAAACTACAAGTAAAAGACGAGGATTTTACGTACAAAATGTACAGCGAGGATGTTAAAGTGCTACCGAAATCTATTGATGCTTACTGAGCAATAATTAAGCAACTAGACGAATCCGAGGACAAATACCACACTTATCAACCAAAGGAAGACAGAGCATTTCGTGTAGTGCTCCGATACCTGCTTCCGTCAGCAAGTAAAAGCTGAACTTAAATCCAAGGGTCACACCGTTCGTAACATGCACAATGTACTTCATTAAATAAGCAAAAAGCCGTTATCGCTCTTTTTTATAGATTTAAAACCAAGTGCATACAATGCAGAAATCTACAATATTGACACACTTGTAAATGCAGAGATAGAATTTGAAGCACCGTACAAAAAGAAAACACCAGTACAATGCCATCGCTGTGAAGAGTAAGGTCACACGAAGAAATACTGTAAGGCAACTCCAAGGTGCGTGAAATACGGTGAAGAACACTTCACAAACGAATGCAAAAAAGGTGCAACGCCACCGGCAACATGCGCGCTATGTTCGCGAAGTCGTCCAGCCAACTATAAAGGCTGCCAAGTGTATCAAGATTACGTTAATAAACGTAGCAAGTACAGAAAAGAAACAGACACCATCGCCAAGAAGAAACAAAAAGTGCCAAACGCCTTAGATTTCCCTCCCCTCCCAGTTCGCCACTTTCAACCCAATCCCTTTTCTCATACAGCATCTCAAAACTCAACATATGCTTTACTCTTGTACTCAAAACTACTCGTACTATACCTCTCGTACTCAAAACTCAACATATCTGTACCCCACAATCAAAACCAAACAGGCCTCTACAAAATAATAGAAACCTCATTCCAAAGGTTCGAAAGCATTCTTAAACAACAATCTGAACAAATTGGGGCTTTGCTCAGCCTTCTGACGTCATTAATATCCAAGATCCATTAAATGGCACCAAAAATTAAAATTATTCTCTGGAACGCAAACGGTTTAATCCAACATCGAAAAGAGCTCGTAACTATTCTCAAAGAAAAATGCATAGATATTATGCTAATCTCTGAAACTCACTTCACTGAAATATCCTTCTTAAAGATACCCAGATATGATATATATAATACCAAGCACCCAGACGGTACAGCGCATGGAAGAACTGCTATAATAATTCGAAACACTATCAAATATTACGAACTAAACGAATATAAAACTGAAGAAATATAAGCAACATCTGTAATGGTGACAGAAGGTCAAGCTTTACTAACATTAACATCTGTATACTGTCCGCCCAAACATAGAATAACAGAACAAACATTTCCAGACTTTATAAATACATTAAGACCAAGATTCATAGCTGGAGGCGATTTCAACGCGAAGAACCAGCATTGGGGCTTACGACTCAAGACTTTACGAGGAAAAAACCTTTTTAAAGTAACAAACAAACTAAATATTAAGTTGGCTATCCGGGTGACGTCCAACTTAATATTGACACCGGCCGCGGAAGCCTACGCTCTCAAACAAACTAAATGTTTCTACTATATCGATTGGTATATCGACTGGACGTACTGACCTACCGACGTCAACAAGCTTCCTGACCCCCTGGATTTCTACTTAGCAAAAGGTGTGCATCTTAGTGCAGTAGAAGTAAAATCTTGTTACGACTTTTCCTCAGACCACTCCCCAGTAGAAATGACCATCAGTTCAAATATATCTGAAAGAAATTATCTTCTAAAACTAACAAGTAATAGGACAAACTGGGACAAATATCGCGATTAGGTGAACAATAAACTATCTGCAAATGCACTGCTAACAACAGGAGAAAACATCGAAGATGCAATACAGCACCTAACTGACACATTACAAGACGCTGCCTGGGCCGCAACACCAAGAGAAACAATAAATAAATCGTCAACGTATCCCGCAGAAATTAGACAAAAAGTGGAAGAAAAACGTCGACGTCGACGAATATTCATGACCACTCGTCAACCAGATGACAAACGAAAATATAACACAGCAGACAGACAATTAACACGTCAAATTAAGGAATACGAAAACAAATCATTCTCTAATTACATCCAAGAACTATCACCTACTGCTGCAACTAATTATTCGCTTAGAAAAGCAACAAGAAAACTGAAACGACCTCAACAGCACATCGCACCAATTCGAAAAGAAGATGGCACGTGGGCAAGAAGCGCAGAAGAAAAGGTCGAATGCTTTGCATCAGTTTTCAAACCAGCAGAAAATGCAAGTACTATTGAAAATAAAGTGCTCGAGTTTTTGGACGTACCTTTACAGTTATCACTGCCCATAAAGCATTTCAACTCACGAGAAGTCGAACAAACAATTAAAAAACACACGCATCATACGAAAAGTCCAGGGTTTGACCTTATTACTGGTACGATTTTACAGGAAATGCCAAGAAAAGGATATGCATTCGTAACAAGTATATTCAACGCGATACTTCGAAGTAGTCATTATCCTTGTTAATGGAAATACGCTCAAATTATTGCGAAAACCAGGAAAGACTGCTATGGAAGTGACATCGTACCGACCGATTAGTCTGCTACCTGTCTCAGCAAAAGTATTTGAAAAACTTCTCTTACAACGCCTCAAGCCTATAATTAAAGATGTGATTCCTGACTTTCAATACGGCTTTCGAGAAGGGCACTCAACAATATAACAGACTCGTGGTATTGTAAACACAATTTCTCAAAGCCGGGAAAAAAAGTCATACTGCTCTGCAGCATTCCTAGACATACAACAAGCATTCGACAAGGTATGGTATGAAGGAATTCTATTGAAAATAAAACACCTTCTTCCGCACTCCTACTATTTACTTCTCAAATCATATCTTTGCGATCGCCTATTTCAAGTGAAATACCAGGACGCTCTATCAGAATTCCAACCTATTTCTGGAGGGGTGCCACAAGGAAGTATTCATGGACCATTATTTTATCTTATATCAACTTCAGACTTACCAACTACAGGAAGAACTACAATAGCCACCTTTGCAGACGACACAGCTATTCTCTCTGCAAATAAAAATCCTTCCTGTGCATCACAACATCTTCAAGAACATCTAAACAAAATCGAAGATTGGAGCCATCGTTGGCAAGTCACAGTTAATGAAACAAAATCAAAACATAACATTTTCACTAAGAAAAGAAAACTGCCCAAAGGTAAAACTAAACAATACAGAACTCCACGAAGCTGATACAATCAAATACCTTGGACTGCATTTGGATAGACGCCTGACTTGGAAAACCCACATCAAAACTAAGAGAAAAGAAGCGCAGCTTTAAGTCCTCAAATTTTCATGGCTAATAAACAGACAATCAAAACTGTCCTTGCATAACAGAGTACAGATTTACAAAACTATAATCAAACCAACATTGACCTTTGGTATTGAATTGTGGGGCTCTTCCAGTAAATCGAATCTAGAAATTCTAAAAAGATTCGAAGCTAAAACATTATGAAAACTATGCAACGCACCGTGGTACGTGACAAACAAGACAATATACTGAGACCTCGACATCATACTGCAAGAAGAAATTATCACCACGAAGAGCCAGAAGAGATTGTACGAGCATCCAAATTACCTTTCAAAAAACCTGCTAGACAACAGTGAACATGTATATAGACTGAAACGAGAGAATATTTCAGAAGATTTGCCATACCGATTTCTTAAATGAAAATTTCAATGTCACAAAATTCACGTCAGAAACGTATTTATTAGACACCATTTACTTATTGTTCTAACAAGAACAGATTGTAAATTATGCAGAAAATAAAAAAAATTACACAATCTTTTTCAAAATCTCAAAGCTTCAACTAGCACCAGATCGACTGGGGAATATCCATTTTGGAAGAAATCGTACGTATGGTTTAGGCGCTAGCAGTGTTCACAGACGGACAGACAGACGGACAGACAGACGGACAGACAGACGGACAGACAGACGGACAGACAGACGGACAGACAGACGGACAGACAGACGGACAGACAGACGGACAGACAGACGGACAGACAGACGGACAGACAGACGGACAGACAGACGGACAGACAGACGGACAGACAGACGGATAGACAGACGGACAGACGGACGTTTTCCTTTCAATTGGTTTTTCGGTATCAAAGACCCACAAAAGAGCTCTGCCAACACCACGTGTTAGGGGATTTTTTTCTTAATTTAGCAACTGGTTTTATCCACTTTTTCGTTATCAGCGCCCGGCAACGAATTTTTTCTGGCGAAAATTGGCCATTTTTCGCGCAGTTTACAGAACTTTCCCTATACTACGTATATCACACCGTGTACAGCCTACGCACGTATATGGGAAAGTAAAATGGTGGCGTTGGCAGCCAAACGAATTTTCTTATTCAAGGCCATCTATGATTGCAAGTATTCTTTGAGCTGCGAGCAGTCTGAGTGTATTGATTACCCACAGGAGTGGCAAGGCAACTAAAAGCATTTACAGCGTTAAATAACGTGAGAAACCGGTTGTAGGTTTTAGGTACATTAGTATCCTTGAAATATCGGGTAACTAATATGTCAGGCAATTTTTATGAGAAACGATGTGATAAAAACGGACATTCGTGAGATAATTCATACTTATCTCTTTACAGTATTTGTGTGTGTGCGTGTGTTCATGAGTGTGTATGTGTGTTTGCGGATCTCACGGTTAGACGGTTAGACTCACGGTTAGACCATTTCCCGTGCACCAATCTAGACATTTGAGGTGTCATTTGACGCATCTCGGTGTCCTGGTGGGGAACTGATTTGTTTTCGGATCCGGCCAGAAGATTCAAAGAAATTTCCACAAAAGTGTTTTTGCTGGTTTTAGTCATTTTAATTTTCATACATACACCGTATTTTTAAAAATAAATTTTCAAAAACCTACAAACAAAATTGCTTTGGAACTAATTAAATTTGAAGATTTTCAAAGGAATAGGAAAGCAAAATTGAGGGTAACGCAAGCAAATGAATGAACGTTCTTATGTTCGACTTCTGCCATTAACTTTCTGAAGTGAGCAAACACCGACTTTCAAATTAATGTGGCCCACAACTTAACTCTTTTTTTCTCCTTTTAATGTTGATATACAGAGTGGAACAACTAAGTGTTAACACCCCTTGTATTTCCTCAACCGTGCAATATACAAAGATGCCGTTTGAAAAGTCGATTGCATAAACAGGGGCTACTTGATCATAGCATATTTCGTCTTTGCACTACTTTATACTACGATAATATAAAGTCAACTTCGTTTTTTTTAATGGAACCATACACTAAATTTTTGCTTATTGTAAAGGGCTTATAATATTTCAACCCCTTATTTAAGCTCATTGTTTTTTAGAAATTGATGTGCTTTTGTAACGTATTTTTCCACTGAAGCGGCGATTTTCAATTCGACCTTTCCTGTTAATTAACAGGGAACTTCGCAAGTTCGCCCTTCAAAAAAATGCCCTCATTTATTTGAGCACAAAAACAACTGCTTTTTTCGATATTAATTTTTCTGAAAGATGACTTCGTCCAAGGAAGATTCAAATTCTGCATACAGTATTCTTGTATGTGAGGGTTAGTACATTTATTTTTTATTTATTTGTCAGAAAACAGTAAAAAACTGTATATGACGTGTGGGGAAAGATATTTACCTGCGCACATTTTCTCGAGGGCCAAAATAAAAAAAATATTATTTTCCTTATTATTTTCCTTATCGTAGTAAAAAATAGTGCAAAATTATATTATCTTAGTAACAGATAAATTATGATTATTAAGATATTGTTCATTTATTTTTGTGTTATTTACTTAAAATTTGTAATAGAATATATTGTTACAGATATAAAAATAACAGAATAGTATTTGAGTGAGAAAACAAGAAGTTTTCAGAATCCTGAATGCAGCATTTGAGTCTTCCTTGGACAAAGTCATCTTTCGGCAAAATTAGTATTGAAGAAAGTAGTAGTTTCTGTCCTCGAATAAATGAGCGCGTTTGTCTGAAGGGCGGACTCCCGAAGTTCCCCCTTTAGTTAACAGGGAATGTCGAATTGAAAATCGCCGCTTCAGTGGAAAATTCGGCACAAAAACGCATCAATTTCTCAAAAACGATTCGCTTAAATACGAATATGTACACATATTTGAAATTTTGTTTTAAGCCTATTACGATACGCTAAAATTTATCATATGGTCGCATTTAAAAAATACCTTATATCTTCGTAGCAATACAAGGGGGAGTTAAGACTTACTTATTCAATGCTGTAGATTTGCATAAAAAATATTAATAGAATGGCATAGGTAGAAGTAAACACAAGTTAGACTGTTTGTGGAGTTTTAATCTCTTCAAAAATTAGAGGACAAAAATATGAAAGTGTTAAGCAATTCTGGGGAAGAAACAAGTGTAGTTGTAGAAGATTTTGTGACAGAATTCTTGAAACTAATAGAGAATGATTTCATATTAGGATTAGAGAATGAGGAAGAACAGCTGAAATTTCATCTTTTATATGCATTTTTGTGTATATTAAAAAGTCTAACAATGTATCCGTACTAAACTCGAACTATTCGCATTATCAATACCATGTATTTTTTACGGCGATTATAATTTTGAAATTCCAATATTACCAGATCACATCCGTTATGGAAGTAATAACATTCAATGCCATTGGATGTTGGAATTTTTTGAACGGGAGTGTAACAATATCTACTACGATTCATTGGAAAATTCAATGCCAGATACTGTAACAACGTAGTTGAACAAAGCTAGGTATTAAAGAAATGAAGTATGAAAGACATTTTCAACACATCAAAATATTTAACATAGTTGTGCAGCGTCGGGGATGCCGTATTCAATTAGTTTATAAGAAATTGGTCGTCATCAGTGAAATGTAAGCCTCACTCTTAAATCCAAGCCTAATGGAAACGATATTTACAAAAAAGGACATTTACATTTGTTTATTTCATATTCATTTATCATGTCGTAGAATACAAATTAAAAATATTTACTTTCAGAAAAAATGTATTGCAGAGTGCTTTTGATGTTCGCCAAAACAGTGGACGATATTTGTCCTATCTGCAAGAGAAAAATTAAATTTATAGTCCAATATTATTACGGTATACAAATCATAGACATTTTCAATTCAATTTTGAAAATGGATTTGGAAACCCGGTCACATCTTTGAACATGCATTATCTGGAAGTACCACATGAATGAAGAAAGACATTCACGTGTAACGTTATTTTCACACCTCAACGGGTGGTTTATTCGTGGAAATAATTTGCACTTTCTATGGGGTTCAACTTAGACATTCCTGCTGTTGACTCCCTAACGTGCTAATTCATTCCAATTATTTGAGAAAGTTAAAAATAAAAATCATAAATAATGAAATATATCATTATATCATTAGTACTCGTGAATATCAAAATCATTACGGTATCACTCACGAAAATCACATTAACTTAAGTAGAGAAAAATACATTCACTCTGCTTCGTTAACGAAGGTAATGATGTAATACATAAGGAACCAACAGGAACACTGATATATTACTTTTTCTTTATTTAAAATATTGATATTTTCAATCACTTGAAATTTTCACAAGGTGAATAGAGCGCTTTCATGCTTAAAGTTATGTATTAGCGCGTGTTACTTCACAAGTGGTGATTAAACCATCCTTTTCTCTGTTTTACGTCAACTAAGAGAAGGTCAATTTGTCCTTCCACAAGAATCCAGGAGGCAAGAACGGTCAGCAGACAATGAATGACTTCCTGAGCTCCACAAATTGCTACTTTCGTGGAAGTAAGGATGGCCAAAGTACTGAGAATTATTCATAGAGATTTAAGAAAACGAAGACGTTCAATTTTCACTTTTATTAAAAGCTTACGTATTTCATATAAGATTTTAAAACCTACAATTTATATCAAGTTCAGATATGAAAATTCGAAGACATAGGAGAGATGTCACATGTAAAGATTCTCAAATTCTAGTAACAGTATTTTGTAAACGACCAAAATCACAGATTTGTAAACTTCAAGTGATCTGTTTCAAATGTTAAATTAAAATAAGTTCTTTGAAAGGCATTGGACTGAAAACGAAGACTCAGTTAAAATAAATATGCCTTTAATAGAACAGCAGAATTCATAGTGAATGAATTTTCAAAATATTATACATGATGAACGAAATTATAAAAAATGTTTTATTTGTACAGAAATAGATATTTTAAAATTTATACTTAAAAACATGAAACCATCTAACACGCAAAAATCATTAATTGTACGTAATTCCCGTAAAAAATCACTCTTTTTTACTCTCATATTTACGTCATTTACATTCTATGTTTTATCAGTTATCTTCACTTAACAAAAGACCTCGTTTATTCTCCACAATGTAGTATTCTTTTATAAAATTTCAGACTGCATCACTGTATCAGCACCTCTTGACGAAAAAATTGAAATAAATAATTACGTAAGAATCAATGTATATGAACTTTCATAAATGAACTTTGAATCAGGTAAGGACCAAACTAAAAACTATTTTTAGATCACGAATCAATTATGTTGAATTATATTCGCGTACTGTTTTGCTATAAAACAAACATTTGACACAATATAATCTATAATTTGATCTTCGCATGACTTTATTTCAGCTTGTGTTATGGACAGATAGGAAATCCCCTCGGGGCCAAAAACAACTCGTAGACCACATTTTGTTAAACCTTGACTTGACTAAGCCATCCACGCAGGCAAAAAAAGGAGGCGTTGATCCCGCTGATGAAAAGGAGGCGTTGATCTACTGGCCCCATCAACCATCTCGTTAATTTGGTCTTTCCTTCGCGAACAAGTCCCTCCTCAATTCTCTTCGGTGCGAGGCGAGAGTGTTTTCGGCGGGCGACCTACATCGCTTACAGCGTGTGGCGTGACGGACGCGGGCAATTGTTCACAACAGCAGTAGCAGAGCGGAGGCCCTCACATAACGCCGAAAAGCAGCGCTGAGGTCTCCGGCAACCCACATTCGTCGGCCAATGAATCGACAATGCTCTTAAAATGGGCATCGGTGTGGGAAATCGACAAGCTTAAGTGGCTCAGGGCATCAATTGATGTCATTGCCATTGATGTCATGTGCCTCTGAACGGGAGCTCCTAGAGTTGGAGTTCCGACGATCTCAGAATTTTCGTCACTATACTTCGGTTTTTCTTTCTTGGCGCGTGGAGGTGTGTCATCAAAATGGAATATCTCTCGGTATTTCGCTTCCTTCTTGGTTGTGTCGCTAGGAGTCGCATGATCGCCACTGTATCGAGCAGTGCGAGAGATCATGCGACTCCTAGCTGCACAACCGAGAACGACGCGAAATACCGTGAGGTATTCCATTTTGTTGACCCCCCCCCCACGCTCCAAGAAAGAAAACCCGAAGTATAGCTACTTAGCTGGGTGGAATTCACTGATGACTGGAGGGGGATTCCGCCGGCCAGCTGCTCTGATAGGTAACTTTCCGCTTCTCCGATCAACACTTGGCGAATGCCGGAGCAATAGCCCACGGACAAAGAGCCCACGGACCGCACGCGATCTTTCCTTCCTCTTCCTTGTTATATCCTTTTTTACACACACATTTACACGCACTACACTCACCACATGGGAACTTAGAGATTGTGTCGGCTGGGACGGTACTCCGATGATGGGAGATACCAGATTTGTGAAAACCCTGCAAATCGACTTGTAGGTCGGCGCCAGATATAGTCATCAAGACAGGAAGATCACCTCCACATTTCGCGATAAAAATCTACTATATTTACGGAACTAATTATCGTAACAATTCACTCGCCTGGAATCACTAATCAGTCAGTCAATCGTATCTTCGGTCAGGCACTTGACTACTTTTGAATCGTCGTTAACTGACATGACGAGCCGAGAAGGGCAGAGTACGTGACGTAATAGCGAATACACCACTCCTTCCATCATTGGGGTCCAGGTTCGATCTCCGGCCAATAAAGTAGGTACTTATGTTGAACAAAGGGATCGCTGTGATTTTCCAAATTCCTTAACTTTTCATTCCAGTGTTACTCCGTATTCGTTCACCTAACTACTCGTAAGTTTAACACTTATGGAACGTAATGAACTCAGTAGTTGAAATACCCATAAATCTCATAAATAAATGAATAAAGATACCCGAGGCGAGGTGCGTGTCAGCAACGAGAGTTGCAATCTTTCAATGGCATGAGTGAATATTTCATGTTGTGGCCATTTCGCGTCTACTAATTTTGCCGATAGACCCGTGAGGGTAGTGGTGCGTGTTGTAGCCGGAGGTGGTGGTGTTCTTACCTTACTAGAAAATGAGATCCGGTTCCAACATACAAGTCGGTTTTCAAGGTTTCCCCCTCCGGGTATTCCCCTAAGCCGGAGAAATCAATAAGCCCTTTTTTATCAAGAACCCACAAAACATGGATTCTGACTACACAACGTAATTTACTACAAATAGGAACAAGATTGATCCTATTTTTCGTTACCTGGACAGGGCATCTGTCAAAAAATCGCCGTTTCCCAGCGCAGGATTACAATACCTTCTGTTCTTATGAAGTAAGGCGAGAAAGTAACAAAGGAGTTTCATTTGGAGAATCCGAACTTCTGGTTGAATGCACCCGGTCACCCACATTCCTACACCTACTGAAACTATGGCCGTCTCCCCCACCGGAGTGGGACACCAGATAATTGAATGCATGTCCTCGAGTGACTAACAGGAAATTGAGTCTCATTGGCGCTTTCGACCCTTTTTATCACACTTAAACGTTCCTGCAACTCATCGGAAATTGGAAATTACTTGCAGCTTTACCCAAGGACTTTTTCTTACAAGTTGTGAATTGAAGAGGGTGTAAGCCACGGAAATTGTGCCACTAAAGGATATCGTGTTTTTTTTCGATATTGGAATTTCAAGACCCCACCTCCACCATTCCCGACTCGTATGTGGGACAGCTCCATAAGGCGCTAAGAAACAAAAATACCAATAAAACATCATCGGCACGAGGAATTTCATAAAGAGCAAGCACGTAGCAAAAACTACTCAACACTACGCTACGCTATTCGAAGAACAACTTACTAAAGGAGAGAAAAATCAAATAAATGCGAAGTTATCTCTCCACGCTGAAAAGAGTATAATTTTGAAGAATATTCCAATATATGAGGATTCCAATCGATACAAAATGTAAGTAATGATATTATTTCTTCACAACCAGTTTACCATTTTACTAGCGTTTCTCTAAGCTAATTAAAACTCAGTCAACTGGTACAGAGAAATTCTGAGATTCGTTTTCAGTTTTGGCTACCATATATTTTTCCGTATAACACAAGTAATAAATATATTTTTTGTTGAATGCAATTAGAGTTCATGATCTTTGTACAAAATACAAATCCACATTCCTAATGGAATTTTTAAGGAAATAAAGCAGCACACTTTAATTCTTAAATTGATTTTATAAGGACTTTAAAAAAGTATATTATTAGGGTGGAAGGCTTCAATATCCAAAATCCATGTTGTACAAAAATCTGTAACAGATTCAAATATCTCGAACGCTACAAACGCAAAATACGAAAAATTCAAAAATATGACATAAAAATGCATCATTTTTTGTTATAACATTAAATTAATTTCTATACTAAATGGCATTGTTCTAAAGTAAAAAGATAAAAATGACATTTCAGTGTAATCCGCTAACTAATCACGATCATCAAAATCTAGAGGGAAATAAGCCGTATAAAAGTGAGGGAAAACACTTGAAATGCAAACAAAAAAGGATGAACAAAAAATTTCAAGAACACTCGTGGAAACATAGGCATCATACATTCAAAATGAGATCGTATTTACCCTCGATTTTTATTGGTTGATTGATAAGTGATTCCGGGCGCGTCAAATTCCAAGGACATTATATCCATACGTTAATTACATAAGTGAAGCCGGGACAAACTGAGTTCCTGACCGGTCTCCCGGCATCTATGATAGTGTACTGCTGTCTATGTGTAAGGGCGAGAATAGGACAGGGAAAAGGAAGGAAAGATCGCGGGCGATCCTGTTTGGATAGTGCTCCCGGATTTTCCTCGGGGGAGACAGTATGCACCGTATTTCCCTATGCTGCCAATGTTAAATTTGGATATTTTAAAGAACGTTTTTTGGAAAAACTTAAAAGGATACCACTCTCAAATTTTTACTGCACGTAAATACTATATTAATCAACAATTACAAGTATATTTGACTATTTACAAAGTATGGAATCAAAGAATTTATTTTTTTTTAATTTTCAGTATTAAAAAAAGTTTTTTTAAAGTATTTCACTTATCATAAAATAATTAATTCTGAACTAAATTTTCTCAAACATGCTGTGAATACTTGTTGATATACTATTAATGCACTGTGAAAGTTTCAATTTTCTTTCACTTCTAGTTTGTACAATAAATGTTCCTGAAAGCAAAAAAATGACGTTTAGAGAAAATCAGGTTTAAATTTAATAATTATATTTTACTGAAGAAAATCTTCTAAAACACTTACAGTTAACATTTTTCTGCACCATACTGGGCATCATCTGAGTCATACTGGTTTTCTTTCCTTCATTTCACTTTGTCTTGCTTCTTTTGTGCAACTTGGTGCAGCAATTTCTGCTTTTCGTTTTCTGTCTCTGTCTATTTCTAACAAGGATTGTCTTCTATTTTCCCCACAATCTACACCCAGAACTTTTAAAACCTCTTGTTTTTTTGAAACTCCATCATTGAAACACAAGATGGCATCGTATACACCAAATCTTAAAATACTGATATGCACAAATACAGTTTTGGGTAATCGTGTCCAAATTACTGAATTCACAGATTCATTCAAATTCCGGGTAACAGTAACAAAACAATAACAAACTTCGTAAATACGCATGAATTCGGCACCTATCGATAGTAAATGCAGGTTAGCAAACATTCACATAAAAAAACTACGATAACGCGCAAAAAAATACGAGAGATTTCCAAATTTATTTCAATTTTGACGTAAAGGTGACGTGGCATTTAAATGTATTTCCTACGAAGAATTTCAGTAAAAATTATAGAGTCTGAACTACTGGGCGGATTCAAATGAAACAAAAAGCATTTTACACACAAATGAACGGGCATTTCAAATAAAATAAAAACTAAAAATGGAATTTTTGAAGCCAGTCTCCCCTTAATTAAAGAAACCACGGAGAATAACCGATAAGAACAGACGGCCGTTAAAATTCCCATCCAGATGGCTGCTAAATTCGACCTAGGCCTATGCTCTTGAGCCTAGGTAGTGTCGAAAATCTTGCTACCGCGATGCACAAATCAACAAATTACAGATCATTCCTCAGACTTGCCTCTCATGCACCCTGGTTTATCTCAAACTCTCAACTGCACAAAGAATTGAACTTACCCCCTATAGTTGACCATATTGCTCTCCATCTAACAATCTCTTCTCCAAAATAAACTCAGTAACTCAAGCAACCCATTACGACTAAGCCACCACCTACCAGCTCCCAACTAGAATAAAAAATAGATACCCATTAGAGTCATTCCTCAGCACATTTTCAGACCTGAATTAACGCCATAGGTGCTCTATGAGTTTCCAATTCATGTGTAGTTAGATATAATTGTATGATTAGCATTTAAATTAAATATAAGTCTGAAAAAAATGATGTAGTATATATAATACTGAACTATATATATTCGTTCATTAATAAATGTAAATTATAAAAACATCCGCGGTGCATTGTGGGGAGTAGATCCCCAGGAGCTCCCGGTCAGAGGTACTGCAGTGACATCAGTTGATATCCCGAGCCACCTCTTCCGGTTTCACCCTTGGTGGAGTGCCTAAGTGAACTAGACGTAAAGGTGGCTCCACACATTCGGCATTCGTCGACCAGCGAGCTACTGCTCGCCCGATCCCGACCAGCGGATGTGTTCGGTGAATGTTCGCTCCCTTTGATGCGTCCAAAAGACCGACACGCGATGGGCAGGGCGAGCGCCGAATGTTCGTCACTAGGCAAATAGCAAGCGACCCATCTACACTACTCGGGATTCGGCGAGCGGTTGCCCACTGTTCACCGAATAGCGAATGTGTGGAGCCGCCTTAAGGGAAGTTTGCACTGTGTAGCCCAGCAACGCCGGCAGTGCGCGTTGCGCGTGGCAACCTCGGGAGAGGCGGAGAGGAGAAGCGCTGGCGGAGAGCGCGGAGGCTGCGAACCCACGCCCTGTGACGACTGCCGCTCGGCCGCCGCCCACTACTTGCTAGCGCTGCCGGTGCCCTGCGCAACCATCACCTCGCGCTGCCGCTGCTGTTGCCAATGCGGCGCCCGCCGTGGCGAATAAACAGGGTACAAAGTGTAAATAGTGCAGTGAAGTGGTGTATGAATGCGCGAATGAATGAGTTGTACATATAGAATAAATAACTATGAATGAGAGCCTGAATGAAAAAAATAATAAAAGAAGAAAAGTCAGAAACATTTAGAAGAACTTTCTAGCATTTCCCGGAAAAGCTCGTAAATAAAACTAGGCTTCACCCCAAGCGGCCATGCTGTAATAGTTTAATTAGTTATAAGATAGTTTTTAGGTCGTTTATTCAAGTTATAGCCCTCTTCTTTCCTCCATAAGCCAAATCGGCTGAAGATCAAGTATGTATGTCCCTATATTGAATAAATTCCCGCCTCTCCAGGGCAACTGGAGAGGGGAAAATCGAAAAAATGTTGCCACTGCCCGTCACACCCTCACACTGCCCGCCACTGTCCGCCCCTGACCTTGATTCATTATTTTGCGTTTCCCGTCATAAACTATTGTCTATGGTCCCGTAAGTGTTGTGCACGTTATGTCCCAGCTGTTGAAAATGTTCCTCCCTCTTTGAAACGCGAGATCCGGTGTCGACCTACACGTCAGCTTGTGGGTTTTCCCTGCTCCAGATATCTCCTCCAAAAGGACACCACCCCTTCCGGAATAAGCTCGCAGCTCCTTATTGTTCTCCCAGTGTGTGCAGGAGTGTAGTGCATCTAAGTGTGGGTAAGGGGAGAAGAGGGAACAAGGACGAGGGAGGAAAGATCGCGCGGGTTAAAGTATATGTGGAAAAATTATGCGAAACCATTCTCATGAATACGCTATTAATAATAGTAGCATGTCAAAACGAATCTGACAATTAACTTTACCTCAGAGTTTATTTTAACTCTCTCTCTCCCTCTCTCTCTCTCTCTCTCTCTGCAGAGGTACTGACAGGGATATCTTAGGGTTCGAGACTCGTCGGGGGCGTATTTTCAACTCTAGTGGTATAGCTAGAACAAATTCATTCGCCTTTAGGAGGAGAATTCTAGCAGCCGCCTGCTCTGATCGGTGGTTTTACGTAGTTTTTCCGATCAATACCAGACGCATTATGGACGGGAAAAACGATCCATGGTCCAAATTTGTTATTTCCTTTCTCATTCTGGCTCCCTTTTCTTCCCCTACACATATTTACATGCACTACACTACTACAAACGCTAGGAGACCAGTTAGGAGCTTAAAGCTTATTCGGGCCGGACTAGTGTTCCGTCGGCGCAGATATCTGGAGGAGGCTTTTCCAGAATTTCTCCAACCAGTTCCAGGCGAACGGCGAAGGTGTATGCTCTTCGCTCACAAAACAGACATGTCGGGAGACCTGCCGAGAGCTTAGAGCTTGTCTCGACAGTGGCGATGCCCCGCTTGGGATGATACCTGCAGTGAATGATAACTGCAGGGAATGATAACTGCAGGAGATGATACTGTAATGGTTCTTCGATGCCACGCTACCTTATTTTTACTACATTCATTATTTATCACTTATTTAAACCCACGTAATGGTTCCTGACTTTCTATCATGAAAACAATTATCTATTTATTTATTTTAAGTTCGCCTCGAATTATGGACGCAATAATTTGGGTGGCTAGCTCAGTAATACATCCACGGGCACTTTCATGATATTACAATACTTACTCTCTCAGGGCTCTCTCCTCCTGGTATCGTGGGCTGAAAAACACCGCTTGTACAAGATTTCGGTTGGTAATCTTTTTTTATATATTTACTAGCAAATAACGAAAATGAAAGGATGGTTTTTCATGAACGGTTTCTATTTTAATAATGACAACAAAGGTGTCGCCCTATAGCATCGGCGACATGAGATGTCGGTCGTGTTTTTTATTCAAAAATCTTTTCTTTCAAAAAGTATTTAATTTTGATAACTTTTTTTTAGATATTAATTCCTCCCTTTTTATATTAATTCCCTTTTGATATTAATAATTCTCTTTTGATGTTAACAATTCACTTTTGATGTTAACAATTCACTTTTGATGGCCATCAACTAACTTGAAATAAAAATTCTTTAATTTTAAATCTAACTTAAATTTAGGAACATTTTTGGGCCCTGAACAATTATATTTCTGACAGATCAAGTTCTTATTTCTTCTCGAATATACTTTCCTGTTAACGAGTTATCTTGCAATCTTGGCCGTTGACTGTTGCTACCATTTACAATAAACCATCATTCTTGTTTTAGTTGCAAAGTCCGTTGCTGCTACATCCACACACGTAAATAGTGACCTACGTAAAAAGTTCATCAAAGTTCAAGAACATCAAAAGTTCATGTCGCATCCGAATGTTCTTGCGATCGCGTCCCTTAGAATTTCACTTCTGCAGCTATTTCTCAGAAAGTTTCGCCTCTCGGCCTACAGTTCACTCACCGCGTTTACTAAATAATTTTTAGTAAACTCTCTCCTCTCTGCCTGCAACATACGATCCGTACCACAGCGCGATCAAAACGCCTCTAATAACTTTCTGCCTGCAACATACGATCCGTCACTGCTCATGTCTCAAACGCATCTGATCTAATGTTTTAAAAATCGACATCTCTTTTGTTTCCATTCTTGGTTCGATCTCTGATGTTCAACTCTCTCTCGTTGCTTGTCAAAACAAGTCACGACTGTCTTTTCTTTTTAAATAACAATGTCTCTCTCTACATGCGTTGTTCTAATACAATATTAATTTAATAATATTTTTGTCCTGTCTTTTACAAATTACACGTTATGTACCTTTATTAATTTCCTGACCAAAGTTTATTTCTGAAGTACAAGAACACGTCGTTGTTCTGATGTACTTCAATATCTGCAGAGGAATTCCCCACTAGCAGTCGCGTCGGTGTAGAACCATACTGCATAATGGGAAGCGGACATCGACACATCAGGAGGTAAAAATTCGCTATACTAATGCGACTAAGGATTATAGCAGTTGTGGTGCCCGGAAACATCAATCAACCAATAAATCAAATAACCAACCAAAAGTAATCTCATAAAATATATAAAATCGTTTTGGAGCAGTCGGTTTCCGTTATCTCTTTTCACAGACAATCTTGTTTTAAAATGTATTGACAAGAACTCTGTTTCAGTCCCAGTCTATAACAAAGCAATTTCTGCTTCTCAACATGAGCATCCCGGGAGCTTGCATATCTGCGAGCAAATCCTCTTGCGCGTTCGCACCCAATGCTGTCATTCACAGATCCCACCTCCCAGAGCGCGGCAAAGCGCCCATTGGCATGCGGATCGTCGAGCCAACGGCGGCCGGACAATGGCTGCCGCCGACGCGTCAGAGCGCGTCGGAGGAGTTTGATCCAGCGTTTGCGCACGTGAGGCTGCGCTAGCTACAGAGGTCACCCAGAATAAACACAGGGCGGCGTAGGCGGAGCTTCCACATGGGGACAACTGACCGCCTCCGCCGCTATCTCTGCGAACGCCACCACTGAAGCCACCTGACCCGTTACGGCTGCCATCGCCACCGCCTTTGCAGTGACTCTGACCGGGAGGTTCTAGGGTTCGGACCCTGACGGGGGCAGGATTTTCATTTCGCTAGGTAGCACGGTCGAACTCAGCTGTTGTCTGGAGGAGAAATCTATCGACCGGCTGCTCTGATCGGTAGATTTCCAATGTTTCTTCGACCAACACTAGGCGAATATCGGAGCAGTACCCTAAGAAACGAGTCATGGACCACGCGCGATCTTTCCTTCCTCTTCCGTGTCGTATCCTCACCCTTTACTTACACACACTTACACTTACAAGCTCTGTACTATCACATAGATCGGGAGACCGGTTGGATTGTTCTTGTTGGCGCGATTCCACGCTGGTGGGAGACCCCTGGTTGGGGAAATTGCCCGCAAGTCGACGTACGTAGGCGCCGGATCTCCAGCGGAGGAGGATCACCGCCACCTCCCGCAACAAAAACGCATGCACTACACTTACGAGACTAATGACCTTAACAGTAATCGGAATCACTAGTCAATCAATGAAAGCCACAGTTATCACCGTACCTGCTGTCTCCGTACTTGCCGTAACACTGGCAATGTTTCCGCCACACTGCTACCGCCGCGGTCGTGTTCGAAGCCACAGGCAGTCACCGTTAACCGTCACCATCACCGTCACAGTCACCGTCACCGTCACGGTCACCGTCACCGTCACGGTCACAGTCACCGTCACAGTCACCGTCACCGTCACAGTCACCGTCACCGTCACAGTCACCTTCACCGTCACAGTCACAGTCACCATCACCGTCACAGTCACCGTCACCGTCACAGTCAGTCACCGTCACAGTCACCGTCAGCGTCACAGTCACCGTCACAGTCACCGTCACCGCCAGTCACCGTCACAGCCACCGTCACAGTCACCATCACAGTCACCGTCACAGTCACCGTCACAGTCACCGTCACAGTCACCATCACCGTCACAGTCACCGTCACAGTCACCGTCACCGTCACAGTCAGTCACCGTCAGTCACCGTCACAGTCACCGTCACAGTCACCGTCACCGTCACCGTCACAGTCACAGTCACAGTCACCGTCACAGTCACAGTCACAGTCACCGTCACAGTCACAGTCACAGTCACAGTCACTGTCTCCACCTCGGTCACCGCCACCGTCACTGTCACTGTCACGTCACAGGCGGCGCCGCCGCCACCGCCGCCTGCTGCAATTGGTATCAGTTTACTGAGGGCTGGAACGCTTCAGAGTGCCTTGTAAGGGGTAGAGAAAGCCTGCCCGCTTGACAGCACATCGCTACGGGATGCACCGTGCACGGTGGTTGTGCAGGGGATGTGGATCAATAGAATGGCTACCCCCAACAAATCGGTTAAATATCTTGGACTCCAACTAAAAACCAAACTAAACTGGAAGCAACACACAGATAACAAAATAATTCAAGCCAAAACAAAATTACTGCAGTCAAAACCATTAATCCACAGAAACAGTTCCATACCGTTCAATTCCGCCGCATTAATATACAAAACAATCATAATACCTCTATTAGTGTACGCCTGTCCAATATGGATTAACGCCTTCAAAACCAACATTAAAAATCTCAAATTATTCAGAATCAGTTCCTTAGAACAATAGCCAACGCCCCATGGTGCATTTCCAATCTCCAACTCCATAAGGAATTTAACCTCGAACCGTTATCCCAGCACATTACTTATCTTTCTACAAACTCTTACTCCAGCTTAACCCAAATTCCCTCTCTGGTGCCTTGCAGACTCGGCAAAAATCCTATCCATCAGACCAGAATTAAAAACAAATGCCCCAATCACCTATTTCTCATCAAATACGCTGAATTGGAGCCTGATTAGAGGATCCATATGGGAACCATCTCCCAATTGTAATAGTTGTAAGTTAATTATAAGTTAGAAAATAAGACATTATTTGTAAAAAAATAAGACATACATTTGTAAAGGTTTTTTTTAAAATAACTAATCTATGTATATATCATCAAAGATCAATAAACTAAAAAAGGAGATTTGGATGGTGACAGCAGAATAGAGGACAGAGAGACAGTGTATTTGATTGGGGTAGAAATGATTTAACAATGTACATATATATTCAAAAATAACATCAATATTACTTTCCCGTATACGTACGTATACACGGAGTGATATACGTAGTATAGGGAAAGTTATGTAATGCTGCGCGAAAAAATGGCCAATTTTCGGCGGAAAAAAATTAATTGCCGGGCCGTGAAAACGAGTAAGTGGATAAAACCAGTTGCTAAATTAAGAAAAAAAATCCTCTATCTCGTGGTGTGGTCAAAATCCATGATTTGTTGCTTCTTTATACTTAAAATTCGATTGACGGCATTCCGTCCGTCTGTCCGTCTGTCCGTCTGTGGTCAACGCTAGCGCCTAAACCGTTCGGTCGATTTTCTTCAAAATTGATATTCCCCAGTCGATCTGATTCTAGTCGAAGCTTTGTGATTTTGAAAAAGATTCTTTAAAATTTGGGGGAACTTTATATGAAGCTCCCCGGGGATTTTCAACATTTTCTCAAAAACGGCTCCAAATTTTTTCTTTAAATTTCTTGTATGAATAGAGAAAAATACACTTTTTAACATGTCATAGGTCCGATTTTCACGTACAGCTCTGAATTTTCGAAAATTGTGAAAGTTTGGATTTTTTTCGGCGTCTTTCTCCAACTACAAAATTAAAGATAGAGATTTTTTCTTCAAATAAAATTTTTTCTGCATATTGAGTTCTTTAATAAAGGTCATGTAAATGTTTTTCACAATTTTGGTAGTTCTCGTGCAATATTGCGTGCAATATGTGCAATTTTAAAAAATTATAAAAACAAAATTTTCTCAAAAACGGCTCCAAATTTTTTCTGTAAACTTTTGGTAGGGATAGTGGTAAATGTACTCTATCAATGACATAAAAGCCATTTTGGTCTATCGGTTGTTTTTTTCAAAAATTACAAAAATGTAAATTTTTTTACTTGTCTCTCGCGTCGTTAATATATCGGCGATTTTTTACATTATTATATTTACGAGTATATATGCTTTAAATAATGTCAAGTAAAGTTTCACGAAAACACTACCGTTTTCTGTGAAAAGTAGCTCAAATTTCGGCATTTTCAGAAATGCTCAAACGTCATTTTCTCGTATATGGCTGCAATTTTTTTCTTGAAACTTTTGTAACGGATAGTGCTAACTACACTCATTAGTATAGCGTGAAGTTTATTTTGAGTTTTTTTGTTTTCTTCAAAAATTATATAAATGTAAATTTTTTGAAAGATCTCTCACATCTTTAATATGCACATTATCCGCAATTTGTAAAGATGATTATATTTGTGAGTGTAAGTGCTTCAAATAACTTCAAATAAAGTATTTTGAAAACTCAAAAATTTTCTGTGAAAATGAGCTTCAAATTTCGCATTTTAAGTAGTGCTAAAACGCCATTTTCTCTTAAACGGCACATAATTTTTAAAAGAAAATTGCCATTTACGGCTAGGTTTTTGTGTTCTTTAATATTCTAAAATTAATGTTTCTGTTCTACCAATAGGAAACCGAAACATTAAGAAAATGACAAAAAAATGTACTTTTGGCGATGATATATGGTAGCTGGCAAGAAAGAGTATGTGGCAATTCCGAATAGCTAGCGAAGACCCAGGAAAATAGAAAACTAACACGGGAAAGTCTGTGCCATTCTGTTTCTGTTTATTGACAAATAAATAAATAGAATAAATACAGTCATGCTTAATTTTTTCAAAATACGAGTCGTTTTTCTTTAATTTTGTGACAAACGTAATAGGCCGCTGTAAATTTATTGCGCTTCGGACAGCTGGATGCGTCGTAAATTAGAATGTGCAATTTTGTATATTATTTCTTTCTTCGTTTCTTACATTCGAACTTTGTTATAGACTTACACATTAATATTTTAGAAATTGTTTATTTTGAAATATTTGAAATAAGTAAAAAGAATTAATAGCTCTCAGAATAGCGACAATGCAGGATCTGCAACAATGGAATTCACTTTGCGCTCGCGAATATCTGTGAATTAGTGTCATTGTTGTGACCTAATGGAGCTGTATGAAAAGGAGTTATAATTGTCTAATTTATGTTGATATTTGCAGGCAAATATTTAGTTTTGCACCAAATGCTGTACCATTTGTAGTGAGTAGAGGATTTGTTGCATGGTTTTAAAATACTCTTCCCTAATCATGGCCCAATGGAAGGTATTTCTATATTTCCAGGGTATCAGGCTTCTTTTTCCAATACAGGGTTACAAAACTTTTGCATTCTATTTTTGTGAAGTTGTAGAATTCACATAGTTCTGACAACACTGCAATGGAAATAGTGAGTTCCAAGCGAAGATGTTTGCAATATTACAGTACTACTTAGCTGTTTCCTCTAATACGGGAAAGTAAGTGCTGTTGTAGCACCACTAGTTTAATAAGAGAAACCATACTGATAAAAAATAATGAAGTGTCACGATTTCATTCGAAGGGTGGGTGCAAAAATCAGTATTCCTGCCTTCCTGCCTGTATCTGTTAAGGTCATTTCTGTACCACGAGACGAAAATCACGCCATAACTGAACATCTGTAAAATTTCAGCAAAGAGATCCAAACGTCTAGGCGTTACCATCCAAATCCGCCTTTGTTTGGTTTCATTATATCTACGGTTGAATTATGTCTCTCAAATGCGGACCACTCCCACTCGGATGAACTGCCGAGCTGCGCCTCTGTGAACATCACGCGCGTGGATAAATGTAGCTTCTAATGAGTCAAATATGCCAAAAATGAGTCAAAATATTACAAACAAATAAATGAGTTTAATTATATTAATCAATATAACACGAGTATCTTCGTTTTCCTCAAAAGTTATGTCTGTGTATGACAGCGAATCTCCCCCAAACCATTTGAAGTCTTACTCATTATCCCTTAGTTCCCAGCCACATTCTTATTGGAACACTGTCTGACTTTCCTCCAGATAAGAGATGTATGCCGTCTTTCTGAAGGGCAAAAGAATTTCTGATTGGCAATCTACGAACCCACAATTCCATGAATTGTTAACTATGTAAAGCGGGACATTTTAAATTAACATTTTTAGTTTTATGAATTTCTTAATTCTCACTCTCAACTACTTTTCTACTTCTTTATTAATTCCATTTGCAAATTCATTATTACGATATTTTCTGCGAACTTGGCGGCTATTAAAAAGTCACAAATGAAACAAAAACTCCATTCATTATTTCTTAAATTATCTTTATTTTATTCAAACATCAATCATTAAATGATTATCTTTCTAATAACAAACCAAAACGAAATATTTAGTACTTCATTAAAATGTAGAAACAAATGTGATTCTCTGGTTATGGATTTTTAGAAATCATTTAGTATAATGTTTACGTTTGATAAATACGTGTATTGGATTGTCAAATATAATTGATATTTTTAAGTTACAATTTCATAATGCGAATAAATTTCATTTCAAAACGATATAAAACGTAAGCTTTCACATGCACAACAATTCAATTATTACAATGCGAGCGGCAATGGATCAAGTAGGAGGCGCCGACCAATCAGCGTCATTCTCCTCTTACTCGGCGTGCGTCAAGAGACATCTCAATTTTTCAGATTTCCCCTCTCCCGTAATCCTGGAGATGCGGGAATTTATTCACGATAGTGGCTTACAATATTACTACAGCCAATTAGTTTTTTGTAGTGAGGTGAATGCCTTTTAACGTAAAGTACATAATACAATTAAACTGTTTCTAACTCACAACTTTATTACAATAGCAGCATTGGGCGTATTATAGTTGTACGAGATCCAGATAAATAAGTTTGAAAAAGTTCTTCCTAATCTTTTTTGATTTTCTATTGTTATTTGCATTTACACTCAGTTTAGGTCGTAAACTTACATCAAATACTGTAGAGACGATAGAGAACACTTTAAACCTTTCTCGTACTACGAATGAGAGACAAGTCCTCACTATCAATCCTAGTGACGTGGAAAATCGGTGACAAATTCAATACGTTAACAATACCTTTCGAATCCCTCTGCGAAACGTAAGTAAACATCTTTTTAAGTAAACTAACAATATTTCAAGCTCATACACTTCGTGCTTATAATCACAATGTTTATGACAGGTCGAGCTACTTGAGTCGCTAATGTCGCTGTGATATAACGTCGTTTCCCATTTTATCACAGTGTGTCCTGTATTGTCTCTATAGTATTTGCTTTATGTACAGAACACATTCACTCACTCACTCAAACAACTAACATTTCACTATACACACACACACACACACAATCTTGATGTTCGCACGATGGCGCCGACATCACTCAAGCGTCCGCGGCGCGGCGCCACGGCGTTTTTCCCTCCAGGAGGGCCCTTTGCGACGGAGCGTGTCTGCGCGCCTCCCACGCGGATCCCAGCTGACATCTCCGGGCGCGCAGAGCCGCAACGTTCGGGGTCTCGGCTTACGATTGCCCCAAATGACAGCCGACAGACTATTGCTGTGTACCTATGGTTACCGGTCAGTAGGTCTAAAGAAATAACGTCTACGTAAATGATGTCGAATATTTGAAATTGACCAAATTTGGTCCATTTCAAACTGTCTGTGTAATAATGTCGACACATCGCGCTACATGAAAACGAGTATAATGCAAGTACGCCTACAAGAAGAAATGTATATTGCCTGAATGTTTACAAGTGAAGGTGTTTGCTTGCCAAAATGAAAATTGCAAATATAAATATAAAAAGTATCTACGTATGAGTGTTTGTTAGACTTATTAGTAAGTGTAATTATAAATACATCTTTAACTCGAAAAATATATTTACAAAATATATTTACAGTAGATGAACAGTACAGAGTTTCATTAAAATCATTCACCAGATTCTTCTACTTCATCTGCTTGCAAATTTCAGCCGATAACTTCGTCCTTTCAAGTAGGCGAGTATTTCATTTCGCTGTCTATAGCGTTTATAGCGCAATGCCATTATTTCAACTTGCTCCATATTGATATATTTTAACAGAATACTCGTTAGACATTTCTGCTAGATTTTTAACTAGTAGACAGCTGATAGCCTTCGTAGTTAGTAGTCATTTTTGTTTGTAGACATTTTAGTTGTGGACGTGGAATGTTTAGCTTAATATAGCTGTATACCACATTTTTATTAAACATTTTTGCCTATTAGACCTTATTACAGTTAGAAATTTTTTCTGACCTACTGATCTTGAAGCATTTCTAGCTCCATAGTTATTGAATTCTTGGAGTTACATCTTTTGTTTAAAAAAATAGCCATTTGTAGATGCGAATATTGATACATTTTTGTTCATATATACGACTGACACATGTGGTTATTCACCTACGTGACTAACGCATTTTGCCCGAGACTTGGACCGGCTGACCGTACCTACGCCTATTTGTAAGGTATAAACAGTTCTCTTAAACTTTCAGCCGTCAGTACATGTGTAGACTAATACTTACTTTAGATATTCATCTCTTTTTTAGTACAGGTTTTGAACCAGAGATAGGGTGGCTGGCTCTTGTTTCGGCCTTTATTAGAATTAAATCTAGGTGAAAAAAGAACGTATATCGTACGAATTTTCTGTCGGCACCTTCCGGACTGTAAACCGAAACGGAGAGAAATGACTATGCGAAAGGAAGGAGGCAGCGCCATTTTGCATAATACTCTTAAGATCTCCATGTTCAAACCATTCTTCATTCCTGCCATTGTGTTCTTCAAAATACATTCCCTCTTTGTGCTCTTTTGACTCTAAAATTCGTTTGTTTCCTTTCTTTCTGATACTCTTTCTTATTTGAATGGCCGATCAAATACATATTTTTTTCATCTACATCTCAAGAAGACAGTTTGCTTTTATAAGGCAACTTACCTTTGATTATTCGATTTTATTAATTTAGGGATGTGTACTTCGAAAAACTAAGCTAAATTAATTGGCTACGTTTTTTAAGAGAAAGAAAATTGTTCGTACCTACGATGTTGTCTCAATTACTGCAAAACGTAGTAAATGAACAAACTGACTTGTTATATCTGTTAGGTTTGCGGCAGGCTTAAATGAAGCATATGTTACGTAATTATAAATAATACATTGGCATACATGTATACTATTTTGTAACACATGACAATATTGTGTAAAACTCACACTAGTCGTTATTAGTTATTGTTAAGTATATTGGTAGACTTATTAAATTCACGCCTACTTCGTTAAATATGTTTGCATACGACATATTCACGATTAACCATGAAGTGTATAAATGATATCGAAAACAGGATCAGAATGACTCAACACACAGTGGAGTGCATAATTTAAGAGCAAAATCTCACCAGACCCGATTCACAACTATTGTCCTTCATGTTGGATGTCCTTCACATTACAAAAAGTGAGATTAAATCTCATTAAGATAAAGGAACATTTGAAAAGTTGTAGCTTTGTGGGTTAAATAAAGACACGTTGGTTGTTTGACCCATGCAGTGTCGTACATTACTACTATTATATTTTTGTAAATTTCGGAAACAACAGTTCCTTCACAGTAATTGCTGAACAAATTAATTTAAACTTACAACATTTTTTGCTCTATTCAATGGAACTGACACACAGTGGGTAAATTGCAGCTCAAAGTCTTCCAAAAAAGATTTTTTAAAGAGACTTTAATACTGTGTGTGTTCGTTAATACTGTGTGTGTAATGAAGTAATGTTCAAAGTGGAGTCCCAATCCACTTTGTAAATGGAATTAAAAATATCTTTATTAAAATGCCAAACTTGCATTACATAAATTCTTCGAATTTCTCACCGATCTATTTGTTATTATCCACATTTATGTCCGTCAGCCCCAAGAAGCATTTGTTAAAACCATCAAAAGTCAAGAGAATCGAAAATATTCAAATTGGAATTTACATGCACAAATTATATAAAAAATGTTAGATTCTGTGGTAAAGTATTAAATCAAAAGATTAGATTAGATTAGATTTATAACTAATTCTGCAATTAAGTTTGAGGACTTGGTAACAGAATACAGTAATTTAACATTACATAACTTAACAATTTTACAAAATTTACAAACTTTACTAGTTAACGTGACCATTTCACCGTGCAAGCTTTTGTAGCACTCCATTTCACCACACTTCACTTCACCGCACTGATGATTACTGAACTGAATGTCGTTCTTACACATTCTTTTTCTTCAACTTCGCAACGCCACTGCACTTCACTGCACGTCACTGCACATAATTAATAATAATAATAAATAATAACAATAATAATAATAATACAACTTACTTTATACAACGGACTAGTAAATTAATAATATTAATCATATTTGTAACACATTTGTACACAAGTCAACATCTAGGAAACTAATTTACTTTTCAATTTACTCAGGCTTGGAGGAAAGGGATCAAAGATTGTCACAGACAAATCGTTCCACTCTTTAATAGTTCGATTCCCGAATGAATATTTGCCAACGTCCGTTTTCTGAGCATAATAAGCATACTAACCATTGTGTGTAGACCAATATCTCAGTAACTTTCCCTCCCTCAATGTGGAGCTATCAGAAACATCGGCTGTGGGGCTCGCCAGGAGGCCAAAACAAGCGAAATCGGCTTACGTGAGATTTGCAAGCAAGGATTAACGAGAATATCGGGGCCATGGGACACCTGCGCACGCTATAGATAAGCAAAGAGTGTTTTACCATTCAGCTAGGGCACTATCCTTCCCTAGAATCTATTTACGGTCATCAGGAAATATATCGAAATAAAGGGGGGTACTTAGCAACTACTTCTTTCATAGTTCATTAGGAGATTTCTTTCACATATGCGTTGACTAGCCGATCGTCAACAGCGTCAATTACGACGTAATGGTAGGCTTTTCTAATTCCGTATTTCGCGCTCAAATCCCAGAAACTTGATGTGGATTTTGCGGTGGGCTAAGTAAGTTCTCGTCACTTTTTCTATAGTCCCTTAGATTTTCCGCTCTCTTTTTTCCACAATTGCTCCATCATTTATCCCATCACCATTAGAATCATTTATACGGATAATTTCTCCACGGACATGGTTTAGAACTTCGACGCACGCTCGTTCTATTTAGGCATGCGAATTATGATTCCGTCTGCCTGCACGAAGACTCCGATTTCCAGCCAAATCAGCAGAGTGGTGCTTGATTAATTATGTTTCTATTTAATGTCTGCAATCATTATATTAACAAAAAGTCCCATTTATTATAGTCAATAGTCAATCAGGTTAAAATTCAGCAAATAAAAATGAGGAAAGTTGGTTTATTTTACTACTAAGTCTTAACATACTTGTTTATAATAAATGAAACATTTTGTAAATACGCTTTATTAATTGTTAACTACACAAGTGGGAAAGCAATTTTTATTATTATTATTGTTATTATTTTCAAAGTATTTATTAGTTTATTTTTACAGTAATATGGTAGAGTTACTTAATATTTGTAAACTTAAATCAGTTTGTACAACATTGTAATTGAACAAATACGTACTCCATTTACTCGACTTTATGATGTCGATTAACGACATAGTTTGAAAACTTAGGGAGCATTTGTACGGCGAAGTGTTACAGCAATCGACAGCACTATTGATCTGCCCATGCACATTTCGAGTTTCGGATAACTTTTGTGCATCTGCGCGTGCGTGGACGATGGAGATAGCAGTCAACTGATATACACAGTGCGGTGGCAAAACACTCCATTGTTTACATACTCCTACAATGTGTACGGTTATACATAGTACTGGCCAGAAAAATGTGAATGCATATTTCTGTAACAGGATACATTTTCCAGGAAGTATTTCATGAGGTGACATTTTCAGTTGGGATCGAACTATATATAAGAATATTATACTTTATACTTTTTTAGAACGTAAATTTCTTCTTGAAATGACGTCTCATTGGATTCTTTGGCTGTGATGCGATCAGTATGCAAAAAATCTTTGGGTTAACTGAGTAAAGTTATAAAACAAATATTTTCATCAGGCGGCGAGGAAGAGTCGTGGCTACAATGTCACCCTGGATCTGTTACCTTTTGGTTAGCCCTCTTTACCAAACTTTCCTTCTTGAGTTACTATTGCCGATCGACCCCAATTGGCTCTCAACTTCATATTGGCAGTTCCCCCTGCCTCACTAACGGGGGAATAGAAGAAGGACATATCCCTCCCATTCCAGTGGCTCTTGTCCCCTGTACCAATCTAGAAACCAGATGAGCTTTGAGCTAGCGATGCTGATACACCCAGGTTAATGGGTAGATGTTCTCAAATATCACTGCTTTCTGGCGTATTCAGGCTGCTTCGGTGGAGTATTACGGCTTTGATGGCGTAACGGTTATCATGTAGGTCTGTTTTATCCATGTTCACAGGTACAAATTTGATCAAAGACAAGAATTTATGAGGTGAAAAAATCCTTCTAACGTCTTCTTCGGATCTGTTATAAATACGTGTTAAGATCCTAAAGTCTCAAAGAAGCCTCAAACTATCTGTATTTTCACGAGGGTTAGAATAATACTAGGAAACCACCCTGGGTTCTGAAAACTGTCTAGCAGTAATGAAGTAAAGAAGGCTGCAAGTGTTCTCTATTTATTAATTTATTTACCATCACAAGTAGGTCTCTCACTCTCAGTTGCTAGGAGCGTAATTCATAATGAGTTTGTTGAAGTAGGCGCTCTTGTGAATAGGGTTTTCAAACCGAGTGATTTAACACTATAAAGTGCTGTGGTGCAAAAGGCTCGCAAATTAATGGCTCTTAAGTGTGACAGTAACGTGCGAGAAATGAA
This sequence comes from Acheta domesticus, assembly GCA_031308135.1. Lineage (NCBI taxonomy): Eukaryota > Metazoa > Arthropoda > Insecta > Orthoptera > Gryllidae > Acheta > Acheta domesticus. Next base: position 13,508,412 of record JAHLJT010002406.1, read on the forward strand.
AGCAAATTAGCCTATATACTTTAAAAACCATGAGCACCGAGAAACGTGCTAGTAGTGTGCTTCTTTTGTATAGAAATTGAAACACGGACTTTATTCTCTGAACGGCTTGTTCTTTCTAGCAATAACAACAAATATTTAGAACTCATCTTAAGAAAAAGATTAGAACTGAAGCATTAATGATTAAATATACTGAGACTATTTGATATAGGAGCACTCTATCACAAATGAATAACGAAACTGCACAAGTTTACTTACGTCTCCTAGCACGTGGGTTCCAAAGGCATACAGTTACATAAATCGCTGTCTGAACCGAACACAGCAGCGTCACAGTTTGTGAAATCATGAAATTAAGAGCAGAAATGTAATTAATGCTACCACAGTTCGTCAGAAGGCAGAAACGGGTAAAAGAACGAATTGCGAATGTAAAACCCCGTGACAACAAAGTAATTATCTCTGAAAACAAAAGTGAAGAAAAGTAATTGCTCATGAAATGAAACCTGAATTACTAAACAGACATCTGTATTCACATCAGTGTACTCAAAAACCCCAAAATAACTTTGACAAGTTGTTACTCTGCGTCCTTTTGTACACTTTGCGTCACCTCTACGCAAATTACCTACGAACAGAGCCGACTCATAAAACAGGTATTCCGTACTTCAAACAAACTCACCCCTGGGAACTCACTCTCCCTCTCCTGAACTTCCAGCGCCATTGCTTTACTGCCCAGTCGATTTTACAAGCTGACTCATCCTGGAGCGGTCACTACACTCCAATAAAACTTTCCACGAAAACTGTTTTCGGAAGATTCGCTTTATTTCTTAAGTCATCATTGAGCATCGTTTGGTGCATAAAAACCATCAATACGATGGGAAAGTGAAAAGCAGAATATTAGATAAGGAAGACATAAATTGAAATTCTATAGCTATATAACCTTGTAAATACCTATACTTATACGAATATATAAGTAAAAAACGAATACAACTTCATTGCTTCTGTGCCCAAGGTTTGCGGCTAATCAGATGACACATAGTGTCAATAACCGCATGTCAAGAGTGCTAAAGGACAGAAGAGTGCAGTCGATTTCTCAATTTTTGAAGGGCATTAACCTGTACAGTGAAATATAAGAGAAATATATAAACTTATTATTAATGTGATGTGAATGTTCCCATTATAAGTGTCATAATATTACACGAATATTAATGTATTAATGTATATATTATTGAAATGTTAATGTTATTGTGTAAATTTCGCTAATAATCTTTTGTAGTTGATGCGACATAAAATAAAAACTTCACAGCTAATTTGTCAGTTTTGTGGCTTGACATTTTTGTGTATATTATGAATACTCATGTTCATCTAGTCAACACTTTTCCACGTGTCCAGAAAAGAAGCGTGGCAAGACAGAAGAAAAGATGATGCAGTGAGATACAGTGTATAGCATGAACAAGATGGATACAAGTAGCTCAAGATAGGTTATGGTGAAATATAAAAGGAGAAGAATTCTAATTACAAAATAGGTCATGAGAAGTAAGTGCTTTCTTGACAGTTATTAAGAAAGAACGACCTGTAAAAATAGTTATTTACGCTCATGTTTAAGATTAGTAATTTGTAGTCTATGATAGTATGAAGAATCATTGTAGGCTAACATACGGCTGGACTGGCTAAAATACATAAATAACTGTGATAGGGCAAAGAATCTGTGAACAGTTCAAGTGTATATGTGTATAAACTATGCTTAAGGTTTTAATGAAATGATACCAACTATTAGCATCAGAAGTGACTGATCATCAGAAATGACGAATCATCAGGAGTGGCTGATCTGTCGCATGCGCTACAGCTGTCCCTGATTCTTCTGGAGGTCTTTGCCCGTGAGCGATTGAATGGGCTATAAAAATTAATAAACTCTTGAAAACAATATAACATGTAGGATAGTAGGTAAAGAAGAGCTATTTTGAAATTATATACCTATGCGACCTTACAAATACCAACACTTTTCAGGCCCTCGGTGGCTCGTTGATTAGCGTGCTTCCTTTCTACGGCACAACCCCGGGTTCGATTCCCGGTCGGGGCAAAAATTAACTGTGCGCTTCCCTTGGAATGTCCCAGTATCGGTTGCTGTGTGACGATGAGAAAGCTCACTTCTCAGGCTGAGAAGACCAGAGATACGACCTAGGGATGACTATGTGCTAACCACACGTACCCCTTAACCCATGGCGGCAAAGCCGGGACGTCGTTCGTAGGCCTTAGCTCATAAAGAGCTGTTTTACCAAAGTACATACATACGTATACTTTCATATACCTACATAATGAACAAACATAACTTCATAGTTAATTTTTTTAATTAAGTGGTTACATCGTTTTGTGAAAATTACTAAACAATACGCTATTCTTGACTTCTAAAAGTGCATCCGTTCATCCACGTATTGAAAATTAAAAATTCACATTGTGATTTCGCAATTTCTTTGAAGTAAGGGCACTTTCACGTGGTGAGCGAAGGCAAACCACCACGAATACCATAATATTGATGGGCAAAGTGATATTTCACCGTTCTATCCTGCGCGGAGGCGATTACAATGAAATCAATTACATCTAAAGGTAATCAATCAACTATGGTCAATCAATTACATCAAAAGGCAAAGAACTTTATATATTGGCCGATTTTCCAGCTATATTTAGGAAATGTTTACTAGTGAAAATTGTTTTATAAACATATTTCTTCACCTAACTCAAAAGTAGCTGTATTTGCATATGTGACCTTTATATGTTCATCGACGTTATAAATCATTCATGAAATGTCTTATTTCTCAAGACAGACAAAAATCAGTTTTCAGCACAAGATCAGCAAAATCAGTGACTCAAGAGAGTCGACACAACAAAAACAACAAAACAAACAACAAATTTTGAACTTACTAAAATACGATGTATAAAAATATCATGCATTGAAATAATTATTTTGAACGATGATGAAATCTTTTAAACTTTTATCTCAGCAATAAACGCATATTCAGATATTCCTAAACAGTGCCTCTAAGTAAATTACGGAATTACTTATTTCTGAGTGCCATATTTATACCACAGAGAAGTTCGAAATAACATGAATACGCATTTAAAATATTTCTTCAGGCCTCTCCTTGATATCTGGCTTTAAAACAAACTTCTCGAAAGCACTCTCACATAGCAAGCGCCTCCTTGCGCCACAGTGACTGTGCCAAATTCTCAGACGACCGCATTACCCCACACGTCATACTTCTTCCGTGATTTCTCTTCATTAAAATGTTTCATTAAAACTCAGTTTGAGACACAAGCACGAAACTTTCAATTACCTATGGGATGTGAAATTCCAATACAGTACCTACATAACACAAGATGGCCCTCAGAAAGAGGACTGGAAAGTTTCAAGCGGTGGTTTACTCGTCAAAATTATTGCAGTATCAAAGCAAATCGTGAAATGTCGAATGGGTACTGACTGATATAAGGAGCAAGACAAATACACTCTATCGACTCGTGTAACTTATACTGAATAGATAGGCAATCTTCATGCAATTAAGCACTTCAGAAAATAAGAATACTTGAATTAAGGCTACATAGAAAGGAGGAAACTACACAGAAAGGAACAAAGGACTACATAGAAAGGAACCATGTGTACGCATAGGTATGGCGTACTTCGTAATATTCGGGGGTAGATGTGAGTATCTAGTGTTTCCGGGTATAAGCTTCATCTTAGTGATTTCGCCTAATAATAATAATAATAATAATAATAATAATAATAATAATAATAATAATAATAATAATAAAGTTTTCAAAGTATGGAGAGAGCGGAACCCAGATATGAAAGTTTTCAAGGTATAGAGAGAGCGGAACCCAGATATGAGACCTACCCTAGACTCAAAGAAGCTTGCCAGTCAACGACGATAAGTGGAAAATTCACATCAGAACAACTTGCTGACATTGAGAGAAATGCGGAGTATGTACTTCGCTCGAACAACCCACATGACGAACATGTAGAACTTGAAAATGATGATCCCGTAGAAGGTTCATCTCTTTCCAGTGAAACACACGTCAGTGGTGAAAATTCATCTGGCAATGAATTACACGATAAGGACATAACGCGAAATCTCTTTCGGCGCGAGATAGAAAGAGATAGTCAACTTCCGTTTGAATCTCGCGAGCCGTTGAGGAGAATATACGAAACTGCCAAAGCTAAAAAAGTGATAGAAACAGTGAATTCCGCCTTAAATGAGGTGGTGGAGACCCCAGGCAAAGATCTAGATATTACTGAAATCAATCACATCATATATGCAACTGGATATCTAGTATCTCAGATAATTTTGGGGCCAGCCAAGAACACCGACGGCCGACAGCAAAACAGAGTAAACAGCTCTGTACCCCCATGGATGAACAGAATTAGGAAACGGATAGCCGACACCCGGCGCGAAATATCACTCTTAGCTGAGGCATCTTCTAAATCAATGTACACCTCTAAAGTTCAACGAAAAATATTCAATGTTGAACAAAAATACCAAATTGAAAATGACACCAGCAGGCTAATGGTAATTGAAAAGCTAAAAGAGAAAATTCAAGCATGGGCTCAAAGAATTAGATGTTACAAACGTAGAATAGATTTCCGTGTACAGAACCGGTTGTTTGAAACAGACGCGAAGAGATTCTATCGCAATCTGACTCAAAAACCGAATGGCAAAGCTGTCACTCCTTCAAAAGAAGACGTCGAAGCGTTTTGGGCAGGAATCTGGGAGGAGAGCAGATCCTACAACAAAGACGCATCTTGGCTTCAATCTGAAGTTGATGCTGCTGATGAACTTGTAGAAACAGTGGAAGATGCTCACCAATTCTCGGAAGAGGACCTCTTCCAAGCAATTAAGAACATGGGAAACTGGAAGTCCCCCGGGATTGATAAGATCCAGATTTATTGGATTAAGAAATTAACAGCAATACATTCTCATCTAGCAAAGGCTGTTAATAAAATTTTTGAAAATCCAAAGGAAATCCCGGAATGGCTCACACGCGGCATCACGTATTTGCTACCCAAAGCGGGATACAGCTCTTTGGCGAAGAACTACAGGCCAATTACTTGTCTGCCAGTACTGTACAAAGTTATAACTTCAGCCATAGCTGACAAAATGTACAGACATCAAGATAAGAATCATCTAATGCCAGCTGAACAAAAAGGATGTCGTAAAGGCTCTTATGGCTGTAAGGAAATCTTACTCCTGAATAAAGTCATCTTGAATGATGTAAAGAAACGCAAACGTAATTTGAGCATGGCTTGGATTGACTACCAGAAGGCCTTTGATAGTGTACCACACGACTGGATTTTGAAGACCATGGAGATCTATCGATTTCATCCTAGACTTATTGAATTTTGCAAGGCTAGTATGAAGTCGTGGAGTACCAGGTTACTAATCCACAGCGGAAAGGAAGCAGTAGAAACCAGAAGTATTCAGATTAACAGGGGTATTTTTCAAGGAGATTCACTATCCCCTCTGCTGTTTTGCATTAGTTTGATCCCACTATCGAGACAGTTGTCGCAAGCTGACTTCGGGTTTAAGCTCCATGGTGATGAAAGGCCAGTATCACATTTGTTTTTCATGGATGATCTGAAAGTGTTTGCTAAGAATGAAGCAATTCTCTCCCAAATGCTGTCTGTCGTGAATGACTTTAGCAATGACATCTGCATGAAGTTTGGTCTTGACAAGTGTGCAAAAATCAATTTAAAAAGAGGGAAACTCACAACGTCTGAGAACATTGAAATTGATACGCACACTGTGATTCAAGATCTTGAGCCAGGTAAAACATACAAATATCTGGGCATTGAATAATGTGAAACCATCTCGAATGACAAAATGAAAGAGAGAATTCGTAGGGAATATTATAGGAGAGTGAGACTGGTCCTGCAGTCCGCTCTGAATTCCAGGAATAAAATATATGCAATAGGTAGTTTGGCGGTACCTGTAGCCGAATACAGTTTTGGACTAGTGGACTGGACTGAGCAAGAAATTCGCACCATGGATCGAAAAACCAGAAAACTGCTAACAATGCATCATGTTGCCCACCCTCGAGCTGATATACATGGACTTTATGTGTCACGTAAGGAAGGAGGAAGAGGCCTCAGACAAATTGAAGCCTCCTGGCACAACGCAATAGTCGGGATGGGAAAGCATGTAGTCAGCCATCAAGATGACCCTCTAATGAGGCAGGTCATGAAATCTGACCGAAGAATGGGAAACAGAGGCATTGTTAGTGTAGCTAGAAGCATAGCGAAGAAAACTAGGCAAGACACGTCGAATAACACAGACACTGAACTTCTGATGCTGCTAAACATGAAGTGTGAAACACAAAAAATGTTAAAGAAATCGTGGAGAGACAAACCACTCCACGGACAATACCTGAAAAGAATGGACAAGGTGCAGATCAATAAAGATCTATCATTTATGTGGCTTAAAAGGGGAAGAATGAAGCCAGAATCGGAAGCACTTGTAATAGCTGCCCAAGATCAGGCCTTGAGAACACGACATTATGATAAAGCGGTTCTCAAAATTTACCAAAATGATAAATGCCGCATTTGCCTGGAGCAAGTAGAAACCATTGATCATATTGTCTCAGCTTGTCCAATCCTAGCAAAGACCGAATACCTGAAAAGACATGACAGGGTGTGTAGCTACCTCCACTGGCAGATCTGTACCTCCCTCGAAGTTCCAAACACATGCCCCAAGTGGTACGAACACTCACCAAAACCGGTGACGTCTGTTGGATTGTGTACGATATTGTACGACCAACAAATTCAAACTGATCGCACGATAGCGGCAAACAAACCGGATATAGTTATCCGGGATTTGGCGAAAAAATCGTGTTTACTTATCGATGTTGCTGTACCTTGCGATCAAAACGTAGTTACCAAGGAGGCAGAGAAACGTCTTAAATACAAGAGTTTGGAAATAGAGATCAGCCGAATGTGGGGCGTATAAGCACAGGTCGTCCCGATAGTTATCGAAGCTCTGGGATTCGTTCCGCAAAATTTGAGTAAGAACTTGTCTAAACTCCCAGGTAATTCAAAAGACTGGGAAGTGCAGGAAATTGCTTTATTTGGAACAGCCCACATTTTGCGTAAAGTATTGTAGAGGCACTGATAGTCATCGGATCTGCTCCTTAGGTAGCTGGTTGCAACCTGGAGTAGATTTTATATTCAGCCGACTCGTAACATCTTTAGTCGTGATGTAATGGAATAATAATAATAATAATAATAATAATAATAATAATAAACGTATCTATGACGGTTCCGATAGCTGAGATTGCTACGACTGTAGTGCCGTGGACGGAAGGATCGCGGGTTCAAGTTCCGCCTCGGTCGTGGCTGTATTTCTGTATGTCTGTATGTGTGTGTTGTCGTTTCACCCTCGTATCATTATCATTTAATTTTCTATTTCTTCAAGGCTAACAACCCAGGGGTTTAAAATCGAACCCAGCTAACTGCTGATCCCTTGATAAAAATTACATGCACTTGCTCCAAGATAATGATACTGAGCTCCGGTAAATGCAAGGTGCATGCACACGTGGTCCAAGTCGGCCTATTCGCGGGCAAAAAAGAGACTCCTTCTATAAGCTTGTAAGGTACCGGAGCATTCGCGGTACCACATCTTTCCGCAACCCGTAGAACTCCGAACATTCTGACGAGGTAACTCCTGAGCCATCTGTCCTGTAAATATTTTATTGCCTGAGGTAGCCCGTGATCTCGAGGCGTGTATCTCTTAGGGATAAGTCACTTCCTCGGTAAGCATAAGATCTCCACGACACAATGGTTCCCAGAACGGCCAAGGGATTGAGACAGGATTAAGGTATCGAGGTGGTACACAAATGATTAGGAATGCCCTTAGGCCACAAACACAACTGAAAAATTAATGCCGCAGGCGAGATTCGAACTCATAGTTCATGGTATTGGGTGCAGTGCACCAAGTATGTGCTCGCCCCACCTCCCAGTAGACCTTCCAACCATATGTTATAAAATGTCTTCCTTGATCCCCGTTATTGTGAAAAAATAATTGGCAAGACGGTGGGGACTGCCGTATCTTGAAATGCATGCAATGAAGCTCAAAGTGCATTCAGTAGCTTTTGTCTCAATAGCACAAGCTTTTTTTATGAACCTGTTTATTGGTTTTCAGATGGAATGCTTCGTTCAGTATTACGCACTTTACATATGTGTTTTCAGGCTTATGCTAGTTAAAAATCTAAGTTAACTTAATCTAAATATCAACGAGGGTACTCTAGGGAAGAAACTCGAAGTTTTGCTTTATAGTTGGCTACGATTTCGAAAGGGGCTTCAAATGAAAATCTATTTTTTTTATTCATGTGCGGGTTGAGTTTTGGAATAGACTGAAATGGAACGCTGCTAGTTGTCTGTTACGTTGTGGTAGAAGTGGGGTGTCATTAATGGCATAAGCTGTGTGTTTACATTCAGGTACTGCAGACAATAGCCTTCCACGCGCCGTTCACCGCACTGCAATGGAGCGGAGGCTCTCGCATCAAAATAACAAATTACGGCCCTCTCATTAAAAGGACGTGGAACTTTTCTCTTTTCTCCCGGCGGGCGCCTCTCGCTGCCGGTACTGCGTCGATCGTGCTCGCGAACAGAGGAGAAGTTTTCGCTACACGAAACATTGAGAATCTAAACATTTAGCGCGTAATTAAAATCTGAATAATTAGTCACGACAGAGAAATTTAATTCTCCAGAAAAATGAGAAGCAAGGCCCAATGTTTTCTCGTGAAAGTGAAGAGTTCCACATTCATGACATGAATTTTGATGTATAGTATTGAACAGCATTGCATTGCCCACACCATCATGTATTCTAAAAGTAATTATAATAAGTACATGTTCAGTTTCATTTTAATGAACAAGAACTAAGTTGCTTCAGAATTTTAAAAAATATTTTTTAAATGTATTCTGACTACCCAACGTGTTACAGAAAGTAATTTAGAATGCATAGATACAAAATTTTTTTCAACTTTTTCGTTACCAGGGTCGTAAGAGGTAAGAGGTTTTACGTAGAAAATTCGACAGTTTCCAGCACAGAAACGAAGTAAGGGAGGGGAAAGTAATATTACCACATCACACCGAAACTTTAAGAGATAATGTTTTTAAAGATTATAAAGAGACGATTTGATCAAAGTTGCAAATCTCTTCATCTAACACTTTTCTAAATTTGCGGTTGATCTCAGGAAGGGACTAAAATCAAATCGAGTTCAAGACTAGCTAAATCAAATCAAATCGAATTCAACAATTTTATTTTATTGAAGAAATAGTTGATTGTAGACAGACATATTACATCGGCTACTAAGTTTAAAATCAGTAGCCTATCGGCGTTAATATACCAAAGTGACCACTGATGAAACAATAATAGAACTTGAAAGGGGGGTTAGATGGATGTTAACAATGCGGAGAAGAAAGAGGAGATGAAATATATTTTGGAAAAGGTGAGAGTTTTTGAAGACAAAAAGATGGGTGATGTGTTTGAATAACGAACAAGTGAACAATTAAATAAACGAAAAACGAACAATATTTGAGTGGATGAGAAATAAGAGGAAAGAAAACGAATATTTAATATATCAGTGATTTTAACGCAAGACCAGGAAGAGAGGCATGGAGGAAATACCTAGAGTTTCAAAGGATGAAGAAGATAATTGGGATAAGATATTAAAGATGGTAGGAGGAAATGAGGGTAGAAGGTAGGAGGATGGTAGGAGGTAATGAGGAAAGATAGTTGCCTGTTAATGATTGTAAGGAAGGAGATTAATTTGGCGACAAACATTTGTACGAAGAGAAGGAACAGGAGCATTAATAGAATTCATAATAATAGGAGACGCAAAATGACAAAGAAGTGGAATAAATAGTGGAGTTCTATCATGAACAAGATACTATAATTCAGTAAAATATATTGGGAGAGTAAAAGGGAGGAGAGATTGATATGAAGAGAGATAAAGACAGTGAAAAAAATGAATGAAATGGAAGGTAAACTGAAAGAGAAATCATTGGTAGGTTGTGTAGATGCCATAATGCTCAGAACTATTATAGAAGAAAAAAAGGAATTGTGGGTTAAAACGATGAATTGGTAAATTAATTTGGTGACACAGGGAATGTAAGGACACAAATGAAGGAGGAGATTTCAGATAAACTAGAGTGTGCAGAGGTGAGGAATAGTGGAAGTATGATGAGAAGGAAGGAAACATTTTCCACGAGGTAAGCTTAGAGAAAATAAAAAATGGCAGTAATAGGTTTAAAAGTGCGAGAGCAGGTAGATGTGAATGTTGTTTGCTACATTTGAGACTATATTTCGATCATTTATTACAGGTTTTTTAAAATTTTTATATGCGATTTAACACTCCGCCACTCGCGCCGTTGGATAGAGTCAAAAAGAAGTTTCTTTTCCAGTTCAAAAAGGAATGTTAGCCTTCCACGAATAAAAACAATGCTTCTATTCCTCTAACGGTGTCTGAGAAGAGTATCAATAAGGTTTTTATCACTGTTATGCACTGTGTAGCCTACTCTGAAGTAAAATCGTTGTGCCTGTTTGACAGAATCCAACATGCGAGTGCTGACGTATGAAATGGTGTTCTTGAATACTTAATCAAAAATATATTTTTCTGTAATATGAGAGATTTTAATATTTCAAATGTAGTTTTTATGAGTTTCTCTTCGTAACTGAGCAAAACCGTAAATATTAGAAGTTGTAGAAAATTAAATAATCGGGTGTTTGACGGAGTCCAACGCGCTAGCACTCGTGTTACGAATAGCCGCGCCAGTGACGGAAATATTATAACAGAAGCTTCAAATATGTTTTGTAATTATTTAATGTTTTTTCCATAGTGTATTAAATTGTATTATAAGCACGGGTAAATAAGAAAAGTATGTTAATGATATTACGAAAGAAAGAAAACTTCATAATGAGAGTGTTGGATGGAGTTCAACGCGCGAGTACTCGTGTTACGAATGGCCGCGCGAGTGATGAAATGTTAAAAAACAAAAACAAAAAACACTGAATGCAGTTGCAATCGATGGGTATTGCAAAATAATGTTAAATATCAACACTCAACACAAAATGCATTCACACTTCCAACTCGTTTATTAAGCCCTGTAAAATCCTTGAAAATAAGTTTTAATACAAGAAATAAACCAATCCCACTTCAAAAGAAGCCTTTCTATTCAATGAAAGCAGAGAAAATGTCAAGTAAAGTGTATGGCAAAACCTGATACGTTTTTGACAGCCAATTGTTTTTTATCTGTTTACGGCTTGTTAACATACATCAATTCCTTAATATTTGTAACAGGTTAGGAAACGTGACAATTTTGTACGATTTATCAGAGTTTACAGACACAAACTTCTACAAAATATGTCACAGCTGGATAGGGAGGAGCCCTGCAGAGATTTATCTAACAGATGTACGATTTAAAATGAATTTTGCAGAATATTCTATGAAGTAATAATCAGGTGCGCGTGCAATTCACAGAACACATTTCGCTATGTGAGAATCAAGTAATTTCCCAATTTAGCTTCGCATACGTAATTGCGCTGTTAGTTCTAGTCGTGAGGAGGACGAAGTTTTGTTGTTCAGTTGATTGAGTCGACGTCGTCTATGCCTTAACTACGATTTTCGTAACTTTGTCCCTGACAGGAATCAGCTGTTTCGCTGCCATCCAATCATGAGCTTATAATTCGCGATAGTGACGTCACTATGGGGACGTTCAAGCTCCCGATTGGATGAAACCGTAAACAGCTGATTTCTGTCAGGGACAAAGTTACGAAAATCGCTGTATAAATGACATAGAAAAGGCCACCTGTTCTGCTTGAGCATTCCCATGGGGTTTCTTCAGTTCCAAGTGGATACCGGAGCAGTACCTAACCATTCCTTTCTCATTCTGTAAGGACCGGGTGATGGGATAATCCCCACCCCATATCACGGCCGCAGAATAAGATCCTATCTTACTTTGCATACTTAGCATATATTACAGGAGAGCATCTAGAAAGATTGTTTCACATTTGAGAGATGTTAAACAATTTTACCGAAAATGCTATTTTATATTATTCATTGAAAGTTTTCCGTAAGTTTAATTTGAAAACTATTTTATTTATTATAGATGTGACAGTAAAGAATGTAAACATTTTAAAACATCATTGTCATAAAAAGTGTCAGTGTTATCATTTTATATGTTATAAGATCTTGAAATGATCTGTTGGTTTATGTATGTAGGTGAGAGGTCAGAACCCGACCAGAGCCGTGGCGCCAAGAAAGAGAGAGGGAGGAAGAGAGAGGGTGAAAGAGGAGAGTGACGAGGGATGAAAGAAAAGGAACAGAGGGGAAAGATGCAAACGAGAAGTCGAGAGAGAGAGAAGGAGAGAGACAGCGAGAGAAAGAGAGAGTGGGAGAGAGAGAGAATGGCATAGGACGGAGACAGTCAAAAGACATGGAGAGAGAAACAGAAACCACAGCGTTGCATGTTAGACCGTCCCTGACAGCACGGTCGCAGAGATGCTGGTGATAACATCGTTCCAGTGCGCTGGCTTCTAGTTCCTGACCCAACTGCATGGGTCCCTCTGAGGGCCATGACCTGCTGGTGCCGAACGGCCTTGCATTCTTCGACCGCAACATATGCAACGGCGAGGATTCACGGTTGGCAACCTGGCTAGGATAATGAAGAGAAACAGACGGCGCACGTTGACCTTGCCAGGACAATCACCTCTGCCTCCGCGGCCACGCCTTATCAATTGTATCGGTGTTCATTAATAATCCTGACGCTGCTGGTGAGATGAAACAGGAAATGTATTATAACATCGGCTGCAGCTGAGACTTAATATGCTATGCCACCATTTATAGAATGTTTATTGTAAGGGAAAATATTTGTTTTTGTTTTCCAAATTCAAACAGATGTTAACTAATTAGGTCTGAGACACAAATATACCGTCCTAATTCTTAACTTTAAAAAACATAGACGGCAAGATTGAAGAAATTCAGAATGTTACATTTCTGATGAAGGTAGAGACAATAAATTTAAATACTCAAGAGGCGATAATTAAGGCGAAAAAACAACATATGTGATAATTTTAATAGAAATCCTCTTTTGATTATTAATTTGCTCATATATTTGAAAACCAACGAAAAACGCACTTTTATCTGAAAAGATTATTGTTTAGAGATCATTAGGTATATAATGCAAGCATTATATTTCTTTGTTTTCATTGTAGCATATTTGCTTCGAGAGCCTAAAACCATCACCATCAAAATTAAATTGAAAAGTTGGAATGTTTGATTTGAAATATTGAATAGTTTCCCCAATATTCATCAACGATTATCATGTAAAATATTGGAAATTCTAATTCGAAATAGGGAACACACCAAACCTTTCTGTAAGACATTTCAATTAATTTTCAGCACTCATGCCTTGAAAATAGAATTTACTTTCACTGTTTATTGGTTGGAAAGTGTTAGTTATCTGTACATGAAAGAAGTGACGATATAAAGCAACTTGGAGCTGCAAAAGAAACAAAACACTGGACCGGTATGAATAAACATGACTGCCGCCTCGAATTTTGAGAATGATCCAAAAAGTACATTCTTGAAAGTTTTCATGAAGTGTACGCAATTCGTGCGAAAGTTTCTCTGGCGTTCTCACTTCCAAATACTGGACTCGGCTCCTATTTTTGTCTGGACCGTCAATATTTCATTCGTACGCCAAAGACGTTTGAGCGAAAACTTCTACATTTCAAATGTTGCAAACATCGCTTTGTTGGCACTTTCATTCAGCCTTCAACTGTGCAATAAAAGGGTGTGCTGGGATCCTTCAACTGTGCAAGGGATTTCAGAGCGGAAGGAAGTGTGTAGATAATAATTCCCCTCATATGCCAGACAATTGTTTTCTGTTTCTTTTTACGAAAATAAATCAAATCAAATAGTTCAAATTTAATTAAAGACTCACACTTTTCTGTACCAGTTGCGTAAATAACTACTGTATTAGTTTGATTTCCATTGTCCAAGTTCCACTACCTGGGTTCCACAGTGCAGCAGGGGGTCTGCGAGGCGCGGGCGTGCAGGCAGAGTCATCAGCAGGGGCTTCTGCACCTAACGAGATCGCGGGAGACCGCTGGCGAGCTAAGACTCTCCTGCGTGTTTACGCAAGCGCCGACACCTCCCCCCCCGGCATGTGCTAGCACATGGCTTCCAACACCTATGTTCGCGATGATGAAATGTAAGATCTGAATTTAGTGTAGAACACATTTTTATAGTGGAAGATTATTGCCATATAGATCCATAAAGATGTCCACAAGATTTCTACGGTAACCACCATTCCTTTAAATATAACACAAAATGTAACAATATTCTCAGTCGTGATGTACTCAGAATATGCATTAAATTTTATTATTTAAGACAAATGTAAAAAAATCAGATGCTTCTTTTGTATCTTCCGGGATGTACATTTTCGAAAAAGTAATAAGAAAAATGTCAATTTTCATAAAACTTCGTCTCCTCTTCCTATATAAAATGATAGAAAATTTGATATTTTGAACACTTATTATGCTAGATTTATCTATTAAGTAGAAAAATTGCAAGAAATGTTGGGTACAAAATGCTAGTTTTTAAGATAAAGGATAAGTACGCGTTAAACTCTCAAGCGCTAGCACAACCAACCCATCAAATGATTACTAATCGAAACCATTTGCTACTCTTGAGTTCTCTTTCCCAACACTTATACCACCAAATCAGATCATTGAAAAGTAGCTCTTTTAAAATATAGACTATTTTCCCTTTCATCAGCATGATTAATTTTCCAAATCTGTTGACATATATAGTCATTTTTTTTAATTATGCTTTATTTAAAAGGTCGCATGAACTACTAGGTCATTAGCGACCACATTCAAAATACAGTATATACAATGTACATGAGAGCATACAACAAAATTTAAGATTAAAGCGCAAATACATAATTTGTCAATATAAGTGTAAATTTACATGACGGCAATTTACAATCACATTCAACAGCAACAGAATATAAACAGAAAAAGAAAAAAAATCAAAATACATGTGCATCGTCAAAATACATGTTAGGCATTAGTAATAAATTATTTGATATAACATTGTGACAATATTGGTGTTTAACAGATTTTTGGTTTCTTACAGTTTATTGATAAGGTTAATTTCCTTTAAAAATTTAAAGACATTTTGAATGTGGTATTTGTCGTTAAGGATTTCAGGGAGAGTGAGAGGTATTGCATATTTTTTGCGGATATCTGTGTAAATGGTACAGAACAATAATATGTGTGGTATAGAAAGGGCAGATTGACATTGGTCACAATTTTTTTGCATTTCTTTTGTTAGTAGATGCTGATGGGTAAGTTTGGAATGGCCAATTCTTAAACGGGTGAGCACAGTTTGATATTTTCTCTCGTGAAGGTAAGGGAGTTGGTCATCGAAGATACTTTTCCTGATCTGATGTAGTGAGTTTGGTGATCTTGTCCATTCAGTATTCCAAAGATCCTTGTTTCTTTGATGAAGTTCTTTTTTTATGTCATTGTGGGAAACTGGATGCTCTTCCAAAGGTGAATTAATAGAGTCTTTTTCTGCTTCATCAACTAATACATTACCGGCAATACCTCGGTGCGATGGTATCCAAATGAAAATTATTTCCTTGTTGATGTGTAATAAGTCATAATATAAGTCAGCTATTTCATTTACTATAGGTTCCTGGTTTTCAGAATTACTTAAACTTACTATCACACTTTTGGAATCTGTAAAGATAACAAATTTGTCTTCGGTTTGTTCTTGAATATATTTTAAGGCGAGAAGAATGGCGTATGCTTCACAATAAAAAATAGAGCAATAATCATTTAGCCTTGATTGTAATAGTGTCTCTTTGATTTGTACAGCACAGCCAGCTCCGATCTCTTTACGGGAGCCATCGGTGAAGATGTGTGTATATCCAATGTATTTGTTATAGATTTCGTTGAAGTAATCCTGGTAAATTAACGTATTAGTTTCCTTTTTTCGAAGATCATTAAGGCTGATGTTGATATTTATTAGGGAAGGAATCCATGGAGGTCGTTTTTTAATCATGGTAGTTCGAACAGTAGGAAATGTGAAGTGAATTTCTTCAAGATACTGGTTCAGGAGATAATAAACTGGTTTCGGAGCATACTTTTTTTGTGTGTACTTATCGTAATATTTTCTGGAGAAAACATTCTTATAAGCAGGATTATTAGGAGTGGATGACATTTTACTGGCGTATGAAAATCATAGTTTTCTTCTTCTGATGTGAAGAGGTTCTTCATTGGATTCCACAAGAATACTCGAAATTGGACTCGTTCGATATGCGCCAATAGCAAATCTTAACCCGGCTGAGTGAACCGGATTAAGACTATTTAATATTGTTGGCTTAGCTGACTGGTAAATAATTGCTCCATAGTCTATCTTAGAACGAATGAGAGCTTTGTATGTTGAAAGTATAACATTTCTGTCGGCTCCCCACGATGCTGATGAAATGGCTTTTATTATATTCATTCTTTGAAGACATTCAGCTTTTAAATTCTTAATATGTGGTATCCATGTTAGTTTACTATCGAATAATATTCCTAGGATTTTGATTAGGCTAGAACATTTAAGTTGTTGTGGTCCTATAGTAAGTTTTAGCTGATCAGATAAATTACCCCTTTTATTGAAGACTATACATTCAGATTTGGTTTTTGAGATCATGAAACCTGTCGTATTGGACTAATGTTGAAGTTCATTTAAAGTGATTTGGAGCAGTTCTTGAGATGTTTTAATATTTTTTCCACTTAATGTTATAGTGATATCATCTGCAAACAAATATACTTTCACTGGTCGATGGATGTGGTTCGTGATATCATTTATGGCAATCAAGAATAGTAGTACACTAAGCACAGATCCTTGAGGCACTCCGTTATTTATTGTATATTTGTTTGATAAAATATTATTGAATTTAACTTGTAAAGATCTATTCTTCATGAACTGGGTTATGAAAATTAGTATTTGGCCATCTATCCCCATTTCGTGGAGAATTTTGATGATTCGATCTCTCCATACCATGTCATATGCCTTTTCCATATCTAAACTAACAGTCACAAGATGTTGGTCTGTTATAAAGGCATCACAAATGACACTATGGATGTTTACTAGATGGTCAGTTGTAGACCGGTTTCGTCTGAAACCACTTTGGAATGGTGAAATGTTATTATAATATTGGAGGTACCAATTAAGTCGTCTACTGACAATTTTTTCCAGTAATTTGCAGAGGGTGGACGTTAGGGAAATAGGTCTGTAATTATTCGGGTTAGTTGGATCTTTGTTAGGTTTAAGAATCGGGATAACTATAGATTCCCTCTGAAGAAAACCCAACCAATCTTTTTCAACTTGCAGTGGACTAAACGACTAGCTGGAAGTTCTCCTTTCTTCTCTTAGCTCATTTATAAATTATGACTCTTCTTTTTAAATATAATTTATTATGGCTAAGTAGAAAACTTTACAAAGCATGCGTGTGCTTTATTAAATTAACAAATTGAGTCTGCACTCATACATGGCAAAAAAACAAGTAATAATACAATCAATAATTTTTTAAAGGCATGACAACGATTGTCACTTTTTATGCTATGAATCGACACAAATGTTTCACAGAGTATTTAAATGGCAACTGCACCTTATCAAAAACAATTTAATGCATGGTTTTGGTTTTTAACATAACTCCCCCTAAATTTTCGGAGGTAACGACTGAAAATTTACATTTATACTAACACAAAATTTAATTCTGTATATAAAATATATGATAATTACATTAAAAGAACAAGATTAATATCATACATAATGAAAATTGATCCGCCATAAACAAATCAATACATAAAGCTTTGGAAAAAGTCAATATTTCGAATTCAATTTACTCCGAGATTATGTGCCTTCTCGGACAGCAATAATTGCGAGGTTTATACCAAACCCACAAAACCAAATTGACAAAAATGCCAAATGATAATAACAGAAATGAGCTGCCTTACAATAGGTCAAACTCACATATTAAACTTTGGGGCATTTTTGCCTCTCAAAGCAAGTATTTAGGCATTCATATCGATTGCACAATACATTAAAAATAAATTCTTAGTTTGTAATATCAATGTGACCATCTTAGAATATTCGAAATCTCAATTTCGAACAAGGATATTTCAGTAAATCATTTACGGTTATGTTAAAGTTTTAAATCTTTTTACAATTAATTTAATTTTATCAAGCCAATTTAAAGATACTGACGATAAAAAGGTAGGATCATGCGACCACAGCTCTTGTTTTAACAATAAAAGAGGCTTTACAACCCTGGAAATTAAATCAGATGAATTAACTTGGGATTGTACGTACCTCAAAGTGCAATCTTCAGTCATATTTAAAATTTCTAAAACTCGATTTCGAACAAACATATTTGCCTTTTTTGGTGGACTTCTTAACCAAGCTAAGACCACTTGTGAATCAGTCCATAAATTGATTCGATCTCTTGTCACAAAATTTGTAACATGTTGATCTTTCTTTAAAGCTCCTATAGTCTTGTCCATGTGTTTCGCTAATAACAAATCTGAACATAGCTCAAGTCTAGGTATGGTAATAGCAAGATCACTCTCCTTTTTTGACTTTAATACCGCACGTGGAGCAACCCTTGTTTTCGCACATAATAATCTACAATTGACATAATTAAAATTGTTATATGTTCTAATGTATGTACAAGCTTCATAAGCAAATTGACTACTGTCACAGAAACCATGTATCTCCAAAATGGAAGTACCTAACATTGATATAACCCGTGGAATAGTGATGTCAGTAATTAGTGGTAAACAATTACAAATGCTTAACCAATTAGAATTGATGTGCTCAGGAAGATTTTCGTTCCACTTAAGAGAGCATTCCCACAGTTTTTGAGATATTTTCCATAATATTACTACTGGGGAAATTAATTCAAAAGGATCAAAGATTCTAGAAATGTAAGATTATAATTTTCTTTTTGAAATAATGGGTTTATCTTTTGCTTCAATTAAAGCGAGAGACAACATGATTTTAAAAACATCAACATGGGGATCCCACAACAAACCTAAAGTTTTAATACATTGAGATAATGGATCATTAAAGTGTACTAATTTGCCTGCTTCTCTAATCTCCTCAGGGATAATATTTAGAAGTGATATTGAATTGGTGGACCATTTTCTAAGTTTAAATCCACCTTTTAATACTAGTTTGGATGTTTGAGAATAAATATCAAATGCTTCTTCCTCATCTTTACATGATTTGATGAAGTCATCCACATAAAAATCAGTGGGTAACGCTAACTTTCCCAATGGGAACTCATCACCTTCATCGCTAGCCAGGCGCACGAGAGTCTGAGTGGCCAAATATGAAGCTGATGCTGTACCGTTAGTGACTGTTGTGAGAGCCCATTCATCAATATTAGCAGTGGGATCATCACGCCATAAGATGCATTGCAATTTTTGGCTTAAAGGAGGAACATTAATTTGCCAATACATTTTCTTAAGATCACCTGTTATAGCGATAGGATGTAATCTAAATCTAACAAGTATAGAGAATAAATCATCTTGCAAAACAGGACCTGTAGCAAGAATGTCAATTAATGATATCCCTGAAGAAGTATTAGCTGAAGCATCAAAAATACATCGCGTTTTAGTTGTAGACGAATCCATTTTCAATACAGGAAAATGGGGCAAAAAGTTTCTATCATCATTCATTTCATTAGTTAATTTTCTCATGTGTCCTAATTTCTGATATTCGAACATGAATGCACGATGGTTTGAGGATAATTCAGAATCAGCACTTAATCTTCTTTCTAAGGACAGTAATCTATTTTTTGCTTGCCATTTGGATTTTCCTAAAGCTGGTGCATTAGGTAATACAGGCAATTTTACACAATACCTACCCGAGTTATCACGAGTAACATTTTCATTAAAATGCTTAACACAAAAATCATTTTCACTGAAGTCATTTTCATGCTCTATATCCAAAAATCTTTTTAATTGATTTGGTAAATCGAATCTTTTGCAATTATAAGAACAAACCTTAAAATTATCAGCACAAGAATTGTATGGAATTGGACCAGAGACTATCCAACCTAAAAGAGTCTGTTGTAAAAACGGAAATTGATTGTTTTGTGGATAATATTTACCTTGAGCATGCACTTCAAACATTACACTCGCTCCTAGTAATAAATCATTGCACTTGGGTTTATTAAATTTACTATCCGCTAGGAATATGTCTTGAGGAATTCCCCAATTTGATATAGAAAAAGATTCATTTATGACATTACATAATTTGGGAACAATAATGAATACAACTTGCTTACTCCAAAGTCCGCAACGAGACTTAATTTCTACCACAACGCTTTCATTAGCAACAAATTCTTCATCGGTTGCACCTGAAATTAATACGTTTACTTTTTTCCTAGGTAATGATAATTTCTTGGCTGCAAACTCCGTTATTAATGATATTTCTGAACCTGAGTCTAATAAGGCGGTTTTAGGTATAAACCTCCCTTTACTGTCAATACAATTGACAATTGCTGTAGGTAATAAAGTAGTTTTAACTTTATTTTCTGGCACAGTATTAAATATGCTGGCAGAAATCGCACGATTAGCTTCTGTAGCTTTACCAATATTTGCCAGCTTAGAAAAATGTAATATTTTATTATGATTTTTATTACATATAGTACATTTTACATCACAAGTGTGCGATGGCGATTTATATTTAAGACATTTGAGACAATGTCCATTTAACCTAACCCAATCAGATTTTTGTTTAGGATTCTATTGAGTAAATTTAGGACATTTTATGTAGGAATGACTTTCCTGACATATGTAACAAGATGGAGACCTTTGAGTTGTAGTTGTTACAGAAAATTTATTTGACGGTACAGTTGTATCGACCATTGCAGCTATGGCGCGTTGTTGCCTTGTTAAAAATTCAATAAGTTCATTATAAGTGGGTGCACAGATATCATTTATATGCAACTCCCAATTTTTTAATAGTTAATTTGGTAAACTCTTTGAAATTAAAGCCACTAATAACAGGTCTTGCAATTCCACATCATGTTTTAAAGCTAATAATGCATTTACATGAGACACGAAATAATCTATAAATTGTCTCAAAGATGATGCTGAGTTATGCATTAAATGTGGAGGATTTAAGATTTTAATAAGGTGCTGTTTTACAATTGTGCGTGGATCATCAAAACGTTTAGTAAGAAGTTTCCACGCAACTTCAAAAATTCTCAGCTGAGACTTCTAAGTTTTCGATAATTAGTTTAGCCTCTCCCTCCAAACTGGTATTCAAATAAATAAATTTATTGATTTCAGATAAATTTGGATTTTCGACAACTAAAGCTTTAAATAAGTCTCTAAAGGCCGGCCACTCAGTTATTTTACCTCCAAAATCAGACAAAGTGATATCTGGTAATTTAAAACCTGTAGAAAAGGCATTGATACCTTGTGTCAGAATTACCGGCTGTGATTCCATTGAATTTCCAGGTGACGATACTTTAAGTGCATTCTTTTTTAAAAAGGATTCAATTTGGAAAGAGAGGGTTTGAAGAGATTCTAAAATATCTTGTTCAGCAATAATGTCATTTTCTTGAATGTCAGTTTCACAAGAAGTCTCTTCAAGCGTATCTATGGCTCTCACAATTATGACATTAATTGCCTGAAATTTTTCCAATGCCTTATCTTCATTTGCATTATTCATTAAATTTTGATATCTAATGTCCAGGTGTCTTGCCGTTTTTAAAGCACTTTGAATTTTTTTCATTTTGTATGTTAGGCTTGTATAATGATATTAAATATAGAGGCTAATTAATTATAATAAATTACTTTAAACAGTTGACTATCTCGGGAAAAGCAGCGAGTCACTCGAAGCCGTTCCAAACCATTATAAATCGTGGCTCTACGAAGACCAACCTTTAGCAGCAGCGAGATTCGACGAAGATCAAATGGGAACGGCCATCTCGGGAAAAACTGGGAGTCACATGAAGCCGTTCCAAATCATTATAACTCGTGGCTATCAAGACTATCCTTGAGCAGCAGCGATATTCGATGAAGACCAAAATTGAATATTTTCCCAATAGTTCTGCGTCCAATTCAGAAGCGGGAAATAAATGATAGGCCGCTTGTCAGTCAGCGACGGGAGTTCCAAATACAAGTTGTGAACTCTCAGTCATGCGGCACCAGAGGACCATGAAGAAAACCCAGCCAATCTTTTTCAACTTACAGTGGACTAAACGACTAGCTGGAAGTTCTCCTTTCTTCTCTTAGCTCATTTATAAATTATGACTTCTTTTTAAATATAATTTATTATGGCTAAGTAGAAAACTTTACAAAGCATGCGTGTGCTTTATTAAATTAACAAATTGAGTCTGCACTCATACACGGCAAAAAACAAGTATTAATACAAGCAATAATTTTTTAAAGGCATGACAACGATTGTCACTTTTTATGCTATGAATCGACACAAATTTTTCACAGAGTATTTAAATGGCAACTGCACCTTATCAAAAACAATTTAATGCATGGTTTTGGTTTTTAACACCCTCCATTTGTCAGGAAATTCTCCAGTGGTTATTATTTCATTGAAGAGTCGAGTTAGATATTCAATAGCATTTGTCGATAGTTCTTTAAGAAAAACATTGTATATTCCATCTGGTCCTGGGCTTGAATTTCTAGTACGAAATAACACAATCTCAACTTCTTGTACTTGTACGGGATAATTTAATGTAGAATTACTTGAGGTATTTTGTTGAATAATTCTATCCATTGTTAAATTCGAATTAGATTTGTATATTTGGAATTCATTGTTAAAGTTACTGTCACTTGAATTATTAGCAAATTTAGAAGCCAGAATGATTGCAATTTCTTCGTTAGAAGAGGTTATTCGGTCGTTGTGTACCATAAATTTAGGTTGAAAGTTCTGCTTGTAGCAACCATTTATAGCTTTGATTTTTTTCCAATTGTCTGCTGGGTTAGAGAAGCAATTTATTGATGAGATGGAAGTCAATCCAACACTGCCTTTTATTTTCTTTGTATATTCGTCTTGCTTTTGCTCGTGTTCTTTTATATTCAATATGATTTTCTATGGTTGGATGCCTCTTGTATTTATTGAATGAGTGTCTGTATAATGTATGAGCATTTTTGCAGTCTTCATTCCACCAAGGTAGTTTCTTCCTTATTGGTTTTCCTGATGATTTTGGAATTGTTTCATCAGCTGTTTTGATGATGAGATCAGTCAGTTTCTCCATTTTTTTATTGAGGGAAATTGAGAAATTTTCTTCTAATATATTAATTTCATTTATTTTTGTTGATAATATTTCTTTGTATCTGTCAAAGTTAGCTTCTTGGAATTTCAATCTAGGAGGATAGTTAATGCAAGCAGACACTGAGGTATTATTGAGGTAAGATATGAGAATGGGAAAATGGTCACTTCCATGTAAGTCTTCTGTAGTGCTCCAGTCCCATTTAGAAGCAATAGAAGATGAACATATAGTTAGATCAATAGCACTGAACCTTTTGTGTGTATTATTAAGGTGAGTGAATTGATTTTTGTTAAGTATCAATATATTTGGGTCTTCTAATATTTTTTAATAATCTTGCCTCTACTGTCTTCTTTATAAGATCCCCACATTAGGCTGTGACTATTAAAATCACCTACCATATTAAAGGGTTTAGGTAGCTGATCTAAGATTTTTAATATTTCATTTTCTGTAAAATTATAACTATTCGGGAGGTAGATATTACAAATACTCAAATATGTTCTTCCCATGTTAATTTTGACTGCTGTACATTCAATATTGGTGTTTATTTGAATTTCATCTGCTTGAAGAAGGGATTTTATATATATAGCTATGCCTCCACTGGATATTCTTGGATTATTTCTATTTTTTAGATATACAGAATAATTTTTTAATTGTGGTATCACTCTTTCTGAATTATTAGTTTCCTGCAAGCATATTACATCTGGATTATATTTGTTAATCAGAATTAACAGATTTTCTCTTTGAGGCCTAAATCCATTGATGTTCCATTGTAATATACTTCCAACCATTGTTGGTTAATATTTAATTTAAGGGGATGAAATACTTTAACTTGTATCACTAGAATACTCTGATTCATTGCTTTTAATGTGTTTATTTAATTTCTTTTTTAGATTTGTAAATCTTCTCTTCATATTTTTATCCTTTAATTTTGGATATGTTCTTTCTAACATTTGAATCATTTGAGTTACATCAGGGGTAAATTCCAGAGCTATTTCAATTACCTCAGTACTGTTTTTTGGTTTTTCAAGAAAACTCTTCATTTGAATGAAATTTAAAGGATATTTGTTGTTTGGGTCCAATAATATTTCCTTGAGAGGGGCCAGTTGTGTGTCCAGTTTGTCAGATTCTTCAATATTACTACTTTCTAGTCTTGACTTTTTATAATTCTTCTCTTTTTCTTTTGCAGTGAGATCATTATTGAATTGTTTATCAGGTTCTGATGAGGGTTCAATAGGTGGGTCTGAGGTTGTTGATGATAAGGATATAGGTCGTTTCTTAATCAAATTATTTGTGGAGTTGGGGTTGTATGATTGTGAGGTTTGGAGAGCAGGGAAGTCAACAGATTGAGGTTGGGTTAATATAGAGGCATTATTATTGGCCTCAAGCTCTTTCTTTAAAGGAATGTCTTCCCTCTCTTTTGTGTGAATAACTTCTTCAATTTGAGTGGATGAGTCAGATGGTGAAGGTATTTTTGAGGTGATATTCATATCAGTAGAGGGTGATATTACTTTTTCATTGATGTTATCTGCAGGTTGAAGATTTGGTACAGAAGAGAGACTTTGGTTATGTTGTTGAGTTAGTTCTGTTTACATTTCATAATTTCCACTGGGTTTACTGGGACGAAGTTGAGCTACATGTCCTTCTTGATTACAAATAAAACAGGTCATGGTATCAGTAGAGAAGTATATACGGTATGAGGTATTGTCAAAGTAAACAACAGTTGAATCTGGTAATTTGTTTAGATCTTCAGGTTCTATGTACACTTGTCTTCTGAAGCTCATTATATGGGAAAAACCCGGTTCTGATATTCCTGCTTTTATGAATGAGATCTTGGAGGATGTGGTAATTTTTCTTTTGATGAACTCCTTTTCAATTATATCATGTGGTATAATTGGGCACACGTTGGATATAATTACTCTTTTAAGTTTACTAATGAGAGGTCTAACATTGAGTTCACGATTCTTTATAACAATTGTTTTGTTTTTATCGGTGAATTTATCTGCAACGGCTTGACTAGACAGAAAGATGCATATTCGGTTGTTAGATATGCGTGAAACAAATCTAATATTACTAGCATCAACAATAGAGGCAACCTTGCTGACATAATCCTTAATTGAAAGTCCTTCTTGAGCTTCGATTACAATAGCTTGTTCTTTAGATGGAAAGGAATCTGATGATGTAGCACCTGCATATGACTTCTTTAATGACATACCTTGTTGTGAGTCCGTACCGTTGGTGGTTATGTCTCTCCTGGCATCAGGAGAATCCATTTTCCTGGGAGTACAGCTGCAGCTGCAGCTGTACGTGAAATTCACGTGATGATATACTGTGTTTTGCTTACAGTATTAGATACAGATTCGTATAGTTACACCAAGTTAATTAAATAACTCGCGTATCGTTTGTACACCACTGTTCACAACACGACCTACTCGTACGGCGTCTCGGAGTTAACTCATAGTCATTTTTGTAGACGCCATTTTCTGTCTCAAGAGAATAGTCTTTTTTGCCTCATCATTTTGCACCATCGTCGCACCAGGTGAATTCGTAGAGACCTTGCAGTATTCGCTTTACTCATTACCTCCCCTCATAAAGCTTACCTCAAGGGCTTTCACGACTTTTGCCATCAAGATGGCAAACGTTTTTTCCGGAAACATCAGGATGAATTTTTAATGGAAATTTAATAGTATTGTTCTTTTGCAAGGCAACTCTCTAATTATTCTTCTGCTATTTAATCTCTGACAGGTGTGTCTAAACGATGGTTTCTGCCCCTGCTGTCTCGCAACCTCCGCAGGTGGTACCACATTCAGGAAGTATTGTTAACATATCAGCTGTACTTTTGCGACCTTCTGGACGTGAATGGTGAACATGGCACCGCCACCAGGTGAAAATTTAGCTACATAATTGCAGAAAAATCACACGATCTGATCGTGTGTCTGAACTAGTGCTTTTATAAGCCCGTGAGAAGCTAAAACGAGGGGTACTAAAACAGCACGTATTTTCTCGCCTGTATTTTTACGCAAAAGTAGGCGACAAGTACTCAAATTTTCAAAAATTTTTACATAACCTCGTCTCAAAATTTATCTTTAAGGAGCAGATTTCATTAAGGGAAAATATCTCTATTTTTAATGTTTTAGTGTTAGGAAGATTCCGAAACAATATTGAACTTGTGCAATTTTCGAAAAATCAGGGTTTCAACCAACATCAAACCTGCACCTCTTACACGTTTTTCATACTATCCAACAACAAAATTTAATCAAAAACGATGGAGCTATTTTTTAAAAATTTGAATAATATCCCAGGAGCTACATGTGAAGTGTCCACAAAATTAACATATCTGCTTCAAATTCAAGAGATCGCGACAGCCGTCACATCGATTGGGGAATATCAATTTTTCAGAAAATAGACTGAACGGTTTAGTTGCTAGTGTTGTTCACAGGCGAACGGACAGAGGAAACGTCAGACGTTTTGCTGTAATTGTATTTTTAGGTATCACAAAACAAGGATTGTGGCTATAGCAGGTGTTAGAGTTTTTGTTTCTAAATGTAGCATCTGAATTTATCCACTTTTTAGTTACCAGGACCCTGTAATTTGTTTTTCTGCCAAACATTCTCCCTTTTTCGCGCAGCATTACATATTAGCATATTAGAAAAAAATGGTAGTATTTACTACCAAAAAAGCCGCTTTATATAAGGAGAACATAATAAAAGTCCTATTACTAAGATAGTTATTTCGATTTCCAATATAGATTTTTTGTTGAATTTTGTTTTACAATACAAAAGACAGTACAATGTTCAGCCCCTTCATTTAACCGAGTAATTTATTACCAGCAAGTGTGAAGAGAGTAAATTGTTGTCACCCCTCTGATAACAATGTCGTTGGTTGAAACCTTCAACCTGGGTTATTGAGAGAAGGATTCTGGAACAATCAATAGTGTGCAATGATAAGTTTTTAGAGAGGAATACTATAGGTGAAGCAGGTAAATGTAAGAAGTAATCTATTTCTATCTAATGTCAGAGAGATTTTGATTGATATTGATTGATATTGATTTTTCATCTCATTCTTTCGAGGTAGAACGAAAAGGCTAACTATCACCATAACATATTGTCATGTACATCAGAACTAGGCAACCCTCACCACATTAAAAAATACTTTTGACGAAACAAACGCCAGAAAATATGCGATTGACGATCTGATCAATGACGAAGTTAATCCTACAATCGTCGCACCATATTCTGAAATGTCAGTAGTCACCTCAGACTGAGAGTGCGCTCCTAGCCAAAAGTGGATAAAGATAATGTAGAAGTCAGATAAGCCGAGATATTAAAGGAATCTCCCAAGAAAAAATATCTCTATTTACCATATATTACGGAAATTTAATAACAATAGAAGACTAATTTCTCAAATACAAGTACGTGTTTGGAGAAGTATTTCAAAGTTTTTATAACATTTTAGCGAATATTTTAACAAACATTTTTATCAAATTGTACAAGATTTAAAAATAAAATAAAATGTTAATTTAATTCACTTAACTTGCAAGTCCATTTTTTCCATTATTAACATTCTGAGCAAAAGATGTAACGTTTGTAGTCGCTCCAGACGGGAGTCTGCAATAATTGCTATCACTGCACTGATCAAAGTAAACCGAAAGAATAGAATGTACGATAGAATGTAGGGAGCTACTGAAATTAAGTGATACCTCAGGTCAAAGATATTAAAAGTAAAAAGGAAAATAATTTCATACGGACTCACAATCCGCGTGCAAAATTGCGGAGTTAAATTAACAGTGTTCATCTTAGGTTATTCAACACAATGTGAATGAATTCTAAGAATGCTCTGGGATGAAAATTTCTTTTCCAATTGTCTTAATTTGAATCTTCTCTATGGGGTGGTCACAGTTGATCCATTTTAGCCGAAAATTTGGTCGGCCGTTTTCGTCCGACGTTCCAGATTCGTTCAAAGACGTGATGATAAACAAAAATAGACATAGTGAACCCGAGCGACTTCCTCGGACTGCGTCTGTATATGTGTGTTTACTGTATTACTTAAATTGTACATGGCCGAAAGCGTCAGTCTAGCCATAGTAGGAAGACCGGTACCCGGGCGCTAGCCCCTATGCCACTCTGTACCACTACTTAACATTTTCGCTTTTGAAAAACTGGCCAAAAACTTCGGCTGTTGGACGAAAATGTGTTTTCTTTGGTATAGTCCGTCCGACATCGGCCGAGCGAAATTTCGATCAAAATCTTGTCCACAGTGACCGCCGCCTAAGTGTGGAAAGCACGGAACCTCCGACGTCCCCCCCACCACCACCCGATCAACTCACACCCTATCTACGCGACGCTCTTTCATCCTTCACATCTCTCACCAGCGAGTTCACATTCGCAACTGCACGCACTCACGTCGAGTTGCTCCCACGGCCATCCGCGTCCCTGCCCTGCCCAGCCCTGCCCTGCCCCCGCCGCCGCCGCCGTCCATTCCCCCTTCGCTGCCGCTCGATTACGAATTTCCTGTTCGCGGAGAGGAGGGCGGGAGATACGCGGCTGCGTCACCTTACATAACACGCACGCGACGCCCCACGTGGCAGCACCCGTGCGTGTATGTCTCGCCTACTGGCGCCCCAGCAAACTGGGGGGGGGGGTCACCTTCGTTGAATACCGGGAATGTAATTTCCAAAATTCGTTACACTAACACAGAATAAAAAGTAATCAATTCACGTAAAATAATTAAAAATAAGTTTAATAAGAGTCTACATTCAAACCCTACTAACATAATTTTATTAGTACTGTCCGTGTTATGTACGTTCACTTCCCGCACACATGGTTCTAGCTTAACTTTCAGTGGCTACACTAGTGTTTCTATTAGATCTGCACCGGTAATAGAACTCATATGAGAACCAAAACGAAATACGAGGACACCTGATGTTGGGAAAAAGTGAGATCCCGAAACGTTGTGAACAATAAATGTAATAAAATAGCAAATGCGTTTATTTAAATGTCTAACAATACAAAAAGGGCGTAACTTTCTCTCTCTTTCTCTTTCTCTCTCTCTCTCTCTCTCTCTCTCTCTATATATATATATATATATATATATATAGAGAGAGAGAGAGAGAGAGAGAAAGAGAGAGACATATATATATATATATATATATATATATATATATATATATATATATGTGTGTGTGTGTGTGTGTGTGTCTGTGTGTCTGTGTCTGTGCGTGTGTCTGTGTGTGTGTAAAAAGTAAAGGTAGCAAACTAACTTCAAAGAAAACGAGCTAAGTTTCGAAAATACTGTGATCGCTCTATTTTGTAGTCATGTTTTAAAATAACTCATTTCATTAACTTAGTTGTTGTTGCTACCACAAGATGTGACGCTGACGAAATAAAATTATTTCACTTTGAAAATTTCACTACCCTGGTATATATTGCAATAATGAAATATCTTTCACACACACTCGTATTCACAACAGCGACGGTCGCAGAATAATTTCATGTTCTGTGTGGTGCTGCAGCGGAGGGACAGAAAGAGGAGTTTCTTCGAGAACGGCTAATTTCACCCCAAGTACTCATCAAATGTACATTTTTCAAACAACAAACCTAATAGCAAATGAAAATGATTTCCCCCAAGCATCATGAATAATGCATTCAATACCGTCAAGAATTGACTGAACTTGTATACTTATAACAACTCAAAATTCTTAAAATAAAGTTGCAGCGAGTTTCAGAAGAGTCGGAAAATTATTATTCCTTTCGGACGCCACGCTGCGCCTTGCAGCCAAACCACCCAACCTTTGGCGCTGATAGCCAGTGACTGGTTGCGGTGCAAAGAGTATACAGAGTAATGTGTAAACGCAGTAAAAGGGCTCGTGAGCCTGGGAGAGCACCAGATGGCGGAGAGAGCACTCGTTAGGTGCTCTTCCCTCGATGTACCTCGATGTACCTTAAAGCTTCTTCAAATCTCACTCTGATAATGACACCCGAACAAACGGTTGTCACTGCTTGTCCGAGTAGTGATTATGGGATGTCTTCTTAAAACAGTCTTAACCTAGCCTTCTCCTGGGCGGTTGTTGAACGGATTGGGCCTTGGTTTAGCAAATAAAAATTGTTGAATGCTACTCTATAGATCGTCCTTCTTCCTTGGAAAATCTTTCTTGGCTAGTTAAAGTATCCACCTCCTTAGACTGGCTTCTTCTTCTTTAGATAAAACACTATCAAGACCAGTTTTACGATCTGGTCCTGATAATTTATTTAAAGGAAACTGCAAACTTGTACTGGGAACAACAAATGATTTTGCAACTGCACGCACAGATACCTAGTTATTTTCAACACATTTCATGGAATTTGTCATGGCTCCTGCATCATACTCCTGCTCAGGCCTCTTTGGCATTTTAAGATTAGTTATTTTAGGCCCACCCAGAATTTACCTGAGTGCAATAATATTAAAATTCGATTAAAAATAATGTGACAACTATCATTAGCAGGGTGGACAATAACACAATCCACACACTATTGAAGATACAATTATTGGTGACCCCCTATGTCACTAAATATGGAAAGCTAGGCTTCTTATTTTCAGCTGATGCTATTGCCATTCAATAAGAGTTGTGTTTTCTGACATGTCATTGTGATTTTCTTACTGCCGTAATCAACAAACACCACTATCGTTTATCAGGTTTCTAAAGAAAATCTTAAGAAATCGTTAGTACAATGAACACACCGCACTGTTAACGACCATCCGCTGTATTGGCAACAGTTGCACTCTTGCGGTCAAAGTAAATATTGCATACTATTAAGAAAGTGCCCCTTCGCATCATTTACAAGCAAAATATTAGAACACGATGATAGAACAAGAGGTAATTCCTATTATAGTTGGAGTGGCCAAGCACTGGGGGATGGCCATCACTGTATCGTATACCCTACATCTATATTGCTGCAACACTTTGAATTCTGAATATCATTCAAAGGAAAATGTATATTCCTAACACATAAGATATTTTTCGATTATCTAGGGATTGTGCAACCATGCAATCTAATTACCAGCTGCCACTTCTAACATATCGTCATCGCCACCGTTTTTCTATACTTTGCACATGGTGCGCAGCTAAAACAATAGAGTGCCATGTACATTTCTGAGCCTCTCAGAGCCTTCTTGCCCATTCTTTACTTCTATGAGTGATATACCTATTTGACTATGAAATAAAATATAACATTCAAGGAGAAATAATTAAGGATTTTTAAAATATCTTTCACATCGTTATAATTAAAATTACCGGCGAATATAATGCATTATTGCATGTGTGAGAACATGTACTTTAAATTATCTTATAAAGTTTCTATTTTTTGCTTGGGAGAATCCATGTTTTTCTCAGCATTAACCATATTCTTAAAATTTACGTCTAATAATACAGAAAAATATATACTCAAGAGTAATCAAGGGTAATCAAGAGTAATCAAGGGTAAAGAACATGTTTAGAATACATTCCCACATACTTGTAAATAAAAATATATTAAATTGCAGATTCTCCGTACCTGAGCCGTTAAGCAGGCCGTTACTGCTTTATTCTGTGAATCGTCATGCAGATAATGACGAATATTTATAACCTCGTATCTTTCATTATAAATGTGTAGCTCTTATATGTATATTTCGGAGAGACTGATACAATTTGATATTGCTCACAGAATAGAGTGTATCATTCATTCATCATCCATTTTGCGACCATTGAGCGACATTTTCTGCACTTCAGGTTTTTTTGAGGGGGTAAACTTATTGATTTTCTTTGGTCTATCTAGAGAACATTTGAGGAACTGATAATACCAACAAATGTTCCTGTAAGTTCTCAATGGAAAGCTCAACGTTCATCGTTAAATTTCTCAACTATTTTAATCACTTGATTGCTTACTTCACACAGGAATTTTCTTCTATATGCGATTTCCAGAATACATTATAACAAGTTATTGTTCTTTAAAATATATCGTACATACAATCACCTCTTCTCAATAATAGTACTTTGTAAGAACATTAATATCTCTAATCGTCCTGACTAAGCGTATATGTAAATTAATTACTCAACACTACGATCTTATCGTTTCCGCAAGCAAAGCCCTTCCATCAAGATGCTTTTCTTCCTAAATCAAGCAACGTCTTTGTTTTAGTTCCTTTCAAGCGTATTATTGCAATCATTTCTCGAAGTCCCCGCAGTCGAGAAATCGATTCCAGGAGCGTGACCCCGCGTTCTTGCCCATGTACAGCGCGACGCGTCTTCCAAGAACGGCGCACACGTGGCCGCCACCGCGCGCTCCTACGTCTCCCCATTAGTCACGCCAGAACGTGCGTCCAACCTCCAGCGTGCTCCCACCGACAAAGGTGGCTCAGGGCATCAGCAGATGTCACTGCAGTGCCTCTGACCGGGAGGTCCCAGCTCAGTGTTGTCAAGGTCGACGCCACGAGAGGGAGTTGGTGGCATAAGTGCCACCACGAAATCGCCCCTCTACGCAGTTCATCACCCCGCCACCAGAGACGACGCCATTCACTATTGTAAAACGGCAGGATTACTAATAGTTTTCTTTCCCGCCACTAGTTGCGCAGAGAAGCTCGTGGCATGGCATGGCACGGTGCTACGGAGCGTGCTACTGCCACCAGTAGAAGACCTTTACACCAATGTCCTAGTGTTTGAATTCCGACGGTGGCAGGATATACGACATTAGCGATTCGACACTAGTCGAATGCAGCCGCTCTGGAGAAAATTCTAGCGATCAGCTGCTCTGAACGGTAGATTTCCGATCAGCACCAGGCAAAAGCCGGAGCATTACCTTTACAACCGCGTGATAGTTTCTTCCTCTTCCTTGTCCTTGCACACACACACACACACACACACACACACACACACACACACAACTTACATGCTTACACTACCACTTGCCGAGAGATCAGACGGGAGGTCGAGCTTGTCCCTGCTGGGGCGGTGCCCTGTTGGTGGGAGATACCTGTCGGGGAAAACCGCCCTACCCGGCGTAGGTCGGCACCGGATCTCGCCATCCGTCGGGGAAGATCACCGCCATCTCCCTTGATAAGAGTATGCATGACATTTACGGGACTAATAACCTTAACAGTTGACGCGCTCGCAATCACAAATTAATCGATTAATTCAAGAAGTTCATAACCGCCACTTGCCTCCAGAAGTTCATGACCGCCACTTGCGTAAGGCAGGGACCCCGTGGAGTGCAAACGCGTCGAGGCCACTTGCCCGGCTTGCAGCGCCGCGCCGCCGCCGCGCCGCGTCGGCGCATTGCAAAGGCTTCGCGAACGGGTTTCCGTTCGCGGGTAATTGCCTTAACGCTGTCGGATATATAGGAGACTTGTCGAGTTTTCCGTCTGCCATGCGGGCGCGCGAGTTTTGTATGCAAATGCGATGGCTGCGCGGCTGCGACCGAGTTGGTGGTGGCAGAGGGGTGGTGATGGTGGTGAGGTTTCTGCTGTTGGTGGGGATGGGTGGCGGGTGATAAGCGCTGGGAGGTGCGTAGTGGAGAGAGTGTAGTGAAGTAGTGGGTGGGCGGTGGGTGGAGAGAGGAGCGGAGGCGTGGATGGCGGGGCGAGGCAGAGGCGGAGGTAGCGGCAGAAGAAGAAGCGGAGGTTGGGGAAGGAGAGGAGGGGGAGACGGATTACGAGGCAAGAAATGGAGGAGGCAGTTAAGCAGAAGGAGGAAGTGGGAGGTGGAGGAGGAGGAGAAGGCAGAGGAGGAGGTAGAGATGGAGAAGGAAGGGGAGGAGGAGAGGTGGAGAAAGAGGAGAAGGAGCAGGAGGAGTTTGAGAAGGTGGAGCAGGAGGGGGAGAATAAGAAGGTGGAGAAGGAGAAAGAGGAGATGGAGAAGGAGGAGGTGGCGGAGACGGAGGCGGTGACGGAGAAAGGGGGGCGGAGGCGGAGACGGTGGGGGTGGAGACAGAGGGGATGCTTAGGCGAAGACGGAAATGGTGTCCGGCCTGCGGCTGACGAGGCGGCGGCGGTTGAGGTGGAGGCAGCGGCAGTGATGGCGGCAGAGGCGACAGTCCGTCGAGGCAGCGGTCGCGGTCGAATGCCCGTAGCACGCATCCCACGCCTAAGAGGGGCGAGGCGAGGCGTGTGTCAATACCGTTCCAGGGGCGTGGAATTCGGGCCAGCAGCGTTCGCGGGCCTACGCCGCAACCTGCGGCGAGCCCCGCCCCAATCTCCCCGCCCCGCCCGAATCCCCCCGCCCCGCCCCAATCCCACCGTCCCGCCCCGCCCCGCCCCGCCCCAATCCCACCGTCCCGCCCCGCCCCGCCCGGCCCCGCCCCAACCCGGCCCGCCCGCCGCGCCCCGCCCCGCCGCGCCCCGTCCCGCCCCGTCACACCCCACCCCGCTGCGCCCTGCCGCGCCGTGAGGTCTTGACCTGCCCGCCGCCGGAGACCGGCCGGCGCCGACAGGTTTCGCCACACGCGAGCCCGTTTACGTGGTTTGCCATTCTCTTCCTTACTCGCTTCGGAAGTTCCTCAGTTTAACTACCAACTGCAGTTAAAATCTTACCCGATGTGCAAAAACTAATTGCATGTAAACGCTACACTTTATTTTGCTTAAAAATAAAACAAGATAATGACAATGAAAAAGAGAGAAGAAAAATAATAAGTAGTATTGTTTAAACTCGCCCTACATATGCCGCACATCCTAAATAATTTATTTTAAAAATTAATATAGTTTTTCGTTGGAATCAAACTTCGAACTTTTTACACATCTCGAGCTATAGAAAGGGGAATCTCCATCTTAAATAAAAAAATGAAATACGACCATAACATTTTTTTAAATTTACGGCATATGAAACCTGATTTTACGTGTCTAATACGAATTATTTCTGATTTATTTCACTACAAAGTGTGTTGCAGCCATAATGGGTGTTGTGAGATGCATGTGTGCCGGACACTTCCCCCAAATTGCATAATCTGCAAACTTCTATTTCTTTTTCGTCTTAAATATGTTTGATGGAGGAATGAGGAGCCAATCACTATTCGGCAGTAGCACATTAAGAGACTTTGTGTCGATGATTTCTTATAACCGGTACAAACACGTACTCTTTCTTTTCCTTATTATAAAGAGACCGCAATACCTGATTCTATTAATTCCATTTTTGAATTAACGTGCACTTATTGTGTTAACAGTATTTAGCCCGAATGGGGCATGGCTAGCCTTCTTTCTTTTCAATTAAAAAGGATTGGGATCGATGGAGGCAAGAGCAATTTGCAGCTTCCGCAAAAAGTCGCACCCTCTGAAGCTGAGGCAATACGGAAGCTGTCTAAGGTGCTGGGGGGTAATGGCATTCCTACTGTGCAAAGTGCTACTAGTAAGGCCGGTTGGCGTTTAGGTGCTTTCTGACGATGAGAAAAGCAATATTTTGCAACCACTTAGCTTCCTCGAAATTACCTAGAACGCATCGTTAGTGACAGTTCTAGACTCTGCGGTCGATGTAGTTGCAGATTCAGTGTTAAGCCAACGTTGAAAGTTATTGAATCTCCATGCAACTTGGATTCTTCGATCCTCGTTTCCTCAAAATTGTAAATATGAGAATTATCAATTATTTCGACACGTCCCATTTCGAGTTACCACGAACAATAAAAGAGATGAAATAATTTATTTGTGTTGACAATAAGAACTCTGCTACACACATTGTTACAAATTCAAATACAAACAACAGATTTAACAAAGTATAATTCATATGACAGTGAATTTTTTTATATTACCAAAAATGTCTTGCTTAGAGTCAATAACAAAAGCCACACTCTCCTAGAGGTTTGGCAATTTCGAGAAAACAAGGAATTGGAATTAAAAATTAAATTATTGAAAGATATTTTAAAAAGCTCAGGTCAAAGTTAAAGGGAGTGTAGTAATAAAACCAATGCAAAAAATAATGCCATAAAGCCCTAATTATTTGCGTTATTATTAGTCATATTATTAAATATGTGCTCTTTATGCGTTTGCATAATCACATTACATTTAAAAATTTGAATTGACTGACTGACAATGCGCATAATTTCACATAATTCACCATTTTTTGCAGCGAAATAATTGCCGGTTTATTCTCACATAATTCAATGAATGTCTGAATTCCCACATATTTTGGGTGCTTTTGTCGCTTTCCGACGCTGTTTATCGTTTTTCATGTTGAGTTTCTTTTAATTTAGAATCCAATAATCGAAAAATTTTATTTTATCCATTTTATGGCCAATTTATATATTTTGTTTAAACGTTATTGTAAACATTAATATTTCATGCTTGCAGTGTTTCAATTGGCTGTCATTTCCGTTCCCCCACCCCTATAATTTCAAAAGTGAATATAAACATTTTTTTACTCATTTGTATCATAAATAAATTAATATTCACTAAAATATCAAACCAATAGAATAAGTGGTGGCAAAATTTTGTTATAAAAGGCAAGTGACAATAAGCTGTGGTAAAACC
This sequence comes from Acheta domesticus, assembly GCA_031308135.1. NCBI lineage: Eukaryota > Metazoa > Arthropoda > Insecta > Orthoptera > Gryllidae > Acheta > Acheta domesticus. Next base: position 13,545,217 of record JAHLJT010002406.1, read on the forward strand.
CAATATGCCCGTATAATTTCAGCCAGTACCACTACATCCTCTGTTCTTCAGCTAAAATAAAATGAATTAAACCTTTAGATATTCCCGTAAACTTTTGTGTTTAACAGTGACAAAAAACACATCATGATTCAAGTACACTTGTTCTTCATGATATGTCTGTAAGTAATTCCTTTTTATAGGAAAATATGTGTACATATTGGGCCATTTTAAAAAAAGTTTTAAAACAATCAATTGTAAATTTGAAGTAAGTAGCAACGAATTTTTACTGTCGATATGTGATGGATCTCATTAGCAAAATGTGAGAAAAGCAAAAAGTGGAAAATTGCTACAAGTTATTCTATTATACACATTTTAAACTAAAATTATCGTGTCGTCTTAAAAATAATGTTTAACTATGAGAAAAAACACGAATTAGAACAGAAAATATATTGTTATAAAATGTAAACAGCTGATTATAAAATTAAAATATGCTTACATATAAAAATCTAGTACATTTACTTCATAAAAAATAAATACGCTAAAAAATCTTCATCGCATAGAGTAAGTAGCATTGGCATCATGAAGGATTACGCAGGACATTGACAATAATTGACATTGACAATAATTGACATTGACAATAATTGGCATCTCAGAACGATTCTCCAGTATCATCAGATTCCAAACCTCACACTTCGATCGGCGAACGTGTACTGTCCAGCAGCAATCTCATACATCGTGAGCGCCGTTGGAATTACCAGCTTTGGCGAACTTGGAACAACGAACACTGCTTGACGTTTGTAGGTTGTCGATCATCGACAGGGCTCTCCAAACGACAAACCTCGAACAGTGAATTCTGATCGACCGATCGCGCTCGTCCACAGTCGTCGCGCGTCGGCATACGAAAGGTGGACTTGACTGGACGAACATTGAACAGCGAATCCTCGATGGCGAATATCGACCGGCGAGCCGTGAGGGATCGGCAGATGTCGGCTGCCAGCAGCAAACGGCGGGCGACGAACCCGGGCCGCCAGTGATGTTTTCGTGGGTGTCGACGGTGGCTCTTAGCAACGGCGGCGGGCCGTCTACCTGGAGCATGGTCGTGAAGTTAGGGTTCACACTGTGTTGAAACCGCAAAGTTATTTAATTAATTAAAGACTGGCTTAAGTTCCAACGAAAAAATGATGACTCGGATGCGATCATGCAAGAGACCGAAGTTAAAAAGTGAGGGAACTAACTTGGATATTAAGTCAATTCTCCTCTATCGCACACGCACACACGCACGCGCGCGCACACACACACACACACACGCACACACACACATTTTTGACATTCAATTTCCGCCAAGAACTTCTTAGGGTATTGTGAGTGTATTGTGACTCAAAATTGGTTTTAAATTAGTTCCAAATTATGGTATTATCACTTTTTCATTAGTCTTGCGTTTAAATATAGAGAGGTGCTCATTTACTGCAAAGTTAACACATCCAGTTCCACTCCTTCACTTTGTTTGGGATTTCTTTTAACTTGTGGCTTGAAGCAGAAACGCCCTGCTGAACAAAACCACATAAAATAGTTTTCTAAAATATAGCATGCCCACTGCTCAAGAAGGGCAAATGAAATACTAATTCCACTACAATAAATTAAATATTTTAACAAAAATAATCAAGGGAATATTGCAATAACGTAATACAGTATATATGGATATACGGATACACTGATCAAAAGTTTTGTGCATACCGATAATGTAAAAATAGTTGCGATTCCGTATCGCATAGATGAATAGCAACATTTCATGTCAGAAGACCTCTTCCTTGGAGCCTTGCTGTCGCACGACGTCTGCGGAGTCGCAAGCAGTGATGCACCGAATATGAGAGTTTAGTCGGTTCGTACAGTATAATAATAACACAATAGAAAATGGTATTTTTAGTTAAAATCTAAACTGTTTCATTGTTTAATTTTTTCTCTTTTTACTGGGTATTTAACGAATCATAGGCACCTCTCACAAGACACGAGGCTGCGAAGTTATGTTTCAATTTATGCGGACATTAAGAATTAGTAATACAGAATAGGTAAAATAATGGTGTATTTGTTCAGAGCATGGCATAGAGAGGTGACACGTGACACGTGACAAGACAGCACTCGCACTTGTTTTGCGACATTTTATAATCTATTGTGGCCCAAATTTAAAAATGTTTGACTTGAAATTGGTTTTCAATTGGCTCATAATTACGGAATAATACGTTTATCTTTTAATGATATGAATTGAGGGGGGTTTATATCTTGGAAATTAATAACATTAATTAGGTAAAAATAATGGTGTAATTGGTCAGATCATTACAGATTGTTGGCACGTGTCAAGACTGACTCGCACTTTTTGGTGTGATTTTTTGTTACCTACTAGTGGACCTGGCAATGCTTTGCTATTGCAAAGTATTACACTTCACACACAACTGGTCACGTTTCACGCTACTCTCTCCCAAAATTTTAATAGATGAAAGACGATCTCACGAGTATGGATTTGTTCTATGTCCTTATTTAGACACGGTTATCAGGTATCAAACAGTTTAAATCGTTATCCCTCAAGTTTGGGCATGCATTCGCAGTGTCTTGGAAAAATTTGATTTACTTGTCCGAGAAAACGTTCAAGTAATAACGCCGGTCGATATTTCAAAATCGCAGGGCAGAATAGGCAGCAAAGACGCGGTTAATACTTGAGGATGCGGCGGGTTGCATAGAGTTCCTTGGCAGGGGCGATGAACTCGTAAATCATCAACAACGCTTCCATTTTACATCTATGTGCGACAAACACACATATTCCCATTGTACTACGTCTATTACCTTCGCGCAAATACGTTGACAAAGTTTTACCACAATCGGATGAACGGTAGGAGGGCGCATAAAATTCGAACAAACATTGTTTTTTACATTAGTTTGTGCCCCAAAACTTAACTCTAAACTACAGACATGAAATTCGGGAACGCAATAACAGACACGGAGTCAAATTGACTCCTCTCATAATATTCTAATTTTTATGATGCTACGATTCGAAATTTGATTTGTAATTTTGTAATATCGATTATTTGTATTGCACTCCTAACAGCATTTCATAAAAAAGTTTGATTATTCGAAAAAATGGCGGAAAATTCAAATATAAATTCAGTACAATATTATTTTGTCTATTTTTCTCATCATTCACAATTTATTTTTAATAATAATATAATGTATGAATGAACTGTATTTCTTGTAAACAAATAACAGAAGTGCACTTAAAGCACGGGTTTTTACAACCGAGGCGTAAGTGAGATCGTGTTTTCCTGAGTTTTTGGAACAATTGATATAGTATTTGTGCCAAATACTATTTCAATTGTTAAAATTTCTTCGTCCTTGCAGTCATTAGATTATATTTCCTCTTCCCCTAATATATTTTAAGTTTTTTTGCTCTTGTATCAGCTGAGTAATCAGTAACCGCCTTCCCATTTATTCCCTTACAAGACTTTTGACCAAAGTTTTAAAAAATATAATCTATTCTCGTTATGGGGCTCTTTCTGACTTGTGTGTAATATAAGAGCATTTACTAGTTCATGGTGAGTATGAAATCACTACTAGACGAACACACTTTGCTAGATGATGGTCATGGAATTTTGTACATAATTATTTAACGAATTTATTACTAATTAAGTGGTCCGTAACTTCAAAACAGTGAAATCTAGAACACAAAGCCAGTAGCGTAAACGCAGACACAGAGTCAAAACGACTCCCACTAGCACCAACAGTCAAAAATAAAAGAACACAAACCAAATCAATTCACTGCAAAATCATAACAATCAGTGTTGAGACATTGAAGATAAGATAGACGGGTGGAATAGTGAAATCAGATTCATGGAATTCTCACAATTCGTACAAAATTAACGGAGTCAATTTGACTCATGTCTGCAGTTAAATATGGAATAATGAGTTTGTTACGGACGCCTGTGCGGGGGGAGGGGGTCGTACCTGGAGCCTCGAGGGACGGGGGTGTTCGCCGGGGAGACGGCTGCGAAGGCGGCGGCGGCGGCGGCCGCCAGCGCGGGGAGGTTGTGCGAAGTGGGCGGGATGCAGTCGCGCCGGTGGTAAGTGCACTCCGGCCATTTGCGGCGCGCCCCACGTGACTCTGTGGAACGGTGACATATCGAATGAGACATGTGAATGATCTTGGCTGCCCGGGTGACGCCGCGTCGAAGGCTGTGTTGCCGACGTGTCGACCATCTTATCGTGGTCTTCAAGGATAGAAGGAAGCCTTCGACGCGGCGCGTCACCCGGACAGCCAAGATCATTCACATGTCTCCGGACGCGGAAGCCTACGACTTCATCGAATGAGACAGTTTTTGGTCGAATATTTCATTCGAATTGAAGCGGATTGTTCGTACTAGGAAAGTAGTCAGTTCGAGAAGTCTACATTTTTCTTTTACTCCATTTGTATTAAGATTCACTCATTAAGATTCAAGTAATAATGAAATATCTACTTTTTTATTTTTCACTAACGAATAACCGGGAAAGTTATCTATTTGCTTAGAATCATGTTAACTAAGAATGGAATAAATAAATCTACATTTATTGAAGTGACGATCTACTATATAGTAAATTAAGTGGGGGCAATATTTTAAAAAATCCAAAATAATTTCAGATTTTTGGATCCGATACGAACTTTACCATGACTCATGAGTAACTATTGAGTGACAAAAACATCACTAAAATTTTTAAAAAGTGTATATTATATAACCAAATTATCGGAGATATAGCAAAAAGTTTAGAATGTACAGGAGAATGAATTACAAGTGGATGCACAAAAGATATGTCCAACAATACACACATAAGGAAATAGTGCTATTTCCTATCTATACTACCTGAAGTCACTGGTGGCTGACTTCTTTGAAGAGGGTATAGGAAAGCTTGTCTCACGTCATGACAAATGCCTCAACCTTCATGGTGATTATGTAGAAAAATAAGTTATCTCAATTTGTCTTTTTTATAGCCTATCGGAACTTGGAAAAAAAATAGTCCTCGTATATTACGATTTCTTTTCCTCGTCCCTGTTGAATGCTTCTCGACAAAATACAAAACAATCACACTTCCAATAGATTTTCCACATCTTTGAAAAATAGAAGTCAACAGCTTACTTCCAAAGAACATAGTATCTAAAAGTTGGTCGTAGAAAACACCCTAATAACAAAATCATCTATGATTGTATTAGACACAACTACTTTTACCGCTTTAAGTCCAAATATCTACTACCTTCCTATTTTATTCCGACCTGAGCCTATGTGACAACACACTAAAAACAAAAGCCTCTATGATCGTGTTAGATACTACTACATTTGTCACGCGAGGTGCATTGTTACCGGCGTGGGGAGCGGACGCCGGAGCGGTGGCGGCGGCGCGGGGGAAGGCGTGCGTGTCCACGAGGGCGGCGGGGGCGAGGGAGGAGGAGGACTCGATGGGCGCGCGGCGGTGGTGGCGGTGGCGCGACGACTCCTTGCGGTGGCGGTGGCGGGAGGGCGAGAGCGAGGGCGCCGGCGACTCGGCGCGCGCCGACAGCAGCGACGAGCAGTCTGCCAGTGGCACGTGCGCCGGCGACGCCCTCCACGCCCCGGGGGCGGTGCCGCCCCGCGACACGTGGCGACCCACGTCCCGCGACATGTCACACGACACACCAGGCGACACGCCCGGGGACATGCCCGGTGACATGACCGGCGTCATGTCCGTCGACACGCCGGGCGTCATGTCCGGTGTCATGCTTGGCGTCACATCGAGGGACACGTCCTCCGATACGTCACGTGTCACGTCACGTGTCGTGTCACGTGTCACATCACGCGTCGTGTCACGTGTCACGTCACGGGTCGTGTCACGTGTCACGTCACGAGTCGTGCCATATGTCACGTCACGTGTCGATTCAAGTGCCATGACGCGTGTCGCTTTACGTGTCACGTCGCGTGTCGCGTCGCGAGTCGGATCACGTGCGAAGGGGCGCGTCTCGACGCGCGTCATGGCCCGTGACACGTCTTGCGTCGTCTTAGGCGGCACGCCCAAGCAGCTCTGCGCGTCCCGCAGCCGTGCGTCTTCCTTCTCCAGCAAGTCCACGCGCATCCGCTCCTGCGCAGATCGGGAATCAGTGTTCCATCACGAAAGCACGCTAGCATACTATATTGTTCCTTTGCACAGGAGAATATTAATATGTATCTGCCCCTTTCTGTTGTTCAGCAGTCCTTTATTATCAATAGGAAACAGAAAACTGGTTTAATTGAATTTTGAACTAATCGTTAAAACATAAGTAGTGAAATTCAGTTGAAAACTGCAATGTCTTATAACATCACAATAAGCACTAAATTTTTGACCAAAGAATTCACTGCATGGAACATCCTTCGTCCTTAGCACTCTGCTAATACTACTGCTGAATTGAATTTCTTAAGTTATTACATTTATCATTATTGCGTGACATTTTTCAAATTATTCTGATATTTCTTAATTTTATTCGTTCTATTTTTAGTGATACAAACTTATTTAGGCTTTTTAGCATTGGTATGTTTTTATGAGAGACGAGGAGCTGGCCCGACTCTCAACCCCCACCCTAGGGGACCGGATTTTTAATTGAGGTGTCCTTCCTCTAGGGAGGCTGGTTTCACTACACCTCCGGAGGCCCCCCTCCCCCCTTGGTTTTCTGTCAGGGTTTTCCTTCCCTTAGCCCAAAAGCTCCCGTTTTAAGGCGCCGGAGACCCGCCCTTGCCCGTCTCTCATTAGCTACTCAGAGTTTTACCTCAGAGAGTACCCAGGGGCCACCACGAGGAGGAGAGAGAACGGACTTACTGACTATACCCCGATCTTCACTGCTCTTCTCAATCGCTCTTCTGTCGGAGTACCCCATTACAGGGGGGCGTCTGTGGTTTTGTCAATACAGTCCGGAAGAATAAAAAAGAGCATTGGAAAGTGGATCCAATAGGCCTGGAAAAATGGAAAAGCTACTACGAACATTTGCTAACTGAGAATAGAACAGAGTATATGAACATTTCATATGAAACTCATGAAACTGAGGAAAATGTTCCACAAATAACAACAAGGGAAGTCAGTAAGGCCCTCATGGCAATGAAAAGTGGTAGAGCTCCGGGACCTGGAGGTATCCCAATTGAATTAATTAAAACTGCCCCTTCAAGTGCCTTAGATTTCATGGCACAGATCTTCAATAAATGCTTGGAAGGAGATTTAGTTCCCGAAGAATGGAAAATGGCACACATTTCATCTATTTATAAAAAAGGCAACAAAAATGAATGTGAAAATTATAGGGGCATTAGTGTTACCAGAACAATTGGGAGACTGTATGGCCGGATATTAAGGGAAAGATTGGAAATAGAGATGAAGGAAATGGAGGAACAGAGCGGTTTTTGCGCAGGGAAATCTTGCATTGATAACATATTCTGTCTAAAACAAATTATTGAAAAACGAATGAGTGTAGGCAGAGAGATTCATATAGTATTTGTGGATCTGAGAAAAGCATTTGACTCGGTACCCCTATCCAAACTGTGGGATACTATGGTAGAAGAGAAAATAAATAGAGTATATATAAATGCTATAAAGCGTCTATATGCAAATTGTCAAAGCTGCGTAAAAATTGGTGCAAATAATTCATTAGCTTTTAAAATAAATAAAGGCCTAAGGCAAGGTTGTTGTATTTCCCCAACTCTATTTAAAATGTACATTAAACGCGCTCTTCACACATGGAAAAGAAAATGTAAGGGCATGGGAATACCTATTGGTGAAGATTTCCTATATACATTGATGTATGCAGACGACCAAGTGGTCCTGGCCAGTGACGAGGATGATATCCACTACATGACTCGAAAATTAATTGAAGAATATGAAAAGTGGGGACTTGAAATTAATACATCTAAAACAAAATATATGGTAGTGGGAGGAAATGGCCAGGATCTGTTAACCCATAGGGGTGTCATTAAATGTGTAAAGGAATTCAACTATCTGGGTGTAACCTTAACAAGTGATGGTCGTGATAGCAAAGAGGTTTGAAACAAAACGAACAGAGGTAGGCAAGTAATAAGATCTTTACATCCATTGATATGGAATTCAAACGTAAAAAGAAACACAAAAATTACATTGTATAAAACAATTGTTGAAAGTCTATTCACATATGGAGCTGAGTTATGGACTAATAATGCCAGGAAAAATCAAACAATAAAAGAAATAATGAAACCTGGAAAATCAACCTTAGAACTCATAGAAACAAAGGCTTTGCTATGGTATGGGCATTTAAGAAGGTTGGACAGTGAGCGACTGCCAGAGATGATGTGAGAATACCATCCTGAAGAAAGAAGATATAGAGGAAGACCAAGAAGGAAGGGGGAGGAAGATATAAGATCAATGATGGCGGGGAGAGATTTAGAAGATGATGCTTGGGAAGATCGAAAGAAATGGAGATTGGGCAGCGAGAAACGGCGACAGCTGTAGAATACTCTCTTTACTACTACTACTACTACTACTACTACTACAAACTTATTTTTCCAGTTAAACAAAACCAACTACATGATTTGTCGTGTTTCTCTCACATGAAAATTACAATGCACTACAGATTTCACATTTCACTGATAAAGAACCAATAGTAAATGACATTATATGGTGTAATTATGGAACACTTTATTTTGAATACTCTCTCCGGATGTTCTGTTTGTTGGACGGGTACGTTGGGTGAAACAGACTTGGTTAAAAGTGCGGATAATAATATAATGCATTCTTCCTTACTCTCGGATATGCAAGCAATTTGAACACATATCAATTCATTTTATCATTAAAATGAACTCTCACTAAAGAAAGACGACATTCGATCTTCACTATTTTTAATTCGAATTTAAAAGACGAGAATATTAATTTTTTTCAGAAAAAATGTTTACGAATAATGATTATTGTTTAATTAAAATGTGATAATTATGCATTAGTGTAGTGGTCATCTCCATAAATATATTCAATGAAATAACAAACAAATATTTAACATTCAGAAATAGTAAGATAATGTACTTTCAAATATACACACGTTAGCATAAGAAAATGACTTTTAATGACACTGGAATTACATAATATTGAGAAAATATATAACGTGAAATAATCTTAAAAATAAATTCTACAGAATAATGTAACAGCTATTTAAAATACACTAAATGAAGTGTGAAAAATTTGGCTAAAACATTATATGATCAGACGCAATGACCCGGGAGGGGAGAAGATGATGAAATACGAACAGAAGGATCAGTAAGTCAGAAAATAGAGAACCATTGTCATTGAAAATACACAAATCATTCCAGTGAGCTGATCCAAGTCCATGTGCTTTGAAGGACATCAGAACAACGTTGGTACTCTTCATGTCCTGGAAATCGCGTTTCACAAAGAAGGTAATTGACCGGCTCCGTGGACAACCGCGCAAAGCAGGGAGGGAAACCAACAGCGACGCAACCAAAGGCAGCTGTCTTGGAAAAACGCGGCAATCATACCCCCAAAGCAGATTGTGTACAAATCTCAAGAGAGTGGCTGGCGAAATGAATCCTATGTTGTTTAGGTCAGTGTTGCCAAGGTCGATGCCACGAGTGGGAGTCGTTGGCACGAGTTCCACGACGAAATCGCCCCTCCACGCAGTTCATTACCCCGCCACCAGAAATAACCTCATACGACCTATTGTAAAACGGGGGGCTTACTAATAGTTCCGTTTCCCGACGCTAGTTGAGCAGAGAAGCTCGTGGCATGGCACGATGCCACAACGAGTGCCACTGCCACCAGTAACAGACCTTGACACCATGGGACTAGGTTCATCTCTGCACCTTTTGCGCAAGATAAAGACGTTTCTCCTTTATGAAATATAGTGACCCATGATGAAGTGTTTAGAATGCTTGCATTCACTACTGGGGCAGAACTTCGAATTCCCGTTGATACCCATAGAATTTGTGTTGGAGTAATTTTTTGTGATTTCGACACATTTTCTCAGTGTTACCCCGATCCACCATTGTTAATTTATCATTCATCATTACTTGTCTGCTTCATCTCTCGGTTATCATCTGATGCTGTCTGCTTTCAGTTAAATCATTCCGCTGCCTTTATCTGCACCCTAGGAAACCCTGACCCTACCCTCAGCCGAGGCCTCCAAGTCCATTGTGGCAGAGAGCAGTCTTCTGCTCGTATTTCCGTAGCGGCGCTTGAACCATGTAAGGAGAATTAGTAATGGTCAGGTGGAGCTGAGGTGGTCTCCCATTAGCCCATTGTGGGTCGTACTTCACTTGACACGAAGGCAGTCTCACACACACATACCCCTCATTCATCACATGGATTTCAGGGGCAGGGACAGGAAAAGGGATTTTGGAGGAGCTACTTTGGTTAGGAAAGGCAACATCACGCCATACAAAAAAAAACTAACATCCATGCTCAAGGTAGGATTCAAACCCGCACACCTCACAGCTCACGGCTGTCGCTTATTCACTAAGTGACTCGGCTTTCAAAATCATTCGTATCATACGTCATTAACCCATGAAAGTCATCTACTAATTCCATATTTGAGCATACGGCTTACGTACTGATGCAATACTGATGCACTGACCCTAGCCTCTAGTCACGGCACTGCGATCGCTATCGATATTTGGTATCCTTCCCAATCATTTATGTAGCGCTGCATCCGAGATTCACAGCGAGAGTGTCACATACAGGCAAATAAAGAAGTTTCTGAGAATCGCTATCAATGGAAAAAAAACTGACAACACGATGTTTTGTTAATGTATCTAATAAAATTTAAACGTAAAATGTTCTGATAATTGCACGTTTCGGCAGTATTCCTGAACCTTCCTCAAGAATTTAAATCTGTTAATCTCATTGATCAAGATCCAGTTCATCGTGGTAAACCTAAACATGAATGGTTTTGTAAAAATGATTTTTAAATCTTTGAGTATTCTTTTTCTCATTTCTTTAAGCGGAAGGTAATCGGGATGTAGGTTTCTTTATTTTCATGATTTTATGGAGACTCGGTATTGGCATTATGCCATGTTTTAAGGATTGAATTATAACAGTTATATGTATGCGCGAAACAGTTGTTTGGCAAAATCGAAATTCTTTGGTATATTTGATGGAAAAAATCCTTTTAACACGCAACACCATCCAATATAGTATTATTTTTCTGTAACGTCACGGGCATCAACAGATGTCACTGCAGTGCCTCTGACCGGGGGTCCTAGGTTCGAGTCTCAAAGGTGGGAGGATATTTTACACTAACCAGAGGAGAGTCTGGCGGAAAATTTCTAGCGGCCGGGTGATCAGATCGGTAGTTTTGCGAGGTTTCTCCGATCAATACCAGGCGAATGCCGGAGCAGTACCCTAACAAACGGGCTACGATCCCCGCTATCCGCTACGTTCCTTCCCATTCCTTGTCCTATCCTACCCCTTAGTTATACACACACTTACATGCACTACTACATACCACACAAGTCGGGAAACCGGCCGGATCTCACCATCCAGTGTGGAATGGTTTCCCTCACCCCGATAAAACAAACGGGACTAGCCGTTGACGCGCTCGGAATTACAAATCAATGAACTAACCAACAAATCGGTAACGTCACTTTTTCATATGTTTTAAGAAAATATTAATGTCATACACTGGTACGTAAAACCGCTCATTTCTACACTCTCATTGAAAATTATACTTATGTAGGCTTTTGTAAGGTTAGGCCAGTGTTGTCAAGGTCGATGTCACAAGCAGGAGTCCGTGACACGAGTGCCACGACGAAATCGCCCCTCCACGCAGTTCATTACCCGGCTACCAGAGACAACGCCATCGCTATAGTAAAACGGCGGGATTACTAATAGTTTTCTTTCCCGACGCGAGTTGCGCAGAGAAGCCAGTGGCATGCTATGCTGCCACGATGCGTGCCACTGCCACCAGTAGAAGACTTTGACACCACTGGGTTAGGCAATAACATATAGACCGCAAGGCGACGCGGAGGGAATCGCGTTGGGAGTGGCTGCCGTGTTGCGCGGGGGGAAATGGGGCGAAGCGATGGCGGAGGGCGCCTGCGATTAGATAAGCGCCACAACAGATGCAGCGCGACGGAGTGCCCGCAGGGCGCGCGCGGCCACGAGAGCGCTTATCGGCGCCCCCACGCCCCCGTTGAGTATTCCCTGCTCCACTGGAGGAGCTCCAGTTGACGCACATCGTGACACAGCACCGGATGGCATTGCGGGAGGAGCATACGACCAGCCAAACAAATCAGGGAAGTGAAAAACGAAGGTGGATAATTCGACGTGACAAGCTGCGATGGATCTGCGGTAGCATTCCTGTTGCCTCTACAGTGTTGCTCCCTGGCAGTTTCTAGGTTTCGTGTCCCGATGGTGATTTTGGACTCTAGATACTTGGACGAATCGAATTAAAACGCTGTCTGGTGAAGAATGCTACCGGTCACCTGCTCTGGCCGTTTTATTTGGTTTGCCATGGTTTCTCGGATCTATACCAAAGGGATGCCAAAGAGTGTTTTAACAAATGGGTCAAGGAGAGCGCATAATCCTTCCTTTCTCATTCTTATCCCCTCTCCCCTACACACGCTTGCACTACACTACAAAACTTATATCGGGAAATCAACCGGAAGCTTTCAGCTCCTACCGCTTGAGGCTGTGCCCTGCTCCGAGGAGATACCTTGAAGGGAGGAATCGGGTAAAGTGACCGTAAGTCGACGGCAATTCTCATGGTCCAGCGGGAGAGAAACACAGCCACCTCCAGAGATAAGCATGAACTACACTTACTGCACTAATGACCTTAATAGTGGGCGTCCTCGAAACCAATAATCAATAAATTCGTTCTGAATAATTTCGAACGTAAAAAGTGACATCTTGACGAAGCCTGCAATTCGAACTTTCAATGTGCTAACTGCAGTACTCATTATTAGAGTCCAGAAGTTCGGGAATTTATCTTAACTAGGTAGTGAAAAAAACATTTATTTTTACTAAAATAGTCATGCAAAAAAGGCATTTATTCTGGCTAAAGTAGTGGAGGTAAAAAGCAAAAACGATGCAAAACCATCAATAAAAGATAATTATTGTGAAAAAATCATAATAAAAACAATCCATATTTCATTTACATTTCTCTACAAAATTGTTTACTAGGTACTCTAAAATTTACAATAGCATATAGCGTCACTGAAAAGTATTAGTTTATGGAGTGATGTCGAAACCCGTCTTGATTTTGTGATAATTAAGATCACTTGTCAATCGTGTGTAAAATTTAACACCCGAAATAAACGAAGTGACTCTCAAAAAAATACAAGTATAAGAATTACTTCGAGAGACAAGTGCAGCAAGGAATTGACCAGACCCCGGATAGTATTCCTACCTTATCACTTATTTGCGTTACCAGTTTTCTTTCATTTTGTAGTAAAGCAGGCTTGTACAAACAAGCATTTCAAGCATTAGTATTTCTTAGCTTGTTTCGGCAAATATAACTTTGCATGTGACCCATATGTGTCCACACTAATCAATGAGAAAAATTGCGAGACATTTTTATAACAAACGACAATTTTCTTGTGATAAATTTTTGTCATTCGTTTGTTCTCCACTCACGCCAATTAGTAAGAGAATAGTTAATAAAAATAAATAACGAATTAATGAATTAAAAGGAATTAGCATTCGAATGCAATCCTTGTATCCGTGAGATACATATCGGTTCCTTTCCTTAACTTTTAAAACGGATATAGGGATGGGGTACGCTCTCCTCAACAATCTTAAATAGCGGATAAACAAACAGTATACTGACAGCCCTTTTGAAGTAAAGTTCGTGGTGATCAGTGGCCAGCACCTCACATATGTCGACAACAAATTCATTCTATATTTTTTAATCTATATTTCAATTATGTATATTCAATCTATATTTTTGGTTCTTTACCTTACTTTTGTAATGTTATTCTAATTATTCTCGTTCTTGATGGCAAAGAAATGAGTAGTTTTTCTGACTTGCTACAAATTAGGTTCTCTTCAAAAATACTGGTACATGTATCTCAGATACACCTTATTTGGATATTTGATTTTCATTATTGGCATCTCAGAAACATTTTTTTTACTTGAAATGCCCGAATGAAGTGGAAAGAGTTCATCAAATGTTATCTGATGGCGTATAAGGATGATCGGAAGAGGAAGACTGTGACAGCGATGCGGATCTCAAGATATTTAGGATGTGTTTATACCTGCGGTTTTGTGCTTTTCCTTATGCTGATGGGTGTGACAGGAAATTCAGAGAAGAAAAAAGTTTGTGACTAATGTTCTTTACACTTTTTTATTTAAATTTTATCAATTTGCAGATTATTGCAGAATGTTTCTTATAGTGTAAAACAAATGTGTAATTATTTCTTGGAATCTAACAAGATGTATACATAATATTTTCTACCGACCATTTTCTAATTGTTTGTGATTAAAAAGATAAAACTGGGTATAATTGTAGTTCTTTATAATTTTCCCCAAAATTCTAATGTAAAATTGGAATTACGCAATATTAATGATTAATCGGGCAAGCATGAGAGCAATAAGACAAGTTTTTTGAGGATAGTAATCGAGTGACAATGACAGAAAGGTGATAGCCCTACGTATAGCCAGCCACTCTCTTTAAATCCTGCTCTCCGCAGGAGGCCATCTCTTCGCCCCTCTTCACTACCCCACAGGCTCCATCACTCCATCTTGTCCCCTGCCCCGCCTCCCCGGCAAGCAGTCGCCGCCGCCGCCTCGCCGTTCCGCTCTGAAAGCGCCACCGCACGCCACCGACTTCCGGTTGCGGCAGAGACGCGTGGCGCCTTCCCCCCCTCCCCGCCCCCTGCAGACCCCACGCCACCCCCTCCGCCGCCTCCCTCCGCATTGCGTCAGGGCACCGCCTCCGCGCCGCTACCGACCTGCCGCCGCCGCCGTCTCTTCGCCAAGTTTCCTTTTTTTCTTACAACAACGTGCGTGCCGCTGACTTAATTGCCTACAAAGGCAACATAAATAAACAGGTGGCGCAAGGGAGGTGGAAGTTGTTCCGCGGTACGGAAAGATGGAGCTTCCCAAACACGTCGTCTCTGCTCTGGGAATACAATGTCGCAATAGCGGAACGACTCGAGTTTGAAGTACCACGGATACTTCAATTATTATGTTTTTAAAATTTCCTGGAAGAAGTGTTTCTTCTATAGTAACAGCTTGTAGTATGTACTAACATCTTATAGTATGATCTTCAGAATGCAACCAAACATTCAGGATTCATCTAAATGTGGAAACGATCTTTCTGCATATTATTACTTTTAATTCTATTGTTAAGGAAATTAAACATTCTGATTTAATAAAATTTATTTTAATTTGTAGTTGATAAAATATTGTTCTCAAAAATTATATGATAATTATTTTGGCTGAAACTAAATGCAAAATCGAAGCATAAACAACTTTCAATATGCGTTTCTTCGGTATAAAGAAATGAATGAGCATGAATAAGTCGGAATTCTGATCTACATTCAAAATGATACATAATATCTTATACTCCTCCATTATTAATTTCATAAAGAAATGTAAGATATGTGTTTATTCACTCTTTTCCCGACGACGCAAAATATACGAAACACTCGTACAAAAAGTGATATGGTACTATGAAATAATTCCGTTGAAGTCGCTAGGACTTGAGCGCAGAGAAAAGTATAAAATATAGGATTCTGTTTCAAAGCAAAATGAAGAAAGAAATACTGGCGTCACCTGGCACGCCACTCCAAGTATGGCATTTCCTAAGACCCCCACACCCCATCCCCGAAAAACACGAAGGAGAAATATGAGCTTCTTGAAACAGTCGTTCTTGGCAAAAGTGAAAAACGATGTCGAACCCTAGAATATGAGGCAGTGAGCAGGTTTACGGAAGAAAAAGAACAAGTAGCTACTATTATTCTTGCAGCGAGGTGGTTGAGAATTTGTAGCTATATTTTCTCAATCGGTAGTTATTAATGGAAAAGCAACAAGACTCCACTTTTTCGTCCCAGATTTATTATGGAACATTTAATATATAAATTCGATAGAAATACGGAGTTCAGAAAACAATTCTCGATATCGAAGCAGGTAAATCTACAACAGAATAAAACGAAATATGAGATACACAGAGCAAAAAATGCACAAGGAAAAACAGCTTTTTTACGACAGTAAAGTAGAGGGAAGTGGAATCGAAGAGACACGAAAATGTAACATCTCAATCATCAGAGTCAAAGTACGTCATCATCTTTTGGTCGATCGTTTCGTCTTATGAGAATTGAACATCTTTCTCAACAAGAAGAATTACAATTTAATCACAAGACTTCTGTTTTACAGGTTCACAAGACGTATTAACTTCTCCAAAACTAAGACGTTATGTTGCTACTATCTTAAGCAAATAATGCACACTACTGCCTCAAACGCGCAACCTTTAGAATCGAGAAGTTGTCATCATGTCCTTCACGATTTCACGAAGCATTTTGATTTTTTTCCAGTCTTCTAAGATATTCCGTTTCTAGGTAAAGACAAATGACATAAAAGACAACGATAAACCTCTACGTTACAAAGACTGTAGAGAAACGTTTCATAAGATTGATTGATTGTTCGTGATTCTGGGCGTGTCAACTACTTAGGCTATGTTCCGTAAGTGTAGTGCCTGTTCTTTCTCTGGAGGTGGCGGTGATCTTTCCCCGCTCGAAGGTGATATCCGGCGCCGACCTACCGTCGACTACCATGACGTCGACTACCTACCGTCGACGTCGGGTTTTCCCCTAATCTGGTATCTCCCACCAGTGGGTCACTGCCCCAGCCGGGACAAGATCTAAATTCCCGACCAGTCTCTCGGCATGTGTAGTAGTGTAGTACATGTTAGTGTAAGTGTGTGTGAAAGGGGTGAGGATAGGACAAGATAGAGGAAGGAAAGATCGCGCGCAGAACGTGGCCCGTTTGTTAGGTACTGCTTCGGCATTCGCCTGATGATCGGAGAAACCACGTAAAAATATTGATCAGAGAAGCCGGCCGCTAGAATTTTCCTCCAGACAGCGCCTAAATTCGATCTAGCTGAAAAGCTAGTATCGAAAATCCTGCCGCCGGCGGGATTTTCGAACCTAGGACCTCCCGGTCAGGGGGACTGCAGTTACATCAGTTGATGCACTGAGCCATCTCTCCCAGTCTTACAAAAGAGGAAAAATACATGTCGATATAATAAATTAGTTACAAAAACCGATATTTCTGTATAATTATGAATCGGTACCAAATCCAAATGAACACAAACGTAACCATCAGAACCATTTGTAATCTAATATATAAAAATCAATGTTTGTTCGAATTTTATGCGCTACCATACCGTTTATCAGATTGCGATAAAGGTTTGCTAACTTAATGCTTGCAATTGCGCGAAGAATATAGGCATAGTGCATAGGAAAGTGCGTATATCTGTTGCACACAGACGCGCGTTGATGATGATTTTATTCGTTTATGCTGGCAGAAGTGCCCCTGAACAGAAGCTCTAGGCAACCCGGTGCACCCTCAAGTATTAAGCGCGCCTTCGCTGCATAATCTTCCCGTGTGATTGTGAAATATCGATCGGAATTATTACTTGAACGTTATCTCGGTCAAGTAAATCAAATTTCTCCAAGACAGTGTCATTGCTAATACATGCCCAAACTTGAGAAGAACGTTTTACACTGCTGACACGATAGATAAAAACACCCCGATTTGCAGATGACACTTCCTTATTTCTTTCTGGCCCCGATATAAACACACTGACTGACCGACTTCAGAGACATCTGCAACTAATCGAACAATGGATTACTAAATGGAGAATTATGTTAAATCCAACAAAATCACTCGCAAAACGTTTCACTCTCCGACACCCTTACCATCCTCGTCCACTTCTGCTAAACAACTCTCCCATTCCTTGGTCCGCATTAAATTGATCTGTTAAATATCTAGGTCTCTATTTAGACTCCAAATTAACCTGGAATCATCGTATAGAAACCAAATTGAAGTAAGCCCATCAGAAACTTCATCAACTCCGACCGATTATAAACCATAAAAGTAGCCTCAGTCCCGAAAATACAGTGCTCCTATACAAATCAATTATCCGGCCACTCCTTCTTTACGCATGCCCAATCTGGTGTTATTCAGCAACATCCCACATAAACAAGATCCAAGTCTTCCAAAACAGAATTCTCCGCATTGCAACCAAAGCTCCATGGTTTGTTAGAAACTCAACCCTCCATTCAGATTTCAACCTAAACTCCATAAAAGAGCAAATCACTCACATATCCCACAATTTCTTCTTCCACCTATCTAACATAACCGGACCATCCTTTTACAACCTCGGCATAGATAACCCTCCCTTCCTGAGAATAAAAAACAGATATTCTCTGCATTAATTTTTAATCCTTTGAGTCCTAATAATGTGAAAATTCTTAGAATATTAAAAAATTGCATTTACAATTACAACTACAACTTTCAAAATCTAAATAAACACTTGTGTAAGCAAGGTAGTTTCACTGAGAAACCACTGGAACACTTTGGCTTTAAACACTCATCATTTACAGTGGAATTTTTCGAAGTATTTTTTTAATTTTGTCCACACACAATCCCACATTAATCATTGTATTGCTATTTGGTTCTATGGGGCTCAGCTTTTGTGCTACAATGTACACAACGACGTGATTCTTTGAACTGTCATGTGTTCAGCTGGAGATGTTTCTGAATCTATATCGCTCAGTATTTCATCTAAAACACTGACTCATACTGACTCAGATCATGTTCATGTAACATCTCACACTGACTGACATGTATCATACTCATACTGAATCAGATCATGTTCATGTAACATCTTAAAACTTTCACGCACTCATAATGCCTAAAACAAATAACTAAGCTACAAAACTTACTCACAATATAATAGATTACAGACCAAAATGAAAATTGATAAAAGTACGTTGTGTCTCAGTGGTTTCAGATCAAAACCATAAATAAAGCTACTAGTATAGTTTCGAATTTACGTAAAAATAAGTTTATGCGTACTTATATTCATTATCGGATACTTTCTCAATATGTTTACTAAAATATCATAGCTTCTAGTGAATTATTCAAGAAATAATTGCAAAAACAAGCCTCCTGCCGTCTGGAAGCAAGAACGCAATGTCAACGTTCCCTTTTCAAATGTTTAAACGGCCAGTACAAGGAGCTCAATTCGTAAAAGTACCTCAGAGCACCACTCGATGATTCTGCTTCGCACTAGCGTCGGTGGTTTCGTGCGAACGCCTCTGGGACTTCCAAACAGAATCAATGGGTGGTTTCAGGGAGATACCACTGGTACTCAAAGAGTTAAACTGCTTTTCCCCGTTTGAATAGATAATTAACTTCTGTAATTAAAGTCAGCCCTAGTAATGCTCCGGCGATGCTCATTGAGTTTCCCCACTCGTAATTTTTAAAATTAGTATAAGTCACCAATCATCTGTAGAGTCGAAAGGCTGAACGATGTAAATTCAGAAAGAATAAATAAATGAATTGAAAAAATGAACGTTTTAACAACAGGGTACTTTACAACCATGTCCAAACGAAGATATACAACAAACCCACACTCGTGAGAAAGTCTTTTATCTATTAAACAGAGGGTAGCGTAAAATGTGATTGACAATCACGTGACCAGTAGCGGATGAAGTATCGTCCCATTGCCGGGTCCACTAGTAGCTAATAATACTGTAGTCACGGGGTAAAAGTTCTTAAGTCATTTTTTGGCGAAATTGAGTTAAGTACTAAAACCACAAGTTTACATATTTTACATCTATATATTACATCTATATTTTATTTTAGTAAAACGACCGAATGAGCGAGACCTTAGCGAGAAAAAAGCGTTGAGTATATGAAAAGGTTTGCTCAGTAATCTAACCCTCGTTTTCCCCAAACTAAGATTTTCGGCTTAAGAACTTTTACCCCGTGACCGCAGAATAACGGCGGAGCGGGCCAGGGCTGGGCTTGCCTTGCGCACGAGGGCGGTGGCGTAGTGGTGCGCGGCGAGGCAGCGGCCGGGGGCTGAGAAGACGCCGGAGGCGACCAGCGCCACCGCGCAACCCGCCAGCGACGCCACGAAGCGCCACTCCACATCCACGCACAGGCCGCTCCACATCCACGCCAGCGCCGCCGCCAGCGCCGCCGCCGCTTCCGTCGCGCGCTCCCACGCCCAGTGCGCCAGCGACAGCAGCTCCGGGCTAAGCACACACGCACTTGTTTATTCCTACATTCAGTCATTATTAGTAGTAGTGGTAGTATTAGCGAGGTTCTTTACAGCTGACGCCGCTTCTCGCATCCTAGTCGCCACGTCCTTCCATCTTCCTCTTGAAGATCTCGTTCCTTCATTGCCTTTTCTATCTCTTTTTCCCATGTTTTTTCTCGGTCTGCCACGTTTCCTGTTTCTTTGAGGTAACCATTTCAAAATTTTCTTAGGCCACCGACTTTCCATCATCCTTTGGATATGACCATACCACCTCAATTTTTTAGCATCAACTACATCCATTATATCGATATTAATACCCATTTGATTTTTTATGTCAACTTTGGGTACTTTATCTAGGAGTGTAAGGCCACAACAGCGTCTCCAGTAGTTCATTTCCATTGATTTTAATTTTTGTCAATCATTATTACATTAATTTATTAATTTAACCCTCCGACGGACGCGTAGCGGCATTCAGTCCCACATTCTTACATTTTGTGTTAATTTCGTGTTAATAATTGGTGTCACGCATAAGAGCTCATAGTTATTCTTCATTCATTATATTTTCAACCGGATGACACTCAAATCTACCGCTATTTATTAGTAATTCGAATTCTGCAACGGTTGCGGCACTCCGTACCGCACGCGCTTTGTCATGTACGTATAATATTTGCGTATTTTATCCATTAGAATTCTTACTGATGTTTTGCTATTGCGCTTTATGACACAGAGTTTGGAGTACTGACTATTAATTCAAATTTAAATGCGTTAATTCCGAAGAAACGTTAGAAGTCAAGGTTTCACCGTATTCATTACCCGACATGTACCAAGACACGGAGGGAGCGAGTACTGGATCACATTCTTATTAATATTATTTCGTTTGGTATTTAGTTAGTTATTATGAAATAAAATGTATAAAACAAATAAAGAATATTTCCTTCACATTCAATAATAAAAGTAATAACTATTGACTCGAAAATCGAAAATGATAAATGCGGAACGGAGTGCCGCACGCGCCTGCTAGTGGGAAATGAAGGGACGCGCCCACGGGAGGGTTAATCATTAAATCATACATTCATTTATTTGGATGTAGGAGGCATTGAACTCTGTATTTCATTGAGACCCATGAATAATATCGAATAAGTACATCATAGACATAATGACGATGAGATAAGTGGGAGAACGCTAAGAAAAGTCGCTAAAAGCTTGCTTTGACCCGCACAAATTCCACATGAATTAAACTGATAATAAACATGGGTCCCAAAGCCAGAAGGCGAACGTCTAGAGCCACGAACCGTCTAGAGCCCCTTGAGATAGTAATTCGGCCCCGGCCAAGTTCTACATGAACTCATTGAAAGCTCTGCTCTGCAATGCGAGCTCTAGCAAGATTTGCCGGTGTTCTCCCATTTTCCCCTATTTCATCAAACATTATTGCTAACATCACCATACATGGACTTTAAGGGAATTAGAATTTCATGTATTCCTAAATACAGATAAATAAATAAATAAGTGACTAAATAAATAAGTGAATACAAAGGTAAAGATATCACTGTGCAATTGCACACAGGCCGAAGTGGTCTACAAGGAAGGTGAAGGTAGGGCTCCACCTTTTCGTCGCCGTCGGCACAAGGAGAAGGTTGTGTGGCGAGCCCAACGCTCCGGCCGCCTTTACCCCCAGGAAAGATCCTGGTACTCACTTGGAAAGGAGGCTGAGTCGACCCCAGAGACGCCCTGAATTGAAAGCACCAGTTAAAAATCCCAGCATACGCCGCCATTCAAACCTGGGTCCTTCAGGTCTGAAAACCAGTGCCCTACCACTGAGCACCTGCGGCTCCAAATAAATGAATAAGTACGTAAATTTAGTAATCATTGTGTAAGGTTGCTCCTGACGCACCTTTTGGCCAGAAAGCCAGTGCCCTATCACTGAGCAACTGCGGGTCCAAATAAATCAATAAGCACGTAAATTCATTGTCACCTTTCGGTCAGGAAGCCAGTGCCCTACCACTGAGACATCGTGGATCCAAATAAATGAAAAAGTACGTAAATTTAGTAATCATTGTGTAAGGTTGCTCCTGACGCACCTTTTGGTCAGGAAGCCAGTGCCCTACCACTGAGCCACCGTGGCTCCAAATAAAAGAACAAGTACGTAAACTAGTAAAGCATGGTGTAAGGTCGCTGCTGACGCACCTTTCGGCGACGAGCGCGAGGAAGAAGAAGGCGGCGATCGCCAGGAGCAGCACCGTGTGCGCGCTGGGGCGGCGGCGCAGGCGAGGGGAGCTGGACAGCCGCTTGGCCGCTCGCAGCGCGCCCCGGCTGCCCCTGGCCAGCAGCCGCCCGCACGACCCCACCGCGTGCACCGTGCGCAGCCCTGCGCACACCGCCCTCCCACTGCACGTTGACGTAGGGGCCCGGGTGCATTGGGAGTAAAATGGGCGACTTGGATATGTCTCGTCGTTGACTTGGAAATATCTCGCCGTCGACTTGGAAATTCGCCAGCGAGTTAGACTGACGTTTTCCATGAGCTAACTTAATCCAAACATCGTTACACTTGCAACATCTTGAATCAGCTGCCTGTTAAAATATTACTAAGGGGTCATCCATAAATTACGTAACGCTAGGTGGAGAGGGATGGGGTCTGAGGCAGCGTCACGCTGCGTTACATAGGGGTAGGGAGGTACAAGGAGGAGAGGTGGTATTGAAAATACACGAAATTTGCGTTACGTAATTTAGGAACCGCCTCTAACACCCTGACCAACCCATACACCAGCGCTCCAGTCGAACCAGCCCTCCCTCCCATTGCATTGTCGCACAACGCGGTGACTTCGTTACAAGGAGTCACGTTACATGTCAATATTCAGCTAAAACATATGGATAAATGGAACACTTCTGGAATGTGAGTATTTAATTAAGAATAAATACTTTAATAATTGTCACGCAATTGCTACGTGAGTAAAATTCGCCGTGTTCGTATTTTGGTGTAAAATACTTTGGAAATTTCGTTTCATGTTCATTGCAGAGGTCGAAGGCTGGAGTCTCAACGTTGTTTTGGAAATGTGCGGACGAAGTAATTCAAATTAGCCGAATCTAAGTGACGATTGTTTTGCTAAGCTAAATTAACCCAACTACTGTAACATATATGTACAACTTTTTAAATCATCACCTCTTACTCAGAGTATTGCACACATGTTCAGTTTTCCTTTTTGATTCAGCTGTTCTTCAAAATAATATTCGCGCCCTGCGCCACACACACACACACACACACACACACACACACACACACACACACATCATCCCTTTACTCTAACAGCTGTGTCTGTCACTATACGATTTCCCTGCAATCAATTATCCTGGGGGCAAGGTTTGCATTATTATATTACCTAAGCTTCGGTAATGCGAAAAAGTATAACCCTTACTTTCGATATGGGTCCCCGCAATACATTTTTTCTGCCAAATAATCGCTCTTTCTGCTGCAGCATTACAATTCTTACACTACACGACGTAAGTAGCGATACGTGTTTTGCTCTTGCTTTTGCGCCTGAAGATATAACCTGCGAATAATTTTAATATATTCTACTTTTTAAATCGTCTTTATCTATATTCATTATCATCTTAATATTCATTCCGTTTGTCACATTGTATAAGTCGTGGTCTATCCTTGACGTTTCCATTTTACCAAGATAACACTGATCTCTAGACTTCAACCAGCAAATCTTGTCTCTGAATCTAATGGGTTTCCTACAATTTTTTTCCATTACGACACATTCAGCCGATCAACACTGATTCATACGTTCATCCATTCAAAACATACACACATAATGTGTAAGTTCAAATTATATCTCATTTAAAAAAATCAAAACAATATATTTAATTTATACAATATTATTTGACATTATTTCATAATTTTTTCAGGTATAGAGGAAAATACTGGTCAATCCGATTTCAAAATAATAATCCACCCCCATTCGGGAAAAAGTCCCTGGAAAAACATTTTATGATAATTATCGCATTTTATTTCGTATTTATCTTGTAAACGTTTAATTCTTTTTAAATTTATGGATAATTAGATATAAACCTCAAACGATAATATTTTTCCCATACAAATCAAATTCAAATCTAATTTATGTGCAGGATTTTTTTAATTATAAAATGTATATTCAACGCGTCCAAACGTTTTTTAATTCTTCTGAATGAACGGTATGATTCTTGGAATTTTCAGGCTAAATGCTTGTATAGTATTTGCTGTGTTAGCCAAGTATGTTTATTTTCTCTGAAAGTTTATGTTACAACAAGATCATTCGTTCTCTCTTATTGAAAATATATTCCATTGAGGTGAAATTGAGAAACACGTTCACCAATAAAACTCCTTTTCTTAGAAATTCTTAATAAGAGCCTCATAATATTCTTACTTACTTTATTAGGAATTCGTAATAAGAGCCCAATTCAACTCAATAATCACCCAATTAGTATGTGCTAAAAATTACGTTATTTTCTTGAGAGTTAGATTTCAAACTGAATTCTTCTTCGCAGAAAACACAAGTAAGTACGTACCGATTTCAGCTAATGGTAATGTGGGGGTAAAAGTGTAAGTTATGTTTTACAAGTGAAGCAGTGATTAGTAGCAAGAAATAGTGCCGAGGTTTAAACGTCAAGTGCGGGCAATGAAGTATGTTTCTGAATACTTTATCCTTTAGGTATTAGCTTATTGAAAATATTCAAAATTTCTGAAAATGCCTCTCACCGTTGACTCACAACGGCGGTGGATTTTGGAACACTAGCTAAAGAGCTACAAGGTAGAATTCAGCTTCTGTCTAGAGGAGAATTCTAGCGGCGGGTTACTCCGATCGATAGTTTTTCGTGGTGTCTCCGACCAATACACGGCGAATGTAGGAGCAGTACATTAACAAGCGAACCACGGACTCGCGCGATTTTTCCTTTCTCTTCTTTGTCCTATCATCTCCCCTTACATACAAACAAGTACACTTCTACGCACTACACTGCCATATGTCATTAGACCAGTCGTGAGCTTAGAGCATGTTCTGGTTGGGGTGATACCCAGCTGGTGGGGGATGCGTAGTTGGAGAAAACCATGCAACCTGACGTGTAGGTCGGCGTCGTATCTCTCCATCCAGCGTTAGGGAGATCACTTGCACCTTCCGGGATAAAAACATGCACTTCACATAAGAGGCAGTTTCCTCAGCAGTTCACGCGCTTGGAAACACTAATCAATCTGAGAATGCTCCAAAATAAGTGTACCCTTCATTCTCTCCTTCACTGCAGATACCTCCCACTCATCCACATTTCGTGCCTCGCGTCCCCACCTGCGCGAGAGACGATGTCCCGCGTGGAGCGCCACGCGCCGTCCAGCGCGGCGCGCGAGCTCCGGTGGCGCTTCCCGCGGCGCCGGTCGAAGTTGCGCAGGCGGATGCCGATGATGCTGTCGGCGGTGGCGGCGCCGCCGGGCGCCACGGTGCCCAGGCCGCTCACCTGCATTCAGCGTTTGCGGGTGAACGGATGAGAACGATGGGTCGGGGGAAGGTAGTATCGACGGCTAGGAATTCAAGAGGCCGGGAGAAGATAGTACAAACGGTCTAGGACAGGGCCGTCAAACGGAGCACGTACGTGCTCGGAGCGCGCTTGCGCTCCGCTAGGGCACGCAGGGCCCGCGGCCGAGGGACGCTCGCGCTCCGATTTCTCAGGGATGCACAGAAAGCAGTCGTGGCAGGGCGCAAGAAGATGTATAAAAAGTTTGTTCGAGTGGGCTCTTATATACTGCAAAATGTAACTTGTGCTCTCCAAATGATTTTTAAAACGTTCGTATTATTTTAAAATGTTTTGATAACTATTATTTTGATCACTATTATTATTAGCGATCACTATCACTATTATTTTGAAAGTTTTGATAAATGCAATTTTGTATTAGGTAAAAGTGTTTAAAACTTAGTGTATTTTAATATTACATAATGTATCCGATTTTACATACTTATTATATATTTTTACTGTTTTCATAACATATTTATGAACGTTTTTTCACGTTTTTTGACTTTCTACATATTTTTCCGGACTCTATTCATTATTATTCTATAATTTTTAAGTGCTTTTATTGCGTTCATTTTCACACGAAAGATATGCACATCGTATTTCTTTAAATGTTTATTTTCAATAATAGTGTCAGTGCTTTTCTGAAATTATGATATACAGTATTTATCTTGATTTAATATATATTTTGATTTATATTTATTTTCTCATAAATATTCATTAGAATTAATAATTCTCTTATATTGCTTTCTCTAACACTAAGTAGAAACGTGCGTTAATACTTCCGTGATGTAATGATCAATGCTTGTATGACTGCAGTTTTTATTTACATGTCAATTTCCACTTAAAGTTCGTAAAAATTAATAAATGTCTCTTTATGATATACCAACCGGTGTGTTTCACCCAACTCGCCACATTCGCACGATGTTTTCTCACCCCTGCTTCCCGCCTATAACTCGAGTGACTTCGGTAAGCTGATATCGCCGCGTGCCCCAAACCTTTGCGAAGGCCATTCGCGTGCTCGATTGTCTGACGGCCCTGGTCTAGGAACTGAAGGGGTCGGAGAAAGATAGTAGCAACGATTAGAAATTGAACGGGTCGAGGAAAGACAGTAATAATGGCTAGGATTGAAGGGATCCAGTAACCGCTAGGGCCCCATTCAAAGGGTCGGGGGAAGATGATACTACCGGCTAGAAACAGAAGGGACCGGGAGAAGATAGTACTAGCGGCTAGGAAATGAAGGGGTCGAAGGAAGATAGTACTAACAGCTAGGAATTGAAATGGTCGGGGAAGACAATACTAACGCCTAAGAATTGAAGTCGTTGAGGGAAGAGTGTACCAAAGTCTCGGGATAGAAGGGTTGTGGAAAGATACTTCAAACATCTAGGAATTGAAGGGGTCGTGGGAAGGTGACTGAAATGGCTAGGAATTGAAGTTGTCGAGGAAGAGAGTACTAACGACTAGGAATTGAAAGGATCGGGGAAGATAGTACTAAAAAAGGTACAAAATTAGAGGGGTTGGAGAAGATCGTACTAACGGCTAGGAATTGAAAAAACCGGGGAAGATCGTTCTTACTGCTACGAACTGAGGAGGGCGAGGGAAGAAAGTATTAACGCTCACTTCATAAATTCAAAATTAAGATCTTAAAATATATTCTAAAAATATTATGATTGAAACGCATTACAAATATGTCCTTATAACGATAGTATGTTTATAGTTAGCAACAAGAACACAGAAACCTCGTCACAAACGTCATGTCTGAATTTACGAAAACTTTGATTTTCTTTTGGTTGACTAAAGTTCAGGAATGTGGGTGCCCACTATTTTTCCCCACCCTCTTCAATTATATAAACATGCACAATTATTGCACTAATAATGCATCAAAATAAATCTTCATGTTGAACAAAAATTGCTTTGGAAGTAGCGACGTGGGGCTTCTGTTCATATCGATGCTATTTCTGTGTAAAGAGTTTGGATATCGCTGTTGTTTTCAAATTACTATAGAGATAAAATTCCAGCTATAAGAAGAGATAATCTTGTGAAACTCTGTTGATAATCAGCATTGTCCACATTAACAAGCAGAATACGCCGCAGGAGAATGTTTTCTTAAGGTGCAAAAAATGCACTAGAGATGGACAAGGAAACAAACATCTCCTAAAATGGGCAATGTTATGCATCAACCGGCTATGCGACATCATACAAGTTTTGAAATAAACCTGTTCAAAGGTTTTATTACATTTTCAGCTCTAAAAACTATAATTTAATTATTTCATTCATTGAAGCGCCAAACTACACAAACACTGACTATCTGGCGCTTACCTGCATAATGTGAAATTAAGAACAGATTCGAAGATCTAGGTTTATAGCCGGTTGTTGCGAAACGTAAAATCTCTGGTGTGACTGATGGCGTTTACATTTTTCATCAGGTTATTTTTACAGATTTGGCACCAAACTTTTGTGTACACTTATAACATGGTCCATTGCAACTGATGGCGTCCCTATTTCATTTTTTTCGAAAATGGGGCTTAGCCGGTTGACGCATAACACCGTCCAAATACAGTGCTTAATTGTTATGATTATTCCAACAAAATTAAAACCTAGCGCGGTTGCACTTTGCCCACAACCACCTCTTCTACAACCTCTGAAATAGACTTCAATCTTCTATCATTGTCGAAATAGTGTTTTATATAGAAGCGAGTACAT
Organism: Acheta domesticus; assembly: GCA_031308135.1. NCBI lineage: Eukaryota > Metazoa > Arthropoda > Insecta > Orthoptera > Gryllidae > Acheta > Acheta domesticus. Next base: position 13,573,685 of record JAHLJT010002406.1, read on the forward strand.
TATGGACGAGCCAATAGAATTCAAAGAAGCAAATTGATGGAATCGTTACAGTGGATACTTATGACTTCAAGGTGGTCGAAGTGTTTGGGCTTTTTGACGAGACCCAGTAACCAAGGCCACGACATCATAAAAGACATTCTGAAATATTACATACACTAAAATATAAAGGTGATGGAAGAGTGTGTTGGGTGATCCAAACACTCTTAGTAAGATTGTGATGAAAATCGAGACCACCACCACTGCAAACGGGTCTGCTGTACAGAAAGTCCCGCCCAGAATTCCTGCACAAAAAACGAGAGATCCCCTGGCAAGGGAATAACTCGACAATCTTGAATACCTAAGCCACTAATAATTTCCGTATTGTTTCTATCATCTGCAATGTCTTGCTGTATTTCTCAATTATATCTCTGTCCTTCTCCATGACCCGAAGAGGAAGCATTGACAGAGGGATCCTAGCGTTGAAGACCCGACAGCGGCAGGATTTTCGTCAATAACTACATAGCTAGATCGAATTCAGACGCTGTGTGAAGGAAAATTCTAGAATCCAGCTGCTCTGGTCCTAGGTTCGAGTCTCAACGGCGGCAGATTCTCGACACTAGCTTTTCAGCTAGGTCGAATTCAGTCGCTTTCTGTAGGAGAATTTTGGCGGCCGGCTGCTCAGATCGGTTTCTCCGATCAATACCAGGAGAATGCCGGAGCAGTACCCTAACAAACGGACCGCGCGCGATCTTTCCTACCTCTTCCTTGCCCTATCTTCTCCTCTTAAACACACACTCTAGCACGCACTACACTACCACACATGCTGGGAGATTGATCGGGAGCTTAGAGTTTGACCAGGGTGGGGCGGTGCTCCGCTGGTGGGAGACAACTGCTGGAGAAAAAATACAGCTAGTCGACAGTAAAAAAATACAGTTCGGCGATGGATCTCACTACCCAGCGCGGGCGGAACACCGCCACCTTCTACGATAAAGCATTCTCTTCCCTAACGGTACTAATGACCATTGCAGATGACGTGCCCAGAATAGTACATTATGAAACGATGATGTAATGATGGATATCAATACACGAGTATCGTAAACTTCACACGAGTGTGTTAATACACATTACAAAGAGTTTCATACGGTACTTTTTCTACGACATTTATAGGTCAAACTTTTACAATGAATAGTTTCGTGGCAGTTCATTCAGCCAAGGGCACCAAGCGGACAGATACCTAAATCTACCCTCACATGCTGCCGCAGGTGGCTGCTAGAGAGTACTGCGCCAGGTCCGCCTGCTAGAGAGTACTGCGCTAGTCAAATAGGATAAAAGTGAAATTACGATCCACTTTATTTTATATAATATACCACGAAAATTACTACTAATAAAAGAAATTAAAACTATTGAGCATAATACAATATCAAATACAATTTTAATGTACAGAAACGAACAAAACATTTGCTAAAACGATTCTCAATGATTAATTGTCAATACGCGGTTTGTAAACTTCCCTGTGATTGGTCAATAATCTGTAACATAATGAAAACTGTATCGAAATGACTATCATTATGCAGCCAACAAATGACAGCGTTATACAATGGGAGTAGAAAGACAACCAATCAATGCAAGGGAAAGGACGCACCAGCGGCGACCGAATCTTGATGAGGATGTCGCCCTCGTCGCTCTCGGACGGCGAGCGCTCGTCCAGGCGGCGCCGGCGCAGGGCGTCGCCGCCGTCCACCACGACGGTGGGCGAGCCGGCCGCCGCCGCCGTCACCACGCCCCCGTAGCACCCGCGCCCGCGCTCCCGCTCCCGCTCGCGCTCCCGCTCGCGCGCCACGGCCCCCAGCGGCACGAGCGGCGCCGTCGGCGGCGGCGGGGCGGAGGCCGGGGCCGCGCGGTCCCGCGACCAGCGCGCACGCGACTGCCGCACCTCCACGCACGCCTGCACCTGCGCCGGGGGAGATGGCTCAGTGCATCAGCTGATGTCACTGCAGTCCCTCTGACCGGGAGGTCCTACGTTTCCACTCCCCACGGCGGCAGGATTTTTCGACACTTGCTTGTAAGCTTGGTCGAATTCAGTCGCTGTCCGGAGGAGAATTCTAGCGGCCGGCTGCTCTGATCTGTAGTTTTACGTGGTTTCTCCCATCAACACCAGGCGAATGCCCGAGCAGTACCCTAACAAACGGGCCACGGACCGCGAGCGATCTTTCCTTCCCCTTCCTTATCCTATCCTCTCCCCATACACACACACACACACACACTAACGTGCACTACACTATCACACATGCAAGGAGACCGGTCGGGAGCTTAGAGCTTGTCCCGGCTGGGGCGATGCCCTGCTGATGGGAGATACCTGGTTGAGAGGAAAACTCCGCTAGTCGCAACCCCCAGCGGGGAAAAGATCACTGCTACCTCCCGAAGAAAATCACACACTACAGTCACGGGACTAATGACCTAAGTAGTTGACGCGCCCGGAATCACGAACAAATAATCAAGCAATCAAGCCTGCCGACACCGCACAGCACGCTGGCGTCTTTGTGTTTAAAACACTAAGGAGTTGTGTTTAGAAAGAAATGAGCATTATTTCATTCTACTAATTTTACCATTTGATTAAAATATAAAGTTTATATTATAAAATCTACCGAGCGAAGTGGCTCAGTACGTAGCGCACTGACTTCGCTGTGGGGAGGTCCGGGTTCGATCCCCGGGCCGGCCATCCTGACCGGAATTTTTCGTGGCTTCCCTCGGTCATAAGGCAAAGCTGGGATGGTTCAAAAGTACCACGACCACCTCCTACCGCCCCAGAAACACTACAGATACGCAAATGGCAATTATAACATAAAAATAGTATACTGTACATGAGCGTAAACTGTACGGACCTTACTACACGATATACATATGGTTGCAGTATGCGATTAAGTTGTAATTGCTTTGTATCTATAGTGATATTGTTTTTATATTTTTATTTTTTACTATCAGCCCTGAGGATGGAATAAAAATATTTCGAAATGTCGGCAAACTATATTTTAATGTCTCCAGGCACTCCGACCAAATACCATGATCTACATTTCCCATTTCTACTTCACGGTTGTGAATCTACAATAGTATCAAATTTGTTGATAATAGCAAGCGGTAATACATCTGAGGTTCACATCTTTCATTTTAAGTAAAAAACAAGTCATTTGCTGGAGTAAAATTGCATTTACTAGAATATCTATCAGGCCGTCATTAAATTAATATTTCGTAGTTTTCGCCCAGACATTTTTAGACAGTTATAATTAAAATAATTAAAAAACATATACACATTAAACAGGCTGAAAACTTGTTTGAAAATTTGTTCATTATAAACTTCATATTCTCACTTAATTTAATTTAAATCATATTTATTAAAGCATTATAAATCTCTTTCTGTATAAAAAATACTGACGTACCCAGAAAGAATGCGCGTAATTATTACAGTAGATATGTTATTTACGTAAGGAACTGGTATGAGGCAGCTGTTGTAATGATATAGGTGAAGATGATAGCCAGTAGGTCTGCAACTGCACACACGCCTGTAACCTCCCCCCCCCCAAGAACCGGTTTGCAAAAAGCGTATTTGTCGGAACGAATTTAGGAGTTCCAACTACAAGTTACGTGGTATATTCATTTTCTAAGTTAAGATTCTTGGTGGATAAATTATTTACTTATGACAAAAACACCGACGGAGGTCCTGTAAAACTGCTCAAAGATACGGTAACATTTTGGATGAAGTGTTCGGTGTTTTCCTGAGCATTTTCATAACGAAAAACGAATCTCTAGAAACGCCAATTCTTCAAGTCACGCCAGCATCATTCACCAAGCGACCTTTGAAGTTTTTTTGACAAGTTGTTAGAGCACACACCTTCATGAAGTTATAATTTAATTTAAATTAAAATCACGAAAGAATATTTAAGTGGATATCGGGAAAGAATACCCGAAAGGTATAGTGAATGAGAAATTTACGGCAGCTGAAGAAAGCTAGGTAGCACTGTGGCCAACTGAGAAGAAAGTTATTTATGTAGAACTCCTGAGAACTCATCATACGTTACTAACTTTCCTAGGGAAGTGTCACATGTTTTTGGTGTCTAAAAGAGAGCTGAAGAAGATTTTGAAAACTGTCAAAATATTTTTGAAAATTAAAGAAAATCTCTGACACATTTTTACCATTCTTAAAAATCTATAATTAAATTATATACTTAACGTTTCATCGGGAGGCGTTCGAGTAAACACCACTACATTAAGATTTTATTTCTGATAAATCTAACCTGTTTTTCTTGCAAGAATACGATATTTTTGAATTCTGAATAATACTAAAATTAACTGACTTTGGTAGGAAGCAAGGAACCGGAAACAAGAAACAAGTAGTTTTTAGAATATACCAATAAATCATTTTCAAGGTTCTTGCAAAAGCGATAATATACATCGAAATCTGATCTTCTCCGCGAGGTTTTCTTTACCGTGAATACCGGTCTTCCAGTTCATAAGATTAATGCAATGAAACAGATGCCAACGAAAATGCACGCCAGAATCATGAACAAACCGGTAAAGTGGTATCATTTACAATGCTTGCTGTGAAACATAAACCGTCTTTTGTGAAAGGAGAATGAGCACAAGTACACCGAAAATGTATCCTTCCAAGAGAAACATGCACATGAATAAGTACATAAGTAGAACATTCTGACGGGACCGGTTGCAAGATAAAAAGAGCCAGATGAAGCTTGGTGATTTTGCACGCCTTGTCACTGTACACTGCAACTCGCCGACCCAGAATTCAAGCAGGGTGCTGGGCCGATGAAAGTCTTCTCGTGTGCCTTGACCAGGCGAGGACGAGAAAAGCCCTCGGAGTCATTTCGTCTCAGTTTTCCTCCTGCCCCAGACCCATGTATTCCCCTATTCTACAATCCATTGCTTCATTTTTAATTCCCTGCAGCTTCTCATTTTTGCCAGTTTATTCAGTATTTCAATTATTTCATCCTTGCTCTTCTTTTCTTATCAGTTTATCACAGGTATTACCACGAGAGCTTTGGAAATTGTCAATAAATCCCCGACTCGCGAAGCAAGAATATCTGAGAATTTCCAAAGCACGAGTGGTATTTAAAAGGACTATTCCACAACTGAAATTACGTCCAACAGAGTTCCAAAATGCACCAAATATTAAAAATAACTGAAAGCTATGTTAAAATCAATGAAGTTATGTTACAATAAAAACGCGATTTATTGAACATCGACATAGCGATCGATGTATATCGTCTCCTAAAATAGACGAGACACAGTTTATGCTTGGCCAGTAGGAAGAACCTGTAAGAAAATTTGGATAGAAAGAGCGATAAAGTTTTTGAGATACACTGCCCTGATTGGGGCTTTTTGTATTATAGTTAAACACTATTGATTGTTATTTCATGAGTGGGATTGGTCAGTCATAACTTCCTTTGGAATCTTTTCTTTTCCATTTTCTTATTATCTTTACTGTTATCTTCATTAACCGTCTTTCCTCCAGTACTGTTAATACTTCTGCAAACTTCACAAGATCTTTCCAACTAAACCTAATACTCTCCATCCATGTGAAAGGAAAATCCATAAATCAAATGCTTCCAGTTGCTTGTTTATCTTTCTACTTTAAATTCCATGTTTTCGCACCATTAAAACTTTAAGCTTAGTATAAAGTCTCTTCTTGTGCATGCTTTGTCACAGTTTTTTATTAACCATATGAATTAATTACAAAACATTTTTTTCTGATAGTGATTTCAAATTATAATTTTCAATGTAAAATGACAGTCTGGACTCTTTCACAAGTATCGTCTCTACCGTTTTAGCAAATTATATATCTTTCTAAACTATATACTAAATAAGCAAATAACATTTTTATGTACGTTCCACCAAAATGCGGTAATTTTCATTTCAGCGCGAATATGTGAGTTTACAATCACAATGAAAATATTTTTTTAAATATATTTTATTACAGTTCACTCAGAGCGGCCACTAGTACTCGGCAGTATTGATGAAGAGTTCGTTGGCAGCCCATTGTGTATGCATAAGCTAGGCGTTTTGTGAAATAGCTATTCTCGACTCCCCTCCCTAGATTATCCCATTATATCAAACAAAGGGCGGAATGAGGAAGAGTGAATTTCAATACCCAGCAGCATAGGGGGAGTGAATTGTGCGGGCATAATCGCCCAGTAGGCAAATGCTGCCGAGAGAATACATTTTGCGTGGGATCGCGAGTGCGTGTGTGTGTGTGTATCGTAAACGGAAGCAAATTGAACTCGCTGGCAAAATGTCGGTGGTGAAACTGCGAAGTCGTTGCCTGTGAAGTCCTGATCATAATGTTGCTAACTGAACTTACTCGATTGTGAATTAAGATAAAATGTTCCATGGGGCCGGAAAAATTTCTCACGACGAATGCGTCAATGTGGAACGATAATGAATATGGAACGGAATTTATTGAAATAAACAAGCAAAATATGTCCACTTATATGTATTTAATTTTTTCAAAATATATCAGAGAAAAACAGAACATATGTAAAATCAAAATTCATTATAATATTTAAAATTAATCTATTCAAGCATTTTCCGAACACAAATCGTTGCCAATTGGGCACTAAATTGGATTCGGAGCCACTGAATGAAAGTTCTACCTCCCATAAGTACGTAATTATAGTACACTGGTCTTCAGGAAAAAGAAAATTTCGAAAAATAAAATACATTCGTGGTACATACAATGTTGTTTTCCACGAGTAGGTGCTCAAGTGAATACTGAATAGCCTAGTAATGGATTTCGGAGATGAGGGAGGGTAAGAGAGCATACCCCTTCCCCAAATCGCGAAAAAAGAATGATCTGAAAATATATTTGTTAGTTTTTGGTCGTATTATGCATGGGCCACATGAAACATAAGCAAACATATGGATGAACATACTTCTGCTTCAAAACCACTCGCTCATCCTTCATTCGGAGTAGGCAGTTTCTGAGAAGCAGGGGTTTGTAAGTTTCACAATTCATGGCCAGGATCCGAAGGTCAAAGAAGCACAGTATTGCTTTGCAAGAAAGATTATTACATTAATATACTGCAAATATAGTAGTAATAATGCAATACTACAATACCATATTTGCAAACTCGCATCTGAAAAGTTCCGTATCGATGTATAAATAGATTACAATGTAACGGAATATGTCAGAAATATATAGCAATAAGTAAAATGTGCGTAAATATGTAAATGTATCAAAATATATCAAAAATATAAAAATGTTTCCTATTAATAAAGCATGTCTTGTAAACTCACTGTTTACAACTGTTTATCAACTGGATTTATCCACTTTTTCGTTACCAGGGCCCTGTAACAAGAGTCTTTCTGCCGGAAATCCACCGTTTTTCCGCGCAGCATTATATAACTTTTACTATACTAAACGTACGAATAGTACACAGGAAAGTAAAAAAAAAAGACTAGCAGGCGGCGGAGAAGGGAAAGGAGAAAAAGCGAAAAGCCGATACCCGCCCGCTGCTGCAGTTCTGTATGATGCGCCGGCGGCGCGGAGGGCTGTGGTGCGGCATGGGGCCTTCCTCCTCGCCCACGCCGCTGCTGCTGCTGTCGCTGGCTTGGGACTCGGATTCGCTGGACCCCAGGGCGCTCCAGCTCTGGCCCACAGCGCGGTCCACCCTGCCCCTGGCCCTGGCCCCGCCCCCGCCCCCGCTCCCTCCATCACCCTCCACGAAGGCCGGGCTGCGCGATCGCCGCGGGCTGGCGCGGGGGTCATCGGCCGGCATCTTGGCACGCTGGGGCAAAATAGACGGAAAAAGTGTTCATGAAAAAGGTAGGCTTTTGTTTGGCGGGTGTGTTATTGGGCGATTTTTCTAACTTTGCCTCTCAAGGCTCGTCTTCACGATGGAATATGTCACGGTATTTCGCGACGTTCTCAGTCGTGCCGCCAGGTATTGCATGATCGCGACCATATCAAGCAGTCCTTGCGATCATGCGACTTCTAACGGTACGACGGAGAAAGACGCGAAATGTCGTGTGATATTCCATCGTGGCCATAGTGGTTTCAGGGGCAGAGTTAGAAAAATCGCACTATAAAGCCTGTTTACCGCTGGAGTGAAAGCGATCTCAATGTCAGCCACCAGTTCCTTCGCAGAATTTACTAAATAATTTGATCTGTATTATTAATTGCTCATGCAATCAGAAATTTACTAGAAACCTATGAAGCCTCCGACCATGTGAGAGGTGACTACGGTTTCGTTACTTATCATGGAACTCGAAACGGAAAAAAATGAAACCATTGAAGTTTTGACTGAAAAATGCAAATATTTGATTGCGTTATTTTGACTATTTTTACAATGCCCAAAACGACAGGATTTTCATACTCAGCGTATCACTGCTTACGATTCAGCTTACGTCTTTCGACATCATGGCTCCAAGGAAAGGGGGCGCCCGCAATGTTTTTCTATTTACGTGTTGATTTCCAGAACAACAACTTTCTTTATACTCAATGTATGTAAAGAACTGTTCTCTATAATATTTATGCTATGTATTTACATTTGCTGTATGTTAAGACTGTGCACATTTCTGAAGACTGTTTTTGCTAAAATATTTTTATTTATTGCAGTATTATTCGAGAGTATTTATTCTTTGTTCTTGAGTAGAGGGCGTTGCTACTTTTCGGAGTTGTGTAGGTTTGTTCAGCAGCATTTTTGCTAATGCTGGCCATTAGTGTTATATCATTTTATTTCATTGCTGTTCGCGAGAAGACGGTAGTTTATTCAAACCAACCGCCAGTTTCTGCCGTATTTTGGATTTTGTAGAACTTGATATATCGTTACGACGTGATATAATGTCCGAGGGTTTTAATTTTACCAGAATCTTACCAGGATTCTTTCATGTGCTATAAGCTTGACATAGTATATTGAAGATTTTATGCCCTTCGAAAATCTATCAATTTTTTACATGATATTAAACGGGTGCCACCCCACAAACTACGTGAATGTAACAGTTTGATATTCTAACAGTTGTACCATCGAAAATGTAGATAAAGAGAAAAATAATAAACCGTGTGAGTGAAAATATTCCCGTGATAAAGATATAAATCAAATAGGACATATTAAAACTCAGCGAAAGAACTAGTGGCGGGGAAAATAGTCTATAGAAAGCGAATTGATGCGCCTAACAAATATGAAGAGTAAAATATGCCACAGTAATATGTGCAACTTTCTGAAGGTGGCGAGGATAACAAAATATTTTGTTCATGATGCATTTGTTAATATGGATAAAATAGTTCAAAACAATAATACGCAGTTGTGAAAATGATGCAGTAACTATATTTAAACCAATTATTATAGCAAGGGAAAAAAATCATTACATGATTACTTTACATCAATATTTCTGTAGAAAGAAGGGTTTTTAAGAAAAAATATTTTTCCTGTGAGTAGTAAAGAGAAATGAATGATTCAAGTGGCATTCGGAAATACTATATCATGAAAATAAACAATGATAGTAAGCAGATGTTTTTAGAGAATTTATTCGCCGCTTTTCGCTATTTCATTATTGAGTATATACGTTGCATATTTCAAAATTCTTTCCATTTAAAATGTTATTTCCGCTTTTAGCGATATTTGTGTCCACTGTGCAGGGCGACCGCGCTCCCATAAATACGCCACCGCTCGCGCATGCCTCGAATTAAAGTGTCTCTCGCCGAATTTATGGGGCCTGAAGAACCAAGCGACAGCTCCAGCCGCCCCACCCCGCCCTTCCCTGGAAAACCCACCCCTGTCAATCGGGCACTGTCACTTTTTGGGACTCAACCCATGTGGCTTTCACTTCTCCCCATCCGAGTTCGCCAGGATCTTTGGAGTTATTTGACCTTAAACTCCCCGTTTGCTGTTTTTAATTTTTCATCCCCTTATTTCACCTGTTCTCTCTGGATTTTTCTGCAAACCCTCTTTTTTTCTCTTTGCATGCATATTTCCACAAGGTTACCTCATTCGCTCTAGTTATATTCTCATATTTTCTATTTTCATAATTTTTTCTCATATTTTTCTATTTTCATCGATTCTCTATATCTTTTCTGAAATAGCTTCTTTCACTTCTAAACGCAAGCTTTTCGTGCAATCATTATTACATTACCTTTCCAATCCACTTCCCTACTTTCCTAGTTCAGAGAAAATATGTTACTCAATTACTAGTTCACCATAGTTCATCGAGGAGTACCTTACTCCATTCAATGTTTTGACGCGCATATTTTCTCATTCCATGAGCACTGACTGCCCAACCTTCTGTTCCGTTATTTTGGCCTTTCACATTCTCTAAGTCTTCATAAGTAGTAATACACTGTCCTTCCAGCATCAATATTCACATTTAAATTCATAAATCCATAAACAAACCATCTGAATGTATAGCTTGAATATCGCAGAGGCATCTTACAATCGATGGCTCCAGTTTTCTTTCAGTTATACATCATAATATCGTAATTACGAGTAATGAGAAATAATCAAATCACAAAAAGTGAACAAAAATACTATTCAATAAGTAACGATTATTCATCAGAAGAGGAAAGTAAAAAAACGATTGGAGCCATAATGTCAGTTTTTCATCAAACATTTGTTTATATCGAATTTTCATATCTTCAAAACGTATTCATTGCCAGTTCGCTCTCACCAAACAACAACCCCACCATTCTGCTCCCTTCAACGTCCACCGTTCGCGTATCTCGCGCGCTCCCAATTTCCCCCGACTGCCGCCACCCCTCCCCAACTTCCCCTCCATTATCTTCTCCTTCGGGGCCACCGGCGCCCTCGCGGTCGCGCCATGACGTCCGATAAATAAGCGTGCTTTACACCGGGCCGCGCAGTGGGCCGAAACCACGCCACAAGTCAATGACCATTTGAATCGAACAAAAGGAAAACAAACAACTAAAACAATTTTAAAATAATAAAACTGCAAAAATTAATAATAGGTCCTGCTCATATTTTTAATAAAATAAAAGATGATAGACGGAGGACGGAATATTATTCATTAACTTCTTTCAAGGTTTCAGTTCATTATATCGCTTAAATTTTACAATGAAAAAGATCGGAGGAATACTTTTTGATGTAATTCCTTTTACGGAAATAAAATGTATAAAGTAAGTTGATATTAGGTTTCCTGATAATTAATACCTTCATTACTTGACCTTATTCCTGGTCAATTAGTTTTTGAATTCAGCTAAATAAACGCAGAAACTCATCTCACATATTGAGCACATCCACCTCCAAAAGCTGTCATCATATTACTGTTTACCAAAAAGAAGTTGCTCTAGCTTATCAGTTGCGCGTATCATGTTTCCACTTTCGACATGGGTTGATGAGTTTTAATTCAAAACGGTTCAATTACTGAGGTCATTAGTTCGGTAAGTGTAGTACATGTTCTGTCAGGGGAGGTGGAAATGTTCGTCGCCTGCTGGATCGTGCGATCCGACGCCAATCTTCTATCGGCTTGCGTTTTCCCCTCCCAGGTATCCCCTTCAGTCAATACAAGCTCTAAGCTCCCGACTTGTATGGTAGTGTTAACCATATAAATATTGGTGTTTGTGTGTAAGAGGAGAGAAGGGGACAAGGAAGAAGGAAAAGATCTATCGCGATCCGCGCCCATTTGTCCGGTTCCCCAGGTACTGACCGGAGAAACAACTGAAATCTATCGTTCGAAGTAGCTAGCCACTAGAAGTCTCCTCCAGACTGGTTGAATTTGTTCTAGCTGTATAGCTAATGTCGGAAATCCGCTATCGTCGGGATTAGCACCCTAGAACATTCTGATCAACAAGACTTGAAGGAAACAATAGTGCTGCTACACTACATCAACGAATCAATTTCGCTGTGATAATGGAAAATGACAACATTAATAATAATAACTATAATATTACCGGTATAGGTGAAAGCTACAAAAGTAGGCGCCAAATAGCGCAACGTAAATAACATATCGAAAACGAATATCGTTGTGGATCATCCGACAACGGCTTTGAAAACTGAAAGAATGCACAGTCTTCAAAGAGTAAATTAATATCTTCTCACTGTGTATTTTTCCTTTATAGAACCTCTAATTAAAAAAGGTACAGGCTTAACAAACTAGACTTTTAAGATGTTTACTTGACTCAGAAACTAAAACATAACCGTTGCCTGTATTTACTTATTTGTTTATTTATTTGGTTTGTTGTGGACCCCTTTTCATCCATTTCCAACCAGTGTGCTCTCGCCGTGTTTCGGTGGCGGCCGAAGAGCGAGCAATTGTTTTGTGGGGGTGGGGTGGGGGGTGCCCCGCAGAAGCCTAACTTGGGCGCGTGCGTCGGAGGGCTTAATGAACGTTGGGGCGTAAACAATGCGCGACTGCGCCGGAGGCGGCTGTCTCGGCGAAGATGGAGGTGTGTGGAGGCGGGTCATGGACCGGCAGCGGGAAATAGGGTCGATGGAGGCGCCGTAACTGAGGGGAACGGCGTGGTGGAAGGGGGAAATTGATGACGGAGCGAGCGGCCAGACGAGATTGTGGTTCGGGAGTAAATTTGTTTAAATGCAGTGTCACGCAACCAAAGGGAATAAGCATACTGAAATATCGATGAAAAGAGAGAAAACAAAGGATTTGGAAATCAGTCTAACAGCGGGACTGTTGTTGAAAGGGAAAAATGGAAAAAGGCTCCATGAGTAAAATATAAACAAAATAAAGCATCGGAGAATCTGAGGGAAGAACAAAAGATAAAAGAACGTGAGAGTTAAATTAATATAGTCCTGAAGACCATATCTGAATATATATTCCTCAAACCTCGTTGCAGTGTCAGTATGTATTTTGTTTATGAAAATTTGGAGAACGTTCCAGAGGCTTTATGTAAAGTACCCACCAAAATTAAAATATCGATTTCAAATTCGAGGCGATATCATCCATATCGACTGCGGAATATCAATTTCGGGGAAAATCTGCTGAATGGTTTAGCCGCTATTGTTGTTCGCAGGTGGACAGATGGAGGGAGAGATGTTTTACCGAAATTCGATTTTTGGGTATCACGGACCCGCAAAACATGAATTCTGGCAACACCACACGTTAGAGGATTTTTTTAATTTAGCAACTGGATTGATCCACTTTTTGGTAACCAAGCCTTTTAGTAAGAGTTGTTCTGCCAAAAATGTGCCGTTTTTTCACGCAGCATTACGTAACATTCTCTCTACAGCGTAAGCTGTAGCAAAAAAGTAAAAGGTATGAAAATAAAATATGTATGAGATATTTATTGCAATTGTCCATGTAAGTTAAGAGAAGGAAAATAATATTAGTAGTGATAGTTTGGTTCTATGGTTTGGATTTATCGTATGACGAGTAGGGTTGGAAATTCAGAGAAATGCTATGCTCCTGCTATTACTACTACTGCAAAGCTACTGGTGTTACTACTAATAATAATAGTGCTAATAATTAGACAAGTGATGACAAATATCAGCGATGCGTTGTGACAGTAACGATGCCGAAATAGGTATACATTGCATTTCGGAATAGATGTGACGGGGAGGGGGTGACAGGGAAGCGAACAGCGCGCGACTAATGCTCTGGCAAATGGCATCAAGCTCCAGAGCGGAGACAGAGAGATGTGGGGCCCGAGAAGTAAATTCGCGAGCGGATATCGAACTGGGGAGGTTGGCATTGAGTTACGTTATGCTACAAGTTTCGTAATAGTCCCATATTCTCTCTACCATTGCGAGTCTGTACCATGTTTATTGGAAATCAAATTCACTTTGGCATGTCTATTTCCTTGTGCTGACAAAACCGCATTAATTGTGTATCGTATTCACATTATTCCACTTCCGATCTCATTTTCAATATTTTACTTCATGTTCGTTCAGGATAGAAAATGTATCGAAGACCCACAATTTCAGTTCCAAATATTGCTCAAATTGCTTAGTAAACTGATCCAAATTTGAGATAATAGCAAAATAATACAGTGCGGTGTTAATGAACTTAAGATACGAATCTTTAGGTTTGAAAAGAACAAAACTATACTTGTGAGTTAGGGTTTCCGTAATTATCGGTTACTGACATTTCTCTTCAGTCTATCAATATATCCAAACTAATGTAATTTTCTTTTATAACGAATTATTAAAAGTATAATATATCTCACTGCGATTTTATCATTTTTGTCAAGCAAATAACCGGCTTAGGTGGCTCAGGGCGGCAAGTGATTTCACTGCAGCGCCTCTGATCGGGAGGTCCTAGGGTGCGAGTCCCGACAGTGACAGGATTTTCGATATTAGATACAAAGCAGGGTACAATTCAGTCGTTGTTCGGCTGAGAATTCTCGTTGCCGGCTGCTGTGATCGGTGCTTTCCTGTGGTTTCTCTTATCAACAACAAGCGAATGCCGGAGCACTAACCTAACAAACGGGCCACGGCCCGCGCTAATCATTCCTCCCTCTTCCTTGTCGTATCCTCACCCTTTACTTATACACACACGCTTCGGTTACAGGTACTTCACTACCGCATATGCCTTGAGACCAGTCGGGAGCATATAGCTTGTCCCGGATCGAGCGGTGCATGACTGGAGCGGTGCCCCGCTGGTGGGAGATACCTGGTTGGGGAAATCCCCGCAAAACGACTGGTAGGTTGGCGCCGGGTCTCGTCATTCAGTAGAAGAAGATCACTGCCACCTCCCGCGATAAAAAAAGCACTACACATACGGGACTAACGACCTTATCAGTTGACGCACCCGGAATTACTAATCAAGCAAATAAATGTTTGTGCAAATTGACTCAATGGTGACTCATTACACCTAATTGCCCAACAGACAGAGGATCGCAATGAATTGCCTTACAGACCGATAAAAATTCAATTGCCTTACACACTGACGATCAACTTCATCTTCATCGCCCCCTTATGCTTCAGCTTCAACACGCTCCCATCCCGTATGTAGTGCATGTACGGCCGAAGCCACTTGCCATCTGAGATCTACCGATCTTCATTTCAGTCTTGAATTTAGTTACATTACATTAGCACTACTCGATAATCATAGGAAGCAGGTCTATTGTCTACACTATCTTGTAACAATACCTTCTGGTTGCAAACACAAGTATTGCTTCGGCGATAAATTATTTCAGAATTTAGGTGAGTGACGTAATTTAGGATTTAGGTTATTTTACTTGTAAATCTGTGACATGTGTGACAACAATCGACTTTCCTTCCCTACTGATGTAAGAGGTACGAAGGAATTCTAACCTTTACAAATCAACTTTTTTTTCCTCCAGTTCTTGCATTTAAAGCAAAATTATTAGCAAATTCATCCATGAACAATGAGGAAGGATAGCTATTGCAACACTAGAATGCATTTCAAAGTCATAAAGTCTTTAAATTTGAATCTACCTTATAAATGTTCGGTGAAAATATAAAATTATTGCATTTCATAAACGAAAAGTAAAAATTAATTCATAAACTCATATATGAACATTGGCGGAGGACTGCTGACAAAATATTAGAATGCATAAAAAAGTCTTAAATGTTCATATCTTTGAATTTTCTCCACAAGCGACCAATGAAATTCACAATATAAAATCCCAGAAAATTGAAACGTACTTTGTCGTCAGCTTTGATGAGACGGAGAAAACTCAAGGTACCAAAGTGAACTCATAAGGCTGGCTGGCGTCCAATATTGACAGATGAAAGCAACGTGGCGCCTTCCTGCTGTATGCAGAGGTGATCGCAGAGCGACCCACATGAATTTTAGAGCAAAACGCGGTTCCTGGGTGATAGCACAATTTTCACAACAATGGTTCAGCAATAATGGACGCAAAGCCCATTTTATGGCATAGAAACTACGTTATATATTCGAAGATGATTCGAAATAGGAAGTACAATATCATGAATTTCACATCTTCGGCAGGTTTTTAATAACATCTATTCTTCTCTCTCGATTGCTTCCTGCCGTTCTGGTAACTTTTATTTTCTCTTAACATGATTGATATTTGAATTCGTCTTCAATTTATTATCTTCTACTTAAATAACATGTCCATATTATTTAGCTTTTTAATATGAGTTCTCTCAAAATATTAATTTCTTTTTACTTTCTCGCCTTACTTGATAGGAAGAAAAAGTATTATAATTGAGCGCCGGAAGAAAGCGATTTTTCGACAGAAAAGCTCGGGCTCTGGTAACGAAAAACTAAATTACTACACACAAGTCATCGCTGTAGCTTTTGATGCAACGCGTTAGCTGTGGCCAACGCTAGTGCCTAAACCGTCCAGTCAATCTTCTCTAAAATGTATATTCCCTGGTCAATCTAAAACGAACTCAAGGCATTGCAAGGTTGAAAGAGTTATTTTACTTTTCGAAGTATTTACATTAAGTCTTAACCCTTTTAAAATATTTTCAAAAATGGCTTCAAATTTTTGGATTAAACTTTGTCCTTGGAGAGCCCTAACATAAAACTTTTCGGGTGGATTACTTTGGTTAAAAACCCCCAATTTTTCGAAAATTGCAAAAGTTCAATTTTTTTTCGTCCTCTTCCTGTAGCAACAGTAATGAAGATAGAGATTATTTTTCTTCACAAAATTTGTTGCTCAAATACAGATCTTGAAATAAGACCATCTACAATCGTTCAAAAATATGAGTAGTTTTCACGTAATTTTTTCTTGAAATAAAGGCAATTTTTAAAAAGTTATTTTCTAAAAAGTGGCTATAAATGTTTTCCTTAAAATTTTCCTCGTATATATCAAAGTGGTTAAAAATAGTGCCAGTCCCGTTTCCAGCAAAACGTGTATTTTCAAAAATTGCAAAAAATTAATATTGTAAAAATATAAAATAATGATACACATTTTGGTATTTTATAAAGTTCTATAGAAAATCAAAATATTTCACGTAAAATTCTTTGAAAAAATGAGTAGTTTCCGCATGATTTCTGTTTAAAGTTAATGCAATTTATAAAAAGTTACACCAAAGTTCTTTGAATGTTTTCCATGAATAGAGGAAAGGACGCTTAAAAAAAGTGCAGGTCTCATTTTCTTTAAGTTTCCGAATTCTCGATAATTGCAAAAAAGTTTGAAATAATGCGAGAGAGCAAGTGTTATTGTAATACCACGCATTTTCCTTCTATGTTCTACATGGGCTTAAGAGCCATATCTGCGAGATAGTTTGGAGTGCCTGCTGAATGTGGCCAGGAATTTGCCCAATTAGGTTCACTCTGTTGGAGACTTCCTAGAGATGCCGGAACGTGTGAAGGGGAAGAAGGGATAAAAATATCAGCAAGTTTGGGCAGGAAATTAAAATATTGAACATTACAAGGAATAACTGCATTCAAGTCAATTAGTTTGAACAGCTAATATTTTATTAACAGACAAATATAACACTGTTCAACGTTTCGGTCGTGCGCGGAGTCCCATACTTGTTTGCAGCCAATAGTATGCACCATTCTGACAGTTAAAAAAAAACGACCTAAACATGAAATCAGTTTCTTATAGCTTCGTGAACGTTTAGTACAACTGCCCACTCAATTCACTCAGTGAGGAAACAGTTCAATCTAATAGCTCTCGGTTTGCATCAAACACGTTCATTCAATCTATGCTAACGTTGTTGGGAGTTGTTTTACTTTCTCGTTACGGAGCAGAGAGAAAGTTATGAAATGCTGCGTGATGAAACGGCGAATTTTCGTCAGAACAACTCTTATTACAGTGCTCTGGTAACGAAAAAATGGATAAATCCGTTGCAAAATTAGAAAAAATTTCTGTAATACGAGATGTAGCCAGAATTCTTTTTTCTTGGTTCTTGAAACCGAAAATCGAATGACGGCAAAACGTACGTCTGTCCTACTGTGAACAACGCTAGCGGCTAAATCCTTCAGCCGTTTTTCTCTAAATTTGATATTCCCCAATCAATATATCTAATGTCGCGGCCCCTTGAACTTGAAACCGGTATTTTAATTTTGGGGGATACTTTACATGGAGTCCCTGCGACAGTTTCAAAATTTTCCAAAAAATGTTTCCATCTTTTTAATTAAATGTTTTGGAAAATGTTTCGAAAATTGCAAATATTCGAAATTTTTTCGGCTTCTTCCATCAACTACATTTATGATGATAGAGATTTTTCCTTAATAAAGTGTGTTCCTAAAAGATTTTTTATTTTTTATTTATTTATTTGTCAAAAAACAGTAAATATTTGTATCTGACGAGTGGGGAAAGAGATTGATTTGCGCACATTTTCTTGAGGGCCAGAAGTTTAAAAAATTGATTTTTTTAAATTTTTTATTGATTTTTAAATAAGTAAATGTACACTTTTCCAAAAAGTTGAGTTCTTTTCGCGTCATTTCACATTAAAGTACGGACGAGAAAGTTCATGCTGCTTTGGCACCACTAGTTTTCTCACTGTGTTCTTGTGACTACATATTTAAGGTTAGTCCTTTAGTACAAATTAAGTTCAATATTTGGGGAGATCCGGGCAGGTAGACGCAAGGAGCTGGTTGCCACTCAGATTCCTACATCTCCCACGAAGCTTCCAAGCCCTAACTTTCTGTCACGTGACTTTCGTGACTTCAACGTCCCTCAGATGTCGCAGTGTCATTAGTACAACGATTGTGTAACCGTGAATAAAATGTGTTTCAGAGCTTGGATAGTAATACTTTGGTAGGTCATTGAATTTTTCCCTCATGAGGCTTTTTCTAGCTTCAGTGGACGTCTATTTCGTCAATTCGCTCCGGGGACTTCCTCTTGGAGACACATAAGAACCTTTGCACTAGACACACTTGCGGGCTTCTCGGTCTGTAGTCAACAGTCTCGCAAGACCTTTCGCGACACTTTCATGACAGACAAGGGACAAACAACCATGCCCTCTGCGGTACTCGAACCCGCGACCCTTCAGGTCGATACGCTAAGTTAGCATACGCTCTAGCCACCTGGGCCATATTTTACTGATTATTTCCGTTTCGTAGTTTATTGATTGGTTTCTGTAATGATTGGGAAAGAATATTTTTATTCCTTTCAGCTGAAACCTTCAACCTGTCTCTTGATTTTCGAGTACCGAGTGTTTTTTTTTTGTTTTCTTGTCACCTCTGCGACTATCTTCAATAAAAATAATTCGTTTGGGGCTAGTTGGCATTCTTCACCCTCCCCACAAATGAAACAATTATTTTTCTGAAATTTAACTCACACTACCATCACCTATCATATTAATTTTATATATTTTTATGCCCATTCTGACACATTTTCGAAAGTGAAGCCGTGTCTGTTTAAAACCTAGTATTTTGTGTTAGATGCTGAGATATCCCATTCAGAGGGACGAGAAATCCTGGAAGCTATATAAATAGGAATGACATATGCTGTTGGTTGGCATATAATGGCTTCTAACGACTCAAAGTTTGACAGTTGAACATTAACAAAGAAAATAAATACTGTTAGGTAATTAAATGATCACAGGTGTTGTCATTGCCAACAATGTTATTTATTTTAAGAGCAGTTTTCGATGGCTTAGCCATCATCATCAGTTTTCTAGTACAAGAAAATAGCAAACAATTAATTAAACAATTCAAAGCAAGAGATAACAATAAAACAAAAGATTAACATTAGGAATGGCGGATTACTAGTAATTTAAAAACAGAACTAACATTATGTGAAATGAAAACAAGGGGAAAGAAATTTTTTTATAAAACAGGAATTTAAATCTACGCAAGAAAGTGAATGAAATTGAATAGAACTTGAGAAAAAAACATTTTTGTAACAGAAACATGAAATGTAAGTTGAGCCGTTCCTTACCTGCTGTCTGGAAGCCACGAAACGACTACGCGGGTTTGGGTGGGCCAAGCGGCTTAAGTACCGGGCTGTGGGGTGGTGGAGGAGAGGAGGGTTATTGGCCTGGGTGCGGTGTCCTGTCTATTGTGCCGCCCCGGAGCAGTGTTGTGTGAGGGTGGTGTCTAATAATAATTTCAGTAGAGGGGAGGGATTATGGTTTATATTTTCATTCAGAAGGTTGTCATTTAAATGGATGTGGAGGTTTTCTAAAGTTAGTCTGGTGTGATAATGATTTTCTATTTCCAGTATATGAATATCTGTATGTGGATCGAACGTGTGGCCTGTCTGAAGGAGGTGATTGGCAAAGTGAGATTTACAGGAGTTGTGTTTCCAAGCGTGTATGTGTTCTTTTATTCTTGTGTTCAAAGTTCTGCCTGTTTGACCAATGTATTTGGCTTCGCAGTCGTGGCAATGTAATGAGTAGACGCCGCTTTTTTTTAAAAGATCTGTGTGTGTTTTAGAGGATAGCATTTTTCTGAGTGAGTTTTGTGATTTGAAAGAAACTTTGATACCGGATTTGCGTATATTGTGGGCGACTTTTTCTGAAAGGTTGCCAAAATAAGGTAAGCAAGTGTACTTATCTGGTGTTTGTGCTACTGCAGAGAGTGAAGTGTACATTTTCAGTTTCTTTTTGTGTGTTTTGCGGCGTAGTATGTTATTGATGAGTTCTGTGTCGTAGCCGTTTGATCTAGCAATATGTTGTATAGTGTTAAGTTCTTCCAGAAAATGAGATTGTGTCAGAGGCAGGCTTAGTAATCTGTGTATCATGTAGTGGAAGGCGGCGTGTTTGTGTTGAATAGGATGTTGTGAAGAGTTGTGGATGGCAATGTCTGTGTGTGTTGATTTTCTGAAAATATTGAAAGTATGTTTGTTTCCCGATATGCTGATATTCAGGTCTAAGAAATTGATAGATTTGTCTTCGTTCTGTAGTTCTGTGGTGAACTGTATATTGGGATGTAGGTTGTTGAGGTAGTCAATAAACAGATCAATTTGTCTAGTTGTACCGGTCCAGATAACAAGGATGTCATCTACGTAACGGTGCCAATATGTAATATTTCTGAGAAGTGGATGATTTGAAAGGAAGATGGTCTGTTCCAAAGAATCCATAAAAATATCTGCAAGAAGAGGAGAGAGAGGTGAGCTCATAGAAAGTTCTGAAGTTTGTCTGTAAAATTTGTTTTCAAAATTGAAGTAATTTTGATCCATGCATAGGTTGAAGAGATTTTGAAATTCATCACGAACCGGTATGGGGCATGCCGATTTGTCTAGTAAATTGCGTAGAAGTAATTTGCAATCTGAAGTCGGGGTACTAGGAAAAATATTCTTTATATCAAATGAAACCAGTTTTGCATAGGGTGGAATGGGAATCTGTTGAATTTTTTGCACAAGATCTAGACTGTTTTTTAAGGTGTGAGAAGGTTTGAACTGAATATGTTTGTGAAAGAGGCTGTTTAATTTCTGGGCGAGTTTGTGAGTTACAGTGTTTGTGTAAGAGACTACGGGTCTGATGGGTGTATTTTGTTTATGTAATTTAGAAGACCATAGAGTCTTGGAGGAGAAGGGTTAGATGGTATGTATTGCCTGGGATATGAGAACAGAGCTAGAGAATGATTAAGTTCTTGCCTAAGATGGCTAAGATATTTCTTGGTGGGGTCATTGGGAAGTTGTTCGATCTGGTTGTCGTTCAGAAAGTCATAGATTTTGTCATCGTAGTCTTTTTTGTCAAGAATCACTATTGTGTTACCTTTGTCTGCTTTCGATATGATTAGATCTTC
This sequence comes from Acheta domesticus, assembly GCA_031308135.1. Taxonomy (NCBI): domain Eukaryota; kingdom Metazoa; phylum Arthropoda; class Insecta; order Orthoptera; family Gryllidae; genus Acheta; species Acheta domesticus. The sequence goes on from JAHLJT010002406.1 coordinate 13,595,219, forward strand.
TTCTGTTAGTTTTATTGCAAGTTGTTTTGAGTGGTGAAAATCTTGGATTCTGTCTCCTGTGATGCATTCTGTGTGATTTGCACTGGGCTATTTTCTTGTACTAGAAAACTGATGATGATGGCTAAGCCATCGAAAGCTGCTCTTAAAATAAATAACATTGTTGGCAATGACAACACTTGTGATCATTCAATTTTAAATGCCAACGACATTTCACCACTAAACCAATACTGTTAGGTAGCCTAATAGAAAAAAACTTGTAACTAAACCGGAGTTGCGTACAAAAATGAAAAGCTACCAACTGTTTTCAATTTGCCTCGGTCACCCCTGTTATAGAAGACTAATTACATTCAAATGATATTGGAATATTCAACACCCATTACGAATTCATAAATTCGATACCAAACTGAAAAAGATGCCTAACTGTACAGAAGAAAACGTCAAGAAGATCCGTTAAAGAGAAAGTGGTAGACGACAGAGGAAAAACGCTGCATTAATATCGCCTTTCGTCCCCTGCCAACCAAGCGAGGTCTCATAAGCGAGAGCGACGACCTGTCGACCTACGGGTGCAGACCTGAACCGTGCGCAGAATTGACGTTCTTGCCGGACAAAAAATTGAATGCCCGAACACATACATAACAATTATTTATCTACTTTGATTATCTAAAAGTCAAACTTAACGAAACTGGGATATCATATAAATTCAGTGTTGATATAAATTTATTGGAATAATAATAATAATAATAATAATAATAATCCCTAGCCCACTATTAACTAATATCAACTCAGCTTGAACCTTTTCGCAAGATTAATAAGTCAAATTTAAATGAATGTTATAGTAATTGCATTTGAATTTTTACAAAATGGATGAAGTTTGATATTTGTATTGAAACATCTTATGACTACTATTAAATGATGAAACATCTTTTAGCAACTAAACATGACCTAAGGGCTTAGTTTGACAATTTTTCAAACTCTTACGATAAGAAGTCACGATAAGAAAATCGTGCGTTTTATGCCCTTTATGAAAAATTCAACTTAAATTCAACAATAAAAGTTTCGTTTAAATTTGACAATTCATTCTTCAAAAGATAACCGAGAAATATTCATAAAAGTTGGTACAACGTCATGGATTATTAAAACACTTGTGTTCTACAACTGAACTCTGACGACTGTAAATTTTCTGCTGAAGAAGCTCTGGTAAAAAACGTTCATACACTACAGAGGATATTGGTCTAGTGGTCCGAGTCACCCGAAGTCAGAGAGGGCCCTTTCAAACTGCGACCAGCCAAACACAGTGAAGTATTACAATTAATTGTAGAATCCTGTGTGATTAAGTTTTCATAACCAAATTGCCTTTCGTCTAGAAACCCCAATGATAAAAACATTTTTAACGTATATGTATATTTCAGAACATTTCTCCACTAAACGATGTTATTTGTTAAATTGTATCTTACCTTTTGTTTACTCCGTATAACTCACACAAAATGCAAATGTTCTGCTTATGAATAAAGAAAGCAATTTTTTTCTACTTAAATCACAATTCCGTACACTGCGCAGTACCGTCAGCGAAAGCCCGCGCGTGAATTGAATCCTCTCTTCTGCCTTCCCCTCCTCTCCTCTCCACTCGCACTGAATTAATCACTGGCTGCCGTTGGCGCAAACCCCTTTACATTTACTCGTCGCGTTGACACAGCGCCGGCAAACGGCTTGGATTCAATCTGCCCTTTGCGCAGGACATCGCTCGCCTCCCAGCACCGCTGGGGAACAAGCATTCCAGTGAGCAGAAGCCCATGCATTCTCGCGGGCGAGTCTGTTCCCGTTGCATTCGCAGCAGGAAAGTGAAACTTGCTCAAAGCAAAACCGCAATGATCCTTCCGGATGTTCCGGTGTAGTAGGTTCATACCGAGATCACGTTTATTGCCGTGAAGTAAAATGTGTAGTAACGTAATATCTTTATGATAGTGTGGAGAGTAACGATTTGCTCAAATCAAGGGTGTCTCTTATTGTTTTCCAGCTGTAAGTTACACATTCTGCACGATATATTACTATTCTAATTAGTCCATGCAACATTCAAAGAACTGAGTAATAAATGCACATGTTACCCTTCGTGGATGGCTCATATTGATCCCAGAAGATATAATTGAATAGGCGAATGGAAAAACCAGTACTAAGTAGTCCAAAATTTGCTTTTCGATTTTTTACAGAAATTTGAGGTGAAATCCTGAAACTACAAGTTGAGAATGAGAACAGTTCAATAAGAGATCATTGGACATCAAATCAGGCAGCCCTTTCTCTTTGATGAGTGAAAGAACAGTTTCTGTCCTGGACATGTACTGTTTCTCCATTCAGGATTTCAGACGTCTGGCGCCTCGACCTGCCTGCTGCGGATGGTTCATATTTGTTATTTGCCAATTGTACAGAGCTGACGTAATTTCCTTGTTTTATTTCTGATCTACTGAATCGAAGAGCGGGAGATGAGGGGAACTACAAGCGAATTGCCAGACATTTTCGTTTGCATTCGCAGTCAAGTTTGTAAATAAGCATTCACGAGATTAAATGAAATATCATGTATTCAGCTTCAAGGATAGAAATTCTTTATCAGGTCGTCTTCAAAAGATGGAAGGTGAAAGCATATTATCAGACCTCAAGCTATCAAGTACGAAAATGTTAAGGTGAAAAAAACTCACAGAATTCTTTCCAAAGAATATTTTACACTACTCGACAGATTCTGTGAAGTTTATGCTGAAGTGAATTGATTGGTAAAAACACACCCCGTTCAAAAAATAACTTGAATAGGGAAAGGTAATTATATACGAGCTCTACTGATAATTTCAACTTGAAATTTGGATGATCTCAAATTATATTTCTCATATGAATTCTTACAACAATAAAATATGGTATTTTTGTGGTGAATGGTTTTGTAGTGAGTTGTTTCGTAAGACATTTGGTTGATAAATCTATGTTAAGTTGAAAATTAGAAAAAGTTAAGGTTTTTTTTAAACTTTTAACACATTATTAATAAAGTTTTATTGCAATTACTCTGCAGATCATATTCGTATGACTTTGTACATTTCTGCAATAAAAAAATTCTTTGAATCTCAACTGTTTCTGTCATATTTTACACAAGTTAGAATTTTAATTCACTTAGAATGAACTTTCTGGTCTAGTACTACTCTTTTTCCACTCACTCATTGAATTAATAAGTAAGAAATTATAATTGAATTAAGAAGTAAGAAGCTAGCTAGTGAATAAACGTGAGACTGATTCATGTAAGTTATTTGTAAAGTGTGATTTTTATCAAATGTAATCTGTAAATATTTAGCTACGGCGATCCATATGACGCCGCCAAATGAAATTATGTAATAAATAAAGTCTATTATTTGAAACCAATTTACTAATTGCAATATTGAATTCAGCTTTAGAAATTAAATGTCAATAATTGTGCGTATACCGGCTTAGGTGACTCAGTGCATCAACTGATGTCACTGCAGAGTCTCTGACCGGGAGAACCTAAAGTTCGAGTCCCAACAGTGGCAGGATTTTCGGCACTAGCTGTACAACTGGATCGAATTCAGTCGTCGTCTAAAGAAGAATTCTAGAAGTCAGCTGCTCTGATCGGTAGTTTTCCATGATTTCTCCGATAAACATCAAGCGAATGCTTGGGCAGTAAGTACACTTGCGAATGGACCACGAACTAAGTACAACCTTTCCTTCCCCTGCCTTGACCTACCCTCATCCTGACTTATATACACTGTACTAACACTTGCTTGGGCGATGCCCCACTGGTGGGAGATACCTGGACATTTTAAACTCTTGTAATTTTCGAAAATTCAGAGATTTCAATGAAAAAGAGAACTGCGCAATTTTTAAGAGTCTTGTCTGCTATCTGTGGAAAACGTTTAATAAAAAAAAAAAGATTCCATTTTTTACATTTAATTTTCTTACTGTTCAATTCTTTCAACGATTTCCAGGGTGTTTAACATTCTTTTTTAATTCAATAACTTTAAGTTACATACCAGCAGTTTACATAAGGTAATTTTTTACCTTGATTTAAATTTTGATGAAATATAATTTAGGTAATAATAAATGTTTAATTAATTATATAATATTGGAAATTTTGAAGAAAAAATTAAATTTTTAAGGAGGATGGAAAATATGCTCAGGAAATCGAGAACGAATTCGATTATTATTGTAATTAATCTTAAATTTAAATTTTAAGTAAGAGAAGGACGGATTATGGATTTGTAAATTGAAAGACCACATTCTATTTTTAGTTTAGAATTATTGTTTATTAGAGGAAATAGTTTTGAAATTTTATGATACGTTTAATTTATTATATTAATTATATGGGTTTTCCAGGTTAATTTTTGGACTAAGAATAGTCCTAAATATTTCACTAAAATATTTTGTACAACCCAAGGAATTGAGGTAATATTTATAATTAGAGGCGGTAGTTGAATTGGTCTACAAAGAGTGAAATTTTTTGCTTGCGTTATATCAAAGTTAACAGAAATTCTCCATTGACTGGCTCATTGAGTAAATTTTTGAATTGAATTTTGTGTAAAATATTACAGGACTAAACATGAAAATATTACGTGGTTATAAGAAATTTGTTCTCCCCTGAAAACGGTGTTCTTTATTATTATTTTAGAAACTTGAATAATTTGTAATCATGACTAGAATTTATACCTACATTATTTACCGAAGAAATATTTTTAATTCCTAAATTTACAAAGTTGATTCCTTGGTTACTTTTTTCAACTCTGATTCTAAGTTGGTTGTCAGAAAATAATAAAAAAGAGGTCTAAAACATATTTTATATTGTTTTTATTACATTTATTCTTTGACTTTGAGTTTGAACTTCAACAATAATCATCAAGAAAATAGTTAACGAGGAAAAAAATTACGGCTTTTGAGCTGTATCACTCTTGTACATAGACAAAGTGTCACAAATGAAATATTGAGTTCAATGCTAAGATTAATTTGCTAAATTTCAAACAATTTAATTTACAGCTCAAAGTATTTTTAAATTATCATGGGAAATTTAAAAAGATTCGCAAATATTACCTATTTTCGTTAACATATCTTAATAGTGGAATTTATAAGTGTTGTCTGCCAATTTTCAGTATTTTATTTGCACTTCTTTTCTTGTACACCGATAATAATTAACTGTATATATGGGATTCGCATACACGAACTGTACGTATACTCATTTAACAGTAAAAATTATTTTTTCATACTACAATAAGATTTTTAATAAATTCATTCTCCCACACCAAACATCAAATATGTTTCAGTTTTCGACCCAAATAAATAAACAAAATCATTGCAAATGCTTGCATGTATCCATCTCATAAATCTACGGGGAATGGAAGGTGGTCAAGACAGGCATTAAGGAATTTAGTTTTTTGCTGCGATGTGCTTTTGTCTTAGTGAGAATATTTTTCACTGCTTTCATTAATTCGTGCTACTTCTTTTCCTTTGGTCACTTGAGCATTATCACCAATTAGGTACTCCAGATTTCCTCTATAAAATCATCTCTAGTTTTTTAAGTAACAGAAGCTTTCATGTTAAAATCAACAAAACCTTTTCTAATACCCATAATATATATGCAGACGTTCCTCAGGGCTCAGTTCTTGCTCTCACTTTATTCAATATCTACGCCTCAGATCATTCTAGTATGCCTGATGCCAACCTAACACTTTTTATAGATGATACAGTAACTTACTCATCCCATGAAGACATACTCATAGCATATGACCACATCCAATCATTTCTTCACATTCTGGTTTCCCTGGTTTCAAAAATGGCGATTAAAAATCAATCTAGAAAAAACACTAACAAAAATGTTTACTCTCAGAAAACCAACAAATCCACCTTCATTAACCATCAATAACACTCGACTACCCTGGCTAAACCACTCCACCCCTGCCAAATACGTAGGAATATTAATAGATAGACGACTTACTTGGAAAGACCACATTAAATCCAACATACAAAAAGCAACAGCAAAAATCTCTAAATTGTATCCACTCATAAATCCCACATCTTTATTAAAACTTGATACCAAACTAGTACTATAGAAAAGCATTAAAAGACCAACGCTAACATATGCATGCTCTGCCTCGATAAACACTGCACCTAGTAATATTGACAAAATCCAAGTGTTTCAAACTAAAAGCCTTCGCAGACTTCTTAATCCCCCCTGGTATATTCCTAACAGTCAAATCCATCGAGAACTTCAAATGCCTTAAGTTTTTGACTATTTAATAAACTTATCTTCTAAATTTTATTCACTTCTCCCATCTTGTCCAAGTGCCTCCTGTTTTCACCTTGGTCAACAAGCCTAACAGAATTAAATCTCATTTTCCCAAGATATCTTTAGACCCCAGTGATTTAAAACGTCATGTCATCTCACACTACCCACCTTTAATATCCCCACTAAACCCTTATATCATAAATAATTAACTCGCTACTACTCACCTAATAAAATATTAATCTCTCTCCCTTTCTCTCTCTCTCTCTCTCTCTCTCTCTCTCTCTCTCTCTGTGATAGTTAACACCTGAGTAAGACACTCTTATCAACTTAGGGTTTTTTTCCAAGAATTCTGCAAATGTATTCACAACTCTGTAGGACCACCTGGTCGAGCAGACAGAAATAAATTTATAAAAAGAGCATTATCATCTCTTTCTAACGCCCTCTCTGACGGTCCATTTGTTAAGCAGGACTACTCCCGAGCAATACGGAATTTAGTCTTTAGAGGGTAATGAGAGAAACCCAATACACTGTGTGAACGTTACTTATGTGTTGGGTTTCTGCGGTCGTAAACTTCAGAACGTTGCCTCAACGCTGTATCGAGAACTCAACGTGGAGCATCATCAAAAGTCGACATTACAATACGAAACAGTTGGAATGAGAATGAGGGTGGATTTTAAACCGTAACGTGTATTTGGAGTATAAGGTGACGCAAGTTGTAGTCCATTATTGCAGAAAGTGAACATCTCTCATCCACTTAATTTCATAGATTAAATTGCGGACTGAATTACAATACATTGGAATTCAATTAATCCCCTCCAAATGACCAAAAGTAACTTTGTAGATAATAATGTCATTACTCCTGCTGATCGTAGGCGATGCTTATGTCTTTACGCCATCCATTTTCTTGTCTGACTGTCAGTGTGCTGATTTGTGATGGTCTACTACTATGTATATGATGGTAGGTGAGATGATAAATGGGTGAATGACGATGAGAAATGAATTATGAGTGGGGTTATGTGAGACATGATATGTTGCCATATGAGTAGCCAACAATGTCACAATAACATGGTGAAAACTGCATGTGACTTACAAGGGAACACAAACCGAGAAACCAAGTACACTCCACATTGTGACAATGTTCCACGTTTCTTTTTATGTCTCCAGAACCAAACTATCAATTTTCTAAGCAATTCTATCAAGCCATTTGTGAACAATATAATGTGATACATGTAATTTTATGATCAATGTTAGAAAAAGAAAATACAACTGATTGTTACTTTCTCGTTACTGCTTATTGTTAATTGAGAAAAATGATTTCCTGAGTTGCTAAGATAGTTGATGGTAATTTATGTAACAAGGGCACGAAACAGGTGATTCATGCACGACTCAAGTTTGTCGTCCGAGCGTAGCTCGGAAGAAAAAGAGAAGAGTGCGGGAATAACTTCGTGCCTTTATAGCGTATACTATTTTTGAACACGGCGTGAGCGGAACACAATGCATCAAGTAAAGGAATATAAATTAAATATCAAATAACTAGAAATAAGTTACGCATAACTGAAAATATATATTGTCAGTAGCCTATAAAAGTACCAAGCGGAGTGTAGAACTTGCGAGGAGGGCAGCACTTGCACTTTGTTTTGCCTGGAGGGAAAGAGACAGAGCTATTGGTATACTCTGTGCAACTGAAAACTGAAGCACTGATCGAGATTAAGTTTCGAAGTCGTATACATGGCTCCCTTGTAATGTCATGTTAGCTTCAACAATACTCGTGACAGTCCATTTAAAACCCCGTTCGATAATTATATTAATAAACACTGATAACCATATAAAGAGCGGAAGTATTTTTCAGGCTCTAAAAGTAACCACATATTCCAGTCAAGCTACACAACAAATTCTACAACACGAGTACATTACATTACTCTATTTAATGAAAAACATCCAGGATTGTTTTTTTTAACTTCCAGATTCCCAAAAAACGTATTTTAATGGAGATATGTTAATGAGTGATAAAATTAACAAATCGTTAATTATCAAATCGTTATTGAGTGATAAAATTATTAAGTGCTCTCTGCGAGTAGAGGTGCTTTCTACACTTCACATGGTCGGCTTATACATATTACATGTTTCTATTTTTTCAGAACTATCATTAATAGCAAAATCAAAACTATTGTTTGTAAATAATAAACAAGGATTTCGTCAAGACGGAAGACAATTGCGAATTGTCACAGATGTTTCGCATACGCTTCACGATGTTTCTCACTCTGTGAAGAAATTAGCATTTTCGCGCACAGAAAACAAGCACGAGAACCCCGTTTAGCGCAAGGTATGTTAAAAACTAGTGGTGCTACAGAATGGCACAGACTTTCCCGTATTAGTTTTCTATTTCCTAGGGTCTTCGCTAGCTATTCCGAATTGCCACATCCTCTTTCTTGCCAGCTGCCATCTATCACGGCCAAAAGTAATTTTTTTGTCATTTTCTTAATTTTTTCTGTTTTCTATCGGTAGAACGAAAATATTAATTTTAGAATATTAAAGAACACAAAAACCTAGCCGTAAATGGCAATTTTCTTTTAAAAATTATGTGCCGTTTAAGAGAAAATGGCGTTTTAGCACTACTAAAAATGCGAAATTTGAAGCCTATTTTCACAGAACATTTTTGAGTTTTCAAAATACTTTATTTGAAGTTATTTGAAGCACATACACTCACAAATATAATAATCTTTACCAATTGCGGATAATGTGTATATTAAAGATGTGAGAGATCTTTCAAAGAATTTACATTTATATAATTTTTGAAAAAACAAAAAAAACTCAAAATAAACTTTACGCTATACTAAAGAGTGTAATTAGCACTATCTGTTACAAACGTTTCAAGAAAAAATTTGCAGCCATATATGAGAAAATTGCGTTTAAACATTTCTGACAATATCGAAATTTGAGCTACTTTTCACAGAAAACGGTAGTGTTTTCGACAAACTTTACTTGACCTTATTTAAAGCATAGATACTTGTAAATATGATAATGTCTAAAAATCGCCGATAGTGTAAATATTAACAACGTGAGAGACAAGTAAAAATATTTACATTTTTGTAATTTTTGAAAAAACCACCCATCAGACCAATATTGCTTTAATGTCATCTGATAGAGTAAATTTACAACTATCCCTATCAAAAGTTTACAGAAAAAATTTGTAGCCGTTTTTGAGAAAATCTTGTTTTTGTAATTTTTTAATGTTGCACATATTGCACGCAATGTTGCACGAAAACTACTACAAGTTTGAGAAACATTTACATGACCTTGATGAAAGAACTCAATATGTAGAAATAATTTTAATTAAAGAAAAAATCTCGATCTTCAATTTTGTAAGTGGAGAAAGACGCCGAAAAAAAGTCAAACTTTCAAAATTTTCGAAAATTAAGAGTTATCCGTGAAAATCGGACCTATGCCATGTTAATAAGTGTATTTTATTCTATTCACACAAGAAATTTAAAGAAAAAATTTGGAGCCGTTTTTGAGAAAATTTTGAATATCCCCGAGGGGTTTCATGTAAAGTACCCCAAATTTTGAAGAATCTTTTTCAAAATCTGAAAGCTTCGACTAGAATCAGATTGACCGGGGGATATCCATTTTGGAATAATTCGTACGTATGGTTTAGGCGCTAGCAGTGTTCACAGACGGACAGACGGACGGACGGACGGACGAACGGACAGACGGGCAGACGGACGTTTTCCTTTCAATTGGGTTTTCGGTATCAAGGACCTAGAAAACAGGGTTTCTGGCTACACCACGTGTTAGGGTTTTTTTTTCTTAATTTAGCAACTGGTTTTATCCACTTATTCGTTTTCACGGCCCGGTAATTAATTTTTTTCCGCCGAAAATTGGCCATTTTTTCGCGCAGCATTACATAACTCTCCCTATACTACGTATATCACTCCGTGTATACGTACGTATACGGGAAAGTAATAATATGAAGAAATTGTGTGTTTTTTTCTACTCCCACTCTATGATCTTCGTACTAGATGGCTGCAGCTCTCTGCATAACGATAGTCATTATGATACAGCTTCGTTATTGTTCGGATGTGTGACCAATCATAGAGAAGTTTACATTTGAGAGAAGAAGAAAATTATTGGTCATCATTTTTTTTTATGTTCCGTTGGATACATTACTGTGCCGAGACAACTCGTGAGATGGTGACAGTGAACCGCTCATGATCCCTCTAATTTCAAAACTTAGAAGAAAATCAGGTAACTGAATTTCCTAGGAGAACTGAATTAGTTACTAAGTTGATAAACTGATTAGTTACTAATATCATCACATTATGAACTTCGATGACATTTCTCAATAAATGAATCCTAATTTGACTCGTGAGCTGAAGGATTACTGTTCAGTGTGTGACCTGGGTGTCTGTTCGCTAGGTGGCTTTCGTTGAACACTAGCTAACAACTGAAACGTAATAGTTTAATGTAAAATTTTAGCTTATAACAGCTATTATTAGGCAAAGAAAAAAGTTTTAGAGGAAACTCAAAGTATTAGGTATCAATGCACTCGTGAGAATTCTACGATACTCTACTATTCTTTCCTCGTATCGTGTTTTAATTCCCAACCATTGCATCGTCAATATTAAGCCTACGCAATGAGAGCCTACGCTCTCATTGCATCGTCGTTTCATAATGAACTCTTATAAAGCTTGGGAAATGTTAACAGCAGATGTTCACATAATACAGTTTGAAAGGTAACAGAGAAGCATAATTGCTTGATGAAACGAATTGAGAATCTTTGTTAATGAACTTTTTCCGATATATACAATTTGGAGCACATGGAAAGGGATTAAATGTATGGAAACAAGTCAATATTAAATTTGTTAGTATTGTTAGATATCTGGATAAGTTGAACACAAGAATAATAACCTTAGGTTTAGGTGAATAAAAAAAATTTCCTTTTAGTTCGCCAATATTTCGTAACCATATTGTTCCCTCATCAGTGCAGTGTGATTTAATTTATGTGCTTTGGATCAAACTCTTATAAATATGTATCCCACAACCCTGATGAGGCCACAAGAAAGTTCCGAAACGTTGGCGAACTAAAAGGAATTTTTTTAATTGACCAAAAACCATTAAACTTTCCTAATATTAATAATGTGGTCGTGATTTCAAGAACTAAGAATAATAACGATTACTGCTTAGCTGAGATTTAACATTTTGTTCAAAGATGTCTTAGGAAATGAGATCATTATTAGGAATAATATCGCAAAGAGGAGAAAAAGAAGAAAAATGTTTAGTGCGAAAGAAAATATCTTTAACTTAATGTAGTTTTCTAAGTTCGTTAATTTCTGTCTTTGTTTGTGAATCAGACAATTTTGTGTAATATTGAGTAGTACCTGTGAACTTATGTTTATTATTTTATTGGTGTAGGGGTAATTTCAAGAAAGTTGGGTATTTTTCTATATTTTATATAATTTGAAATCCAATGTTGGTCCCTCTGTTAGTATAGCCCATTGTCCTACAAAGGATTGTTTATGATTAATTAATAATAATAACAATAATATAATAATAATTAGATTAATATATTAATAATAGTGATATTTCATGTTTCTGGTGATGTCGTAACTCTCAGGGAAAATATGAAAAATTGTGCACAGTAACAAAATAAAATTTCTTTAACTACAATAGCAGTTCCACAACTCACAATTTTACATGTTACCTTGCGACATGTTTCACTACTACGGCAAAACAAACTCCTCCCAAAATAAACTTTGTTTATGTAATAGTTTATCTTAAATCATTTCCATTTTTTTAAATTAACCTATTCAAATATATTTCTCCATCCTATTCTCCAAATAAAGACTCCATGAGAACGAAGTTGCGGGTTCAGCTAGTCTTAAATAAACTAAGAGTTATTTTCAAAGTTTATCCTGACATCTTCTGAAACAGTTTACTCACAAAGTGATGGGTCACTGCCTGACAGTGCAATGCTCCGAGTGTCATTGTCCTATGACTCACACGTGCTAAAAGATGTTTTAAATGTCACTTCGTAAAAAAAGTTTACTCAATTCTACTACGTTAAATACATACGTTTCATTGTGTATGCCAGCTTTTTGTCTACAGATATAAAAGTTTTAGTTCATTGCCAATATTATTTATGCACTTTGAAATGGGTCAACTGACTTGTTGACAACACTCAATAAAACAAGGAAAGATGTGATTACTTTGTTTGAATTCTTGATGTACAATAGAGACATATTTCATTTTAACATTCTTCCTCTTATTTTATTCGCAGTGGTCAGTTACCTTGACTCCTATCGTTTTCTCGAATGTCAACATTTCACTTGTTAATAATATCTTATTCAATACAATACGTTTTTCTCTTTTAGCGGATTACCTCGTCCCATTTTCTAATTCATCTAATGCTCCAATCTCGTAATATTTTTTATCTCAATTTTCGTGTAATTCACCACTCATTCCTTTAATTTTTACATTCATTTCTTTAAAAGGTAATAATTCCATATTCATTATCTTTTCCTTCTGTCCATCCTCTTCTTCTTTTCCAACATTTCTGAACCAAAGAGAAATATCTTGCGATTCCAGTAAGTATTCTTGCTTGACGTTATCTATTCTCCCATGCCCTCTTCCTTGCCCTTCCTGAGTAACTTGCGCTACGTGCTGGAACCGGTTGGAGAGCAACCAAGAGGTTAAGAAGCATTGTGTAACAAGTGGTTGTGTATTTCACTTATTCCCACTATTGGCTCACACTACCTCCAGGCAACGAAAAAGCAGACACTGAAAAAACAACGACCATCGATAAGCGGCGTGGGCGTACATTGGCATTCGGCAGAAAAGTATCTGACTCGTCACACATGACGAGGCAAGGAGAAAGCTGCAAGATTTCAGAGGGCCGTCTGACAGCTGCAAACATTCCTGTGTACGCTCTAATCGTTTAGCGATACGCCTCATCCAATACATAAGCTTTTTCATTCCTATGTCAGATACGGTATTCCTTTCTAGTGGCGTGTCCGATCAAGAATTCAATTACTTTCCAAGTGTATGTTAAGAATATTAAGTTTATAAAGCAACTCATTGAATTTTATCTACGGCTCGTAAACAAACAGAGATGTGAAAGTAAAAATTTCTAAATCCATTCTTAGAAATACGTGAAAATGTAAAGTCGATTATTTCGAAGTAAGCCAGTATTGTGATACATAAAAACACGTTTTCTAGAATGCACTAATTTTTGTAGGAATTAATATTTTACATCTATTACACTTTTACGCATTATAATTGCAGCTGATTCTTAATTTTTCCATCCAAATGCACAGATAATTTAATTCCTGATTACAACTCACTCTCAAATGCTTTCAGTGAAAAGCATTCATGGAACCCATGTAGCTTATTATTTGTGGTTTTCCAACTAATACATAATTAACCATTTTATTGCAAAATACACGCGAATAAAATAAAATAACACCTCAAATAAATATGCTCCCATATTAGTTATTGTATTTGAAGATTTCTATTATTAATAAATATCATTCATTGTAAAAAATGTTTAAATCACGTCAACAGCAAAATACCATTTCTACAGCACGCATCGTCTATAGCAATACGCTACAGTTTCGTATTTAATATTCGCGCATAACAAAATACGAGACATCAATACATAACAAAATGTTAGATGTCCTTTATTGTGGCTCCTTTTACATAGTTTCTAATATATTGATTCTTTCGTAGATTATCTTATTGACATTGTCGTCACGTTATCACCCCTCGTTTGTGTAGGATTTTCCCTCCAGGTATCTTTACCTTCGAGACACCACCCCAGCGGGGACAAACTAAGCTCCAGATAGGTCTCCTGACATGTGCGGTAGACCTGTGCGTACGCGTAAGAGTGTATAAGTATACTTGGGTTTTTATTTCTAGGCGCGTGAGGACTTATCTTTAAGATATAATATCTCACGGCATTTCGCGTCTTACTCGGACGTGACGGAGAAAGACGCGAAATGACGTGAGATATTCCATACTGAATAGAGGCTCTCACGTGCCAAGAAATAAAAATCCAAGAATAAGGGATAAGGATAGGGCAAGAAAGATGAAGGAAAGATTGCGTGCGGTACGTAACCCGTTTTAAGGGCCCTCAATATCAGGCGAATGGCTGTTCCGACATTCCCCTGATATTGAGAAAGCAACGGAAAGTACCGATCAGAACAGCTGGCCACCAAATTTTCCTCCAGAGGGAGACTGAATTCTGTTATTATTTATAAACATGAATGTCGTGAGACTTCAACGTAAATGTTGACGTAATGTAACAATATAACGATGTTCTTTCTGAGTTTACAGGGTACCTGCTGGTTATTGACTTTAGTTCCAAAAGAGAGTGACAGCTGATGGAATGTACTGCTTCAGATGTGTTCATACTGTAATATTGAACTTGTTCATACTTGTACTATTGTACAACACACTGTTATTTATTGAAAATCAGCTGAGTATTGATTTAATCATAACAAATTCGACCTATCTACATCAGTAGAGTCGAAAATCCGCCGCCGTCGGAACTCGAACCAGAAGATTTTCCGATCGGAGACGCTTCAGAGACAGCGGCAATGCTGGTTCTGAGCTAAACTCAACCGGTCACAATTGTCGGTAATATGACTTCCTGCAAAATTGCAATGTATCATGATTGGGATACAGTCTGATTTCGTGTTTTTTCGTCCGCACCCATTGAGGAAAATCTTGTTGCCAACAGATAGATCTTCGCTGTATCTCACCATCCAGAGGAAGATCACCACCACCACTACCTCCCGAGGAAAACATGCACTACACGTACCGGACTAATGACCTTAGCAGTTGAAGAGTCCGGAATCACTAATCAATTTTATTTATGTAACGGTATGGTAAGAGGATGAAACGCTATGGTGATGATAGGGGGTGAAAGGACGAACACATACAACTATGCCCGAGGTGGGACTCGAACCCGCGACTCCACGGTCCAAGATCACTACAGCACTACTGGCTTAGTGATCTCGTCCACGGAGTCGACAATTAATCTTTCTTCGTGCCCTTTAGCCCATTTCGACCCACAGCGCGGCGCCTGCCGAAGGGCTGGCGTCTGCCGTCCCGGGTCGTCAGCAGCCAAAAGGCACGTAAATAGAATCCAATTCCGATTTTAATTGAAAGTGCTGCCCACGTCTGCGTTCGCCCGCAGCAGGACCATCGGCCAGCGAGCGAGCGAGGGAATGGTTCACGAAAAGAGCCAAAGCGCCCATCCGGCAAGGGAAACTCAGGGATTGCGATTGGATCCAAACGATAATATATGAACTAGAACAACGATACATCTAAATCGGGATACTTGAATTGAACCGATCTTACGCCTAAATAGCAATATTTATGTTCAAACAACCCTATATCTAGGTTGGGATACTTAAATTGGTATTTCCACAGATGTAAATTGCGGTACTTCATTTCAAACATTCTCAGATTTAAATTGACGTGCTTCAATTGAAGCAACCCTAAATCTAAATTAAGATTCTTGAACTGAATGAATTTCGTTCTAAATTGAGATTCTTTAACTGAACCATTACTAGATCTAATTAGCTATACTTAAATTCAAACAATTCTACACCTTTATTGCGATACTTAAATTCAAACAATTCTACACCTAAATTGCATTGCTTAAATTCAAACTTCAGATAATTCCTGCAATTAAATTTCAATATTTAAAGTGAAACAACACTAGAATTAAATTGTGATACTTTAATTAAAATAACGATAGTTCTGAATTACAATTTAAATAATTCTAGATGCAAGCTTTAGATTTAATATTTGAATTGAAATAATTTTAGAGTTAAATTGCTAGGTTTGGATTGAAATAAACCTTGTCAAAAATTGCGATACTTGAATTTGTACAACCTTGATCTACAAATCAATTTTGGAATTGAAACATCTCAAAATCTGAATTGCAAAAAATCATACAGAGAACTGTCTCCACAACACAGCTTATACTTGTATCGATTGCGATATTTACACCAAGAGCTAAAGATTGATAATATATTTGAGTAATCATCGATCTACAAGTGATCCTTTTGACTACTAGATACTATCGAATTAATGAAAACATAATTAATGGTTTAATATTTTTGTAATCAAATTATACATTTTATAAATCAAAGAAAAACATAGCTCAATCATTCACAAATATAAATTTTTATTTTCGGAAATGAAGGCAGCGCAAGAATGCAGATGCAATATTTAAATTATAAATAGTCTTTTTTTTCCGTAATTTCAAGAAATGTTTCCCATACCTCAAACCACTCATCGACATGGTCATAACCTCTGCAAAACGATCACCAACACGAGATGACTCTAACTTAATCAAAATTAAAGCCAAACACGTATTCATGTTGAAATCAACACTCGAACCTACAACACTTGAAATCGTGAACCGGTACCAATTTTCCCATTCAGCCTGAAATATTTATTTGACACAAGTATGGAAATACCTAACATATTTCTGAAGGCAATCAAGTAATTACAGTCTAGTAAGCGAGTGTTGCAGGCACGCACAAGTGAAAGTCGCCAATCGTTCACAATCAAGATGACCAATGGCACGGGCTGCAGCTCCGTAGACCATTGTGTATCGGCAAGCAGGTGAATTACGTCCCCTGAATGGTAGGTTGCCCCTGGAAGTTGCCCCACTGCCTTCGACAGCCAGCCACTCTCTTCTCTCGCACTCGATCTTTGTTGACCGAGGGTCACAGTCGATTGCGCCCCGCTCTTCGACCCGCCAGGTCGACCTGTCGCTTTTGTTAATGGACTTCCTGGGCTGAGGCTCGGCGCTGAGTAGTTCTCGAAAGTCGATCGATGATGTTTATTGTTTCGGTTTTCAAAGACGCCATGCGCTCACTGAAGAAAAATCATATTGGCCTTGGGCTACAGTAAAAGAAAGGGAGGTTGTAACGGAAGTATCCGATACAATTCCATGAAATGAATGACAGGCTTAGGAAGCCCAGGAAAACAATGCTTATCACAATAAATTAACTGTATAAAACCATTAGACAATTCCCCTCAAATAACACAGTAATCTTTGTTTTGGTGTTTTCAGTCCCGAGGGAAGTCATTTCATCGTTCCAAAAAAAAAATAGTTGCAGCACAACCGTCGACTTGGAATTTTCTAAAGAAAGAGAAATTTAACTCTGTTTTACTTACTGCTCCTCAAATAAATTATTATATGGATCACAATTTTTTAAACACCTATGTTTTGGAACAATATCTACATTAGTTTGCTTAGCTCTGGCCTAGTAAGAACATCATTTAGTAGGATAATCTTCAAATGGAATTTTGTTGACTATTGAAATGAGAAAATGTTGACTATTTTCAGCGTTGAGAATAAATTCAGATATATTGAGAATATTCAGGGCAATGTTAATTTTCAGAGTTTATCGTTATGAGAACAAATACAATGTCCAAAAATTTAAATTAGGTCAATTATGGCATGACACGTCTGTGGGATTTGATATTACATTGGCCACTCACCACCAAAAATTACGGTCAGATCAATAAAATCAATAAAATCGGCACAAAGGTTTTGAACGGTCGTATATGTGCAGTACAAACTCCTTACTTTGAATCGCGGTTTCCCTAATTCCCCAGTATCTCGAATTTTATTTATTCTTGTGCGTTGAGGGACGATAGTCACTGTGTCCTGAACTTCATGAGAGGAGTAAAGTTTTCTGAAAAGTATTTCAAGTTTCTTTCACATCCTCCGCAGTGAGGCCCTTTTTGCAGCCCAGTCTGAGAGTCGAATTCCCACACTACCTCTTTCCTCACCAAATCACTGTAAAAAGCCGAGATGAAGAGGGCGAACAAAGGGAGAACGCGTTGACTCACTGTCAAAATTTTAAAAAACATGTTAAATAGGTATTTTCTATTCAAAATGGTACGCTGTTGGTTCCCACAGCATTTTTTCCCTTTTTTTATCGCATGGTGAACCCACACATTGAATCATGAGAGCGTATCGAAAAGTTAAGTTTAACGCTTATTTCCCGTCTAAAACGTTTGGTTCAAGACGAAAAACTTTCATTGTTTTTTTTGTTTTTTTTAGTTTTTCGTGAAAATACCTATGTAATGGTCAAAACCACAATGGCCAAAACTCAATACGTCGATAAATTGTGCGACAAACTGTCTGAAAATTGGTCCATCAGAAAAAACTCCACCAAGCTGAATTTTTGTTTATTCCTTCTTTTCGATTTCACAAAAACGAATGTGCAAAATCTATTAAAAATATTTTCTGTGTATTGTAATTCAGATATCGAAAGTCCAGGTTTATAGAAATTGTTCTTTGTTGCTGGGGGTATCTTCAAGAGTTATAGAAAATGTATTCTACAAGATTGAATATAGCACTTTTTTTGTAATTTTAATATGTATCATGATATTGCGCGAGAAAAAGGTAAAGAGGCACTCATTTATTCAGACAAAGGAAAATAAACTCGATACAAGATGTGTAATGTACGTTATCACTTTTGGTTATCTAAATTAACCTTAAAAATTTGAGATCATTGTCGTAATGTATGTCAAGCATTCTTTGGGACACAAGTGTTCTAAAAATCCATGAACTCCTATTAACTACTATCAAAGACAATCACCATTTCTAGGACGAATCCTAAAATGCAAAATATTTAAACAAAATTCACTATTCATTAGAATTTTTACGACTTGGATAAAATGAATGGTATTCGTATCATAACATTTTATTACAATTCTCGATTCATTATTCAACATTATTACGACCTCACTTAAAAATTATCCAATTTGACTTTGTAACGTCTTACGATACATATTTAGTAAATAGCTATTGCAATAGATGTCCTGTCCTATGGCTCGACAGCCCGCTATGTAACTTGGCGAAAAATTAAGCCAGAAATAAAAAAAAACAATTTACACAATTCGACTCCTTTTTTATTTCTCGCTTAATTTTTCTGTCTGAACAAATATATTCATTTCTTTTGTAAATAATAAACAATTTACATGTTTCTGGAGTGTTTTTTTGCTTCCATGATGCACATTTTTGCCTAGAAATAATTTTTTTCAAACAAACTTTTGAGTGCTAATTGCGGCTCAACCATTCGGAATATCCACGTAGTTTATAAGACAAAAGATGCTTAGAATTGTCTTAAAAACTTATTTTCGAAGTTTCGACATTTCCTCCCCGGATGACCTGCGTATGTAGTAATATACGTAGTATATGGAAAGTTATCCGCCGTTTTTTTGCTCAGCATTACGTAATTTTCCTTATACTATACGTACGTATAGTATACTGGAAAATAAAAAGGTACAATAGATATAAAATGTTGACATAAAATCGGTATCTGTGACACCGAGAAGGAGAAGAGGAAGAAGAAGAAAAGGAGGAGAAGAAAGACAGGGAAAGGAAAAAAGAAAAGAAAGAGAAGAAGAGATAAGGAGAAGAAAAAGAAGGGAAATAAAAAAGTAAAGAAAAGAGGAGAAGAAGAAGATGAGGATACTGATGTCGACGACGACGATTATGATGATGATGAAGATGAAGATAAACAGGACTACCATTTGTATGTATTTGACTTAGTCAAATTTGTCATATGTTTACGAATTAGTCATTTGGTTACGAGTTGAAATCAATTTGATTATTCACAGTTCCAGACGTACATATTTGCAACATTTAATGTCACAATACATACCCAACGCAAATTCTTCACACTATAGTAATTCAAGATTATTCTTGGAAAATTATGTTTAATGTTTAGCACAATTCAATGTTGAGAATAGGGTTGAGAAGAAATGGAATAGTAGCTCTGGGTCTAACTTCACAATATTTTGGAAACTTCAGAATGGACTTCATTTCTTCTTTTAAGTTGAGCGGCATTTTAGCCAGTAGAACGTAATATTAGAAGATAAAATGGCTGGTTTACAGTGGAATGTTTAAAAGACTGTTTTGAAACCCACTTCTTTGTAAGTGGCCAATTATTAGAAAAAGGATTAAATAACTTACTTTCATTTCCACAGTAAGGGTTCAGTCTTTTGTGGTACAAGATTTGTCTGTAGCAAATATCAAAATTAACTTTTTTCTACAGCTTATATCAAAACTAAGTTCTTTGATAGTTACTTTAATATATTTTCCCACAATTTTTATATTTTTATTCATCTGTTACTCCATATTTTACTCCATATGATGATGATGAAAGAATGCTCAATACTGTGTGTTCTGTATTCGCATAACGAATAATGTATTCCGCATATTTTTATGTCTCTCTCATGAAACCCCAGTACAGTGGTGTCTCGCTAGCAAGTTCTTTAAATAACATGACAATGGAAAACGCTTCTAACCCAGAATTACGTGTGGGAAAAGTCTCCCGGGATCTCCACCCCACATATGCACCAGTAGGTTCCGACATTCTTCGCTGGAGGTCTCATACTTCGACTGAGAGGCGAGGGCTAATGTATGCAAGGTGTAATTGTCCCGGCTCATGTTTAATTAAACGCGTTTTTCCGAGCGCTTAAATCCCAGTTAATGCTGCCATTATCTCACACAAAGTCTAACAGGAGAGTGTTCGTAATTAAGAATTCTCCGCAGCACCGCATGGGATTTATGAAATATGTATTTGGCCGCCAGCCATAGGACGTGGCCCGGAATCCAAGAGATGGCTGAGGGCAGACAACCACCGACGAGGGATTGAGGGCTGAGGGACGGGGGGATAAGTGGTGGCGAGTGCTCCTGTGCGAGGACGGGGCATGAGGGGGCATGCACATATTCTGTAAGCGTGCGCGAGGAGAGGGACGGATCGCCTGAAATCTTTATGAGTACGTGCACAAAGGACAAAGGGGACATGAACAAATCTTTGTAAATCGTATGCTACTCGGAAGAGTTAATGTTTCCGTTCTCAGATTAGGCTAGAATTTCTTTTGAAAACATATTTCGTCGTAATGGAATATATACGTATATGTTGTTTCTGCAAAGAAGCCCCATAGAAAATGCAATAGATATGGACGAACAAAATTCTTTTTTAGACACGTGCTTAAAGAAAATAATGTTGATTTCGCCTTTGTTGTTAATAAAATCTATTTTCTCTTTGGCCAATACAGGATAACGTTTCAAAAAACTATTATGCATTTTTTATTGTAATCATATTTAATGGACGTCACTGTATTAGCGAATCATGCGTTTGAGAACGGAGACCAAAAAGATAGTAAAACTATCATTGCTTATTATCGAAAGCACGTCTATTAACGCATAAATTTATATGCAGCCAAAAATTACTTTGATTAGCTTGTAGTTATAATAATAATAATAATAATAATAATAATAATAATAATAATAATAATAAAGTATTTTCGATTCATTAAACAATGTAATAATGAACAGTAAGTTGGTATAATGGGTTGAAACACCAGTATTCCAGAGACATATTTTTAACATGTAGAGAAAGATGGTCTCACGACTGTGTTCCACGCCTGGTGAAATCACCCATTAACAAAACAATGACATGGAATCCGATTGGCAGAAATAAAGAAAGAAAATAATATGAGATTTTCAAAATAAAGCAATACAGCAAGCAAGTACAAAGAACGAAGGAAATGGAAGAACCTGTCAGAAAAACCGGTCACAAACGCGCTTTTCCCGTCAGAAATTCCACATGGGGTAAGGGATTTGTGCTTCGGTATTCGCAGTAAGAAAACGCGCGCTCTGGACGATAAAGATCATCTTCACCAAGTAATGAAAATCCGGTGAAGTGTGAATTTCCCTTATACTTTTGAAGGTCTGAGTCAGTCTAAAGTAAACACATGCCTAGTTAGCGAAATCTTAGTTTGAGAGAAGTTTGTTGTATGAATAAGTAAAACTTCAGAATTCCGTTGTCTCCGTTGTTTTTCCAACTTCTATAAAGTAGGAATGGTAAAGTAAATGGAGATCGGTAATTTATCTTTTTAATAATGTAATTAGTAAGTTATCAAACCAGGAGCTTTTCAAAACTACTTAAATCTCCTCACAAATTAAATACTGAATATTTTTTCTTGTAGAATCACCACTACATTTCATATCTCGCGGCAACGCTGAGCTCCAGGAAGTTGTTTAATTCCACTCACGAACTCCAAACGACATGTCCCACTTCCTTCACAGCCAAAACGTCCCTGCGCCATGTGGACTTGTCATTTCGGAGTTCTGCAACAGAAGCAGCAGCAACATAAGAATGGGCAGCGCAACGGCGAAACGCGAGATGAAATGAAGGCGTTAATTTGGAACACTTGAAGCGAATAACGCGCGAAATGAGAAGAAAGAAGTGAAACTTGCGAAGTTGTAACACCCCCCTCCGGGTGAGGCGACGGCGGAGGTGACGGTGAGGCTCATTGAGATGGTGGGGTGGAAACATGCGGTGGTGACGACGGTAGCAGCGGGAGCGGCTGGGAAGGGGCGGAGGGACGGACGGAACGGCGGTGGGCGGTGGGCAGTGGGCGGTGGGCGGTGGTGGTAGAGAAGTGGTGACGGCGATAATCATTGGCAGTAGTGACCGTGAGAAGGGACGGTGGCCAAGAGAGGGAATGCAGTGAATGCGGGAGGGGCGAGTTGGCGGGGACGGCAGGGCGGTGGGAGAGTCTGCAATGGTGGAGTTGGCGGCAAGGCGACACGGACATTGGCAGTGGTGGCGTACGTGGCGGCAATGGCGGTAGCGTTGGCGACTATAATGTCAGGGTCAGCGATAGCGGTGGTGGTGGTGGCGGGGGTGGCGGCGGGGTGGCGGGGGTGGCGGGACGGCGGGAGCGGCAGGGCGGCAGGGAGGCGGGGTGGCGGGGCGTCGGGGCGGCGGGGCGTCGGGGCGGCGGGGCGGCGGGGCGGGCGGGGGCGGCGGGGCGGCGGGGCGGCGGGGGCGGCGGGGCGGCGGGGCGGCGGGGCGGCGGGGCGGCGGGGCGGCGGGGCGGCGGGGCGGCGGGGCGGCGGGGCGGCGGGGCGGCGGGGCGGCGGGGCGGCGGGGCGGCGGGGCGGCGGGGCGGCGGGGCGGCGGGGCGGCGGGGCGGCGGGGCGGCGGGGCGGCGGGGCGGCGGGGCGGCGGGGCGGCGGGGCGGCGGGGCGGCGGGGTGGCGGGGCCGTGGTGAGGTGGGGCCGCAGGAGGCAGCGCCGGGGCGGTTGGCGGAGTGCGGGACGGCGGGGGATGCGGAGGCGGTAGTGACGGCATAGGCGGTGGTGATGGCGTCGGTGACGACGGGAGACGACGGAAGAAGCGAGGCCGGGGATGCACTCAAGTTGTTTGGCGAGAGAATTGAGCAAACAGAGCCGCGGTGCTGCAGCAGCGACGACTAGCGCGACTCTGCGGTATCTCCGTGCCCCCTCCCCATGCTCCGCACGCACGTCCTGTTCTGGGCCAAGCCTGCATTCATTACCTAATGCACGCAAAAAAATTTCAAAAGTAAGGAAGCAAAAGTGCGTCATGGAAAGCGTACTTTAAGAAAATATGTGTGCAGGAAACGAATAATCGACCTTTGCAGTCGAATAAAGTGATGGTCTATGACGCATCCAATCTCCCTCTAGCTCACAGGAACATGTGGTAAGATTCGTGTGATCAGGGGAATGTATTTCTTTCTATTTATTTTTCTTTATCTCTTTTTAGCTTTTCATGATTGTTAACAAACGCTGTTTACAAACGTAATTGTAATTATGGAGATAGCTTCAGTAACCCTACTCATTTTCTACACAAGCAGCCTTTTCATCCACGTAACCTTTTCTTCCTGAAACGTTCCTTACAATCGTAGGCAGAAGCTACGCCAGTCAAAACCTGTCTTCTCAGTTCCAGAGCTAGTTAGAAACCCATGAGTACTTTTTCAAAATCAGATAGTTTTGGAAAATAGTCAAAGTAATTATCTTAAAAAGGCAGCCTAGTAGCTTTTCATAGTAAAAAGGATAAAGGATTATTGAAAAATTTGTCAAAAACACACTAAATATCTAAATTATTCTCTCCCAAAAGTTTCATTTTTAAAAAGAAATTGGTCTCAGTCAAATATGTATACCTACTGATGGCTTCTAGAACTTCTGAAGAATGATGTCGAAAACTTTTTTTACTGCGAAAGATCACTTTTGTTTCATTACACTTATTCTCATTGCTTTTTACATGAGTTCCTAATACGGAAGTCTTATGAATGAGACCTGGCAGAATTCAAGTATCGTAGCAAGTTGATTACAACGGTTCGAACGCTACAATTCTGTTTCAATTGACTCTAGAGCATGACCACGCTGTTCCAGTTCATAGTTCGGCCTCCAGAAGAGTGCTTATCGTGGGAAACGGGCATTGAGACGCTTGAAGAAAACAAGATGTCGCGTCACTGGTCCATTCCAAGAGCTATGACTTAATGGCATCATAAACTCTGCCGGTTATCTCCCATCTCCTGCCCCTCCCCTTCCCTTTCGGTTTAAAGCTCATACGACGTACGACTAAGAGGATTTGCTGAGCCACATCATTTCAACCAACTAGCATTATTTTCAAGATTTCGACTTAACGACGATACCGTCTTTAACTGTAAAGTCAGGATTGGCTGACCTGGGTAGCCGAGTTTGCAACATTGGACGGTCCTTAACAGTTTCTGTCCGAATGGTCGCGGGTTCGAATTCGCATCTCGTGCACGGGGATTTGTTTGTACTTTGTGGCAAGGTGAGGTTCACACAACCAACATGTTCCACCTTCCAAACCTCTTCCTTCCCTTCCTGGCTGACGCAGGACCTTGAAGTACTTATGCACAAGCCCACAAACCCTGGAGATGTGGCTCATGGTATGTGGGCTATCAACTCATGTCATTGCAGTGCTTTTAACCGGGAGGTTATTGGTTCGACTACCGACTGTGGCAGGAGTTTTGACACTATCAAGATAGCTGTGTCCAGTTCACTCGCTGTCTGGAATAAAATTCCAGCGGCCGGGTGCTCTGATCGGTAGTTTTCCGTGGGTTCTCCGATCAACACCAGACGAATGCCGGAGCTGTACCCTAACAAGCAGGTCATGAACCGCGCGGGATGTTTCCTTCCTTTCACACTAACCTGTCGTAAGACCGGGCGGGAGGTTAGAGCTTGTCCTGGTTGGGACGTGGCCCCGCTGGTGGGAGATACCTGGTCGGCTTACCCCACAAAACAGACGGTCGACGCTGGATCTCATCATCCAGCGGGGAAAAATCACAGCCATTTCCCGCGCTAAAACGTACACTATACTTACGGGACTAATGACCTCGGTCTTTGACCTGACAGAGTTCACTAATCAATGAATTAAAAACAAGTCCACATCTGCAGTTTGGCTACAGGTTGGAATTCAGAGGCGTTGTTTGTTGTAACACGATGTGTTGTGCTAGCATGTTATCAATTTTCTATCCTCTTCCTTCCTGGCCAGCCTGGGTGGCGCAGGCGTACAGGAACATTTTCCCCCAAGTACACTTTACATCTGGGTTGTGCGCTCACATCCCACCTAAAATATGGGTCATGTAAGTTGTGCCCTGAACTACAGTCCCAGCACATCATGTTTCATCATTAAACCAATAATCTAATCTTTAATGCGTTCCTCTTCTCCCCTAGTTGTGTGCCTATGGGTCGCAGCGTCTCGTTGTTTTGTCTGGCTGCCTTCCTCTGCCAAAGGACTAATGGATTCACGAGGCCCACTGGACTAACGAGCTACGCTTATACAAAGTTGTATACAATACCCGACGTGAGCTCACAAGCCACATCGGTGCACATCACGATGAAGATTATTTTAAATCTTGTGAAAATGTAGAAAGCAATTTGGATCTTTTTGAAACCCCGCGCACTATTTATGAATTAAATATTCCAATTAACATATTTCATAAAATAGGCTTAGGTAAGTTTGCATATACCCAAGAGTTGTCAACGCTTTTTCACTGAGTGACAGAAAATTTCAAACTAGAATAAAAAGATGAAATGTGTTATTGAGACTGCACAGAAACATTTTCGAACCACTCGCAAACTATGAAGTATAAATGTCGGAAAAGAACAGATTAGGTAAAACGAGATTTCTCGAAAAGGACTACCTCAGAAGAATCTGCAGAACTTTCCAGTGAAAAAAATTAAACAGAAAAATTAGAAAACACATGCAAATGTTCCCACGCAGGCATAAGAATACCACAGCAAGAAAAACACACACCTATAGAAGTCATATCATGCACGCCATGCCATGTGTATTTATGGACGATAGATGTCCAAAAGTGTCGCTACAATTTCGGTTTTCTGGTACAACGCAAGCAAGACGCAGGCAAATCCCAGGTAAAACATTAAGCTCCAGGCAACCTTATCCTCCAACTTATCTCCAGGAAAATGTCGGGCAAAACTCCGCAAATTTCCGATAAGTCCCGGGCAATCCGAGGGAAACAGAAGCAAAACCGGACAAACCCTTCACGAACCCAAGAATACCCCAATACAAACATTATACACATATCTGACATAATTCAGTAACAATCAGCCAAAAACCTAGGAAAATTTCAGACAACTTGAGTCATTCTAAGACCTCCCCTACCAAGATCCGGACAAACCACAGGATAAACCATATTTATGAAATACGAGTATATATTAAAATAGTTTCATCAACAAGGTATAGATTTTCAAGTTTGTACCTACACAAGTGGTCGCAAAAGCTTTTTCACTGAGCGGCAGAAAATTTAAGAGTAAAACAAAAATATGAAATGTGATATTGACAGTGCACAGAAACATTGTCGAATAAATCGCAGCCTAGAAAATATGAAAGTTGGAAAAGAATGCAATACTACAGGTACGGAGTAAACCTCAAACCTTAGGCAAAAAAAACAAACTCGCATCAAACATGGGGCTCGTGCGCCGCGCCGACGCATCCCGGCGAGGTGCGCGAAAGTTTGACAAACAGCTCCAGGAAAAGCCTCGTTAGCGAGATGGAGCCACGCCCGACACACCGCCATACAAACGCGCACGCTCAAATCCCATCCGCCTACAACGCTCAGTGGCTCTCCGCACAGAGAACCATATCACTACAGAACGTGGTGTGTAAGAAATTTTTTAAAAAAATTCCCGTATATGTATGTACGATTATAAAGGGAGTAATACATGTAGTAAAAGATAAATTATATAATGATAATTAAATTTGTTCAAAGAATTCGTTTGAAAGATTATTATAATACATTGTTACTTAGTAATATGATTACAGTTTGGATTTCTTTGCGACTGCGGAACTTATCTCCGAGCGTAATTGTGTACAACAATTTGACGGGAAAGGTGTCAATTGTATGTTGTAATGCTATGTAAATACATGTTTTGGGGTAACCTGATACTCAGAAGGAGTTGTTTTTTTCAAAACATTCATCATGACAGATGAACTTACGTTCGTCCGTCTGTGAACAACACTAGCGCCTGAACTATTCGTAGGATTTTTTTGAAAATTAATATTCCTCGACCGAAATAACCTCAAATGACTCTGCGTACTGAATCGAACTCATTTTGAAACGAATTATTTGAATTTTGGAAGTACTTAACATGAAGTTCCAAAGGTATTTTCAAAATTTGTCAAACATGACTACATTTTTTAATGTTTTATTCAGATGATTCAATACACTTCTTAATTCTCAATAGTATGTTCCTATCTTGCCGAAGAACTACCAACAAATTTTAATCATGTTGATGGGAGCGTAGTGGCGATGCAGAAACTAAGCCAATTTTAGATGGTGGGACAAGGTGGAACAGAGCACTCCAGGGCGACAGAGAGAAGGACAAGACGAGACGGGAGACTACAGTGTGGAAAAGAACGGGACAGGTCGGGTCAAAAAAAAAGTACAATAGTAATATACCTTACTAATTAATTTCCTGCGTAATAGATGATAGTGTTAAACAGCCTGGCACATGCGGAATACTTTAGCATCAGCTAGATTCGAATATTTTGTTTTATCATTCTCAGCATGTAGGTACAATGATTCTTTAATGATTTTTGATACTATATAGATTTCCCAACAAAAATATTTTCAATAGATACTTATCATACACAAATTCCTAAAAGGAAAGTCAATATCTCTACAGAAGTCCAAAGTAATGTGTGACATTTCTCTCAAACACACTTGTAAACTTTATTTTAACCTTTTTCATTATTAAAGGCACCCCAGTTTGCGAAGTAGGTATTACCCGCGCACCTTTTCTTGAGCGATGACCTTTCTTCCCCTTCCCTTGAGCAATAAACAGTTGAAGGCAAAAGCTCGCAGCGAGCACTGATGACATTCCAAACATCTTAATTGGTATGTAATAAAATCTATTCCCTGTTTAAACCGAGAAATTCTGGTCGTATTTTTCTAAACAAAATCTAAAGAAATGGCCAAAGCGGATCCAGATCCATCACAGCAGATACCTCGAACTCCTGCGAAGAGAACTCAAATTATAGAGAAAGTTGCGAAGACATGACTGATATTCCAGAGATGGGCTTTGCTTCATAAAATCTAGTGGCTGATGTAGTAACTAACACCCTCACTCTACACGCTTTTCTCCAAGCCATCGGTCAAGAAAAGTTGCGCGATTGATATATTATCAGATTTTTTATTCAATCTTTTTCAAATACAATTTCTAATACAATAGTTAACAGTTAAAGAAAAATATTTTATTAAAAAGTTAACAAAAATTTAAAGGTTCAAGAACAGAGAGAAAAAAAGAGTTAATAGGGTACCAAGAGTTAATAGTACCAAGACATATTAATATATATTATTTAATATTATTATTTAATATATATTACATATATATATTAATATATTGTAGTGATACCGAATCCATTACGGCTGCGAGCCTGAGAATTGCTCCGCGTCGCGCGACAGAGGGGTCGACGGCGGCGACAGGGTTCTGTCAGGTCACCCGCCGGACCCACCCCCTAAAATTCGTCACACCCAAGTGTCCCGCGGCCTGGGGGGTCTTCTCGTGCACGCGGCACTGCAGTACTTTTCCGCGGCGCCCCTCGCCCTCCCCATCCTCCCTTGAGATTTTCGTCCCCCCCCCAGTCATTAATTTCTGCCCCTGTTTGACAGAAAATTGAAGCGAGAGAGAACGAGTGCAGGTTTCTCTCTCATTTCTCGGCCCCAAAAACTTCCGATGATTGGACAGAATTATTCTACGACGCAATACCCTTTCGCCAATAGCCGCCGGACGTAGGCAAAGCTCTAGAATGTTCTAGAACATTCTGAGGGAATTTGGTGGGGGAAGGGAGGCTCGAAGGACTTCGTGCAGGAGACGGTCAGGACAGAAGGTGTGAGGCCATCACAGAGAGAGGGTGTGAGAGGCGGTCAGGAGGACGAGACGTTATTGTGGAGGCGCCCGGCGTCAGAGATAAAGTTTTGTTTCTTAGTTGGACTTATAAGAAAACCTTGATTTTTCGAGGATAATTTGTGCGCGGTTCTTAAATAAGTGTAGACCGCGCATTGTGAAAAGTTTTATTGACATTCTAATAGTTCAGAAAAAGTATCTGACATGTGCTCGTGTTTGGAACATTATCGGGGAACAATTTGATCATTCACGAACTTGCTACGAACTCTAAAGTACCGTGTGGTGAACCGAAAGTGACAAGGTCATTCAACTGAGCAGACATTATCTGATCATTAGCGACAGTAAGTGAGCGGCGCTGTGTGTTGGGCCAGCACCCCTACAACCCCGTCTTCTACCTGGCTCGGCCCTGCGCGCCCCTTTGTGCGGCGTCCCACGACGCTCGCGCCGCCCCTGCCAGCCAGCTGGCGGCCCGAGGTCGTTCAACTCTGGTTTGTTGTGCACGCCGCCCCGCTAAGGCGGTATCTTTTTCGTTCTTTTTGCGCGCCCGTGGTCGAAAGGCATAAACAGTTTGGTGAACAATCTTTAATTACCTTTGACCGGGCGACGAAGAGAAGATTCCCGGCAGCGCTTGGCTGTCAAGAGGGAATCAGCGTAGAGGAAAATATTGTTCTTTTTACTGTAGTAATTTTCACTTTTCAATTTATTTTATTACTTTATGTGTGCATGTTATATTTCGGAATTGGGGAAAGGGGAGCATGCTCGCCGACATGAGTGGTAAAATCTTGCAATTTTTTTTATTAAATAAAGGCCACCTGTTTGTTAACATGAGTAAAAGTCTCTTATTTTACACCGGCCACCAACTTCCTCCATCTTCATCAATTTAGGCAAGCCTTTCTACCGACTGAGCGAACCGGCTACCACGTCTCCGGTGCCCAACCGTCAGACGGGTAGTCGCAATATATACATATATTATTTGGTACCAAGACAAAGAGCATCCCGAACTTCCCGAAGAATTGTCCTTTCTCATCCTTCGCGTCAGTCGCCGCCAGTTCGTCCAACAGCGGCTCCTTCCTCGCAGCCCTCTCTTCGGCCGCGGCGGCGGCGCCGCGCCTCCGGCCAAAAAAAAAACGCACGGCTCGACGCCCGCAGGCCGCCCCGAATTAGAGCTTGATTGTGAGCGCGCCGAAAGGGAACCGACCTTCTTGCACGGGCTTAAAGAGGCCGCCCGAAAGCTAAAGTTGCGCACTTGCTTTGTGTGCAGCGCTCGAAAAGGAAAGGAACGGAGGAAAGTAAGGAAAATGTAAACAGAAAACCCCACCGAAATTGCTGGGAAGAAACAAATAGTCAGGAATTTCAAATGAGTGGTGGGAAGAAGTTTTCCACGCCTTAAACAACTCGTAAAAACGTATGTGAGGAAACTTTGTGTGTGTCAATTGTCTCTCTTGGGACTATAACTTCAATATTTTAATTCGTCCCCCTATACTCGAAATAATATGCGTAGTTATTTACTTAGCCATCAGAATTATTTAGGAATTTCAAAGGAGTGGTAGGAAAAAGTTTTCCACGCCTTAAACAACTCGTAGAAAACCGCAATGGAGAAAACGTATGTGATGAAATTGTGTCAAATGTCTCCCTTGCGACTATAACTTCAATTTTTTAATTCGTCCCACCCCCATATACACACACGCGCGCGCGCGCGCGCGAAATAACATGCGTAGTTATTTGCTTAGCCAACAGAGCTTGCAACCGCTTTGTGGGAAAGAAAAGAGCAAATCTAGAAAAATCCGCGGAACCTCTTCATTTAAACCTGAAAATTGTGTACGTTGATTCCAAAAATATCAATGTATTACATTTGTCTCGTCAGTATAGTACAAGATCTAGCTCACCTGGTAGCGGTATTTCTCTTGCGCTGAAATTTGACATTCGGTGCCGACCTGCTTGTCAGATTTGCGGTGTTTTTCTTCCTCCCGGTATCTCCCTCATCGAGGCACCATCCCAGCCGTTCCAAGCTTTTAAGCTACGTGTAAGTGTGAGCGCGCGCAGGGAGAGAGGAACGGACAAGGATAAGGAAGGAAAGATAGTGTGTGGTCCGTGGACCATTTATTAAGAGTACTGCGCCAGTATTCGCCTGGTATTGATGGGAGAAACTATAGTAAACTACCTATCAGAGCAGCTAGTCTCTAAAGCTCTATACAAGTGGCGGAAATCTACTCGAAACCCGAACTCGAACCTTCCAATCAACGATGGTGCAGAGGTAATGGTGTTGCCGCTGATTGATTCCGGGCGCATCAACTGTTAAGGTCCTATAACTCTAGTGCATGTATCTGTCATAGGAGGTGGCGGTGATCTTCCCCCGCTGGATGGTTAAATCCGGCGCCGTCCTACCGTCGACTTGCGGGATTTTTCCAAACCAGGTATCTCCCACCAGCAGGGCACCGTTCCATCCGGGACATGCTCTAAGCTCCCAATCTGTCGTCAGGCATGTGTGGTAATGTAGTCCATTTAAGAAAAAAAATGTGTAAGTAAGGATTGAGGATAGGACAAGGAAGAGGAAGGAAAGATTCTGCGCGGCCCATGGCCCGTTTTTTAGGGTACTGCTTCGGCATTCACCTGATGTTTATCTGAGAAACTTCAAAAAACTACCGACCAGTCGCTAGAATTCTCCTCCGGAGAGCGACTGCATTCGTCCTAGCTGTCAAGCTGGTACCAAAAATCCTGCAACTGTCGGGACTGGCACTTCGGACCCCACAATTAAAGGCACTGCAGTGATATCAGTTGATGGTTTGAGCCACCTCTCCCAGTAAACTTTCATTGTGCTAAGTGCCACAACCATTACATTACTGAACTTCAGCGACGTCGAATGTTTTCTCTTGCACAACAAACCGAAAAGTAATATTGCACTAGTTCTGAAAAAAATGAAAACTTAATTTTCCTATTAGTGAAAGGTGACAACTTGACACATTCATCGTCCCACCACATCTATCAACACTAATAACTAATGTACTGTCCGCCAATGCCTTCACACTTTAGTAAGAGAACCCCTGTGTAAGTCAGACTCCCGGATTAATGTTACCTTTGTCAACGGTTGCCTAATTTTTTTAAAGAATAATATCTGAAATTGCCATGTTGTTTGCAGCACGACAATTATGGTTTAGGACATGGGTAAATTGAATCCTTTGTCCAATCATGTCCTAATATGTGATGTGTTATGAAAAGTCTAAAAGAAGACAACACGTGCTTGTGATCGTATCAGTATGCCTACGTTGTCAAAGGCTTTTGTATCAAGTTGACCATTTATTAAAATTAAAACACGTTTTGTACATTATAGAATAATATTTGGTTGTGTTGAATGCCTTTAATCCATTATAATGCCAGCACTATATGTAAAGAAAACATGAAGAGACAAGAGCCTGTTCTTAGGATAGAGGTAAAAATACTCAATAAGACTCTGAGATCTGAAAGTACACAGACATGTTGGAAGACTAGAAAGAAGAGAGGCAAAATAGCGGGTCGTTTCAAATTGATGAAATTGTTGAGGAAAAAGAACATAAAGGGGTAAAAGTAAAATGAAAAGAATGAGAAATGAAGAAGAAAATTGCAGGAGAAAAAGTAGAAATGTAATAGGCAAGATAAGGAAGAATAAGAGTGCAGGTGAATAAAGAGGAATAAAAAGAATGAAGAAGAGGAGGCATACACCAGTGTCAAAGTCTTCTACTGGTAGCAGTGGCACGTGTCGTGGCACCGTGGCATGCCACGAGCTTCTCTGCGCAACTAGCGTCTGGAAAGGGAACTATTACGAGTAGTAGTGACCCGGCCGTATTACAATAGCGATGGCGTTGTCTGTGGTGGCGGGGTAATGAACTGCGTAGAGGGGCGATTTCGTCGTGTCACTCGTGCCACGGACTCCCTCTCGTGGCATCGACCCTGACAACACTGGTATACACAAACGAAACAAAGTAGAGCACAGATGTCGAGGCCCCGCACTCAGCTTCCTTTGCAACTGTGGGCTGCGACAGTGAACAAAACGCCTCCTCGAAGGCGGAGAGCCCGTGTGCGCCAGCCAGGAACAGGCGGAAGGTGGCACGACCTCTCCCCGGAGAAGGCTCTGCAGCCGCCAAGGCCCCTCCCGCCGTTTCCCACGCACTGCGCTCGCTCAACTGGGCCCTTGAAGCGGCGCGCCGCGCCCGCTACGCCAGGAGAAGGGCGGAACTGCGCACTTGCTGGCGGCGCAGCCAACACGCACGCGCGGAGAGAGCCCCCGATGAGAGGGAATTTAGAAAGAGGTCACGAGCAGGTTCAAATACATTGTACCTGTAAGAATGAAATGCATTATTTTCTGACATTTTATATATTGGTCCCCTTGGGAATTCTTTATTTCATAGAAATGTTACGGCTAACGTTCGAATTAGCGGTTCACATTAATAACCTAGTGGTGATACCACAGCTCCTCACTCATTATTTCAAGCATACCTCTATTTTTTACTCCTCGCACTATTATTTTACTCCTTACACCATTGTTTTATCCATGCATCATTATTTTAAAGATGTTTTGCGATATTCGAGGAAAACATTTAAAGAAAAAATTTGATATCAGTTTTGAGAAAAAAATACAAATCGCCTTTACCTGAAGCCAAAAGTTACAGAGAAAGTACTCGCTTTTTTTTCTAGATTGTACATAATTCAAAGGTCTAATTTATATATAATAAATTTTATAAAGAAAAAAATCTCTATCATCGGAATTGAACTTTTCAAGTAATCAGTTTTCGCACTATTCGAAAGTATACAGAGTTCGTCGAAAATAGTACGTTTACCGTTTTTAAGCGCTTTTTGCTCAATCCCAGCAAACATTTAAAGAAAAACTTGGTCCGTTTTTGGAAAACAGTTGATTAAAAATTACATCTTCTTCACGCAAAATTACACGAAACCGACTCGTAGTTTTGAAAAATTGTATGTGAACTTATGTCATGACCTGTCTTTGAAAATAAGACTTTTTTACGAAATATTCTATATCTCCAATACTGTATTTGTAGAGGGACGCTAAAAACATTTTGAACATTTGCAATTTTCAAAAATTCAACTAAAATAGGGCCGTCGCCATTTTATAAGCGTACTGAGGAAACCATCTGAGGTACAAATGTAAAGAAAATATTTGCAGCTTTTTTTTGAAAATATAGAAAATGTTGAGGCTTTTTGCAAGTATTTCTCTAAAACTGAAGATATCTGATTCAAATTCAACGGTTTGCAACGTTCGGATTGATCGGGAAATATTAATTTTGATGAAAAATCCTGCCAACGGTTTAGCCGCTAGCGTTACCGACAGACGGAAGGACAGATGTTTTCCATTAAACCAATCTTTCGGTATCGAGGTCTCTCCAAACGTGGATTCTGCCTACGCAACGTGTTACAGGAAGTTACTTAAAGGAACAAAAATTATCTATCTCTTTTATTATCAAGGGGCTAAAACTGCCGTCTTTTGCTGCAGCATTACATAACTTTCACTGAACTACGTATGCGAGGAATTTAACTGAGTCGATATAGTCCGAAGTTGGAACGCCTTCGAAGCATACTTTGGATTTAGCCAGTTTGAGTGCACATCAGCTAACACGAAATAGCTAACGAAGGTGAAATACGTTACGGACACGAGAATAGCAGATATAGTGGTAAGCAGGAAACAAACTGGTGATGGGAAGTTTCTAAGGCGAGAGGGAGTTTCATGTTTCATTGCATCAGCTGTAAATTTATATTTTCACGATACCGCCAAACGTAATCGAATTTCATAGGACTACTCGTTTGACCCTCCGATACGTATTTCTTAAAGACGAGGCTCTGGCCTTCGACCTTCCTAATTTGCATAAAACAATCTTATGTCTGCAAAGCATAATTTCTAATGCATTTTATGCGAAAATGTTTCTTGCACACACATAATACCCCTTACACTCCATAATTTCTTTTCTATAGCCAATATTCTGTGGCCTATACCAATATCTGCCGGACGATGTACGAAATGATCATCATTCATACAGCTTTATCTGGTTATTATTCATATCAATTATCTGGCTTATGTGCGAATTAATTGACTAATTCATGAATTAGCCGTATTTGGGACTTAAGTCATTACGTATATGTCATGGAACTCGGTCAATAATAGATACTTTCTCACTGAACAGTTATTCATAAAGTTCCGTCATGGGCTCTCAGGGAAAATGAATTTTAAATTTGGACAAACAACTGCGATTATTCTCTAAACATAACATTGACACACAAATGTTTTAACATTATTTTATAAACTGCTCTCTACGAGTATTGGATATTTCTCAATTAAATTGTACTACTACAACATGAAACTGTACTCTTAATTGAAGTGTTTCTTTAGTCTTTGGCGAATCATGGTTATTCTTTATCATTGTCAATATGATCATCACCAACGTCACGGATTAGGCTGCAACTCTCAATGATATCTCACAATCTCTCAGTTAGCCATTTCTTAATTTGGCACCCTTTTTCCAAGGTATACTGTGGGTCAGATAGGAGGCCAGTGTAATCAGAAAAGGTATTCTTCAACACTTCACAATGTTTTGTAATAGACTGAATGCATTACTTTGAGCAGGAAAATCCTATAAAACTGTTGCTCAGAAGCTTCGTTGAGACCTGAAGTTCTTTACGTTCATCCTCCGTCCTCGTTCGTTTCTGGCACGCAGGAAGCGGTCCGGGATACGAAATCAAATCTACCCGCCTCTAAAAGGCGGACCGGAACGTTTTCTCTTATACATCCTCTCAAATTTCAGTTTCACGGAAATATGCCTACGCCTCCCAATTTAGTATAAAGACGCTCCTATAACGTATGACGCCTAACATCCTCGCAGGCAGTGCGGCGAGACAATGGGTAACCACATTTGCGCACAGCAGTGGCGCGATGTTGCGCGAAGCGTTGAGTAACCGGAGCAGGGGCTCCGCGGGCTTATCGCAAGATTCTGGGAAGGCGCGGAATAGGCCCGCTCACTCGCGGATTTCGCGCGTAAATAGCTGTGATGCGACCGGTCGGGAACATGGTGGCGGGCGGCGCGGCGATCTCGGGGGCGGTAGCTACGGCAGTGTCTGTGGCGGCGATAGCGATGCCAGTGGCCGTAGCGATGGTGATGGCGATATGTGCGGTGGCCATGACAATACAGTGACGGTAGTGAAAATGATGGTGATATCTTGTGATGGCAATGCCTGTGATCGTAGCGATGGTAATAGCGGTACATGCAGTGGCATAAATAAGATGCTAGGAAAGTATGTTCATATAATAAAATGCAGGATTATTGCGTCTAAAGAGAGAAAGAACGTCTTAGATAATCAATTGATTCGTTTAACTAACAAAAATAATGTATCGATCCACTCACAAAATGCCTCTGTAATAGAAAAATTTTAATAAATATTAATAAAAATAATCAGTTAATGTTTATTATATATTAATTGTTATACGAGAATAATACGTGTACATAACTCCATGTTTATACAATTACCACATCTATTATGAATAGCTTTTAATAAATAAAATGTTTTTTTCGTCCAGCGTGCCACCTTTCTCAACATAAAATGTTTTTAGTCATTCACTCTCACGATCAACATAAAATAAATAAAGAGTCATTTCCAGAAAGATCAGATTAGGATTGTATCATTACTTTCATAGAAAAGAAATGCACGTAACGGCTCAACCACACTGAGGGTTCCTGCTCCTCGAAGCCGGGCTTCCTCATGGAGCAGATAAGATATCAACCCACAATCATCCGTTCTATTCATGGCAGTAAACATTAGGATGCACCACCACTTCCAATTTTAGGTACAGATGTGGTTTAAGATATGTTCTGTCACACTTCAAGGCTGTTATTTAAACATACGACGTCAATGACGGAATCAGAGGTCCTTCCAAAGTTTAAAAAACTGTAATACAAATATAAATGAATTTCTTACGAAGAGCGTAAGTCTGGACATTAGACGAACGAATTTAGAGAAATTGAACGCGTGTTAATACAAAATAATTTTAGAAAACTTTCCCACCCTATTTTCGTCGTCCCAGGTTAAATCCAGATTCTACTGAAGAAGAAGAAGAAGAAGAAGAAGAAGAAAAGGTTAAGAACTAACCACCTCAAATAAGTCTCCTTGTAGGAGAGCTCCCACTTATTCCGCGAAAAAAATAAATTCATACTTTTAAAAACATATGCATTGCAGCAATATGAGAAGAATACATAAATGACGACGTGATAACTAGTTTGGTAATCAATCGAGCATAGGATTGAATTCAAATGTTGTCATGACTCATGATAATACGTTAAGTTGAAAGAAAATAAATAACCTCTAATCTGGGAGTGGTAACTCTAGGTCTGTGGGACCCCCAGGATTCTTTCTTCCCCCTTGTTGGATTTCCCATGTTGGCTACCCTGACCATTGCTTTAGTACCTTTCTCTTTTTGTATCATGATATTTAGTGTGCTCTCAGTTTGCCAGTTTAGTGAGTTTTATCCGTGTAGCAAGCTATTGTTTTGTTTGGGGTGCCCAGAGACCCCCGCGTTACTTTCTACGTTAGCAAAGGTGTCCTCAGTCTCGTACATTCTATTAGTTTGGGAACGTATTGTATGCTGTATTGTTACGTTAGGATTCCCCTGAAAAATTAATATTGAAGTACTACGAACATTTTAGGTCACTTTATATGTTAAGAAAGGAGTGGAAGAATACGACAACTTTTGCTGAAAGCGGGGGCAGAATATCGTTACTTACCGCCCGGGAAATAGTAGTCTGCACGCAATTCAAAAAGCCCAGGATAATGTTTTCTTTGTTTATTGATTTGGATATGATTGAGAAAATTACAGAATCCACCAACATCAAAAATGAAATGGATTTAGAGAGGAATAAAAATGATTGCAGCACGTATGACTGACAAAGAAATGAAGGCAGTAATTGTGCTAGATATTTTGGCTGGGTCTGTGAAACCAGGGCACCAAACTCTTGTGGAATGTGGATAATATGAGTATTGAAATTTCCCATTGTACTTTGAATGTGAAAAGATTTCAATTTTTGCTACAAAACATGGCCTTGGATGTGACAACACGCGCAGACCGATAGAAAAATTAACTCCAAATATTAGATGCTTTCCTGATGAATTCTTAGAGTTGTTTAGGAACTAAATTCTCAATAAATGGTTTAATTGCATGCAAAACATTGTTAACCCTAGAGCGGGCGCGCTGGTGAATTCCGTTCACCACTCCGACATATTGTTACGTTTATCTCAGAAAAGATAACGAACGGCGTCGGATTGTTGCATTATCTTTCAATCACTTCCTGGAATTGCTCTCGGTGTTGTTTTTATCGTGCTCAAGCTATAAGCTTGCAGTTTTAGAAGAGAGAGTTGCTAACGTTGTGAAGTTGGTG
This sequence comes from Acheta domesticus, assembly GCA_031308135.1. Taxonomy (NCBI): domain Eukaryota; kingdom Metazoa; phylum Arthropoda; class Insecta; order Orthoptera; family Gryllidae; genus Acheta; species Acheta domesticus. The sequence goes on from JAHLJT010002406.1 coordinate 13,634,139, forward strand.
AAGCAAATTCACCAGGCGCCCGGTCATGTAAGTCAAATTGTATAACTTTTAACTTTTTATAAATTTGTTTGATTTTATCTTTTATACTGCAATATAGATTTTAACGTAACTATTGTAAATTTTAGGTCGGAATCTCTTAGTTGTGATGCTATTGCCAGGGTTTTGCAAGAAATATCGGACGAGGAAGATTTGGATGGTGCAACAGTCGATCTAGATTTTTCTGACGGAGAAGATGAAATAATTAACTACTCAGATATTGATCACGATAGTGAAACCGATCAAGAAGGGGAGTATGATTGTGATAATGATAATGATTTAACAGAGAGAGAGTTCATTTTTGGAAAAGATGGAGAAACCATGTGGTGCAATACGAGTTTTTTCAAAACTACTTCTAAAACTAAATCAAAAAACCTGGTCAAAACATTTCCTGGTCCGAAAGGTGCAGCGAAAAATGTCACTAGTGAGGTTGACGCGTTTCTGAAGATCATAAATGACGACATCATAGATCAAGTCGTTCATTACACAAATATTTATATTCAAAGAAAACGGGATGAGGTGAATTACAGTCGAGAACGGGATGGGAAACTTACAAGTCGTAGTGAAATTATTGCTTTGATTGGTGTTTTATTTTTGATTGGCGTAAAAGGTGGTCAGCACACTAATGTGTGCGAATTGTGGACTACTGATGGGACGGGAATAATGGCTGTAAGAAGCTGTATGTCATCTAAAAGATTTTTATTTTTACTGAGGTGCGTGCGATTTGATGATAAACACACACGATCCGACAGGCAAAGAGTTGATCGATTAGCCGCAGTTCGCATTCTTTTGGAAACATTTGTGACAAACTGCAAGAGCAGCTACACTCCAAGTGAATTTCTTACAATAGATGAGAAGTTAGTGCCCTTCAGAGGGCGCTGTAGTTTCATCCAATACCTTCCAAAAAAACCAGCAAAATATGGGCTGAAATTATATGCACTAAATGACGCCAAAACATTTTTCACCTCTTCCCTTGAGCTCTACTGCGGTAAACAACCGTCAGGTCCGTATGAAGTTTCCAACAAGCCATTCGATATTGTAAAAAGGTTACTTCAGCACGTAAAAGGGAAAAATCGAAATCTAACAGTAGACAATTGGTATACGTCATATGAACTAGTTCTGAGCCTTTTGGAAGATAAAATTACTACCATAGGCACATGTAGAAAAAACATGAAAGAAATTCCCAAAGAATTCCTACCTCAAAAGATCAGAGCTGTAGGATCTACATTGTTTGGCTTCCAGTTCAACATTATGCTAATATCACATGTCCCGAAGAAAAATAAAGCAGTGTTGCTCATGTCTTCAATGCATGATGAAGCTTTGGTAGACAGCAACAGTAAGAAGCCACACGTAATTCTAGACTACAATATGACAAAAGGAGGTGTCGATACATCAGATCAGATGGAAGCAAAGTATTCAGTGGCTCGTAAATGCAACAGATGGACCATGTGTCTTTTTTATACATTACTGAATGTTGGAGGTATAAATGCTCAAGTCATTTACAACGCAAATCCAGCAAATCCGTTGATAAAGAGGCGTGTTTTCCTGAAAAACCTCTCATTTCAATTAATGAAGGCTTGGATAGTCGAACGTTCTAAAATAAAAACTTTACCTTCAGACATAAGTCAATTTTTAAAAAAATATCAGACAGAAGGTACAGAAGTGGAACTGAGGACAACACCTGCAAAGAGAGGTCGCTGTATCCAATGTACAAGAAAAGAAAACCAAGTAACAACAATGAAGTGTGATATATGCTGCAACTTTGTATGTAAAAAGCACTCCAAAAACTGTATAAAGTGTGTGAATTGTGAAAATTTGGATGCAAGCAAATCCGAAGAGGAATACTAATTATTAGAGACACAGCTGGTACACTAGATCATTTACGTTTAGCAATAGAAACTTAATTCATTCTTCCATTTACTTCAGTAATTGTATGTTTGAAAAGTGTCAAAAAATAAATTCATGAACATTTTATCTACATTTTATTCATCTTCCTTTTGCAAAGTTCAAAAATTCGTAATGGTGAACGAAGTTCATCACGCGCCCGTTACCGTAACTGAAATAGGCGCGCCCGCTCTAGGGTTAATAATAGAAGAAGAATATTATATTAATTTATTTTTTAATAATTTAGCATATATCATGAAAAGAGAAGGGGGTCTGGAGACACCCCACGTTACCACTTTTGTTTCAAAAAGTCACGTTACCACTGCAGGGTAACGTTCACAGATCACGTAACTCGTGCACATATTAAGATTTGACTGTGCACAGATCGCATTCCCCAGCTAATAGTACTTCACACCCAGTTTTTAACTTACTTGACGCCAGAAAAACAAATACACCCGTGTGCAAAAAAGTAGCCTAATTCCTACAAGTGAAAAATTTAATTTTCTGAGTAATATTCTGAGTAATTTGAGTAATGAGTATTTTCTGAGAAATTAAGCAATAGTAATAGTGTTTAACACAATTTTATCCACTACCAATATGTAAACATGAGTTTTCCCGCGGGTTCGGAATCGAATTTTGAAGTGGTTCAATGATGTTCAAGGGGTTGATTGGAGGACTATATCAGAATTTGAACAGGAGATTGATGAGAATAATCAAGTTCCCATTGAGTACAAAAATATTAAACGAACTTGATTATTTTATTGAGAAAAAGAACAACAGAACATATAAATTACAAATTCGCTTCTCTTCTCCCGCATCTGTTGTTTATTCATGGGATCAGGGGTTTAGCTAAGCTGGAGCCACCGGTGCAACACACCGGTCCCCCGAAGTAAGTGTCCATTAACAAAGACCCCATGCGGAGGGATATCAGCAAAGAATAAAGCAAATCGCACTTCATGCTTATTTTCCCCTTTGGACCAGCCGTATTATTATAGCGCCTACCAATTCGATATAAAACTTATTTTCACATTTATTGCAGTTAGGGGTCCCATTTCGAATTTCATCACAGATGCATCCGAGAACCTAAGTTCACAATTGCTTGGGATGTTTAGAAAACTTAAATTATAACTACGTATTCTCAGCAATACTCTATTGCGGAAGAAAATACTTCGTCAATAGGCCCAAGAAACATTTTTGGCCAGTTAAAACACGCTTAATTATCTGTAACTATTGTTCAATAATGAAGACTAGAAACTCAGCTACTCGGAAGGGTCAACGGTTATTGAAAATATAGATATTTACCAAAATATTGTCGTACGAAAGTTTTATCTTGAATATATTTTAGCGCAATTCTTGGCGTTATGATTATGTACGTTACATTTTAGAGAATAACGCTAAGGACTCGATGAAGCTTTGTGTTTTCCATGAACGGAAAAAATTGGCAATCTTTGAAATAAACGATAACTACAAATTCTAAATAAAGTATCTAAATATTGCATGTACTCGTATGTTATCCTGTTTTAATGAGATTGTTTTCAAAATGCATTTAACAAATTTATCCATTACGTCGTAAGTAACCATTAACAGTGAATTAACTTCTCAGCAGAGAATTGATAATTTGACTCATTAGAGAACAAAATAATTGTTTATAAATAGCTTATAAGAATAATATTCAAAAACATTCAAATAAATAATGATTCAAACAGCTGAATGTATCAGATATCTTACATTTAAACAAGTATTCCCCACAGAGCAGGCCTTCTGAAAGCAGAGGTCGCCGCAGGCCCACAACGCGCGAGCAGGGAAGTCCCCGGCCGACCGGACGTGGCCGTGGCCATCGGAAGCTGCGCGCGCGACCGGAACGGGCTCCTGACCCGGGTCACGTGCCGCGGGCGCGTGCACATCCGGCCCAGCAGCGCCGACGCTGCGGCAAGTGCTAGTTGTGGCGCACAAGCCGCTCATTGTGAACGACCTCGTTCTAGACGCCCGCCTACCCGACCCGCCGCGGCCCCGCCTCGCCACACTTTGCTCCATCGTGCTCCAAGGCGTTCCAAACCGCTCCAACTCGCTCCAACCCGCTCCAACCCGCTCCAACCCGCTCCAACCCGCTCCAACCCACTCAAAACCCACTCAAAACCCACTCCACCTCCGTTTTAGCCTTCTCCAACCCGCTCCAACCCACTCCACCTCCGCTTTAGACTGCTCCAACCCGCTTCAAAACAACTCCAAACTGCTCCAACCGGGTCCAACCCACCCACTCCAACCCATTCCAACATGCTCCAGCCTGCTCCAAACCGCTCCAACTGGATCCAATCCGCTCCAATCTACTTCAACCCGCTCCAACCCGCTCCAGTCCGCTCCGACCCGCTCCGACCCTTTCAATCCGTTTGATCCCACTCCGCCTTCTTCCGTCGCACCCCTGTCCCATAGGGAGAGAATTTGTTGTTTCTGTAGCTTCTTTGACCTAAAGGGGTTCTCGACTCACTTCCCATCGTGGCAAATTTTCGACTCAAACGTCAAGCTTGGATCGAATTTTGCAACTTGTCGGCAGGAGAAGTCTAGCGACTGGCTGCTTAAATTGGAACTTTTCTACAATTTCCCTGATGAATTCCAGGCGAATGCCGAAGAACTGCTCAATAAAAAGGCCATGGACTGCCCGCAATCTTTTCTTCCTCATCCTTGCCCCTCCTCTTCCCCTTTACCCCCACACATGCACTACACTACCATACATGTCTGGAGACCATTCGGGAGGTCATAGGTTACCCCACCTGGGGTGATGTAAGAGCTGGGAGATACCTGGAGAGAGAAAAACCAAAACCCAGAGTTATAACATATTCTATAATTAGGAGACTACAGGTGGTTCACGCGCCGTGTAGCACTAAATGCTCACACACTCACTCACACACACACACACACACACACGCACACACACATACACACAGACATAGGGAGAGGCCCGGCCCACCCTGTCCCTCTCCGACCATCCCTCCCCCTTCCCGCCCCCCCTCCCCCCCGCGCAATTCGCCTCCCTTTCCATTGCAATAAGAGTTACTTAATCCTACCGATTGGCTAAAATACGGGCGTACGCAGCTGTGCATCGTGGTTGTTCGCGCCTTTTTAACTTCCCTCCGCAATACGATGCCAAACAATTGCGTTGATGAATACCCTCACTGCAATGAAATGAAAATGGCCTGTGCTTATAACTGCGGGCCATAGGTTACGCTGGCACTGTGTGACTCTTCCACAGTGCGAACGTGACATCACAGATGTACGACTTATATGTTAAAAATATACCCCTCAAAAACTATTTTTTTTTTGGTACTAGAATTCTTGTATTCTACCACCTCTTTGCAAACAGTACGATAAGCAAGTATAGGTCAATTTAGTGCTAATATTTGAATCCCGGTTGTCATTTTTATGTAACCCACATAAACCAAAATGTTCACTTGCTTGTATTTCAAAGCTGTTTACGAGGCGAATGCTGCAAATGGCATTAACGAACTGGCACGATCTTTCCTTCCCCATCCCTGTCTTCTCTCCCCGTGTACATACATTTACACTTAAATGCCTTATACTATCCCACATGTTGCAAGTCAGAAGTTGCCCCGGCTGGCGCGGTGCCCCACTGGTGGTGATACTAGGGGAGAGGAAACCCTTCAAGACCCCGAATCTCACAGGACCGGAGGTTGCCTTACTTTGTTTCAATTAGTAATATAGATGACTTATTATCATCGTCACGTCTTATTCCTAAATAGATAAAACATTTACTTTTAATGAATCAGTGAGATGGAAAACGTATGGTATCAGTGAATGTCAGTGAGAAATGATTCAGTGAGATGGTATGAGATGAAAACGTATAACACACGTGTATTTTGCTCTTTTTGTACATCAGAGATAGACACAGATACAGGGAGACGAGAGACAGAGAGACGAAAGACTGAGACGAGAGACAAAGAGACGAGAGACAGGGAGACGAGAGACAGGGAGATGAGAGACAGGGAGACGAGAGACAGAGAGCCAGAGACAGAGAGCCAGAGACAGAGAGAGCAAGAGACAGAGAGACAGAGAGCAAGAGACAGAGAGACAGAGAGAGCAAGAGACAGAGAGACAGAGACAGAGAGACAGAGACAGAGAGACAGAGAGCAAGAGACAGAGAGCAAGAGACAGAGAGCAAGAGACAGAGAGCAAGAGACAGAGAGCAAGAGACAGAGAGCAAGAGACAGAGAGCAAGAGACAGAGAGCAAGAGACAGAGAGCAAGAGACAGAGAGCAAGAGACAGAGAGCCAGAGACAGAGAGCAAGAGACAGAGAGACAGAGACAGAGAGCAAGAGACAGAGAGCAAGAGACAGAGAGCAAGAGACAGAGAGCAAGAGACAGAGAGACAGAGACAGAGAGACAGAGACAGAGAGACAGAGACAGAGACAGAGAGACAGAGAGAGACAGAGACAGAGAGAGACAGAGACAGAGAGACAGAGACAGAGAGACAGAGACAGAGAGAGACAGAGAGACAGAGACAGAGAGACAGAGACAGAGAGACAGAGACAGAGAGACAGAGAGACAGAGACAGAGAGACAGAGACAGAGAGACAGAGACAGAGAGACAGAGAGACAGAGAGACAGAGACAGAGAGACAGAGACAGAGAGACAGAGACAGAGAGACAGAGAGACAGAGAGACAGAGAGACAGAGACAGAGAGACAGAGACAGAGAGACAGAGACAGAGAGACAGACAGAGAGACAGAGGCAGAGGGATACAGAGGCAGAGACGTGGAGAGACACGGAGAAACAGAGACACGAAGAGACGGAGAAGGGGTGGGACAGGGGCAGAGTGACGAGACAGACAGAGGAAGAGATACAAAGAGGGTCAGACTGAGACTGGGACAGAGAGATACGGAGAGAGAGAGAGAGAGACGGTAAGAGAGAGACGGAAAGAGACGGAGAAAAAAAAGAGACTATGAAATTACTCAATGGTAAAACGAAACCCGCAGATTTCTGATAATAATGCCAATCAAGTCAATAAGAAAATGTATTTCAGATATTGATACATTTTACAAAGCAAGCAGTTGTTTTAGTTTATCAATGACAAAACAAACTATAAGACCCTCTATCAAACGTTTTATTTTCCTTATGCAATGAAAATAGTAATGAAACAATATCTTAAAAACCTTCCTAAAAACAAGGAAAAGGTCATAAAGCTGAATGGAACCCTCATAAAATGAAGACGTTATTGATGGAATAGGAGCGGCACCAAGGCCACACAATCATAATTTCGTATCAAAGATGTCAAGGTTACAATGAGATTGTCAAATACCCTTGAGCTGACTCGGTCTCAAATTTTTACAGCGGTTAAATGTTTATGTAGGGAAATGCTCTACTCTAGAATCCTTTCTCCAAAGCGACCTCACGGAAAGGAAGAGAACATAAGTTCACAAAAAACGTTTTTATTGCGTTGTCGAGCTTCTTAGTTAGAACAGGTCAAGGTTGAGAACACAGAAGCTACATGGCTCTAAAAGACCTGAGGTCTTCGCCCTTGCGTCCAATTAAACTACCGTCCCCTAAGGATGATAGGATACGACGGGTCGACAGCAGCCTCCGGTGGATCAAGTTGTAGCCTATTACAATTGTCAAGTCAATTCCACAAGCGATATTCAAATTACGGTATACGAAATGAGTCTTGCAGTACTTTTGGTCGTTTTTAGTCTTGTTTCAAAGAAACTAAAAGAAACTGATCTAAGGAATTGGTATACACAATGCCTAGTTATAATACATAGTTGTAAGAAAATATAAAGCGTAAGTTAGAAAGTCACTCGTAATGTATGATCTGACGTTTGCACTTATTCATTGCCTTCGACACTGTAATTACTACAACACGCTGCTACTAACTAGTACGGGATACTTCAATATATCATGCATTAAATTGAAAGTACTGCCTATACTTCAAGAATAGAAACTCATGAAATAAGCTATGTCGAACTTTGAAATTCTTAATATAAATTTGTATTTGAATTTTCATTTAACAATCTCATGGAATATTTTTTTAAATAAAGAATATATTTCGTGCACATGTGACTTCTAAAAGTCCGTCATTTATTAAGTTAAGAAATATATTCTGAAACAAATTAATTTATCTGGGATAAGTTTCATGAAGAGTTCCCAAAATACCTGCTATATAAAGTTAAACATTTTATCTTAGACCGCAAAATTAATGGCTCTGCTCGGGCTAAAACCTCTCTTGGAAAATGACATGTTGTAGAATAACCACTTATCTTATGACCCGGTGATATATCCTTCCCCGGAGAGTAACGGTATTAACATATCTCATTATGATTATTTCATTTTATTGCAAATACCCAAAAATATTGTAGGATAAAATATTTTCATTGTAATGAATGAAGTAATTAGTACATTTCTATGCAGCTGTCAATTATTAAAAGGGCAAATTACATAAGCCCTGAGCATAAATAAGATGAGATTTTTGCAATTAACTAAAAACCTCCAATCGCTAATGATGTCACTAATTAGTTAATTAAAAATATGAAGAATGTCTGTACAATAGCAATACAAATTTTAAATATTTGAGAGAACGTCTAATTAAGTGCTCTTAACGGTAATATATGTTGGAACTTTGAGTTCAACAACAAAGAAGCGACTCAGAATTCCGGAGCTCATCCCTTGATCGCGAAACTGGAACCTCATAAAATTCAGACTGCGCGGCGCGCTTGTAACTTGGGAGTTTTAACTCTTCCATTTTAATAGAAAAGTTTGCCTTTGAAACTTCTCCCAAGCTAATTAGTATTCATGCCTCTGAATACGAAATTACAGCTCATACTACACTTCCTCAATATTCGGCCCAGATGTTCGCGTAAGACATCGTACACCTCCGCAGACGCGGTCAGTGCTCGCGACGCAAATGGAATAAACAAGATGGGAAGAGGACTGCGACGTCATGCGGGGGTAGAGTGGACCGTGCCAAAGACTATAAACGGCGCAAGAGATGACGTAGATGCGAAAGCACATATTACGAACGAGGAAACGGCAAACAGAGAAGACCGAAAGAAAGGTGGGAAATGGAAAAATTGAAGTATGGCAGAGAAGATGCAGCAAGAAGGAAAGAGAAAGGAGAAACGGTTCCAATTTTTTTCAGAAAATTTCCACAGGAAAAGATGTTTTGCTCTCCTACTATGTTATGAAAGTCTCACTTCAGTTGTACTATCATGAAACAGAAATATGAAAATATATTATGATATGAGTGGTAAAAATTAGATTTATTTTTCGAGTAAAAAGATTGCGACACGACGCCGGTAGGCTACAGATTTATTTGAACAGTTGAGCGTCATCTCAATTTTAGCAATATCGTTAAAAATTGAATTTTTAGCACGCTATAAATGCTCTGGAAAAACGCTTTTTATTAGGGGCTGTTTAAGAATATATTTTTGATAAAAACACTATAACTACAACTTATATTTTACAAGGAAGAAACAAACCGCCTTGGTACCTGAGAAGATATCTAATTAACACGTTTTGCAGAATTTTCTCTAAGATCAGTTCCTTTTGAAGAAATTAGTTTATCAACGAGTACGAGGATGAACGTATTGAAAGCTAAATTGCTCACCTTTCAAAGTTCATCAGAGACATTTTAAAAAAAGTACTTCCAAAAATAATTTCAAGAAACGTACGGTCGAAAATTAGAAGATCCATTTCAAATTAGAAGCGTAGAGAAATCAGTCACTATTTTTAAATCGGTGAATATACGTTTTGATGAAAATTTTGTAAACGGTTTAGCCGTTTCAGTTGTTCACACAAATACTACGTGGACAGTCGAAAAGACATATTCGAAAAAAACAACAAAAAACATGTTTTCTTTTTAAGCACACCAAACTTTTGAATTTTGAGTAATCTAACTACGCGAGAAAGTAATAGTGTACACGTATACGGTACATAGTCGTGAGGGGACGGTGGCGTTTTGAGACGACAGTGTGGTACTAACGCGAAAGGGCGACGGCAACTTGACAGGATGGCAAAGTATGTCGATATCGTTGCGACACGACGGCGTGACTGGGAGATACCGTGGTAGGACGATGGAGTGACGAGAACGTTACTTGGCCGGGCAGAGGCGCGTAGGGCTGGTGGGGGCGGTGACGGTGTGGCGGCGTGGCTCGCGGAATGAGGACTGAGGAGGGCGCGGGGTCTCCAATGAGGCGCGCCGTGAATGGGCGGAGGCGAAGCGTGGCGAAAGGATGGTGAGGTTGGATGCAGGAATTGTGATATAGCAGCGTGAAGAGGGGGGGTATCAGAGGCGTGGCGTGGAGGGACAACGTTGAGATGAGACAGCGGCTTGATGGGACAGAATTGTGTGATGGGGCAGCGGCAAGATGGATCTGCAGCGCGGATAGCGTTGTGGAGGGACAGCAGGGTGGTAAGTAAGCGGCGTGGTGGGACAATAACGTGGTGGGTCAGTGGCAAGGTGGTGGGACAGCGATGTGGTGGGTCAGCGATGTGTGTGACAGCGGTGTGATGGACCAATGCTGTTGAACAACGGCACAATGGGAGATCGGCATGGTCTGCGTGGTGTTAGGATTGCGGTGTCGTGGGACAGCAAGGTGGAGGGTCAGCGGTATGGTGGGACAACAACGTGGTCGGACTTCGGCACTGGTCAGACATCGATCTGACAATCATCGGCGTGGTGAGGCAGCGATGCCATGGGACATCTTTGTGGTTGGTCAGTGGCCTTGTGTGACAGCGGCATGGTGGAACAGCGGTGTGGTAGAATAGTGGCGTGATGTGAGAGCGGTTTGATGGGACAGTGGCGTGGTGATAGCGTGGCGGGCTAGCGGCGAGGTGGGAAGCAGCTGGCGGTACAGCGGTGTGGTGGGTCAGGTGTGATGGCACGGGACGTGACGGGAGAGGAAGGGACGGACGCAGCGCGAATAGAGAGGGAGAGAAGGTCGCTGGAGGGGCAGAGCGCAGCCGAGTCAGTATTACGGCATGACGTCGTGGGGGCGTCGAGATGCAGCAGGCCAATAATGTAGAAGGCCAGTGGCGAGTGGGTAAGTGAATATTTCGTGTTTCCGGGCGCGTCAACTGCTATGGTCCTTTGTCCCGTAAGAACAATGCATGCGCGTATGCTGGGAAGTGGCGGTGTTCCTTTCGCGATGGAACATGAGATCCGGCGCCGGTGTTCTCTTGCGGGTTCTCTCTCCAGATACTTCCGCCCTCGGAGCTCCCCCTCAGAGGGACACCGTCCCAGCGGAGACAAGCTTAAGCCCCAGACTGGTCTGCCTACATGCGTGGTCGTGCAGTATGCGTTGGTGTGTCTGAATGTGTAAAAGCAGGCAACAAATAAGAGAGAGGAAAGATCGTGCCTATTAATGGTTCGTTTGTTCCAGCAGTACTCCGGGTTTCTCCTGCTATCGAACGGAAAAAACACGAAATACACTGATGAGAGCAGCTGGCCGCAAGACCCTTCTCCGGACTGAACTCGAATTCGACCTAGCTAACTCGCTAGAATACGCCATCGTTGGGAATGGAACCCTGCAACCTCCCGTTCAGCGCCGCTGTACTGGCAACAGCCGTCGTCCTGTGCCACGGACAGTGTGTGGGTGGAGGGTGAAGAGGCGAGTAGTGAAGCAAGGCGGGTGCTCGCCGGGAATGCACCGCTGAGCGACGAGAGCGGCCGGCAATGTGGCGTGGCTGGCGGCGTGAGGAACGGCGCGGCGCGGCGCGGGTCAGGTGCGGGGCGCGAGGTCGCGGCGGGGCCGAGGTCGTTGGCGCGCCGCGCCGCCCCGCCCCGCCCCGCCCCGCCCACCTGAGGAACGGGAACCTGCGGCGCAGCCGGCGCCCGCCCGCCCGCCCCTGCCACGCCCCCTCGCCGGCATCCCGCCCGCCCCGCCCCCAGATTGTATCGCGGGCGTCGCTCTGTGTTCTCAATTCGCGCGCAGCGTCTTTGTGAATGAGACGGCGTGGGCGGTGGGCATTCGACCGCTCGCGCGCGCGCGCTCTTGGATGTCGACTGGTTCATTGTTCATCCTGTTTAAATATCCAGGTGGGTGCGAGAAATGTAAGCTAAATGACTTGTGGATATCTGATATTCATTCATTTGAAGTTGTTTCTCTATCGTGATTTAGTTTGTGTTCATTGCATATGAAGCTCGTTAACCTCTTATCCCTCCATGAATATCTTTCTCATTAGTAAGAAAATAGGGAGGGATATTTATAGAGATATGAAAAAGAAACTATAAAAGATCATAGTACATTTATAGAGATACTACAAAATATCTCCATTTCGCTATCACCTACACTAATGTATATGACTTGATTTCCACCCATGACCCAAGTATGTTTCAGTTCATTCCTTGCGAACTTTTGTTGAAAAACTGTCAATCTGAAATGATTTACTCATGGTAAGTATAACATTTTCACAAGGATTTTTTTGTATTTTTTAAAGATTTTTTCAATTTGTTTCTCTTACCCAGTAAATGAATCATTACAATCTGCACTACTGAAGCAAAATTCGTCTTGTCACATACAGAATGCCCACGAATGCACATGTATATCACTCTGAGCAGCCTCACGATAATATGTGTTCATTAACTTGAGATGATTTTGTCGGCTCTCTGACGAAAAACGCAATCAAATGAAATAACTCAGAGATGATGACGATGATTATGAGAATGAAAACTATAAAAAAAACTCTTGTGTACTCCGAGAAAGACCGTGCTATGCACGTCCATTGTAGAGCAAATTACATAAAAACGCCAAAGGTCGTAATATATGTAGTTAATATATACTTCATTTTCAATATCTTCCGACTGTCTTTTGATTTTAATAATATTCCTTTGACAAGTTTTTTAATTACATTCTATACTATTGTCTGATGATCAAAATGTTAATAAAAGGCTATCTATTTTAAATTTGGAAATTTATTTCTCTCGACGTTTCGAGGAGCACTTTTCCTCTTCTTCATGAGACTGACTTAACACTATGTCATTGATTCTTAAGTTATATTGGTAATTTTTAATAACTAACTACATTTTTTAAAGAAGAAAAGTTACATCAACACACTCAATTGTGTCAGAGTATCAATGGTCATTAAAAAACTGGACAAAGAAATATTATATACTTCATTTCTTTAAAACTATAGACGTAACGCGTAGAAAACGACCTTGAGGGCGTGGTTGTCTCTGGAAGTGTAGAGAACCAGCCCTCTCTCTGGCCTTTCTGAGCGTGGGAAGGTCTCCGGTCGCGGCTCCTGGGATCTCTCCAACGGTGAACGTATGCCGCGCGATTCGCTATCTTTGTGTATAATTGGGGTGCACATTATGTTGAACGAACAAGGGGAAGCAGGCCGTCGGCAGGGGGTTATGAAGTGGACGCAGATGTCAATCAGTCGATTGATTGATTAGTAATTCCGGACACGTCAACTGCTAAGATCATTAGACACGTAAGAGTAGTGCATGTTTTTATCGAAGAAAGAGGCGGAGATCTTCCGTCGCTGGATGGCGAGATCCAGCGCCGATTTACACGTCGGCTTGCAAGGATTTCCTCAACCAGGCACATCCCACAAGCAGGGAAGCGTCCCAGCCGGGACAGTCACTAAACCACTGACCGGTCTCTCGACGTGTGTGGTAGCGTAATGCAAGTAAGTATGAATGTGTGTAAGGTGTGAGGATAGGACAAGGAAGAAGATAGAAAGATCGCGCATGGTGCGTTTGTTACGGTACTGCTTCGGCATCCATTTGTTGTTGACTGGAGAAACCATGGAAGACTACTGATAAGAGTAGTCGTCCGCTCTAGATGGCGGCTGAATTGAACCAAGCTATGCAGCTAAAAGCGAAAATCCATCTGAAGTCCAACCCTAGGACCTCCCAGTCAGAGACCCTGCAGTGACATCAACGGATGCACTGAGCCACCTAATCATGTAGATGCCAATCAAAATTTTAGCTCTTGCTCAAAGAAATCTTCTTATCACTTATAACAGGTACTACCTATGTAGTTTTAAGAGACGATGTATTTATTAATAGCACGTCTGTGACTTGGTTCAAAGCTACAACTCGATATTTAAACTTTCTCTACTCTTCCCTGGTCTCCCACTAATTTCAAAATAGAACTCGAGGAACTTTTAACCACCTTGGCGGAAGACAGTGTGAGCAAGTCAACAGCTTCCGCGATATCCTCGTTCAGCCTTTCCCCCATTCATGAGTCTCTTTTTTTTTCGCACCGTCCATTAGGGTAAGGGCTCCACCTGAGCCACTTTTCCGGGCCCTACGTGCACTCTCTTGGTGCCGTTCTCCTATGTTATGGGCCTTGACCGCGCGAGTGGCGCCCTGCAATTCTGGTGTGCAGCTTTACAGAGTGCCTGCAAAATAGCACTTCGAGATCTGGCGGACCCGCCGCATGAACAGTGTACAGAGAATTTTTGTCTTCCTGGAGTTCCTTTTGTTTTCCTTCCTTCTTTTTTCAGCTTCAGGGGATGCCGATTTCGCCTGTCCGCGCCGGGACCCTTCTATGTCCCTCTTGAGCACACTTTTTGACCCTTACTCTAGACACACTTGCGGGCTCCTCGGTATGAGGTCAGCAGACTCACAAAGCCTTCCGCGACAACATACATACATGAGAGACATGGGATAATCATGTCCAAGGCGGGACTCGAACCCGCGACCCTTCGGACCGAGACGCTGAGTCGGCAAGCGCTCTAGTCACCATGTCCATGCAGGTCAGCAATAGTGTATAGAGCATATCGGATCAGTAGTAGTGTAAAGTGTGTATCTCGAATCTCTAATGAGTTCAATCAAAATACAAATATTTCCGTATCACATATCATTTTTTTAAAAAATTATGTCCCCGTTTCTCGCTTTTTCGACCTCTTCCCTGTTCACAAGAAAAAAATGTGTCCCTGACTTATGTATCAGCTCATAATTCATTTGCACTATTTTTAGTATGATTAGTTTACTATTTTTTGTCGTGTTCGTCTATAAATAATAGTAACTGACAGTTTACTATCCCAAAAAATGCCACACGGTATAACGTCACATGAAAAGAGATGCCATAACCTTCGATGTAGGTTCCATTGACTCCAACAACGGAAATCTAAATCTTAGATGAAGAGAGATCTATTCCCTCTCCTCTATAAAGGCCATTAACCTCGACTTCGTAAAGAATATCAGATACATTATTCACACACAATCGCCTCATTCGAAAAGTCACATTTATTTACGGAATTTACGGATTTATCACGGAATTAACTGCGGGAAAATGTCCATTATCTGCAGTTCTGCACTTCGACCCACGATTCGTTCGCAACCTACCCCGGTTGTGTAGGGTCGAGTAGGCGCGCCCTATAGGCGTCCCCTGATCCGCATGGGTGTGATCCTAACTTTCCTCGCCAGTTAAATATTTTCGAAATGTCTAGTCGGGAGAGCGTGAGATCTCGATAAGGCGACAAATTGCCTGCGGGATTTAATTTTGCCTGGTACTTGCCAGGGTTCTTCTATGTGCCACAATCGGGACGTGGTCACAGTGGGATTCTTCTCCCTACAAAAATCCGCGCACATCATCCGGGATAGAACCCGCGCAATGCGGAATTAGAAGCCAGTAAGCTCAGCAACTCGTCCACCCAGGGCGCTCAGAAAACAAAATGATAAACGCACATTATCAAGCGGCATTATTTTCATTCAGCGAGGGACGTCCGCCCCCAAGCTCACCTTGGAGTTACTTACTTACTAGGGCCCTGCAACTCTCCATCAAAACCGGAGACAAACCTCGAGGGTTCTACTGTAGGAAGCGCTAGTGTCGCCGGGTACGGGGTCGCCAACATCGGCACCTAAAAATTGTGGGATATACGAAAAGTTTCTTCTAAATGTTCAATTATTCAAAATATATACATATAAGAAACCGCTGAAGAAAGCGCGAATATTGACGCTATCTTTTGTAGCATTACGCGCTTGTTTGAACGTAATGCGAACCTGCGTAGCAGCCACACACGTTTGAAGTATCGTTGGCAGTATTTCGTATTTTAGTTCCGGTAAGAAGGTGCTGCTGTAGAGGGCGCCACTGTAATGGTCTCCACCACGTTATTTGGGAGTTGAAGGGCCCTGGTACTTTCCTTCATGAGTAGGATTCACTACCACTCTTGTGCCAGGTCGGGGTAACTGGGAGAGGGGGGGGAGAATGAAACAGAACGCGTACACTAGCAACCGTGGGTCGCCAGGACAGACTTTCCAGAGGCCAAGTGCAGCCATAGAACTCCACTTGCCCCGGAGCGCTCCACTCGATAGGATCTGCGCCGCAACTAGGGAACTGGGTTTTGCGGTTTCGCCTAGAGTCTTCCAGAGCGTCGCATCCTGTGAATGCTTGCCAGCAAAATAAGAAGCAAATTGTAAAGAAGCAAGGGACTTTATTTTTAGTACTATTATTTTGAAAGCACGTGTCCGAACATATTGTCCCTAACTCCCAGATATTGATGAATATTATTATTTTTTTCTGAATATAGTTTATTTCGTACGTTACTATGATTCACTGCTTCCCATCCCACAGATACGTATGATTTCAAATCGAGGATCTAGAAGGTAAACAAACAGTAACGACTTTGCTGCGAGTCGACACGTCCTAGTTCGTGCCTTAGTTGCCAACGTTTCGACCGTCCTCAGGATGAAATGCGTACTCCGAAGGTCGCAGTATGCCGGCCGAAACGTTGGCAACTGTGTCTAGGACGCGGCGTCTCCCAAGAAAGTGGCCAGTCAATTATACATTGACCCCAGCAGCGGAAGACTTGTTGTCCACCAGCAACGCTCCCATCAACATCGACCAACAAAGTGAACAAATAATAATCATGTATGTGCAACATGAAGCGGTACTCCGTTTTTCCAACAAGGGTTGCTGCGTTCCTGCCTTCAGAAGGAGAGGAAATCGATTCACGGCCGCTCTGCACCCGGACGGGGAAACTGGCGGGGCAAAGTTGAAACGGAGCGCGTGTACTAGCGACCGTGGGTCGCCCGGAGGGACTTTCGAGAAGGCAAGTGCAGCCTGCACTCGCAACCTCACTGGCCGCGGAACACTTCGCTGGATAAGATCTGCGCCGCAGTCAGGGAACTGGGTTTCGCGGTTTCCCCAGGAGTAAGCCGCAGCAAGAAGTGTTTTCATTTCATGGCCGTGTGAAACCGCGAGCGCTAGGGACTCTCCGAGCATATTTGCACAAATTGACCTTTCCGAGTGGTTTTTTTTTTTTTTTGCGTACGTTCACGCGACTTCGAACGTCTGGTATCCGGAGGCAAACGGCTTGATGTCACACAAGTCAAACGGTACAGGGGATTGTATTTTGAAGGGGATATTACAACAACGCTTTTTATTTACTCTCAAAAAAAGTTTTCTTGTTGTTATGTCTATAATTTTCAAGAAACTGTTCACAAGTTTCGAAGGAGTAAGAAGTATATTTATGGTTACGTGAAACCGCAATGGCGAGAATTCTCTGTGCGTATTGGCCCCAAATCGATCTTTAAAGAGATTTTCCTTTTTCTACGTTCGTTTTGTGTATCTGGACTCAGGAGACATACTTCATAACTTTTAAGAAATTAACTGAATTTACGGTCATCACATTCAGAATAAAGTGTTCTGTAACTCGAGAAAAAAATATTTGTGTCATTAAAAAATGACTTCCCTATTTGCAGAAAAGAGAAACTGCTTTTTTATAAATAGCAAACAATGTATAAAGAAATTTAAAAATCTTGAACCCAATTAAAATAAATGCAGAAGCGTATTCAACGAATGACAGAAATTATTTTTCTTATCTGAGTTAATATTTTTTCATGTTCATTTATTTATATACTGATAAGCAGATAAATTATAAATAACGATACATGATTATACTCTAAATGTAGTCTGAAATACTTTGATGATTGACAGAATTGATAGTTTCATTAAAGGTTTGTCATTTTTTTCACTAGGAACTAACGTACAATTTATTTTGTTGCTTTCCGTGACATCAGCATTTTTATTCCCGAGTAAAATACGTTTCTGATCAAGTTTTTTGAAACAAAAGTTCGCCCCAAGTTTACAATTTACTTAGATCTAAATGTGTTTTCTTTATTCTAATTGATAATAATATCACTGAAAAATTGCAGATGAATGAATTTCTTTTCGACATCGACAATATTTATACATTACAATTTTATTTTCCGACTTCTTCTTGCGTAGTACAAATAATATTATTATGGACGGAATTTCACACTAAATCAATTGTATTTACACCTTTATTTCTAACCATCACCTCGGTTGCTAAACGCTTTCACTCGCAAATGAAATGTTACTTTATTTTAGTATACCATTAATTACTGTTAAACGAATTCATGAGAAGCACACTACATAATCCCATTTAGTCGACCAAGAAAGTGGCACCATTTCCTCTTCTGTCAGAAGCCCTTTCACATTGGGACTGGCGTTCGCACCCACAAAAGAGGTTTGCCAAAGGGCGTACTGCGCGAGAGTGGTGAAAATGTTCGCACACAAAGATAAAAGATTAATTCCTTTTCATCATCGTCAATATTTACATATTACAATTTTTCTTTCTGTCTTTAGTTTACATAGTAGTGATGGTACAATTACGCATTGAATTTGAAACTAAATGAATTGCATTTTCTCCAACAAGCGAATGACTTTATTTCCTATCGTCACATCAGTTGCTAAACATTTTCGATCGTGAATAAAATGTTGCTTTAATTCCCTGTACCATTAATTACTGTTCGACGGAATCACGAGAACTCCCTCGTCGCCCAAGAAAGTGGCACCATTTCCTCTTCTGCCAGAAGCCCCTTCACATTGGGTGTGGCGTTAGCACCCACAATAGAGGATCGCCAACGGGCGAGAGTGGTGAAAAAGTTCGCACTTGCGCCGGCCCCAACCTGCTTTGTTTGCAGGGACACAGCTCGAGGGGAAGGGGCTTGGCGTTCGCTTTCAGTCTCAAAAACCTCCTCTGGCCATGCACCACCACGCCCCGTTGCATTCCCATTGTTTGAACAGCTCGGTCAAATAAAGTGGTTTCAATGGGCACGCGCTCTGGTTGGTTCTCTATTTGCTGAAATTCCGTTCGCGGGTGCCCGCGAGGTGTTGAAAGGAGAAGTAGTCCGACGAGAAGGACTTACAACTTCGCACAATCTAGATTCGCTGGCAGGAATAGATTCTCGAAAGTGAACAAAAGTGTCCAATCGCCCGCTTCATGTATTGCTATGAGAGATCATTAAATGGCGGGCTGACCGAGTTTTTTTCCCGAGGGCTTTTATCCAGCCGTCAGCCGGCTACCCTTTACGTCCCGATGGGACATGTATTCGACCATATACTAGGCACCAATTCACTTGCGGGCTCCTCTGATGTGGGATCAGCAGAACGCCCAGGGGTGGCCAAGTTACTTTCTTCACATTCAAATGTTTGATTGACAGTTTTAAATATGAAATTCCACTACTTTTTAATTCAATACCATCAAAAATACGAAAGATTATCAGAGGTCAGAGTGCTCAAACATCGGACAAAAATTTATATTGTTTAGAATTTCCGAAAGGGTCAAATATTGAAGATTTTAATCTGCTTTTTTTAATGCTATACGATAAGTCTTTCACGGTGTAATACTTTTCATTTTCGCTAGTATAACTCTCGCATTTGTGGACCACTGAAATGGAATTCCTCGATCTGCTTTTCTAATTTTTTTTATAGATAAAATAAGTTGAAATTTTCACTTTATCATACCTATGCGATATAATGAGGTTTCGCAATGCTTTGTTTTCCTCGGCACTCCAAGTGAAGAACTGTGAATAAATTATTTATTTTTGATTATTTTTTCAAGATCAAAATGTAATTCTTGATACGTCAACATTGTGTAAAGCATGCATCTGCACATTAATATTTTATGTACACTATATTTAAGCTGTAACCAGTTCCTCCTTTCCTTTGTGAAGAAATGACACATCAAGATTTTCAACTTAAATGTCATATTAATTATTACATTAATTTTCCAGGCAGACAATTCATTTTGTCATTTATTTCAGACCGTTTGCTATGATTCAAAGATTTCACTACCCCGGAAAATCAGTAGGTGTCTCTCTAGGAAACCGTAAATCTATTTATGTAGCAAAGATGTATCATCAAAAAGACTCATCGCAGCGCATTTCTCTTTATTTGAGAGAGAATGATGAAATAAATAGAGGATAATGTTTATAATAATAATGATGGATTTATTAGTGATTCTGGACGAGTCGACTGCTGTCATTAGTCTTGTAAGTGTAGTGCATTATTGCGGGAAGTGGTGGTGGCGGCATTTTTTTGATTGCGGGAGGTGTCTTCCTCTGCTCGCTGATAAGATTCGGCGCCGACTTACGTCATCTTGCGACGATTTTTCCCAACTAGGTATATTCCACCAGCCAGGCACTGTCCCAGCGAAAACAAGCTGAAAGCTCCCGACTAGTCTCCCGACAAGTACGGTTGTGTTATTTATTTGTGTGTAAGTAACGATTTAGGAAACGACAAGGAAGAGGAAAGAAAGATAGCGCGCGGTCTGTGGCCTGTTTGTTAGGGTACTACTTCGATATTCGCCTGGTGTTGATTGGAAAAACCATGGAAAACTACCGATCAGAGTAGCCGGCCGCTAGAATTCTCCTCCAGACAGCGACAGAAGCCTAGCGACCTAGCAATCTGTCTAGTGTCGAAAATCCTGCCATCGTCGGAACTCGAAACCCAGGACCTCCCGGTCAGAGGCACTGCAGTGACCGCAGTTGATGCCCTGAGCTACCTAAGACGATTTGATAATAATTGTACTAATGGCGCTGATATGGTCAGATAAAAGAAAATAGAGCAAACTCCATTCCTAAAGGATCAGCCACAAGTCGCACTCTGGCACATCTCCTTTCAACAACTGAGCCACTCTTGGCTAACGTATTCGTTCTCATATCGCGCAAGAAGTACGCCATAAACCCGTTTAGCTCTGACAAGGAAAAAGCAAATAAATAAACAAGAGTTGCCGCCGCAATTCAAACGCGTCCCCGCGCCGTCTAACTGTAGTCCTCCACAAAACAGCGCGGGATCACTTTCACCCGGCAAGCGAAGCATCTCGCAGCGAAAGGCATCGGGGGGAATACCCGCTCCACGCACACTGGGCCTTAACGCACTCCTCTATATACCACAAACAAACGAATGAATGAATAAATAAATAAAAACGTAAAAAAAGTGAAACAAACACACGAAAATACAACCAAAAGAAAACATATCCACAGTAAAAAATACTACTGTGGATATGTTTTCTTTTGGTTGTATGTTCGTGTCTTTGTTTCATTTTTTTCACGTTTGTTTCACGTTTGGCAAGTTAGCAACACACGCCACCCTGTCAGGTGTGTATATACAACAGTTGCGTGATGAACCTTATAACGTATTTGTGTACCATTCCTGCAAATTACAAAAATGAGGACACAGCTAAATTGTAAATTACCATTTTCTTCTTGTTCCTACTATTATGCTACAGGTATGAAATATAACGTATGTTTATTGTAAAAACGAGTAACGTGAATTGTGAAACCAATGTGTAGTTTTTATATGAGAACTATATGTATGTTGTATTTATATGTATGCATTTGTATTTTTGTAGCCCTGATGAAGGTCAAATATACGACCGAAACGTCGGCAATGTAAGACATCTTATTAATAAGTTGACCTAAACTCATGAACCTCACAATCGAATAAATAAATAAATAAATAAATAAATAAATAAATAATAAATAAATAAATAAATAAATAAATAAAAACACGCGCGTCTTGATGGGAATGTTCTTACGCTGTCATATCAGTTTGTCGAAAAATTATGTTTCACCAAAATGTTTGGTTTTGGATCTTGCTTTTCTTGTTGTTCCTTGGGAACTTGTTTTTCTTGGATTTCCTAGTTGTTTTATTTTGCCATCACTTCTCTGGGGTAGGCGTAGGGCAATACCTATTTTGCTTCGACGAAATTCAAAAGTTGTACAAAACAATTTGTTTTGAATTTTCTCCATTCGTAGTATTTCTTTTTACATCCGGTATGTTAAATATGAGGCGGTTAGAACCAGAGTGATCCGTCCCACCATAAGCTCAACTTGAGATAACAAGTCACAATACACTCCATCAGCAGTTGGGCACTGGTCTCTCACAAGTGTCTCAATATGTCTTCCAAAACGAAGACCTCCTAGAAACAGAGTTAGCCCTTTTTGGTTCTAGCCGCCTCAAGTATAGTTTTTAATAGTAGTGTACGATGTAGAAACTATTATTTATTTTGTTCTGTTGAGTGAAATGGAAGTGGATAGCAGAAAACGCCGAGGTACAGTTCCTCTTACGTTAGTACAACTCTGGCGCTCACAGGAACATGTAGCGAAATGACAACAATAAAAATGAAAAACACTTTCTACTGGTTTCCTTACTTTTCCTTACCTCCTGAGTTCCTCGCAGGGAACAAAACGGTAAAGTTAACGGAATTATTAGTACTAGTAAGTGGAACTCGATAAAATAATGCCTTATTCTGTATGTGGAACTAGTTTTGCAAATGATAGTTTTCATTCCTTTCTCTATGTAAATAAACGTTGATGGAAAATAAATTCTTTAATATCAAAAATGTCAAATGGAATGCATTAGTTTTGTTTCTCAATCTTTATCTATACGGAGGTAATCCGTGTTGCAGTGCCCATATCTTGAACTTCTGGGTAACAAGATTCAAGTCCTTAGAATTTGTGGTGGACAAGAAAGATTTGCTTCAGGTTATCTTGCGTTTCTACAGTTTTTCATTCCATCATATTAACATCATACATTCCTATCATTTTGCCAGTCACACCTCTCAATACTCTTGCATTCATCTCCTAATTAAAAACCGTATCCGGTCGAGGATCCAAATAATTTGCGGAACAACTGCTGGTAGTCACCTCGAAAATTTATGATAAATTTTGGAATTCATTATAAAATAAGACAATCTTATCGTCATGTGTAATATTTTATTCCACTTGTATTAGTAAAATTCAAAATAAAAAAGTATGTTACGTTATGTCAGGTTAAATAGTCTTCTGTTCCAGGGCAAGGAACTCCCACAAGAGTAGTTCACAAAAATATTAATCGCACGAGATATAGAAGTACCTTAACAATAATACGTTAGCCATTTAGAAGCGTCTTCAACTTTCTGAAAAAAAAATCAATGCCATAATAAATAAATCTACGGTATGTATTCTTCGGCTTTTCTTTCCTGGCGCACGGGGGGAGGGTGTCATCTAAATGGAATATCTCATGGTATTTCGCGTCGTTCTCCGGTGTGCCGCCAGGCGTCGCATGATCGCCAGCACTGCTCGATAGAGTCGCGATCATGCGATTCCTAGCGGCACAACGAAGAACGACGCGAAATACCGTGAGATTTTCCATTTTATTGACACACCCCCGTGCGCCAAGAAAGAAAAACCGAAGTATAGGCCCACTGTGGGACGGGAGCATAAAAAGAGCGTCGGAGGAGCAACTTCGATTACGCGCAGGAACGCACCCGCGTCTGCCGTTGCCTTATAATACCCGACGACGTTGCCACGCTGCTGTCGAGGACTATGTCAAAAGGAGATCGCTGCCGTCTGCCAGTGACGTCAAGACTGATAATAAATTCATCTTTAGATGCAAACAACCAAAGAATTTCTTAGAAAACAAAACTTCCAGAAATCGCTGGTCCGTACCGACGGCCCGTCGACCTACAATCTAATAATGTATAGTTTGTCGTACCCATAAATAATAAAAATACTAAAAAGGAGGTTCATGAAATTATTAATTATGAAATATAGACATGAGCAGAGCAGGGAAAATTCAAATTATATAAATAACGAACATATATGTTAGTATTGGAAAAATCAATTCTTAGAATATAGGCAGATTTAATTGTAAATAACAACCAAAGAATATCATGTTCATCTCAATGGCTGCTCAACGTGGGGCAGATCGTATTAAAAATATTGAAGGAAAGTTTAGGTCCATTTCAGTACTTGTGTTCACGTTCAAATATGCTAACTTTATATCCTTGGCCAATAAATTCCATTGTTGTAATCGTTCTGATCCCAGCAGATCAGCTTGAGTCTTTAATAGATTTAGTTCTCCAACCAAGTCATTTAATTCCTCTTGAGGTAGTACTTGGGGTTTGTTGACGTTAGAAACATGACAATAATCGTCGTCTTCTAAATGTAACTCTTCTTCGCTTTATTCACCAAGCTCCAAAACATATGATTCTGGGCGATCGCACAAGTGGATCATGCAAATAGTCGCATGGATGAAAGTAAATCGAGTTACACAATTACTTTCTTATTCTTTGCAAATAAACACTATTTTGGTGACACAAAAATAAAAGTCTTTTAAGTGATCATGTTGACCCCTTCAAAACATTGGGACAGCAAAATACTCGTGTAAGTACCATTAACCTATAATTACTCACTCTGGCAGAGTGCATTCTTTTGATCCCTAATGACTACACCTGCATCATATTGCATTATCTCTTCCGCTAACCTTTCTTCTTAGTTTCTTTAACAGTTTGAATTAGTGTTTCAACTGCTCCGTTGCAAGTCGTGGGAGTAAGCTTGCTGAATTCTCGTTTTCAGCGCACTGTGTGCGCCGCGTGAGTAAAAGTAAATGCATAAAATAATAATTTCTTTTCAATGAAGAGGGTGTAGAAATCAACTATTACGTATGATGGCATGAAATATGGATAAAATATATTGTATAAAACATTCATACGTATTTTTATAATCACTCGTTCATATTTACAGTAACGACATTTGGCAACTTCGATTTTTAGTTCGAACAACTATCATGAACTCAAATTTACGGCAAATTAGAGGTATACAATACATTTAGTATTGTAAATTTCATATATACCACATAATTAACACCAAATATTCTTTTATGCAATAAGTTATCGTTTTTCATAATAAAGAACACTAATTTATCGCAATTATTGTTTTTGTTATTGCATAAACAATCGTTTCTTTGTTGGCGCACTGAGTGTGCGACGCAAGTAATCACGTATCAGAAGGAGACGCGAGTAATTAAAGGTTAAATCCACTAACGTAATCCATTTTCACAGTATAAACTGGGAAATATGAAGTGGCATTTCTTGTCCTGATCGTCCTTGAACACTACACCCAAAATACAAGAGGTAAGCCGTTTTTATAGGGTCTGGCGAGTTTCCTCCGATCTTTGCACTGAAATCTTCACATAAACGAAATTGCCTGGCACATTCGTACCTTTACGTGTCATTACAGAACTGGTTATTATTGGATGACAACGCACGAGCAGCAGTGTTTCGTCCAATTTCCTCCCTGTCCCATAAGTGTGTATCTCCATTCCTGGAAAGGTCGTTGTAGCGAGAAGTTGCGCGGTGGAAAAAGCACAAAGGAGCGAAGTTCCATAAACACTGTCCAACAAAGACGTTGAAGAGATACGCGCGCGGTAAATAACGGCGACGACGTATATTCCTCGGCACGGCCGTCTTTCTGAGTGCTCTTGAGTTCCAGAGAACCCCGGAAAGGAGGGGGAAGTGGAGAAGGGGGAAAAGTCCCGTGAGAAAAATCTGTAGAGGTCCTGTTTTCATATTTTCCTCATTTGCAGGCAAATAAGCACGTTGGGTGAATTTTAGAATTTACTTTTCTTTAAACACAGTATATCCTGAAAATGACAAACATATTTTCAGGAATACAGGGATGCTAAATACAATTAAACAGTTCCTAATTGCTTTTTACATAGTGTTGAAATGTACCAAATAATGAATGCATTTATCGACAGAATATTTAATAATGACATTTCAATTAAGTTTTTGTTCTTTGCATCTCTCTTACTTCCTGCTTGAATTCCAGAAGAAAACATAATAAATCGAACATGCAAAACACATCGACTACTGATCTCTGTGAATATATTTACTTACTAAACAAAAATTGCCAATAACTGAGAAGAAAATTACTGAAATGACAATTTTGTGAATACTTTTTTTATATTTTCCTTGTCTTCCAACACTCAGGGTTTTTGCCTCAAACATAATGAACCTTTCAGAATAATTAAAATACTTTTGGTTTTAAAAATGTTGTTTAAATATGACTCGTCAGTGAGTTCGGTACATTTGAATTCTATGCATTTTTGCTTGAAGCAATGTCTGCAGTAAAATACAAATCGCGACCTTAAAGTAAGAAGGTTCTATCTGCACCGCAGTAAATTTTACAGGAGAGCATTTCAAAGTTTTGTCCCTCTCTAAAACAAAAACTATTTTATTAAATGTATTGAAACTTTGTCAGTGTACTTGACATCCAAACACAAAACTGTAGACTGATAATTATTTTAAAAGCATTGTAACTTTGGTAGAAACCAAGACCCTATTTTTACAGATAGAACCGTTTTATTCTCAATATGCATTTTCAAGTTCGAGCAAAAAGGTTCTATCATTGTTGGTAGGAAAATGTGGTATATTACGTAAATAATTGCAAATATACATGTAACTGTATCATTTATTAAATTTTAAAGAATTCAAAGAAATGTGCTTACATTTTAGAAAAAATCTTATTTAGAGTACTCAATTTTAATTTCATGTCATTACTTAGACTTAGCCAACTAGAAGTGGAAAAAGTAACCTATTGTAAATTACTGAAAAACACTTATATTTGAAATGATATATTACAAACATATTAAAGTAAAATGTCGCGTAACCATAATATTATTTTTGTTTTTAAGCAATTCTGTGAAGTAGGTTTGATCCAGAGTTGGCATCCATTTCAACATGTATGCTAAATCGGCTACCTTTTCCTTATTTAAAAACTTATCTTTCTCCACGTACGTTTGCACAGGCGGATAGATGGAAGAAGAACTTTTCGCCACCCATCTTGTAGAAATGTACGGTCGCACATTTACGGTAGAAAATTGTGAATCAGAATGGTTAATTTTATACTCTACTTCAGCTAGTCTTTTAGTGAATTTTAATTGCGAAACTTGGAAGAAAGGTATTTATTAAAATGAAGATGTTTGCTGCTTTTATAGAAATCCTTAAAATGCATTGTTTTCATGTGAATAATATTAAGTGGCTTTTTTCTATTTACTGCCAAATGTATCCGCATGAAAGAAATCGGTGACCAGAATTCACTAACTCTCAGAGCTTTCTCTATCTGGTAATGAACATTGTGTACTTCCTGAATACACAAGTGACCAGCATTAGAGTATTTCAAAACTATATCATCGATTTGTGGGTGTTTTTAGAAAGTTCTTATTGCTAGAGACATCATCTGATTATTGTTTTGGGATACACTGCTGTCGCTCCACATTATAATATGTTTTACTTTAGGTGAGTTTTGAATTAGTTTTTCCAAAATTTGGGAAACGGCATTTGCAATGTCAATTCCAGAATGGCCTGTGTCAATTTCTGTTCAAATTGCGCAATATACATCTTTGGTTGGGAAAACATGAACTGTCATGTTAAATAAATTTAATTTTGTCCTATAGAAGAAAATACTTGTTTGCTCTCGGAATTCCTATCACATTTTTTAAATGAAAGGGCACTACAATTGTGTGTTCATCTTTGATCTTTTGATCTTCCTCTCTTTCCTTTCTCCTGTTTTCCGTGTTATCTAGGTTTTCAGAGTATTAATTCAGAGTGTTAAATAAATTTAATTTTGTCCTATAGAAGAAAATACTTGTTTGCTCTCGGAATTCCTATCACATTTTTTAAATGAAAGGGCACTACAATTGTGTGTTCATCTTTGATCACATGATCTTCCTCTCTTTCCTTTCTCCTGTTTTCCGTGTTATCTAGGTTTTCAGAGTATTTTAATTTTAAATCATTAGAAATATTATTTTCCTACTCATTAATTCTGTATTCGCATCTGTCCGCTTTTGGCTGAAGGAAATCCAAATTAAATTCTTCATTAAAATATTCCGATATATAGATAATTTTACAAATTGGCATCTTTCGTGTACACAACATTCCTTGTAGAGGACGTACGTTTTCGTGATATTTAAGTTGGAGGCGAGGCACTCCTTAGTAGTACTAGGTCTACAATAGTGACTGTTTTAGGGAAAGATTAAAAGAATGCCCTCACTCTGTCTTTCACGTCTTTTGGTTTTTTATTCTTAGTTTTGCTACCTCAATCGTCCAATTTTATCTTTGTGTAAATGTGCATTATTTATTATCGTCTGGCTTATAGAAAGTGTGTTGAGTAGAACTTCTTACACACAATAATTTCTTTATTTGAAACATAAAACTTGTAAACGAAGGTTTAGAAGGTTTAGAATTTTTTCGAAGGTTTAGAATATTTTCTGTTGGATTTCTTTTTTTCTGGAAAGGATCTAATGTCCTCAGTATGTAGCTGACCTTTTCAGAATGTGTTTCCAATTTGTAAAACGAAATAAATAATCTCTATTGCTCTTCTGGAGTGACATTATAGTGCAGTTGTGACGACAAAAATTTCCACAATTTGTAGTTTTGTTAAATTGTTAAGCGTGATGACCTTGCCTCTGTAATTTAAATGTTCTAAGCCAGCTTGATGTTTCTTCGACCCTTGCACTTTTTTCCAATCCTTCTTATTATACGATGCCACCAGGTTGCGAAAACTTACAGCCACAACACAGCGAGATATTGAGTTCTTAAAACGGGTTGAGTCTACTAGATACATGTGCTCCTAACGAAGGTTTAACAAAACATTTACGGATTAATCGAAAAGAAGTAAAATCGTAAAAATCCGGGTTGTAAACAGGATTTACAGGTTACCAATTTTATAATATTATATCAACATGTGAAGTGGAGTACAAATAGTTCGTGTCGCATAACCTATAAATTGGTTGATTTAGCAAGACATTCACTCAGGCGTCGTAAGGAATATCCAAATGCCCAATTTTGCCGAACTATTATAAATTCTGGATGGTTACCAATTAAACCCGATAAAGAATAAATAGTTCGATATTTATAAAAATACGTTTATCTTCTTGCAGAACGGTTTTGTTTCAACACAAACAGTGCTTACAGCACTGTTTTGCCTCGGTGTCTCGACTTCTTCAGTACTGCTTGCCGCATTAGGATCGTATTCAGAACAAGAATGCTCAAAAACAGCATCTTCAATTTCACTTTCACACAACATTGCAATTAAATCTGCTTCTCAAAAGATCTTACAATTTTTGGACGCTTTGCCCAGCCAACAAGATAATGTCCACATACATGTAAACAGATTGGTTTGCCCGGTGAAGTAGATAGAACCTTTTTTCCCGAACTTGAACATACGTTGTGCAGATAGAACCATATTACCTTATCTGTATCTCAGAAACTAAGCTTCGTAGATCAATATAACTTAGAGGTTATGTAAATCTCATCGCTACCATTACAAATATAACAAAAAGTCATTTTTGGAAAAAATGTTAGATAGAACCTTTTTACTTTAAGGTCGCGAAATGCTGCAAATGAACTGGTATGCGGATCACAGAGACTGACAGTTTGGGCTTAAGGAAGGCAAAAGTTCTGCATGTAGCTTTACGTAGGCTCACGTGTGTCATTTAAAACTAGTGATGCTAAAACAGCACGTACTTTCTCGCCTATATTTCCGAGCATCATTACGCAAAAAGTAGTCAAATTAGCGAAAATTTGTACATGACTTTATTTCAAAATCTATCTTTAAGGAACAGATTTGATTTAGAGAAAAATTTTTGTCTTTAATATTTTAATGGTAGGAAGACTCCGAAAGAATTTTGAACTTTCGCAGTTTTCGAAAATTTAGAGTTTTTAACGAACATGGGAACTGTACCATTCTCTTAGACACTATCCTACGACAAAATTTAACCAAAAACGGAGGAGCCTTTTTTTATTGGAAAATCTCCCAAGAACTTCACGTTAATTATCTCTCAAAATTGGAATATTGGTTTAAAATTCAAAAGGTCGTGACGTCAGTCAGATCGATTAGGGAATGTCGATTTTGGAGAAAATTGGCTGAACGGTTTAGCCTCTAGCGTTTTTAACAGACGGACAGAAGTTTTGCTATCATTCGATTTTTTGGCATCAAGGACCCAAAAAATAAGGAATCTGCCTGTACCCCGTGTTAGAGGATTTGCCCCATAAATTTAGCAACTGAATTTATCCACATGTTCGTTACCACAGCTCTGTAATGAGAGTTTTTCTGCCAAAAATTTGCCGTTTTTTCCGCCCAGAATTACATAACTTTGTCTCTACTCCATAGGAAGAAAGTAAAACTTAGAGACATCATCGTGAATAAGTTATCAGTTTTATGCTGTCAATGTGCATATTTTCACAGTAAACAGTTTGCCTCTGTAAACATAATCTTAAATCTCACACTCACACACTTGCCGACACCGTGCGGCAGAAATAGGTTAGATGAATAACAACTCGCACAGCGTTGGATAGCGTTCATTGTATTAATTTTATTACATTTGGTGTTCATAATAACTGGTTAATAAAATAAGGGATAACATATCTAGTGCTCATTATCTTCCATTTAAAGGAAAAATAACGAAATTTGGTTGATTAGAAAGTTCGAATTACCTTCTAGGCGAAAATCATTAGTTTTTAGATAACATGAGAAATATGGTACTTGGTATGCATTATGCCACAAATAATGAACGGAAAATATGGGGTTCAAGTGTAAATGTTATTCTCGAAGGGCAAAATGTTATTCTCCATGGTGATTTTCTCGTTGTTATTCTTACTATATCAGTTTCATCAACAAAATTTCGACCACAACTTTCCAATATTTCAAATTAAAATGATATTTCTTAGCATATAATATCATAATTTAAATATGTTTCACGTCAAAGGCCCCTG
This sequence comes from Acheta domesticus, assembly GCA_031308135.1. Lineage (NCBI taxonomy): Eukaryota > Metazoa > Arthropoda > Insecta > Orthoptera > Gryllidae > Acheta > Acheta domesticus. The sequence continues at coordinate 13,664,863 of JAHLJT010002406.1, forward strand.
TAACAGCACGTCTCAATCTCTCTCCTTATATCTAACTCCATCTATCCCAATCTCTCTTCCTCTCCCTTTCATTATTTCTGTCTGTTGTTTGCTTCTCTCCCTCTCTCGCTCTTATCGCGATCTCGAGTGGCGTACACTCACGGGGGAAGTCGTGTTCGCGCAGGCATTCCTATTGGCATCACTGAATCAGTCGGACACCCTCCGCCTCTTGCGTCAACCATTCCCTGATTAAGCCATTTCATTTGCTGCAGTCTACGGCCCTTGGCTAGCAGGTGGACTTTGTGGCAAGAAAACTTGCCTAAAATAAAAAAAACACAAAAATGTGTATTTTTTTAAATATTATTTAGATTTTCAAATTTATAAGCGATTAATAACAATTCATCATCATCCTCTTCATTTGAGAAAGAAGTTGTTTTTTAGTGAAACAGCTAAGGGGCTTAGGACAGTAATAGGGCCACACCAATTACAGCAAATATTCCCCTGTTCGTAAACGTTAAAAACTGGATTTTGGTCGATGTGTGTGTGTTATTTTTGTTAATGTCGCAAGCTCTTCGTAAATACGAACAAGATATATTTAGTTACAAGGGAAGCCAAACGTTCACCTTCTTTTCACCCAGTTTCATTGAATATATTTATTCGTGAGCGTTCATTGAGTACAAAGAGCTGATCACAGATTACGTTGTTTTTCTTTTCTGTATATGATAAAATACTTGCGAAAATGTAAGTTATTTATTGAAATGACACTATTTAAACCACACAGAAGAAATGCAACAAGACATTTAATGTACTTCACTAAACTGAATATTTACTTCACCCGCGAAATAAGGCAGATTGTATTACGTTAGCACAAAAATCTATCTTTTCATTCCAAGCATGCTTCTCCTGAATTTTATCGAGAAAGATTTATACAGGAGAGGAAATATAGTTAATTTTATTGCACATGTAAGTGCATGTTTCAGACTTTTTAGGTTATAAATGCCTAATTTAAAAAGTATAGTTCAAACTTTTTAAGGGCATAAAAATCATTTCCCTAGTAATGACTAACACACATCGCAATGACAGAACTTGAAATCAAATTCGCACTGCATTGACATCAGTTGAGCCCTGAGCCACCTCACCCGGTGGCGATGTGAGGGGCGGAGTGGTGCTTGCTTTCCCGCAGGAGGCGGCGCGGCGCGGCGCCAATTGCAAATGCTACCGGATCCTGGTACCGGTGCCGCACGCTCGCTTTCTCCGTCGCTCTCCATCCTCATCCTCATCCTCATCCTCATCCTCATCCTCATCCTCATCCTCATCCTCATCCTCATCCTCATCCTCATCCTCATCCTCATCCTCATCCTCATCCTCATCCTCATCCTCATCCTCATCCTCATCCTCATCCTCATCCTCATCCTCATCCTCATCCTCATCCTCATCCTCATCCTCATCCTCATCCTCATCCTCATCCTCATCCTCATCCTCATCCTCATCCTCATCCTCATCCTCATCCTCATCCTCATCCTCATCCTCATCCTCATCCTCATCCTCATCCTCATCCTCATCCTCATCCTCATCCTCATCCTCATCCTCATCCTCATCCTCATCCTCATCCTCATCCTCATCCTCATCCTCATCCTCATCCTCATCCTCATCCTCATCCTCATCCTCATCCTCATCCTCATCCTCATCCTCATCCTCATCCTCATCCCCATCCTCATCCTCATCCTCATCCTCATCCTCATCCTCATCCTCATCCTCCTCATCCTCTTCATCTTCATCTTCATCCTCATCCTCATCCTCATCCTCATCCTCATCCTCAACCTGGTTCCGGACGCGCGCCGCCCGCCTCACCGCTTGCGGCACGCGCCGCATTAGATGGCTACTGCGTGGTAGGTTCCGTAAGTGCGCCGCATTAGATGGCTACTGCTTGGTAGGTTCCGTAAGTTTCTGGCCTCACTAACTTCTACTTTTCATACAAAAAAATAGTGGTGCTAAACAGCACGTACTTTCTCGCCTTTGGTAATGATTATGCAATACTATTTATACCACAATTTCTCTCCGAATTAACACCTCTCAACCATCAATTTCTATAAAACTCATTGGAAATCGTAGAACATTTGGTGCGAAAATTAAATAGTTTCAAGCAATAGATTTTTTATACAAAACTTTCGATGAAAATAAATCCCTTTTGATGCTCGGTATAGTCTCTAATTGTACAGAAACAGTTATGCAGCAAACAAGATTTATTTGCGATTCAAACTTGTGCATGGTTTTCAATCGTTTAATGACATTTGGTAATGTATTATAAAGTAATGTGCATGAGTTGTATGTGAATATTTTTGTAGTGAACTGTTGATAAATACGATTACTACGTCATATGTTATAGTTATAGCCATCGGCGATTACTGAAAATAAATTCCCACCCTTGATTAAGTCATTTTTGAAAAAATCATTGATTTGTAAATAAAACGACAAGAAAATTGTAAAATTCTAGATTAATAAAGAGAGACTTACAAGAATCACGTGAGTGGGATTTGCTTATTATTCGTACAAATCTTTTTTGTAATCTAAAAGTATGGGGACTATAAGATGTATTTCCCCAGAATAATATGAGATATCTCACTCGGAAATGATCATTTGAGAAATTTCTTCCATTCCTTCTATTTTATTTACTTTATTTATTTATTTATTTTATTTACTTTTCTTCTCTTTCTTTACACTCTTCTATGTCAATCCGTCTTCCTTTTCTTCATATTATTCTTCATCAATTCTTTACATTTCCTGGTATTCGTATTTTTCTAATTCTTCTGTCCTAATAGCGAATGTTAAAAAGTAATAATCAAATTTTAAATCAACGCGGAATTTAGAAAGAAATCGGAATCGAGATAAAATGTAAATCTGTTAAAAGCTGAAGAAACTGAACTAAAAACTACTTTTTTCAGTAGCAGACATTTTATGAATTTCTAAAGTGATGCAACCATCATTAAATTATGCGTTTTGTGAAAATAAAAATTACAATAATTTAATTTAATATGGGCAGATGCCGAAACCAGAATAAATCTTGTCAACAGAATTTCAAATAACGGAAAACAGCATTCCACAAAATAATTTCATGCTGTTGTAATCAACTGCTGCAACTACCACTAATTATGAGTTATGGTTCACTACCGCCGATCTGATTTAGAGAACCCAATTATCAATTAAAATATTACAGAACGTATATCAAAATTCTCTAGTGAAATTCCGTAAATTACAGTGAGTCTGGCGAAGTTATATGATTTTATCTTTGAATTCGAAAATAAATCTTTCTTCACTCCAATGGAACATTAGTACGAACCTCCATTTGGTCTTGCACTTCCACCATTTTATCTCTAGGAAAGAATGAGTTGTGTAAACTGAAGAAATATAGGCACTCCTGCTAAGCAATATTTCCTGACAACTAATTAAATAATGCTGACAGAGGAAAGAAGACAAAAATAATATACTACAAACAAGATAAAAGGAAAATGATTTGAAAGGAAGTTTTACATCTTTTGATAGGGTCACTCAAATATAATTTTGTAGAAACTACAATTCCGAATACATATTTGTAGTAATTACCCACTAAACTCGTGCAACACTTTTTTTGGTTGTTGAAATGAGATTCCCAGAGAATAGTATACGCGCCCTAAATAGCAAGTACAGTTTATAGACGTAAATGAATATACAATTTACAAATAATATGTATATTCAAAATTTGATTTAAAAATGCACTATTTTTTCATTTTTGATAATTAATAAAACAAATAAATAATTATTTAGACTCTTGAAAATCCTATATTTGGCTCACGAAAAAACATTGCGTTTGTGCCATGGATTAAACAATATTATGAAGTGATTGTCCCCGAATATGCAATGAAGAAATGGAATAACGTACGAACAATCTATATCTCACTAAATGTTGACATTCAACGTAACATATAGACTCTCTTCCTTACTTTTTATCCTGTAGTAAAGTTTTTCAGGTTTTGTATTTTAATTTGACATGGCGTGATGAATTATACACGTTTCACACAAGGGAAGTATAATTAAAACACTATAAAAGGTTAATATCTTATGCTGGTATTTACCAACTCACGTTATTATCAACTATTTATAAACACTGTGCACTGATATTCACAAAGTTTCAGCACTCTAAAAGGGGATTGCAGATTGCACCCAAAACATTGTGTTATTATAATTTGTGTATTTAACATATCAAACAAAAAAAAACCACCAATTCTTGGGAATAAATTAACTCTTTAAGATCTAACGGTAAGAATATCCATCTATTATATCCAGAGGTAGTCGAGTCCAAATTGAAATAAGTTTTGGCTAAAATCAAATTAACTATTTGCGTTTAACCATATGAAGGTATTTCAGTTGCTGTTCCCAAGATAAGTCATCACATTTTTCAGGCTTATTTGAAAATAATTCCAACGATTTCCAAGCATAATTAGCCAGATGGTCGGTCTTGTCCTCAATGTCATGTCCTACTTAGGAAAATGAAACGATATTTAGTTGGTCAACAAGTGCACTTGTGAATGGAAGCATTCAAACCTTCCCTCTTATCAGCGGACACCTGGCTAAGAGGCCAACGGCGAAGCACATTTCCCAGATTCACCTTTGTTATGAGTACCCTCTATGTGATTCTGAACTGTATTATAATAAGATGCGGAATAGTAGCTATTATTGTCGATTGAATACCTTCCTGCATTGTCAGATTACTTCGTAGCATCCAGAATGGCTTATCTCACAGGGGAATTAATTTCTATTTCAGGTAACAAAATATTTTAATTAATTACCCTTAACGAAAGAACAACAGGTTCGCTTCGTCAATTCCGTAGCCTTCCTCGTTTGGTAACTAGTACTTCCGTTCTAAGGTAATCTGTTGAAGGCGTACGGAACAAATACGTCATGCCGTATTTGCCAATCCAATTGGAATGTCATTTGCTAACTCCTTCGTGAGACAGCCCAGCAGTAAAATTTCTACAAGATGTGAATTGCAAATTAAAATCCACTTTCCTTCTATGACTCGGAGAGAACAGAAAATTTAAAGAGCGACGGAAGGTGTGAGGACAAAGAGATTGAATGACAAAGGTATTTTTGGCGTAGTCCGAGGTAGACAAATGATCCTAAGTACATTGTTTAAATAATTTCATTCATGTATGGTAATAAAAAATGTTGGCGAGAATATACTCCATGTCGTAGTAATTAGTACAATGGTATTTGATTTACGCATTTACTAAACCCATAACAACCTATTTTGCCGGTATCATTGGTGACCGCTAAAGACAGGTTTCATTGTACATTGGAAAACGAGTAAAATGTGCTTATTTAATTGGTAGATGTACTGTAGTTGTTCTCTTAGTTACGTGAATTAAGATTAGCCGTATCTGTATTTTCCTATAAAATCAGTTGAATATTTGCGTTGGTTGAATTCAAGGATGTTTTATGTTAATCGCGGAGGCCGAAAGCCGGAGTCTCGCCGTCGACTTGAGAATGTCTGAGCGTAGCAAGACAAATTGGCCGTAACGAATTGGCTATTTTTACGCTAAGCCAACTTAACAACCTTAACACGTACAACTTTTTGAATCACTAGACACTGTAGGCAGAATTTCTCATGTGTTCAATTCAACTTTTTTTTTGTATGGTTACCTAAAAGAATCGTATCTCACACATCAGGTCAGGGTGCAAATTGTCAACATTCTCCATTACTTCAGGAGGAAACAAATGGAAGAACTGCCAAGTGTAACAAAGGCCATCTTCCCTTGCGGTACGCTGTTCGAGAGAATCCTAAGAATGCTCCCGGAAATGTTTTCTTGTAGAATTTCCTTTATTTGGATTCTTTAATAAAAATATGGCAGAACGTTGAAATCACAAATAAACTGCCTAAAGTAGATTAAATGTATTCCTTGTAAAGATTACTTAATACTTTTCAGTCAGAGGCACTAAACTCTCCAGAAAAAGATGATCGTTGGCCCGAATTCCCCCCGTCCATTTCCTCCTCAATGAGGTTTGATTTCTACGTTTTCCGCAATCTGTTTATATTACATTGATCGATTGTAATTGATCCACATCTGAATGTTTTCAAGAAACATTTGCACGTTATTTTAGAGCACTTCCAATGTTGGAAACACTGAAACGTTTCTGGAAACAATACTTGAAACCTACCACGAGCATATTTTTACCCCTTGACTTAATATACACAATTCCGAAGATTCTGCCATGTTCACCTGTGTTCGAGATTTTCTTTGGACAGATGCGAGTCGAGAACATCTATTTGTCCTACTTATGAATGGAAACATAATAAAACATTTCAATCCTTCCGAAACGCCGGTTGAACGAAATAGTCTAGTCAAATGGTAAAAAATTGGGGAAAGTTTTGGTGTAGTTTTGATTTTTGGGTCCTATATGTTTTTGGGGTCGCTGAACACGAATATCATGTTTGTTGACAAAAATTTTGCCCGGAAACACGTTTTTTTTGCAAAAAACATGTTAAAAATACATTTTTCAGTTTTTTCAACATAACTCTAAAACCATCCACTTTTCGTAAATAAAGATCAGACATAAAATTAAAGAAGATAAAATTGCCTACATTGCATGTCTTAAGGAGTTTTTCTCCAACGTACCATTTAGCCGCTAGAGCAACGTGAATTTTGGTGTTTTTATGAAGAAAATTGTGAAAATGGGATTCGTCACATTTTATCACAATGTAGCTCAGAAACTACGCATTTTTCGTAAATATTGACCTTATATGAAATGAAAGATTATACAATTGTCTACACTTTAGGACCTAGAGGTTCTTTGTCTGACACCCAGTTGGGCAGCTACCTCGCGTAGAACCCAAAAGGAAAAAAATACTTGGATGTTACTGTGAAAATGTTGAAAGCAGCATGAAGATCAGACATGTCTAGGCATCAGACAGATCTAGGCCATTACTATTCAATTCAGCATTACCAATATATAAAGCAATAGTAAGACCCTTGCTATTACATGCCTGCCAAATATGGTTGAATGCAGCGAGAAGCAACCAAAGGAAACTGCAAATAGTACAAAATCAATTTATCAGAATTATTTCAAACGCTCCTTGGAATGTCACTAATAAACAATTACACAAACGGTTCGACCTAGAGACTACAGACCATCAAATCATCTATCTAGATACCAACATTTTCTGAAACATCTCGAATCCCTTCATTCGGCGTTCACACACTCAGCAAAAACCCATCACACACAATGCAATACGTTTCCTTTTAACATTGTTCTCAAGGAATTCTCCGAACTAAATCCCGACTAGAGGAGCCCGATTTGGTAACCTCAATCATTGTATTAGTCATAAGTTTCAATTTGAGTTAGCCTTTAAGCCATCTAACATATATATTGAGAAGTACCGGTTTTTCGGTACAACCCAACAATGATTTTAATATGATAAGGGACAGGTAATCTTTCTCGTGAATGGGCTCCGGACATTCGTGCATCCATTGGAAAGACAGAATTGTAAGACAGAAAACATAACACTTTATTTCAAAGAGACAAACAAACAAAAAGAAACACTTTCATTACAATATCATACTCGAAGCGTGGCCGGCAATGTGAAACGTTACTGCAACGTTCGAAAGACGCCAGCCGTCCTCCCCTTAACACACGCTTCACCACAGCCTCAATGGTCTTCTCATCTCGTCCGCGCCTCTCGTACTGTTTACTTCGCAGACGTAAAGATCACTATGTTACTGTTAACACTTCTTGCCGTTTTGACGTTTTACAACACGCACTCGTTACTCACGCACTCGTTTCGTCTCCACTTAAATTCCAGTCCTCTCTCACCACTTCCCTCGTCTTACCAGTTCGCGTACTCACTGTCGCGCCCCGCGCGCCTCCTCGTTCGTCGCATTCCTCCCGACTCGTTCGAACGGGTCTTTTGACTCGGTCGCCACTACCGCTAAATTCAAAATGGCATCTAACCCGTGGTCGCATCTAACCCGTGTCGGTCGCTGTCTCTCTACTTAGAAAAGTATTATAATAATTATATTATAATAATTCGTTTCAATATATATATATATATATATATATATATATATATATATATAGTTTTCGATGCAACAAAAACATCGGCACAAATAAAACAGTTTTTAAAATGGGTTTAGTGGTGCCACCCACAAACCACATAAACACTCCATTTTTCGGTCGTTTTCCGCTAATTTTTTCGACCATAGCTCCGGAAATTTTTATCCAAAATACTTTTAATTTAAATAAGATTAGAGCTTCAAATCTCTGCTTTACGAATTTTGCTTCGCACAATTTAACTATTTCACTGCAATCGGCTAAAACTTCGCCGCGCGCTTTAGCTATTTACGACCCACATGTTTTCCGTACTGCTCTATATGATTTCTTTATTGTGTATTAAGCTGTATTCAAGATATTTGTAGAGGCTTAGCGAAAAAAGTTTGTTTTGATACAAAAACAACATTGGCACCAATGAAACTGTTGATAAAATTAATTCAGGTGCGCCACAAACCCCTGAAACACCACATGTTTTCGGCATTTTCGCTACTTTTTAGAAAATAACGAATAAATATTTAATGGTATTTTTATCAACGTATTTTTCGCTGACGTGGTGCCCATGTCATTTTACAACAATTTTATGATTATCACACATTACTTATTTAACTCAAACAGTGGGCCACATTAGACCGAATATGGCCAGTTTTAAGTTAAAACGATATAAAAAGACACTATTAAATTGGTCATGGCTCCGTATCTTTTTATCCCAAATACTTTTAATTTAGATAAGATAAAAACTTTAAATCTCTATTTTAAGAACTTTACTTTGCACAATTTAATTATTTCATTGCAATTGGCCTAAAATTCCGCTGCGCGCCATCACTGATAGCAAGCTATGGACAATTGAAAAGTGTCTATTTCTATGGTCTTAACGTAAAATTGGTTGATGATCATAAAATTGTTGCGGGGTAACGTGGGTACCACTTCAGCCCAAAATCCGTTGATAAAAATCAGGTCAAATAATATTTATTCGTCATTTTCTAAAAAGTAGCGAAAAACGGTCAAAAAATGGGCTGTTTTATGGGGTTTGTGGCACCCCTAAACCCATTTTACAAACTGTTTTATTGGTGCCAATGTTGTTCTTCAATCGAAAACTAACTTTTTTTCACTAAGCCATTGAATTCAATTTTTTTCTATACAGCCTATTATATATATATATATATATATATATATATTATATAGTATATATATTATATTATATATATTATATATATTATATATATATATATATGTATTAATTTAAACTGGTCTATGCAATCATCACCTGGGTAAATAAATGAAAAAATCTGGTCCCGCACGGAAGGCCTGGCCGGGCTGGGCTGCGCTGGTCCTGTTCCCCTCTGGAGAACAAAGGGCGCGACCCGGGGCGGCGCCAAATTAGGAGGCGAGCGCTGCCCGCCGAGAGACTTCGCCGAAAATGGCGGCGCGCGACGCTCTGCGCGACTACAAAGCGCCGCGACGCGCCGAGGACCTCGCCCCGGAGAGCGACCTTCCCCGCGCGACCACATTCACAAACTCCGTGCTCTAGATAAGGGCCACCCAAGCGAGGGGCCCTACAGGGCCTTTTAACTCCCTTATTACGTGGAGGAGACCATTACATTGGCGCCCTCTTCTGTGTCACCTTCTTACAGGAACTAAAACACGAACTGCTGCCAACGATACTTCAAACGTGCGTGGCTGCTGCGTAGGTTCGCGACACGCAAGCAGGCGCGTAATGTAACAAAAACTAGCATCGATGTTCGCGTTTTCTTCAGCAGTTTGTTATTGTGGTGAACCACACACGACAGGGATGTTCACCGTCACACCTTGAGCGCGCCGGTGATTATAGATAGCAGGGCACACACGCTAAATTTGTTTATGTGGGCGCCAAGCATGCGTCTTACCTGCTATCCAGCGCCAGCATTGCGAATCTCAGGACGTGGACGCTCTAGGTCGAGATATGCATTTGTTTACTAACTACGAAATAACTCACACAGGTATGATATTCTATTGAAGTGTCACCCGTCAAAGTGGCGGTAACACATTTATTGATTATGGCACAAGTGTCTTTCATACAATTAATACAAATTACTCTCTCCCATAGTTAATTTCACTTTGATTATAAACAAACAAACAAAAATACCTCGCTGTCTTTGTTACCTCGCTTCGTCTGAATTGCACGCTCACGGGCAGTTTACCGGTTGTCTCTGACGATGGGGTTCGATGAGTGCTCGACTGATCGTTGCAGGTAAAGTCTCGGCTCCGGTGGAGATGGAATGGGCGTCAAACAGCTGCTGGACGCGGCCTCCGGGGTGGTGAGTTGTGATGTCGATGTGCAAGGTGAGACCGTCACACGTCACCTTGCGTTTTTCCACTCGTAACGCGAACAACGCTCCCCTTTGGATTATGAGGTGGGCGCTAGTTGGGTTGATCCGTCACTTGGAATTAATTCCGGTGACAAAATAACGGAAATTTGTATCAGTGAGACCTGCAGGAATTGGCCATATCTCGCGATAACTTTCTCCAATAAAATGTCTACCTCTCGTCTGACTTATTAAACGCGTGCTTATCTTCACTCTCGAACACCAAGTACGAGTTTCCCTCTAATGATTACTGGCAGAGTCCCTGCTTCTCAAGAAAATACATTTTTACCTCTTTTCACTAGTCTGTCGAAAATTTGAGTGTTTTTGCTTTCCTGTGCTCGCTCGTGGCTCGACTCGAATCAGATATGAAACATTATTTCTTCAATTCCGAAAGATTTTGAAGAGGAAGGAAGTTGCTGAGGACTTCGACTGTCGACGAGTTCGAGATATGAAAGAATGTGATTTATCAGGATATTTGAAAAATAAGAGCCTTGTTTGGTGAGTAATGTAAAATTACTGAATCTATCAACAGTCTGCAAGCTGACTGAAAATACATGCTCAACAGAAAAGGTGTAGCGAATCCAGAAAAAAAGAACCAGAAACCAAGAAAGAAAACAACCCCATGAAGACGGCAGAAGCTGCAGCCAAAACAAGAAATGAATTATTGCGACAGAACGAATAAATTATACCATAATACGAGTGTATTGGTCGTAAATTTCAATTTTTAATAGGTTTCCCGTTTTCCATATATCACACCTTCAATAAGCAAAATAGTAAAAAATATTTCATCCATCACTTACCGCACCACCATTTATCCAAATTCAGACTTCAACAGGCATCAGGAACCTGACCTACGAACGTATAAATTATAAATCAGTTTCGTTGTAAATAGGTATGAACATATTTATTTCTGGTCTCTGTAAATAAAATTACAATGAGTGTGAATAAAATATTCTATTTCAGTTCAATTCAGCGACTTCCCAAATATTTGACATCACAATACCAACGTTTTCACTTCCTTCCGTGCAATGCAATGAAAGTTACCATATCGACGTCGGATTGGAAATGTGGATTAAGACGTGAGATTAGATCCACCTAAAAGAATAATGCTGTGATAGATGTTAACTTATACTTCTTTCACTGTATCTTCAAATTCTGTAAACGACCCGCCGGTTCTGCAACCGGTTGTTCATTCGCGATATCATCCAATGTAGCCTCAAGTCATGTTATCAAACGCTACTTGCGCTATTCGTCAGCAGTACTACCTTCAAATAATACGTGTATCGCGTTTGACAATGCTTATTGTTTTTGATACACAAAGCTAATATCACTTGTTATCATGTCATGTCGTTGCTACCTCGTTGCTACCTTTGACTGTTATTCAACAAAGTTCCAAGGATAATGAGGTATCTACTACCTTGGAACTTTATCATGGATTACCACAAAATCTCTGCTGCCACCACAGAATTTATTCAACAAAGTATAGTAAACGAGAAGACACCGGCTTAGATGGCTCACGGCATCTGATGATGCCACTGCAGTGCCTTTGACCAGGCGGTCCTAGGGTTAGAGTCCCGACGGCGGCAGGATTTTCGACACTAGCTACATAGCTAAGTCGAATTTAGACGTTGTCTGGAGGAGAATTCTAGCGGCCGGCTGGTCTGTTCGGTACTTTTCCGAGGTTTCTCCCATCAACACCACGCGAATGCCGGAGCAGTACCCTAACAAATGGATCACGGACCGCGTGCGATCATTCCTTCCTCTTCCTATCCCTATCCTCACACCTTACGGACACACTCTTTCACTTACGTGCACTCCACTACCACACATGCCGGGAGACCGCTCGGGAGCTTAGATCTTGTTCCGGCTGGGGAGTCGCCCCGCTGGGGGAGATATCTGGTTGAGGAAAGGCCCGCTAGCTGACATGCAGTTCGGTGCCAGATCTTATTATCCCGTAGGGGAATATTACTGCCGCCTCCGTATGAAAAATATGCACTATACTTATGGGACTAATGGCTTTGCCAGTTGAAGCGCCCGGAATCTCGAATCACGCAATAAAAGAAATGTCGGAGGAATTCTGGAGTTCATGAAAACGTAGGCAAGTACAATAATACATGTTGTTGCACAGTTTCCACGTTACACAATTTGAACATTTAAAATATTTTAAGTTTTTTAAAATTAAATTTTAATAATTGGTCGAATCAGCCTGTTTTTAGTCTACGTGAAAAAGTTTTGTGATTTTGGAGCTGCAAACATGTCTTTAAAGTATCTGTGAATGTCGACATCTAAGAATAATTCATTTTATTGTCAAAAGTAATTTGAATTAAATGGTTGTAACAGTTACATGAATTTAGATATTAAGTAGAAAAAATCTTAATTAAATCAAATTATAAAATTATTGTGAAAATCAACGCATCTCGTTTTAAAATAAAACATTGTAACACTTCTTAAGTTAAAATGTTCAAATTGAGGTCTCGCCTGGAATGGTGTCACCCGGGGCAGCCCACCTCGCTCTTCTCCACGTTGCTGCATCCATGTATATATAGCGCTCCTCGCGAAAATTAGCAGCAACGTCATAAAATCAAATTAGTCGCTACCGCCATTTACCACCTAAGTGATGGACCATGCTACGTTCTCCAATAAGTACGACGTCAATAAGAAAAGGCAATTCTCTCTTTGTAATAGTAATTTCTATTATATTATTAATATTCATTCTATATTATTAATGACTTGTATACACGTAAACTAACGGAAATCTGAATAACTTGTGATCATGTGATAGGTATGTATTGTTTGGTTAAATATGAAGAAATTTGGAAACGAGAACAGTTAAACTGTTCCATATTTGACAAATAAACGCAAATAATTCTCATATCGGTTGGTACGACTATATTTTTTATAAGCTGTTCGTCACTTTTGACGATTCTTAGATGTCATGAAGCGAGAAAAAAGAAGCTTACCTTTTCACATTTTTTTTTCTTCAGAAGGGTCATTTTTTGCTCCTCCAAGGCCCCTTGTGTACATTCTCAAAAGCTGCATTTTTGCTTCTGCAGATCACTAGTACATTCATCACTCCAATCTTTGATTAGAATTGTAGGAAAACTTAAGCAATTTCTCTACTGTAGATAAACATATAAATCAGCTAATTTCTCTTTTTCCAGTATTAGACACTTTTCTGTGTAGAAATGAAAATTTCTCTCAGGAAAATGGAAGCGTTTTCAGATTTTCAACATGGGTTTTCAAAATCAAAATTAATGGAAACGACTATTTTTTTTTCTTTTCTGAAAAATGTTATCTCCATTAAATATAATAAATACATTGAGCAAACACTGAGAATCAAAGTAACATGTTTTACTATTGCAGTGCGTCGGAAAAGCCCTCAATTTTCGTGCACTTCAGCACGTAATTTGGCGTGAAAAATAATACGCATAAATATGAAAAAATGATATATATTTAATTGAAGAATGGGGAAAATAGCTTTATTAATAAATTATCACGAAAAATAACATAAAGAAATAGGAACAATGTTAACCAGAAGAGATTAGTAATTTATTGATGGATTAGCAATAACATAGGGATTAAAAACACGAGAAGGACTACGGGACAAGAATAGAAACAAGAGGCATTTGAAAAAAAGAACGAGGTAGAACATTTCGGAATTTTTACAACACTTCGTGTCAGGATCTGCTAGCGATCGGATGTAGGATTGTGTACTCGAAGTTATAGTTTCTTGAGACTGGCGCGTGATATAATCGAGATGTACGAATTGTAATCGTCATCTTTGATGATTAATTTGGATTGGAACTCAGTGTAAGAATTATATAGTTAAAATTTAGGAGTATCGGGATCGTAGAAAGTTTTCTGAGACTAGCTAATTAACAAAGTGTGGATTGAAGCGGACCTCGGAATCCAGAAGAAGATATGGTGCTGTGAAGCTGAACTGGTATTCAACTGCCAAGTGTGCTGACGCCGAATGGACAAGGAAGTATTTCCGCGAAATCCCGAATTCGAGAAAGATAAAACCAGCTAAATTTTGATGTACAAGCCCCAAGAATAATTAAAATTTGGGTTAAATCAATAATTAAAATTTAAAATTGTAACAATTAGTTGATGGCCATCATTAGGGAAAATTAATTGTCAAGTAAATAATATGATAAAGCATGTAAGAGATTGATTAAAAAATTCTAAGAATAAAAAGAGATGTACGACACTTCATGTCGTTACGTGCATATATAAATTTTCGTTTCATTAAATAGAAATGAGGTATTCTCAAAATTATTCCCTTTGTATTATTGGTAACTAAAGCGTAAGTATAAGATCCATCGACCGAGTCCTCGTAGAGCGGTATTTTCAGCCCACGACAAATGCAGAGTAAGTATTATTTTTCAGGAGCATCCAGTGGGCGAGGTGTCGAGCTAGCCACCCACATGTACCACGTTCACGTTTCCAATTAAGGTTACATAAAATGATAAGATATTACTTAGAAAGTATCGCAGGTGACGGGGGTATTACACTATATGCAAGTTTTGTTTAGCTCTCCTTTTGCTAGTTGAGGTAGTGGTGTGGAGTCGAGAGTGAGTTCCCATTTTCCTAGCAATACTATAAAAATTAAATCTGTAGTTCATTCACCAATGCAAATACGTTTTCTATAATTCTGGACCGAGCATTCCAACTTTTCAAATATCTCTAACTACGCATTACTGTTACTTTTCTTCATCATGCAACAATGTACGAGTATAGTAAAATGGTGGGAAAACGATTCTGGAGCTGATGAAAACATGCGCAGTTTCTACTTCTTCCCCTCACGCTACAACTACCGTTATGGATGAAAGTAAATCAAATCGAAAACAAAGATACACGAGGCTACAAAATTTCTTATTAGCTTCTCTATAAAGGCAAGATCACGGGAAAAAATAAATTCATTGTGATGTTTCATCCCTACATAGTATTTGAGTAAACTCCTCGTGTGTATGCTTGTGGAATAACGGTTTCGTCTTTCACGGTTAGACCACTTCCTGTGCTCTAATCAAGACCTAGGAGGTATCACTGAACGCGTCTCGGTCTCCTCATGGGAAACTGATAATTTTTTTCCGATCCGGCCGTAAGATTCCAATAAATAGTCAAAAACGTGTTTTTTCGTGTTTTGGTGCTGCGATCTTTGTATGTCGGGAATTAAGCTAACACTACCTAAATAGCAGGAGGCGTTGATTAAACACCATTATCTCGTGATTACTTTCAGTCTACGACACCATAATTTTCTTCCATGAAGAGCAACACTGATATTTGACAAATGAGCAAAAATTAAATGAATATCGCCCGGCAGAATGTGTTGTAAAGACTGAAGAATTTTAGTTGTGAAGTGTGAAGTATTTCATGCGTATTTTGTATAAAGGATTTGCAACTTGCCTTGGAACATTCAATTTGAAGAATGTGAAGAGAATACGAAGGAAACAAGAACTGTAAATACTAAACAATTTCTTAAGCGTGCAAAAATTGATTTTCAATCTAATATGACTTACAACTTACACATTATTAGTATAACTGTTGGTAACGTAGATACTTTTTTCAATAAAGAATGAGATACTGATTGTCGGAGCACACTACATAAATTAATAAATAAATAATTAATTACAATATTTCTGGGGGGACAGTGGAGCAAATACAACTCCACAAAATTTAAAAGGCACGTCCGTAAAATAATTGTGCAGTACATCCATTCTTAATTCCGGCACAAAATCGAAGACAACAATAAGCCGCCACATCGCTTCCGCGAATTCGTAATCACTGTTATAAAAGCAAATGAAAAACGCATCAGTTCAAACAAATTTATAATTTCAAAATTCAACAATTTCAAAATCTACTTTGAAATGCTAACCAAATCTATTAAACTCAAACGCTTAAAACTTATTTAGCAATTCACAATTACCAATGACGCACGTTCATTGGCTGCGACCCCTCTCCCCTTCCTGCGTCACCCGACGCCACAGTCAGTCTGATCTGAGTCTTGCAGCAAAAAGGATCGTAATGGCGTGTTGGCAGCCGTTGTCTTCGACGCGTGCTGCTTGCTTTATTTTCTCAAGTGTAGTGTTTTGGTAACTAAAATGAGCAGTTTATACACTGCAAGCTTTCCTGCTCCGCGTTTCCTAAGGCGGGCAGAACTTAATAATGCTGACAGTACCACAGTGTTAGTGAGTGTGTTGTAACGGTGTTTCTGACGAAAGCCAATACAAATTCGGTTCTGCACTGCAAGCCTTCCTGCTCCGCGTTTCCTAAGGCGGACAGAACTTGATAATGCTGACAGTACCACAGTGTTAGTGAGTGTGTTGTAACGGTGTTTCTGACGAAAGCCAATACAAATTCGGTTCTGCACTGCAAGCCTTCCTGCTCCGCGTTTCCTAAGGCGGACAGAACTTGATAATGTTGACAGTACCACAGTGCTAGTGAATGTGTTGCAACGGTGCTTCTGACGAGCGCCAATATAAGATTGTTTTCACAGCGCAACCTTTCCGCCCGCTATCCCTGAGGCGGGCGCAACTTGGCAACGCCGGCGGCGCCACGCGTTACGTGAAGATGTTTAGAAGGCGTTGGGCAGCAACTGTTTCAAACACAATTTCCTCGAGCTTGTGTTCCCCGACTCGAGCAATAAAGGATGTATATATGTAACCGTTTGTTAAACATTGTAGTATTTAGTGCTTAAATTTAATATATGTTTTTCTTGTGTCATTTGCAAACTTATTTTCCCAACCGTAATAGCAGTAATTCAATACACAGATGCAACCTGTTTAAAAGCTGGTCCTTCGATCCATGTAAGTTGAACTATTGAAGGTGTTGGGGGGAGGAGAACAAACGTCTCGAAAAGCAAGAAAAGTCCACTGCTCTCTATCTCTCGAACTCATCCTCCCACACTGGTCCTTCGAGCCGTGATTGGTCCTTTTTTCGAGCCGACTATCTTCTATGTAATAGAGAAGTAGTTGAACCAGCATTAATATTTATTCAACATTTTAAAAATTTATTATATCAAAAGCTATTCAAAATGTTAAATTTAGTTCCATATATGCTCTTGTTTATGATATAAATCAAGTACATGCATATATGAACTAATCTAAAAGGTATCAAAGAGATTACTGCTATTATTAAGGAAATTTATCTTGGTTTTCTCAAGGGAAACATTGCATTCTCTGTGAACCACAACTCATACATTTGTTAAATGTTTCATGTGCAACCCAACAAGCTGTACATTCCATGCCAAGCTGCACTTATCACAGATGATTGCTCACCTGAAGCTGATTATTATTCTGTATGATTGTCGTGAGTACCAACCAATTATTTTACACTCAGACGTGCAACAACAAAGTGTTTCAAGGCATTATTTATTTACAAGTGCTCATTCAGTGTGATTTATTTATGTTGTTTATTATGTGCAGTGAAATTTTCTCTTATGTGTCAAGTATTTTTCAAGGGTCATTTATATGTATGTGTTATTATTCTTTTAAGGTTAGGAAGGTAATTTTCAAAGTGTAAGATTAGTTTATATCAATCAGTGTCTGTTATGTGTTGGCTTCCTGTTAAGAATTTCACATCCAATCCCAATCGGTGCACCTGATGCTAATTAACTTGAGTGTTAAGTGGAACACTAATTCTTAATAGCCACAAAAATAAAACATTCAAAATGTCTAACTACACTCCTCCTAAGAAGGTCACCACCTTGATGACCAGGCTGGAAGTTAATTCTATTTCCATTAACAAATTCTTAACAGAGAATGAATCTCTCACTCAAAATAAACATAAAGAGCTTGCAATCAAATTAGAAAATTATGACAAGGTCTTCAACAAACTTGATGCTGCTGTTGATGCCATTGAGGCATCACCTGAGTTCTATACTGAGCTAGAAGAATTTCTTGCCAAATGTTATGAAATTCAAGCTTCAGCATCCACTAAATTATCAGACTATGAATCAGTTCATGCTGCAAAGACTAATTTAGACAACACTATCAACTCTTGTAGCAATTCTTGTTCAAACAAAGCCAACATCAAGCTTCCTGAAATTAAATTACCAACCTTTGATGGGGATATTTTAAATTGGTTGACATTTAAAAATGTATTTGAAGGGCTAGTTGTACAATCTGAATTACCAAATTCTAGTAAATTTTACTATCTTTCTGGTGCTCTCAAAGGAGATGCCAAAAACCTTTTGCATAATTTGCCCATAACAGATAGTAACTTCAATGTTGCCTGGGAATTGTTGAAACAAAGATACGATTCACCCAGATCGTTAGTTGCCCGTCATTTAAACAGTATTCTCAAACCTCCCCAACTCGTTGTAGGTTCTGCCAATTCCTTAAGAAACTTAATTGATTTTTATAGACTGCATGTGAATGCTATTAAGGGAATCAATCAAGAAACAAGTCTCGCCGATTTGTTACTAATAGCTCTCATCTCAAAGGGCTTACCTTCTGACATCTTAAAATTGTGGGAGCTATCATTGTCAGAGAAAGAGCTGCCCACCTTTGACTCATTGTTAGAATATTTAGAATTGCATCAACGTAGCTTAGGAGTCATTGACGATCCAGTGCAGACCTCATTAAAATTTAATGAGCAATCTAATTCAACAAAGTTTGCAAGTAACAATAGTGTGAAAAACAAGGCCCCAACTTGTCCCAAATGTAAATCTGAACATCTTATCAAACACTGTCATGCGTTTTTAGATCTTACACCTAAAAATCGTCAGGAATTTATTAATAAGGTTGGCAGATGTGTGAAATGTTTCAATCCTAAAACTACTGGTCACTCCTGCAATTTCAAGTGTGCAATTTGTGCCAGGCCTCATCACAAGCTTTTGCATTTTGGTGAAAACCCTCCAACAGATACACATCTTGCTGCCACCATACCAAGCAGCGTAACCAAAGCTGCTAGTTCTGTGCTCATTCCAACTGCGAAAATTGCTTGTGTTGCCAACAATGGCAAGGTTAAAACCTTTGTATCACTTCTTGATACAGGTAGCAGCGTGAATTTAATTACTCGAAATGCTGCAGCGTCACTTAATTTGCCTACTGTAAAAACACCAATCACCATTTCAGGAATATCTTCTAATGTAATGACAAGCACGCACAGTGTTACTTTTGCCATAAGGCCATGCAATATCAATTCCGAGTGGTCGCAAACAATCACTTGTGCCATTGTTTCTGATATACCTAGATCTTTGTGTGTTAGTGTCAATACTGATCACTGGAACTTGCCCACTGATATTGTTTATGCTGACAACTCATTCGAGCACTCGAAGTCGATAGACCTTTTGCTTGGAGCAGGTGTTTTCTTTGACATTCTGTTGCCTGGGCAGCGCAAAGGGTTTAGTAAAGATCTTCCTGTACTCCAGGATACAGAATTAGGCTGGATAGTTGCTGGTAAAATTCCTTCAGACAACTATACTTCACCACAGTGCAATTTAGTTCAAATCCCATTCAATCTACCCAATGAGATTAAAACATTTTGGGAAATTGAGGAGGTCACACCCACCAAATTAATTCTCGATGAGGAGGAAGTGGTCGAATCCCATTTCATGTCCACCCATTATAGGGATTCTACAGGCAGGTATACAGTAAGGTTGCCTACCAACACTAAATTGGACCTGTTAGGAGACTCAAGGGCTCAAGCAACCAAACGGCTTCTGGCCTTAGAAAAAAGATTCATAAGAGATCCATCATTAAAAAAAATCCTATCACGAGTTCATCCACGAGTACATAGAGTTAGGACATATGCAGCCTGCATTGTCCTATAATGATTGTGTTAATTATTATATGCCACACCATGGGGTCCTAAAAAACAGTGAAAGTACTCCCATAAGAGTAGTTTTTGATGCTTCTGCCAAAACAACCACTGGCATCTCACTTAATGATGCACTTATGAACGGTGGCAAAATTCAGGATGATCCTTTTGATCTATTGCTCAAGTTTAGACTTAACGAAATTGGCATTGTTGCTGATTTAAAAATGATGTTTCGCCAGGTCAATTTAGATAAAACTGATTGGAACTTACAGCACGTGCTCTGGAGAGATTGTCCCTCTGAACCTATACAAGATTTCGTGCTAACTACTGTGACCTATGGTCTTAAACCAGCTGCCTTTCTTGCGATTCGAACATTACAGCAGCTCGCAGTCGATGAAAAGGCAAGCTTTCCCATGAGTTCCCATTTATTGACAAGTAATTTTTATGTGGATGATTTCTTGTTCTCTTGTTCAACCACTGATATTGCTAAAAATGTTATAGCCGAAATCAACACACTCCTGTCTAAGGGTGGTTTTCTATTGCGTAAATGGGCCTCGAATAATAAGGCAGCACTTGAAAATCTGTCAACATCCTTGTTAGCTAAATCTAGTCAGAAGATTTTCGGTTCTAAAGATTCTGAGCAGATTTCTACTCTTGGGCTATCCTGGAACACTGCTACGGACATGCTTAGTTTGGTATTGTCTGACAAAATTGATTTCAACACTAGCAAATTTACTAAAAGAACAATGCTTTCTGTCATTTGTTCTCTTTTCGATCCTTTAGGTTTGTTGGCTCCATCTATCATTGCTTGCAAGTTGTTATTTCAGAAATTGTGGAGTTATGACTTAGGTTGGGATCATACATTACCACCTGACATAGCCCCTAATTGGCATGAGGTATTTTTATCATTAGCGGACATTCCCAATTTAGAAATACCACGGTGTGTGCTGCCTTCGAACTGTTCGAACATACAGCTGCACGGGTTTTGTGACAGTAGCCTGAAGGCTTATGGCGCTGTCATCTACATTCGCTCTACAAATGAGCATAGCATCAATGCCTCTAAATTGCTCTGTGCCAAATCACGAGTGGTACCATCTAGCATGAAGGCTAAGGGTGACGCGGCCCTCACAATCCCTCGACTGGAACTGTGTGCAGCAGTCCTCTTAACAAAACTTGTAAATAAGGTAATAAAAATTTTTGCTAACAATTTTCTGCCTGATAGTGTCATGTTGTGGACCGACTCCAATATTGTTTTGGATTGGTTAAAAACACCTCCTCTTAAAGGTAACATCTTCGCTCGCAATCGCGCTCAATATATCAGAGAGGCAACCAACGAATTTACCTGGAGGCACGTGCAATCAGCAGAAAACCCAGCTGATTTGCTCTCTCGCGGTGTGAAACCAAGGGACTTACTCAACTCCAGCATTTGGTGGTTCGGGCCCAGTTTTTAACACTTCACTCAGAATTATGGCCAACTAACGGTATTTTAGTTATTAAGAATTCTGTCCTGCTTCTTTCTAACGTCAATTCAAATTATTTAAATGACAGAATTTGTTCACACTATGGCTCCTATTACAAGGTTTTAAGAGTAATGGCTTACATGTTAAGATTTATTACCTTGCTTAAAGCAAAATCTGGTAAGGTAGAAAAATTTAAAACTCCTTTGGCACAACATTTAACAGTCTCTGAACTTGATGCTGCTGAGTTGCAATGCATCAAACTTGTACAACAAGCTGCCTTTCCAGCTGTTTTAAAGGCACTTGATAGCAATGCTAATTGCCCTGCCAATAGTGGTCTGTTGCCACTTAACCCGTTCATTGATGAGCAAGGATGTTTAAGAGTAGGCGGGAGATTATCAGAAGCAGAATTGCCGTTCAACACGCTTCACCCACTGATTCTTCCTCGCACACATCACTTCACCAGTGCTCTGATTCTCAATGCCCATTTGAATTTGTCACATGCCAATGTACAAGTGCTGACAGTGCACCTACGACAGCGTTTTTGGATAATTTCGCTTCGTAGAGCGATCAAATCAGTGATTCGTAGATGTGTAACTTGCTTTAGACATGCGCCTACCCCGGCGCAGCAATTAATGGGTAATTTGCCTTCTGTGCGCGTTACACCTAGCCCGGCATTTTCCACTGTGGGGGTGGATTATAGTGGGCATTTCTGGCTAAAGTTTGGTGTCCGTGGCAAGGCCTGTACAAAGGTCTACATTGCTTTATTTGTTTGCATGGTAACCAAGGCAGTTCACATCGAAATTGTTAGTAATTTGACCACTGAAAACTTTCTCATGGCTCTCAAGCGCTTCACTGCTCGGCGAGGTTTGCCTAGTGCCATTTATTCGGACAACGCTACCACCTTTGTAGGCGCCAATAAGCGTCTCGAAGCTCTCCACAAGCTATTTCAATCTCTAGCATTCCAAAAGGCAGTGATTGATTTCTGTACAAATTCTCGTATTAAATGGCATTTTATAGCGCCCAGGTCTCCCCATGTTGGAGGCATTTGGGAGGCAGGTATCAAAATGTTAAAGCGCCATCTGATCAAGGAGCTAGGTGACACAATGCTCTCTTATGAGCAGCTTCTCACCGTGACAACTCACGTGGAGGCCATACTTAACTCTAGACCACTTATTCGTCCCACTGACGATGTGTCTGAATTCAACTATCTTACTCCAGGACATTTCCTAATAGGCAGAGCGCTCAAGGCACTACCAGAACCCAACTATTTTGAACCCAAATCTTTAAGATCACATTGGGACTCAACACAGCATGCACTCTGCACCATCTGGAAAAGATGGAGTAAGGAATATTTGCAGTCGCTTCAACAACGAAGCAAGTGGAACACTGCTTCACCTAACATAGCTTTGCGCACCTCTGTGCTAATCATGGATGACAATCTCCCACCTCTGGAATGGAGAATGGGTATCATTTCGCAACTGTTTCCTGCACGCGATGGGCGCGTCAGGACAGTCGAAGTTAAAACACAATCTGGTGTGTTCATTAGACACATCAATAGATTGTGTCCCCTTCCTTTGGAATAGTACATCATCTTCTCATTTAAGTTGTCAGTTAGCTGTAAGTATTATATCATTGTACTTCATGTTATGTTACTATATTGCTTAAGATTTATATTTGTGCATTTTCATGTCATGTTATTGTGTTGCTCAGGGCTTATATTTGTGTTTAGCTTGTATGTCATTGTCATGGTTGTTATTATTCTATGTCATTGTAATGTCTATTGTTTAGGATTTACCTTCTTGTGTAGTTTTGTATGTCATTATTATCGCATTGTTAGTAATAGGCCTTTCCTTAATTTGGTTTGTGCTGATGTCAATTCAATTTGTGCTAGTATTAGATATTTTAAGCTAGTCGCACATTTTTCGTCGTTGTTACGCAGCGACATACGCCCATTGCGGGTTCCTTCAATAACTATTCATAGGTTATTGCAATACTCAATACGAGTTTTCATTCGCGATGTTAGCTACGCTCATCGCACATTTTTCGTCGTTGTTACGCAGCGACATACGCCCATTGCGGGTTCCTCCAATACCTATTCATGGGTTATTGCAATACTCAATACGAGTTTTCATTCGCGATGTTAGCCACGCTCATCGCACATTTCTCGTCGTTGTTACGCAGCGGCATGCGCCCAATCCAGGTTCCTGCAATACCTGCTTACAATTCATTGCCTTACACTCAATGTAAGTTCCTTTTTGCGATGTTAGCTTAGCTCATCGCCTCCCACCATCAAACGCTCCGCGTTTGCCCTTCTGTTGAAGGTTCTTTTTTGCTTACTCGCTTTAATCTTAGCAGCATTTAACATCACAATTTATCATTATTAGTATTTAAGGTGTTTTTATTTTTATTTAAAATGTTTGTACTTAATGTTTTCATTTTTAATATTGGACTTCCCAACACTCTGTACAGCACAGTGCACTCAAACCATCCACAGGCCTCGGCCGTCCCTACCACACCTTCTACATTTGTATTCCCACCCAAATAGCCAACTGCTCCTCCATTCTTATATCGAAAGCAATATGCTTTCTGTGGGGGTGTATGTCGGAGCACACTACATAAATTAATAAATAAATAATTAATTACAATATTTCTGGGGGGACAGTGGAGCAAATACAACTCCACAAAATTTAAAAGGCACGTCCGTAAAATAATTGTGCAGTACATCCATTCTTAATTCCGGCACAAAATCGAAGACAACAATAAGCCGCCACATCGCTTCCGCGAATTCGTAATCACTGTTATAAAAGCAAATGAAAAACGCATCAGTTCAAACAAATTTATAATTTCAAAATTCAACAATTTCAAAATCTACTTTGAAATGCTAACCAAATCTATTAAACTCAAACGCTTAAAACTTATTTAGCAATTCACAATTACCAATGACGCACGTTCATTGGCTGCGACCCCTCTCCCCTTCCTGCGTCACCCGACGCCACAGTCAGTCTGATCTGAGTCTTGCAGCAAAAAGGATCGTAATGGCGTGTTGGCAGCCGTTGTCTTCGACGCGTGCTGCTTGCTTTATTTTCTCAAGTGTAGTGTTTTGGTAACTAAAATGAGCAGTTTATACACTGCAAGCTTTCCTGCTCCGCGTTTCCTAAGGCGGGCAGAACTTAATAATGCTGACAGTACCACAGTGTTAGTGAGTGTGTTGTAACGGTGTTTCTGACGAAAGCCAATACAAATTCGGTTCTGCACTGCAAGCCTTCCTGCTCCGCGTTTCCTAAGGCGGACAGAACTTGATAATGCTGACAGTACCACAGTGTTAGTGAGTGTGTTGTAACGGTGTTTCTGACGAAAGCCAATACAAATTCGGTTCTGCACTGCAAGCCTTCCTGCTCCGCGTTTCCTAAGGCGGACAGAACTTGATAATGTTGACAGTACCACAGTGCTAGTGAATGTGTTGCAACGGTGCTTCTGACGAGCGCCAATATAAGATTGTTTTCACAGCGCAACCTTTCCGCCCGCTATCCCTGAGGCGGGCGCAACTTGGCAACGCCGGCGGCGCCACGCGTTACGTGAAGATGTTTAGAAGGCGTTGGGCAGCAACTGTTTCAAACACAATTTCCTCGAGCTTGTGTTCCCCGACTCGAGCAATAAAGGATGTATATATGTAACCGTTTGTTAAACATTGTAGTATTTAGTGCTTAAATTTAATATATGTTTTTCTTGTGTCATTTGCAAACTTATTTTCCCAACCGTAATAGCAGTAATTCAATACACAGATGCAACCTGTTTAAAAGCTGGTCCTTCGATCCATGTAAGTTGAACTATTGAAGGTGTTGGGGGGAGGAGAACAAACGTCTCGAAAAGCAAGAAAAGTCCACTGCTCTCTATCTCTCGAACTCATCCTCCCACACTGATATTGTCTGGTATCAATGTTTTATTTACAGCTGAAAGATCTTACCTATACAACTGACCATAAAAACACTGTATGTCTTAGGCTTCAATTGTACACGTCGTTTCAGTACTCGATGTTTAGTGATTGCGTGATCAGTTACTTCTGTGCAAAAGTTAATAGATTCTTTTTCCTGTTAAATACGTGTTAAGCAATTTCAACACATCAATCAATGGCTAATCAATTCTCAGACAGCAACGACCTTTCGTTTGCACAACCACTGCCACCACAGTTTTATCAACTGTTATCCAGGATTTGGATAAAAAAGTGTCTTCTTGTAGATGTTGCTGTGCCATGCGATCAAAACATCTTAACCAAGGAGGCAGAGAATAAATACAGTCTTCAATACTAGAGTTTGGAAATCGAGATCAGTCGAATGTGGGGCGTAAAAGCACAGGTCGTCCCGATAGTTATCGGAGCTCTGGGATTTGTTTCGCAAAATTTGTGTAAGAACTTGGCTAAACTCCCAGGTAAAAAAATCAAAAGTCTGGGAAGTGCAGGAAATTGCTTCATTGGAAGCAGCTCACATTTTGCGCAAAGTATTGTAGAGGCACCGACAGTCCCTAGATCTGCTCCTTAGGTAGCTGGTTGCAAACGGGAGTATATTTTATTTTGAGCCGAGTCATAACATCTTTAGTCGTGATGTAGAGTAATAATAATAATAATAATAATAATAATAATAATAATAATAATAATAATAATAATAATGTGCAATTGTAAGTAGACTTAGGAAGGCACACTCTTCTGCACTATTACCTGAATGAAATGCATTTTTGCAATACAGAACTAAAGAAAAAGGAACGAGAATAATTGTCAATTTGTGTGTAGAGGGGCAAGGCTAAACACTATATCGGCCTAAGCCTCTTGCGATTGATTAACAAAACAACTCAATTATGTCTGTGAAATCAAGAGCAAAGGCTTAAAAATAAAAGTCGGAAATCAATGTTACTAGTCCAGATAACCAACAGTCCGGCCAAGCTGTCTGAAAGGCAAACAAGGAATAGAAAACTGTGGGCAGTGAAGAGAAATGATAAATTCATCAAAAGCACAAATACACCACAGTCGAGACTCAAGCCCCAGGTCCCTCGTTACCACGTGCGCAATGAATGTTGCTTAGTTATACTGGAGTAGTTACGGAACAGATTCATAATAGTTCCGTAGCCCAATAGTTCAATAGAACAATGGCCATTCAACAACTATATCGGCAACAATTAAAGTTGTCACATTAATATGTATGTGAGCTTGTTAAAGGTATATTCACAAACAAAATCAATTTAATCACAAACTCGAAGTCATTATAACAAATACAAAAGTAGGCATAAATTAGAACAAAATTGAAATATAAAAGTTAAAAAATTCAGCAAAATTTAAAATATATCAAACGTTTCGATATTGTATTATTTTGTGGCCTTCATCAGGCAGAAAAAATCATTACATGTATAGGAACTGAATAAACAGGTGGTTTTTCATTTAACACTCAAAATTTTGGATGGGAGTATTAATTATCCATGTCTTACTCAAGTTGAAATGACTTTTTGTCATCAAGACCTATATCTGCCCGTTACCACTCGTACCAACACTTATCTTAATAATTCTCAATTCCTAAGCATTTTCAGCAGTACGTGAGATAATTTGTTTGATGGTTGGGTAAATAGCGATAATGACACGCATTGAAAAGTGGCGTAATGAAGGAATGAGAAGCTGGGGGAAAGAGAGAATACCGAGAAAATCTGCTGCAAATCCGCTTAATCTACTACAAATTCCTCGCGCAACGACAGGAATTTGAACCAAGGTGTCTACAGGGGAACGGTGATGAGTCTTATCCTTATATCAAGGGTCTTTCACAGAATACTAGAATTCGATTCGATGTATGCAGTGATTAATTGGCCTCCAACACGTCCCTCGCGCCTTTTCGCACTTGATTGTTTTTTTAGGAGGTGGGCTAGTCCCATATTAATAATTACATACCTATATGACTAAATCTATATCCCAGTTTCTATTCTCAACCTTCCTCCAGGCATGTTGGAATTAAATCGTTACATGCCAGAATGCGATGGGGAGTGGCCTTACAATATAACCCCCAAGGAAAGGGGCCGCTTGCATATCAACAGCCTACCAGCTCAGGGATTAATCATGTGAGAATATATACTTTTCACCTTCACTTAAGATTGATTGTTAGTGATTCCGGGAGCGTCAAGTACTGAGGTCCTTAGACTTGTAAGTGTAGTGCATGTTTTACATCTGGGAGGGCGATGGTCTTCTCCAGATGGGTGGCGAGATTCGGCGCCTACCTACCGTCGACTAGCGAGGTTCTCCCCCAACCAGGTATCTCCCAACAGCGGGGCACCGTTCCAGCCAGGGCCGACTCTAAGCCCCTGACCGGTCTCCTGGCATATGCGGTAGTGTACCGCATGTTAGTGAATGTAAGTATGTAAACGGTGGACGAGGACAGGACAAGGAAGAGGAAGGAAAGATTGCACACGGTCCACGGCACGTTCGTTAGGATTCTGCTCCGGCATTCGCCTGGTGTTGATCGGAGAAACCACGAAAAACTACCGATCAGAGAAACTGGCCGCTAGAACAGCGACCGAAGTCGACCGAAACAGTGACCGAATTCGACCTAGCTGACAAAGCTAGTGTCGAAAATCCTGCCGCCGTCGGAACTCGAACCTAGGACCTCCTGGTGAGAGGCATTGCAGGGACATCGGTTGGCGCACTGAGCCTCCTCTCCCGGTAACCTCACTTAAGACAAGCCTCTGAGTCGAGGGACCATCAGTCACGAATCCAAACCTTGTGCAGACAATCGGATTCTTCAGTCCTGATAGCTGAACGTCGACCCCACCCCCGCTCTAAGCCTCCTCGACGTGGGTGACGCCGAGAGAGATCCAGGAGAGGTGGCTCAAGGTATCAACTGATGTCACTACAGTGCCTCTGAGCAGGTGTTCAAGTCCCAACGCTGGCAGTATTTTCGGCACTAGCCAGGTCGAGTACTGTCGCTGTCTGGAGAACAGTTCTAGCAGCCGGCTGCTCTGATCGGTATTTTTCAGTAATTTATCAGATCAACACGAGACGAATGCCGGAGCAGTACCCTAACAAACGGGCTACGGACCGCGCGCGATCTTTCCTTCCCACTACTTGTTCTATCCTACCCCTTACACACACACGTAAATGCACTACAGTACCCCACATGCTGGGAAGCTGGTCGGAAGCTTAGAGCTTGTCCCGGCGGGGGCGATGGCCCGCTCGTAGGAGATACAACGCACCTGCCTAGGGAAAACGCTGTTTACCGACTGTAGGTCGGTGCCGGATCTCACCATCAAGCAGGGAAGATTTCTGCCACCTCCCGAGCAAAAACATGCACTGTTCTCAAGGATATAGCTGTTGACGCGTCCGGAATCACTTCTAATCAATCAATGAATCAAGTGAGAGACAATTACGATTGCCAAAATTACTGCTCCCGCGGCAAATCAACAGCTGCCGCAACCGTTACCACCAACCCCCTCCCGCCCGCCCGCCGACCAGCTGGGCGACCGGTCAGCGGCAAGCGGTCGTCCGCGGCGACCCCGCCCGCCCGCCCGCTCGCGCGCGGTTCCTGCTCGCTCCGTCCGGGATTGTTAACCTCTGGCGGCGCCACCCACCGCCCTATCGGTCCTCCCACGCGGCCCGCGCGCCCGCGCCGCCCAGCGCCGCCCAGCGCAGCGCAGAGTGTTGACCCCGCAGCGCACGGCGGCGCGCGGGCGGGGCGGAGCGGCGCTGGAGCAGTCACTGCCGCCGCAACCGCTTCCTTCCACCGCCACTGGCAGCGGCACCACGCCCACCTCCGACGGCGACATCGCCATCACTCACGCCAACGCCGACACCGTCACACACACCGTCACAGACATCGGCACCGAGACCGCTGTCGTCACCGAAACCGTCACTTCCTTCCCCGCCACTGGCGCCGGCACCACGCCCACCTCCGACGGCGACATCATAACTCACGCCAACGCCGACACCGTCACACACACCGTCAGAGACATCGGCACCGACACCGCTGCCGTAATCGAAACAGTCACTTCCTTCTCCTCCACTGGCGCCGGCACCACGCCCACCTCCGACGGCGACACCGCCATCACTCACGCCAACGCCGACACTGTCACACACACCGTCACAGACATCGGCACCGACACCGCTGCCGTAATCGAAACCGTCACTTCCTTCCCTTCCACTGGCGCCGGCACCACGCCCACCTCCGACGGCGACACCGCCATCACTCACGCCAACGCCGACACTGTCACACACACCGTCACAGACATCGGCACCGACACCGCTGCCGTAATCGAAACCGTCACTTCCTTCCCTTCCACTGGCGCCGGCACCACGCCCACCTCCGACGGCGACACCGCCATCACTCACGCCAACGCCGACACTGTCACACACACCGTCACAGACATCGGCACCGACACCGCTGCCGTAATCGAAACCGTCACTTCCTTCCCTTCCACTGGCGCCGGCACCACGCCCACCTCCGACGGCGACACCGCCATCACTCACGCCAACGCCGACACTGTCACACACACCGTCACAGACATCGGCACCGACACCGCTGCCGTAATCGAAACCGTCACTTCCTTCCCCGCCACTGTCGACGACACCACGCCCACTTCCGACGGTTACACTGCCATCACTCACGCTAACGCCGACACCGTCTCACACACCGTCTCACAATATACCAAGCAGTCAATTTCAGTTTCGAAAAATATTACAAACGCCGAAAACATCACCTTTATTACCTAACATTAAACTTACTCGACAACATCCAAGACTTAAGAAGATAGTGCAGATCTCATCCTCTTGATCTGTTAAATAGATTCGATCATTAGATGCAACATACACGACCATCCCCGAAAATTATGTTATTTGTCTTGTGATATTACATTATTAGTGCATACTATTTATATTCTTTTATTACAGAAAATGTATCCAAGAAAGGCTGTGAATGCCCAGTTCCTTCACATGGCGTAGCAAAACTTTGTCAAAAGATTTGCCTATTGTTCGGATGTAAGAAATTGCATGTTAAAATACGTATAAAAATTGTTGAAACACAGACCTTGAAATGTGATCACGCTCACATTTTCGAAAGTATGAGTAGATTTCGTGTAATTTTGCGCTTGAAATATAGAAACGTTGTAAATATGTTTAAAACATTTTTTTATCTGCTCGTAAATTCTTCTTACATTTTCTCGTCGTACGAATCGAAGGCCGGTATAAAACTTGCGCTAGTTTTATTTCTGACGAACTATCTCTACTTTGGAAAATTGCAAAATTGCAACATTTGAAAACTACATAATTGAAGATTGACATTTTTGTCCTAGAAAAAGTCTCGTCTAAAACTCTCTGATCCTCAAAAAAGATCATGTTCCAGTTTTGTTTACGCATGGGCACCCAAATTAATTCAAATTTGGCGTCTAATCTGGCATGTCCACAACTATAAACTTTCTTTGAGATGAACTAACAGTACATTTCAAACGCCCCGCGCTCGAGATAATTTATTGTTCCCTCAAAAACCGCCGACTGCATTACAGAGAGAAAGAATAATTTGCCTATGAATTCGTGCTGGAACTACTTCATTGCAGCGCAGCACCTTCCCGGACCTCCCCGGACGACTGAAGCGACCGCTCCATCTAAACTCTTCATTTGTCGTTATTGGAAGAAATTGGTTTCTTTCATCTTAAGACACCACGAGCGCTCGTTGTTTGAAAACCAGCGGCCGAAGCAACTGGGTGGAGGATCGCCTCACTTCTGAAAACCGAGCAAGTACTCGAGTATCGACCGCACGGAATCGATTTCCAAGCTCCATGGCGCTGTATTTTCCATTTACACAAGTAGTTGTCGTGGAATTTGTGCTTGAAAGGGTACCCTCGAAGAAGATGGTAAAACGTTCCCTGAAAGCAAATGACTTAAGAACACTTACACTATAACTCTGACACAAACATTTCTTAGACCCCGTCTCAGTACCGAACCCTCTGCACAGACAAAATCGTGTTTTTTAAATTTTATTCTTTCGTGAACTTAACGATATTATCTGAAAAGAAAAAATTATGAAAATTCAGAAAACAACGGACTACCGTAAATGAATTTATTAATATCTCCTCCGCGCTAAATTGAAACGATAAAAATAATTGATAAATAATTACTGTGTATTAGAACCCTGGGAAATGCTCGCAAAAACCTCAAAAGTTCCTTTTAAATCACAAATTGTTGTGAACTCTTTTCATATCTTTTGGCTGCTGCGCTGTAGTTCAAATAATAATAATAATAATAATAATAATAATAATAATAATAATAATAATAATAATAACCATGTATAACGTTTACCACCTTGAAATCACCTTCACTTTAAAAGCTCCTAGAAAATCATTCCCAGGCATCTGCGCGTTTATCTTAATGTTCATTATACATTTGCGCATATTGTTGTGGCAACCAGTCATATTATGACTTTGGAATGGAGACAAAAAATTATAATGTTTTTAAATATTTATAATACTTTGTATAACATAAGGTAAGGAATGAAGATGGTTTTTGCAGTTTAAAAGAAACCATCGACACAAAACCCTGTAAGTGTGCCACTGATGAATACGCTCCAACCCTACATTGGACAGACTCAAGGGAAAACTAATGGTGCTAAAACTATACGTACTTTCTCGCCCGTATTTTCATGGAAAATTACGCGGAAAGTACTAACATTTTCGACAAAATGTCCCTGACCTTATTTCAAACTCTATCTTAAAGAACAGATTTCATTCAGGGAAAAAATCTCTATCTTTAATATTTTAGTTGTAGGAAGACGCCGAAGAAAATTTGAACTTTTGCAATTTCGACAAATTAGGGTCACTTGCCCCATTCTCTTGAACGTTCTTCTCACGATCCAACAAGAAAAAACAAGAAAATTTTGTCACAAAAGATGTAGTAGCAATTTTTGTAAATTTTGAAAAAAATACAGTCACATAACATGTAATTGCACTCGAGTTTTCAATCAACTAATTTAGTTACATCTTTTAATCTTCCCCCACATCACAGGAGATCCTTCTATCTTTTTCCGACTCGACAAAATTTCAATAATTCTATTACATCACAATGAATAGAAATAGGGTTAGTAGATGTACAAATGGAGATGTTACATTGAATGGTGGCGCATTGTCTTTCGGTTGTCTCCGGAGCCGCATTGTTGCCTCAAGCAACAACTGGGCAGTATAGCGTCGTCCCTTAGACCGCGAGAGCTGAGGAAGCTTACAGAGAGCTGAGAGAGCTTGCTGAGCTGAGAGAGCTGGTGGACGACAGCATGGGGCTCATGGCGCGCATAAGGCGCTGCTTGAGCAACCTGCGCAACTGCGCACTCCTTGGTTGCGCGACTCGTGGACGGGACGATGGCAAGTACACATACACACATTGGAGACCTCTAACAGCAACATCCGGACTCTTCGAAAGAGGACGGGCGGATTTATGGGAGCGAGAGTTTTTTCTGATTCCACACCATTCACTAGTTGTAAATCACGCTCTGCAGGCCGTCGTTTGGGGCCTTGCAGGAGCGAGAACACACGTGCCGAATAAACAGGAAGTGGGGGCAGAATGGGGTCTCTGGAGTCTAAGAGAGTTGTTTGGGGATTTGCAGCCGTTGAAGCGGAGGAGCGAGAGCACGTGGCGGCGGGCGCGGGTGGCGCCGATTCGCGCGCTCCCCTCCGCTCCCGCGGGCTCTGCGCAGGCGCCGCGCGGCAGCCACCACGGGGCTCGCTCCCGGAGCTTGTTCACCTACGACCTCAATTTATCCACTTGAGATCACCGTTGGACGCTGGTGGAGTTTCGAAATCTTCAAATTAAAGTTATTGTCCTAAGAGATGGACAGGTTCTGGAAGTAGCTCGGATATCTATTCACTACGAATTGGAACTAGACAATGATCTATAAAATGAATTATTTCTTTAAACATTTCATAAATCTCTTTTCGGCCTTATGCGTTATTTTATTTAATGTGACATGTTAATGTAAACGTTTACGACTTAACGGGCATACGGGAATCAACGATAAGTGTCCTGCCCTTCTAAAAATTAACAGTTTTATGGATCTTGAGACTCAAAATCTTATTTAAGCCAAACTTTATTTAAAACTAAATACTGATGGAAAGCAGTTTATCATGTTCACTATAGGAAGATGATTCAGAAGTATTATTTTATATTAAATTCTCATTTCAATACATAGAAATAAATACTTATTTCTATGTAACACGCGTGACATAGAAATAAGTAGTCTTTATCTTGGTGTAATGTTATAATTTCTACACTTACATTGATAAAGCTTTCACAGTCTAATATTGCTACCCACTGTATTAAGTAAAAAATTTCGCTTAGAGTAGAATTGAAGTGAAGGAACATTTATCAAAAGGAATATGGGTTCAGTTAAACTATTTTTAAATTATACTAATGTATAAAAACTACTAACAAGAATTAGAACAATCTACTTGCCCGAACACGTTCGAGAATGAAATTCAATATCAAGATACAAACTGACAGTTTACGCAACCACTGAAAAGAAATTTTCTGACTAGTAAAATTGAAAATTCCGAGTTAACCACTCTATTAAAACTGCAATGTCGCATTTTATCTAATTTTTCCAAAACAGTTTTGCCATTATTGATTCCCTCGACATTCTAAAACAGTTTTTTACTTTCCCGTACGCTGAGTATATACGTAGTATAGGGGAAGTTATGTAATGCTGCCCAAAAAACGGAGATTTTTCGGCAGAAAAAATTCATTGCCGGGCCCTAATAACGAAAAAGTGGATAAATCAAGTTGTTAAATTAAGAAAATAATTCCCCTAATATGTGCTGCAACCAACATCCCTGTTTTGTGGATCGTTGATACCGAAAACCCAACTGAAAGCAAAACGTCCCTACGTCCGTCTGTCTGTCAATCTGCCTGTCTGTGTGTCTCTGTCTCTCTCTGTCTTTCTTTTGTGAACAACGCTAGAGACGAAACCGTTCAGCCTATTTTCTCCAAAACTGATATTTCCCGATCGATCTGACTGATCTCGTAGCCCCTTGACTTTGAAACCGATATTTTAATTTTCGGGGGTAGTTTACATGAAGCCCCTGGGCCATTTTCAAAAAAATGGTGCCAACATTTTTTACTACACTTTGTTATTGGATAGTCTGAAGGTCATTTAAGAGAATGACGCAGATCTCATGTTGGTTGAAAATTGAATTTTCCAAAATTACGAAAGTTTTTTTCGAATACTTCAACTACAAAATTGAAGATGGAAATTTTTCCTACAAATAAAATTTGTTCTCCAAAGTGAGTTCTTTCATTAAAGTCATGTACATTTTGTTGAAAATTGTAGTAGTTTTGCGCAATATTGCGTGGAATATGTGCAATTTAAAAGAATTCAAGACAAGACTTTCTCAAAACGGCTCGAAATTTTTTCTTTAAAATTTTGGTACGGGAAGTGCTAAATGTACTCTATGAGATTCCGCATTTACATAAATTTTCAACGCTATTTTCTCATAAATGGTTCCAAATTCTTTCTTCAAACTAATTTAGAGCTAATTGTTGTCTTTAATAAGACAAAAAGTTCAATAGGGGTATTTTTTTAAAAAATTACACAAATGTAATTCTTTTGAAAGATCTCTCACGCTGTTAATAAGCAAATTTACTGCAATTTGTAAATACCATTGTATTTGTAAATTAAATTTCTTAAAAAGACTTCTAATGAAGTTTTTCAAAAACTCGAATATTTTCTGTGAAAAAGTGATTCAAATTTCGAATATACAATAGGGCTATAAATGCCACTTGCTTAAAAACGACTCCAAATTTTTCAAATAAAATTACTATTTAGGACGAGGTTTTACTGTTCTTTAATATTCTAAAATTAAAATTTCCGTTCTACTATTAGAAAACCGAAAAATGAAGAAAATGTCAAAAAAAAGTTCTTTAAGCGGCAATAGATGGCAGCTGGAAAGAGTATGCGGCAATTCCGAATAGCTAGCCCAGAACCAAGGAAATAGAAAACTAATATGGAAAAGTCTGTGCTATCCTGTAGCACCATTAGTTTTTATTCACCAACTGTTCTACAGTTTCCTTTTTCGCTCATACCTTTCCATTTCTATCTCCTTTTTCCTCAATTCGTTCGGTTTTTTACTCCCTGTTATCTTCCTTTATAACTGAATCTACTCTTCTTAACTCTTGCATATGCCTAACCCATGCACATTTAATATTTTTCATCTTTATATTATTCTGATAATATATTGCTTTATTACTTTTCTTTTCCTGTTTCTAGGCTCTGTCCCTGTCTACCCAAATCCATTGCCTCTCATTATGTATCAAGGTCATTTCTATCAAAAATTGTATTTCTTTTTGATTTAAACTTATTTTCCAATATCTCACTCTTTTTGTTTTTTTAATTTTATCATTCAAAAATCCCTTTTCCCCAGTCGCGGACATCCTCTTACATTTCTACTCGTAGTTTTCCTTTGATCTTCCGCACGATTATATTCTTCCCTTACTCTAACCTAAAAGCAAATCTCCTCCTTCACAATTTACCGTCATTTCTTTAAATCCTGTTCGTTCCTTCCTTCGTCGTCATTTCAGTTTCTAACTTCTCTTTTCCTAATACAATAACAACTCCGTCAATAAGAAATACCTTTTACATGTAAATATTTCACAACTACTTTTAAATTCACCATATCTGCCTTGTTTATAACACAATAATATATCACATCCAAAATCAACATCATCAATCAACAAAACACTCTAATACTGCATTGTCCTAGTCATATTAATTTCAATAACATTTAGCTCAATTTTAATTGGATAACCAGCATACTCAATTTATAATTTATAATAACTCCAATCAATTTTCTTTCTTCTGCTGCAAAAGACAAATCACTATCTCACACATATAACAACCAATGTTATCATCCAAATTATACTACTCTGCAAAAAACTCCCTTTTGGGCATATAATTGCCTAAGAGATATTATACACCTTGTGTTATTATCTGTCATCCCATCACCCTTACTTCTGCAACCTGTTTTCCAGCTTACATTCTGACAATTTTATTTATTAATTATTCGTTACTGTCCTATACAACTTTACCTCAATAAGCACATATTGTGACCTCTTTTAACTCTATATACTAATTTTGTCTTACACTTTTTCTTAGTTTATTGTTTACTTTCTTTTTTATTTCCACATTACTTTCTTTTTCCTTTTTATTTCCACTTTTTGCGACTTCCTTAAACCACATCAGAATCCTTAATTTTTATCTTTCAACCCTCAGCATATACATACATCTAACAGTGCATCATTACAGAATTCATTTTGTATTCTTACCTTCCACTCCTCTCCTTTCTGTCACTGCAATATCTTCCCTTTATTCTTCTAGTTGTCTGCTATCTTTATAACTCACGTTACAGTTCTGCTATTAGTTATGTAATGTAATATACATTTCTAAAACACTTCAATCTCCCCAATCCAATTTCATACAACCGACAAGCACTTTCTGTAAAGTTCTTAAACAAAATTCCATGCTCTATAATGTTCACTTATTGTTCCTTTTTGCGCTGAACTAATTTCTCTTTCTTAATCAACTCTTTCTTACAAACGAACTGTTCTTCTCTTCTCATACTAAAGTTCACTATCTCTGCTTTTCCCCACAAACTCCATGTATGCATGATATAGCTGATCATAATGAATTTTCCCTCACACTACTTGCTTCCATTAACAGAGCAGTTAACTTTTTCTACTTTCTTTGCACTTCTTGCTTTGTCGTCACATACATTTACTATTCGTATATTAATCCCATTATCTCCCACAATTAGACCGAAATATACGACCAACCTAAAATACCATCACATAACCTAACACTAAACCAAAACACATAGGCCTATTCTATTGACCATGCGTAGTTTATATATTTGCGGAATGTATTCTTACTTCGTATTTCATTTTACTTTCATCTCTTTACTTATTTCAAGTAATGCAATTTCTTAGTGCAACATTAGTTACATCATATCAACTTTCACTTTGTGAAATTTTCACTTCTTGGTGAAGATGGAGTTGTAGCTAACAATTGCATTTTAAATTTACACATGTTCTTCCTCTTCTTAAAATACACAGAGCGCTTTTAACCACATTCTAATGGGATATAGATCACTCCTTTAACTATTATTTAACTACACTTTTCACCTCAAAAGATAAAAAATGCTCACTAAGTGCAGAATAACGTAATGTAAACATTCACAGAAACATGGATTACATATGCGTACTGTACAGACAAATCCAGATCGTAAAAGTGTCGCCAACTTTGGAATTTGACACTTTTTGTTTATTCATTTGTCAAAAAACAGTAAAACTGTATATGGCATGTGGGGAAAGAGATTTATCTGCGCACATTTTCTTGAAGACCAGGAAAAAAATGAATGTAGAAAATAATTATTTTAGAAAAATAAAAATATTTGAAAAACGTTTGTTCCCGAGTTATAGAAAAACAATTTCAACGGTAAATGAACTACAAGCAAAAGGAGGCTCAACAAAACGTGCGCACAGTGAAGTTACATTTACGTCCAGAAGCAAACAAGGGGACATCTCAGCATTTGCTCAAAGGATCGGGGAAACTGGACAAAAACCTGATCGAGATGGGGGTCATTGACCCGGAAACTGTACTGTGTTTATGAATTCACAACCAATAGATAATGAAACTGTATGTTTTAAGTACATTACCTGTTACAAGCGTATTAAATATTTTGTAAAAATGTATACAATGCAAACGTAAACTAATACATTATATATCTTTGTTTTGTTACAATAAACATTATTTTTACTTTCCCGTATACACGGAGTGATATACATAGTATAGGGAAAGTTACGTAATGCTGCGCGAAAAAATGGCCAATTTTCGGCGGAAAAAAATTAATTGCCGAGCCGCGAAAACGAATAAGTGGATAAAACCAGCTGCTAAATTAAGAAGAAAAAATCCTCTAACACGTGGTGTAGCCACAAACCCTATTTTCTAGGTCCTTGATACCGAAAACCCAATTGAAAGGAAAACGTCCGTCTGTCCGTCTGGGAACACTGCTAGCGCCTAAACCATACCTACGATTTCTTCCAAAATGGATATTTCCAGATCGATCTGATTCTAGTCAAAGCTTTGAGATTTTGAAAAAGATTCTTCAAAATTTGGGGGTACTTTATATGAAGGCCCCCGGGGATTTTCAACATTTTCTCAAAAACGGCTCCAAATTTTTTCTTTAAATTTCTTGTATGAATAGAGTAAAATACACTTTTTAATATGGCATAGGTCCGATTTTCACGTACAGCTCTGAATTTTCGAAAATTGTGAAAATTTGACTTTTTTTCGGCGTCCTTCTCCAACTACAAAATTGAAGATTGAGATTTTTTCTTCAAATAAAATTTGTTCTGCATACTGAGTTCTTTAATAAAGCTCATGTAATTGTTTTTCAAAATTTTGGTAGTTTTCGTGCAATATGTGCATTTTAAAACATTACAAAAACAAGATTTTCTCAAAATGGCTACAAATTTTTTCTTTAAACTTTTGGTAGGGATAGTGGTAAATGTACTCTATCAATGACATAAAAGCCATTTTGGTCTATGGGTTGGTTTTTTCAAAAATTACAAAAATGTAAATTTTTGTACTTGTCTCTCACGTCGTTAATATCTACATTATCGACGATTTTTTCACATTATTATATTTACAAGTATATATATATATATATATATATATATATATATATATATATTAAATAATGTCAAGTAAAGTTTCTCAAAACTTTTTTTGTGAAGAGTAGCTCAAATTTCGGCATTTTCAGAAATGCTCAAATGCCATTTTCACGTATAATGGCTGCAATTTTTTTCTTGAAACTTTTGAAACGGATAGTGTTAATTACACTCTTTAGTATAGCGTAAAGTTTATTTGAGTTATTTTTTGTTTATCAAAAATTATATAAATGTAAATTTTTTGAAAGATCTCTCATATCTTTAATGTGCACATTATCCGCAATTTGTAAAGATTATTATATTTGTGAGTGTATGTGTTTCAAATAACTTCAAATAAAATATTTTGAAAACTCAAAAATTTTCTGTGGAAATGAGCTTCAAATTTCGCATTTTTAGTAGTGCTAAAACGCCATTTTCTCTTAAACGGCACATAATTTTTAAAAGAAAATTGCCATTTACGGCTAGGTTTTTGTGTTCTTTAATATTCTAAAATTAATGCTTCTGTTCTACCAATAGGAAACCGAAAAATTAAGAAAATGACAAAAAATGTACTTTTGGCGATGATAGATGGTAGCTGGCAAGAAAGAGTATGTGGCAATTCCGAATAGCTAGCGAAGACCCAAGAAAATAGAAAACTAATAAGGGAAAGTCTGTGCCATTCTGTAGCACCACTAGTTCTTTTTCACGATCAGTATAATCTCTAATTGTATAGAAACAGTTTTGCAGCAGAAAAGATTTTACTTTTAACTTAAATTTGTGTACCGACTTTAATTGTTTTATGTCATCTGGCAATGCGTTGTATCGTATGTTGATTTCTTGTACTGAGCTGTTGATACTGACACTTGATGCACGTGATTTCTACGGCGTGTGTTGTAATTATAAATGTCAATATTGCATGAAAATATGATCCCTCCGTTAAGTAGATCATTTTTGACAAATATTACAGATTCGTAAAAAAATAGACAAGGCAATGGTAAGATTCCCAGCTCGATGAAAAGAGGCTTGCAGGAATCACGTGGAAGGCATTTTTTCATTATTCGAATAATTTTCTTTTGCAATCTGAAGGTCTGAATACTAAGGATGAGCTTTCCCAGAATATTATGCCATATCTCAGGTGGGAATGTACATTTGCAAAATCAACGCAACGAGCTCCATGAAGGCTGACAGAATTTGAAAGAATTCTGAATGTGTAGCATAATGAACTTAATTTAGTGTTTAATTCTGTTATATGTACATTCCATTTGAGGTTTGATTGAATTGAAAGACCTAAAAATTTGGATGCCTCAACATCAGCTAATTGCATATTGTTCATTTTCAATGGAACATGCGATTTCCGATTTGAGATGCAAAAATGCATTGAAACAGTTTTTCTTTCGTTAACAATTAATTTGTTATTATTAAACCAA
Source organism: Acheta domesticus (assembly GCA_031308135.1). NCBI lineage: Eukaryota > Metazoa > Arthropoda > Insecta > Orthoptera > Gryllidae > Acheta > Acheta domesticus. The sequence goes on from JAHLJT010002406.1 coordinate 13,705,613, forward strand.
TTTGAAACTTCTGAAATTGTACTATTTACTGCTTCTTTTTTGCAAAGAACATTCGTATCATCAGCAAACAGAACCGTTCTTCCATTTTTAATAGACGAGGGCATATCGTTTACATTTAACAGAAAGAGAATAGGTCCTAAGATCGAACCTTGCGGGACCCCATGCTCAATTGGCAAAGAATTTGAAATATAAGTATGTAATGTCCTTTCCTACCATCTTTAAGTCCGATGTTTAAGGTAAGAAGTTATCCAATCTAGGGCAATACCACGAATTCCATACGAAGGTATTACTCGTTCACTTTACATTTGCAGACAGAAAAATTAGGAACTAATGTTGTTTTGAAAGTTAAGGCTCGAACTCACAACCGAGAATACACGAATGGCCACGATTTCAATCAGTATCAGACCAATCAGGTGTTTCCGAAGGCAGCGCAAGCGCTACGGACACAGCTGATGAATTACGCCTTTCTGACAGTGACCTGGAGTCGCGCTCTTAAATGATTAAGATAATATACAATTAAATATATCACACCACAAGTCCGATGTTTAAGGTAAGAAGTTATCCAATCTAGGGCAATACCACGAATTCCATACGAAGGTAATTTCGAGAGCAAGATGTTATGGTCAATAACGTCAAAAACTTTCGAAAGATCTAAGAATATTGGAATTTTATTTGGAATTTTACCGCGGTTATTCAAAGTAAACAAAGCAAATCGCAAATAATAAAGACGTCATCGCTGTGAGCTGCCCCAAGATGGCCATTCCTCCTCTTTTCAAAAGTAATTTTGAACTTATCAAGCTACAAAGATTCATAAATTATATAAAATTAAAGAGGAGATTTTATATATGAATATGCAACCAAAAACAAAATCGAAAATTTCATAATTGTTTGTTTGTCCTTCTGAAGTCCCTTAAAAGATGCTTGTTGTAGAAACAGATGTACGAAATTAAAATCTGATTTAATTTTTGGTCCTACTATTATATTTTAAGTCATCTATTTCGCCAAATGTACTGAAAAATAAAAATGAAATAATGGTATATGGTCATTGTTTTCAGTAAATTGTTATGAAAATAATCTTATTTTCATCTGTTTCGTGTTTCACGCATAATGATCAACTTCTCCAGGATATACCCCAATGTACTCTGTCAGTATCGGAAAACGGCACTTATATCGTCAATTTTCCAATGTTATCACAGAACTATACAATATCTAAACAAAGGAATTTCCGGAAAACTTCATATGTAAAGAAAATAACGAGCAAGTACTATTATAGAAGCTATTGTTTTATTGAGATGAAATATACATTTGCAAACAGAACAGTGCAAAGAGCGCTCAGAGAGAAACGAAGAAGGGCTGCCGGGTCATGTCGAAACGCGAAGGCGAAGCGTGAGGAAGCGTGCGCCTTAGAGCTTCTCCTGCAGGTAGCCGTACATGTAGTAGCCGTAGCGCGCGAAGTAGTAGGCGCGCTGGCACGGGCTCAGGTCCATGCCGTTGATGGTGTCCACGTGCTTCTGCGTGGCGGCCTCGTCGGGGATGAGGTCGGGGTTGGCTTCGGCCAGGCGGTGCACGGTGTCGGACGACATGCGTCCGTCGGCGCCCACCCACTGCGCGTCCTGCAGCGCGCACAGGAAGACGCACGCGTCCTGCTCGGAGATGGCGGGCGGCGGGCGCTGGCCGGGCGAAGAGCGCATCTCCTCCAGGCAGTACTCGGCCGCGCGCCCCGACGCCTCGCAGCAGCGCTGCACGTACTGCGGGAAGTTCCTCAGGGACTCCTCCGGGCCGGAGCCGTAGCCCAGCGCGCCCGCCACCAGCACCAGCGACAACACCGCACTCAGGGACAGCATGGCTCTCAGGGTTCACGAGGGCTGCAACGGCGACGTCGGCAGACTGCGATGCCAAGCCTCGCCTCCTCGGGCTTTTTATTTCGTTCACATGTCCGCATTTTTACAAGAATGCGATGTATCGTGCATGGTTACCCGTGTTCCAAATTGATTAGTTACATCCCGCAATTATAATCGAAGCAGGGCAGCTCTAGACGATTCTAAGCTGTGTCGAGAAACAAGATAACACAAAAAATTCATAATATGTCGTAAATAAGCGACACAAATAACTGTCGATTTCTCATAAACTCTACGGCAAGACTGCGTCTTATCGGACTCTACGTTGATGAGAATTATACTTAAATATGTGCATTTTCACTTGAAGCGCTTCGTATGCTAAATTTTCTCTCTAAATACCTACTTAAATCACCTAGCAATAAAGTGGATTTAGATATGCGAAGGAATGCATTTAGGTCGTTGATTTGGTGTGACAAATACTCTGCTATGGAAATATATCACTGGGGCTGTAGTGAATTGTTTTCAATCACAGTTTATACTTTAAAAGTTACATTTCTTTTGTAAATTTTTGAAAAGAAAACTGAAATCTTTGCAGCATCTTCAACTGCTTGAGTCGTTAGTAATATTTTCTGTCAGTATATTTCTAATGGTGCGTTTTTAACAATACGTCTCTCCCTCATACGTCACACAAAAATTGTATGGTGTTTTAATGTTAAATAAATAATACTTTTGGAAATTTTCTCTTATTCACAACATTCAAACCTTTTGAAGAAAATAAAAGTATATTTTCATCGAGAACTTTAATACATTTATCAAAAATTCTTGATTCTTCAAAAAAATTCACGGTATTAATAGCTACAATTTTGTTCAAAATAAACAAATTAGAGACGAATAATAATATTATAGCAATGTCCCCGCTCTGCAACACATCATATAAAGATAATCTAAATGCAATTGTTTATTTCTACTGTCACGATCTGTGAGTCAGTAAGGAGAAGTTCTTTGAGAATCAAAACTTCGTATATAGTATTAGTGCAAATCAAATTTGTTCTCTTTTCACATTTGTTTACGGATGCTGTAATTTTAAGAAAACGCTTTTACAAATTCTCGAATCTTTTATCGACTTTCACACTTAACGTCAGGTTGGAGTGATACATCACAGAAGAAAACTAAGCTAGTACATGCATATTTATGAGATGCAACCCGCTTATCCTTAAATAGCTGTCTCTCCACATTCTGAAGTAAGCCTAGAAACCTGCACTCCTATCGACGTGACTTTAAAAATGAGAAAGTATGCAATTAAAAAGTTTAATCTAAAAATAAAATCTATAATTCAAGCATTAGATGATTATTAATTTCAAGTACAAAAGTTACAATAGTACATAGTAAGTTCCACAATTTGGGGTGAATACCAGAATTCGAAAGGTTAGAACGTGGTAGGATGTAAGTATTGTAATGGCTTAAAGAACTTCGACCTAGCCACATTGCATCAAGTAATTTCATTTATTTGTGTAATAATTACCTATTAAATAAAAATACAAATCAAAAGTAGTACGAATATTTAATAAATGTATTGTGCACGAGTATTTATAATGTAAATCACAATGTTAACAGTTCTAAAAATGGTTGATTTTGACAAAAGTGTCTAACTTACTTAAAATGCGATTCTCCTAACGTCTGTCTACTAGATCACATTTTCTAATCACACAGCATTGTCCGACAAACTCATACTTTCAGCGAATCGGGAAAACGTATTTCAGCCGGGGATGATGCTCGCCTACGCGGATACACGAGCAATTATCAAAGTATATAGAATATAATGTGGGAACTATCAGTAATTGAAATAAAGAGGCATAATTCCTTTTCATAAAAGTCTTATCCGCTTCATAAGTACATAAATTTCCCATATTACATTTCATTTATAATCAATATCCGGTGTGCGCAGAAATTGAAACATTGATTAGTGATTCCCTGCTCGTAAATAACAAAACTCATTAGTCCTGTACGTGTAGTACATGTTTTCTCCTCAGAAGGTTGCGATGATCTTCCCCGCTGGTTGGTGGGATCCGGAGCCGACCTATAGTCGGCTAGCGGCGTTTTCTCCAAACAGGTACCCCCACCAGCAAGGCACCGCCCCAGCCGGGACAAGATTTAAGTTCCCGACATGTCTCCCGGCATGTGTGGTAGTATAGTGCATGTAAGTGTGTGTATAAGTAACGAGTGAGGTTAGGATATGTGTAATAAGGAGAGGAAGAAAAGACCGCACGCGGTCCGTTTCAAATATTTTTCAGCAAATATTTGAAATTATTGTTCAGGCTTCCCCCAAGTACACCCTAAAATCAAAATATCTGATTCACATTCAAAGGACCGCGGCATCAGTCAGATTAAATGGGGAAAATCAATTTCAGTGAAAATGCTTCTTACTGTTTAGCCGCTAGCGTTGTTGACAGGCAGACAGACGGACGGACGGACGGACGGACGGACAGACGTACAGGCGGACAGAAGTTTTGCCGTAAATTAATTTTTCGGTATCAAGGTTCCACCAAAAGTAAATTCTGTCTACGCAATAATACAATAATAATTATAAAATTGATGTTTGAAACAAATTTTGAATAAAGGATTATTTAATGTTATTGACAGATCATCTTGGAACAGTTCACAATTCCTTAAAAACAGCATTTGAAGTAATTAGACAACTTTATTTGACAGTTAGCTTTTCGTTTTCCTTGATAATCACAAAAATATTTGAGAAGCTTTTTACTCTTAAGAATACTACGTAAAGTTGTCCATGCAAAAATACAGGATCAAGCAGGTACAAGCCTACTTTTTGGAATATTAAACATTATTATCGGCCTGAGAGGTACATCCGTGCAATACAAACACCTCGAATATCAATAATTATTTTTATTTCACACACTTTTGCAGATTCTGCATGTCTCTGAACACGTGGAGTGGTATTGAGGAGCGTATAACCGTAATAGAATGTCCAAGAAGCACTCATCCTATAGATTGGGATACAAAGAACGTGTTTTTTGAGGCCACCGGCCTCAAAATTCCAGATTTTAAGGACCTAGAACGCTTCATTTAGGAGTTATTTAAGTAAATAAACTTTAACAATGCAACCCGGATTGCATTCGATGTGAATTTTTAGATTCGATTTTTTAAACAAATACCTCATATTTTTGAGTTAAAGTGCTGTCTCCCGTGATGTCTCTGGGAAAGTCTATTTCTTCAATTGGCTGCATGTGAAAGCATGTGAGAACTCATCTATTCTGTAAAATAATAGAGAGGAATTAATATAATATAAACAATAAAACATGAGATGAAGTAGCAGCATCTGGATTTAGCATTATGCTGTGCCAACTATATTTCCACCTTCGTTGTTTAAGAAAGATTTTATATAAATTCCATCTAACATTAATGAAACTATGTAATCTGATTTCTATAATGTTTTGAATTTCTCCTTAGCATATTTCAAAATATTCTCATTTGCTTGCTCTTAATGTTCGTAGTTGTAGGGAGACAACATATCCCGATTTTCTCAAAAGATTGTTACGGATACAGTGCTAATTTGTCTGCTTTCTGCAGTATTTTGTTTTCTATTACAAATTTGAATGTATACGGATGTATACATTGTTCAATGATTAATAAATCCATCTATTTAGTAATAAATTTAACATGCTTGCACATATCATCTTGATATTTGACTAACCGGCTCAAAATAGCATTTACAGTACTGAATGTACTGCGAGAATAGTCTCCCTAGTTTTCGTGTAAATGCTTCACCTTTTCCAAGATATAAATTAACTTGTTGAAATAACTAATCACTCTAGAGAAAGTATAATTTCCCAGCTTTTTCAGTGCAATATCATGAATGAGCATGCTGACTTGAACATTTGACAGAATCATTGCTGATAACTAAAGACCTGATTTTCGTGCAGTAAAACTCACTAAAATGTGCAGTAAAAACACCAAAATGTGGAAAAACATGCAATAAAAATATCACAACTTCGAAAAATGATATTATGTAGCCTAAAACCTCCTGTTAATCCACTTATAAACGTATTTTACACTTTGGATTAGAAGTGAAGGTGAATAAAATATGATTTTAGAGTTTTTATTATAATATAAATAAGTTTCTACATGTTATCTACACAAATCCTATTTTATAGTTTAAATATTATTCACATAGAAAAATAAATTAGTATAAAAATACAAAACGTAAATACAAAAACTGAAAAATACAAAAATACCTTAAAAAACTAGTAGTACCTAATTAAGTTATACAAAAAATCTAGTGAATTGTCATCATCATAATTTAAAATTATGTACATTTCCAAACTCTTTTCTGTGAAATGATATATTCTATCATCCAATACATCTTTTAGACAAGAAAAACGTTTTTCTACATTTACACTTGTCAAAGGGCAATTCTTGTAGAAACTTAAATGTTAGGTGAAATGTCTAAATCGACATATTTCCCATTTAAAGCCTACTATATAACTTAACAATATTTTATAGCCAGGATTTTTTTCCAATACCGCCCTAAATTTTTCAAAAAAGACTCTGTCATTAATGTTAGGCTTACTTTTCTTCATCTCACTGGCCTATAAAAATTAAAAAAGGCTATAGGTTGGCGGAGAGAAATCTTTCCATCATTGTATAATATATTAAAGTAAGATAATTTAACTTACTTGTATTGACGTGTACATCAATTTGTGATTTCCTCTGCGCTCCAAAACTCTTGTCACAAGGAATACAAAACACTACTTTTCCGTCGGTTTTCAGGTTTGGAAAATTTTGTATTTATGATTTAATTTTAGTACTTAAACCTTTGACATGTTTACTGTCTGTAAGTGTGAAGCCTCTCTCTGACGTCCACGCACCTAAAAGTGATCGAAAACTGCGTTCATTCTCTCTCTCGGATCTCGCAGGGCAACATCCGTTCCGAGATATTCGATGAATTTGACACGCACTGCAGGTTGACACAGACCTTTTAGCTTCGCGCCAGGTCGTCAAGTCAAATGTGAGTCGCGCATGCGTCTCGTGTTGCTTAGTTCAGCGAATACCGACAAAACAAATACATGATCTGATAGAGAAGATTGACCCTGAACACTGAGCTGCAATCAAGTGCTGCGGACCGAGTTCATGCGAACACCATGTATCCCTACTCCGAACTGCAATTCCTCAAAAATTTCAATTGAACAATAGGTATAATGAAAGGTATTAGTTCTTAGGGAAACAATGCAGAATTGATTCATATTAAAGGGTGCTCGGATTTCACAAACCACGCGAATGCACTGCATGGTTAAGCCATATTTTTTCTTAAATGAAACCTTTGAAAAAGGTAAATTAAAATAAGTTGATAAAATAAGAATTATAATAGGATAAATAAAATAGGAGACGATATGTGGTAAGAAAAATGGAATTCCATTGATAATTTTTTTATTAAATTCTGTTCTCGAGTAGCCTAAAGGGAAATAGCTTAGGAGATTGGTGGAGGTCTCTTTTCCGTTGAAATCTCCGAATTTTAGAAAATTTCAAAAGTTCAAGTTTTTTCTGCGACTTCTTACAACTACAGTATTGACAATAGAGTTTTTTCCTCAATTAAAATCTGTGATTTTAATAACAGATATTGAAATAAGGGCATGTCCATATTTTTAAAAATATAAGTAGTTTGCCCGTAATATTGCGTAAAAGTATGCAATTTTTATTTTTTATAGAATTTTTTTGCCCATAACGGCTCTAATTTTTCTCTTCAAATTTTCTTCTTGTATTTATTAAAAGACAGAAAAAGTAAGGCGCTAGTCTCATTTCCGAGAAACAGTAATTTCGAAAATCGCAAGAAATTAACAATTCAAAACTCTTAAAAATTGGTTGCGTGTGAGAGCAACAAAACACATTTATTCTTGAAAATAATAGAGGAGAATTTGTATAATATAAACAATAAAACATGAGTTGAAGTAGCAGCATCTGGACTATAGTATGCTGTGCCAACTATATTTCCAACTTTTTGACGTAGAACATCAATGATGATGAAAATAAATTTCGACAGTCTGCGCAAAACACACGTTATCCACAGAAAGCGTATATATTAGATGAAGGGAAGCCTTCTAAACGTGATATCACAAAGATGGCCACCAGCATCCAGGGCTGAAATATGGGTAACATTGGTAGTATTGTTTCTTTCAGTTAGAAATAAATGGAGGAATTCCTTATTTTTTCTTCTCATACTATAATGATGTTACATTAAAAATACAGATAGAAACAAGCTTCTTTGGCAAAATTTGATCATAAAAGAGTATCAATAAATATATTATCAATCCTTGACTCTCCCATATTAAAAAACATTGCAGTAGTTTATTTATTTATTTATTTATTTGTCAAAAAAACAGTAAAAACTGTATCTGACGTGTGGGGAAAGAAATTTATCTAGGCACATTTTCTTGAGGACCAGAATTTTATATACATAAAAAAACGAAAAAAACCAAAAAATTTATTTAGAAAATAATTATTTTAGAAAAATAAAGATATTTGAAAAATGTTTTTTCCCGAGTTATAGAAAATCAATTTCAACTGTAAATGAACTACAAGCAAAAGGAGTGCTCAACAACACGTGCGCACAGTGAAGCTACATTTACGTCCAGAAGCAAAACAAGGGGCCATCTCAGCATTTGCTCAATGGATCAGGGAAACTGGACAAAAACCTGATCGAGATGGGGGTCATTGACCCGGAAGCTGAAGTACATTACTTGTTACAGGCGTATTAAATATTTTTTTAAATGTATACAATGCAAACATAAACTAATTCATTATATATCTTTGTTTTGTTACATTAAACATTATTTTTCTTTTTCACGATCAGTATAGTCTCTAATTGTATAGAAACAGTTTTGCAGCAGAAAAGATTTTACTTTTAACTTAAATTTGTGTACCGACTTTAATTGTTTTATGTCATCTGGCAATGCGTTGTAAAGTAACGTACATGTATTGTATGTTGATTTCTTGTACTGAGCTGTTGATACTGACACTTGATGCACGTGATTTCTACGGCGTGTGTTGTAATTATAAATATCAATATTGCATGAAAATATGTTCCGTATCCTCCGTTAAGTAGGTCATTTTTGACAAATATTACAGATTCGTAAATAAATAGACAAGGCAATGGTAGGATTCCCATCTCAATGAAAAGAGGCTTGCAGGAATCACATGGAAGGCATTTTTTCATTATTGGAATAATTTTCTTTTGCAATCTGAAGGTCTGAATACTAAGGATGAGCTTTCCCAGAATATTATGCCATATCGCAGGCGGGAATGCACATTTGCAAAATAAACGCAACGAGCTGCATGAAGGCTGACAGAATTTGAAAGAATTCTGAATGCATAGCATAATGAACTTAATTAGTGTTTAATTCTGATATATGTACATTCCATTTGAGGTTTGATTGAATTGAAAGACCTAAAAATTTTGTTGCCTCAACATCAGCTAATTGCATATTGTTCATTTTCAATGAAACATGCCATTTCCGATTTGAGATGCAAAAATGCATTGAAACAGTTTTTCTTTCGTTAACAATTAATTTGTTATTATTAAACCAATTTGAAACTTCTGAAATTGTACTATTTACTGTTTCGTTTTTGCAAAGAACATTCGTGTCATCAGCAAACAGAACCGTTCTTCCATTTTTAATAGACGAGGGCATATCGTTTACATATAACAGAAAGAGGATAGGACCTAAGATCGAACCTTGCGGGACCCCATGCACAATTGGCAAAGAATTGGAAATATAAGTATGTAATGTCCTTTCCTGCCAGTATTGTATTTCTACTCTTTGAGTCCGATGTTTAAGGTAAGAAGTTATCCAATCTAGGGCAATACCACGAATTCCATACGAAGGTAATTTTGAGAGCAAGATCATATGGTCAATAACGTCAAAAGCTTTCGAGAGATCTAAGAATATTCCAATGTGTACTTCATTTTGGTCTATTGATGAAGCACATCTTTGAGAAAAGAAAAAAATGGCAGTTTCCGTAGATTTTGATTTTCTAAAACCGTGTTGTGAGTCTGAAAACGCTCTGTTTTTCCTGAGAAATGTTTCCATTCGTAAGTAGAAAAGCCTTTCTAATATTTTTGAGAAAACTGACAAAAGAGAAATTGGCCGGTAATTTTGAATATCATTTTTTTCCCTTTTTTAAAAGTGGCTTAATTTTTGCTGTTTTGAAAATATCTGGAAATATTCCTGTACATAAAGAAGCATTGAAAATGTGAGTTAACGGATGTATAAAGGCAGGCGCACAAGTTTTTAATAAACAATCCGGAAATTCATCTAAACCAGATGAATATTTATTTTTAGTTTACTGACTATTCTGAGGATTTCGTTGGGAGAAGTTTCGGGAATAACATCGTATCTGAAATTTTTTGGGAAGTGTAAAATATCGAATTTTGTGATTTTAGTCCCTTCGTGAGATCAGACGCAATTCTGGAAAAGTGTTTGTTGAAGAGATTGGCAACTTTTTCCGGATTACTCGTTTCTCTTTCATTATCCTTTAAAATAACATTCTCTACAAGGTATCGAGATGATGTTGTTGTATTTTTTACGATGTGTTTGTAACAAAATTAAACTTTTCAATGAAACATAAATGGAAATTGTGCATATGATAAAATGTAATAGTAAATCACACGCGTAAGTCAAACAGAGAAAAGTCAAAGAAGGAAATTATTCGCAAAGACCAATGAGCTACAGATTTTAGCTCTTAACTTTTATTTTGTTTCATACGAATGAATTGACAAGATTCCGTGAGAACTGAGAAAAACATTATTATTGAATAACTATATTTCCCACTAACATCCCATGGCATTCAATTAAATGTGTACAGTTACTGTAGCTACATCCAAGTCGAGAGGCGAAAGAAGAGGTCATCACAGCTTTTAATAAAGGGATAATAATCGAAAAACCTGCGATGGGGGCCATTGAACCATTAGCTCAAGTACCACACTTGTTGCAGACATATTACTATCTAAACTCTAGGCATAAGTTTCCACGGTTCGTTTATGTAATTGCGGGCTGTTATCGAACTGGAACACGGGCAACCATGCACGATATATCGCATTCTTGTAAAAATGCGGACATGTGAACGAAATAAAAAGCCCGAGGAGGCGAGGCTTGGCATCGCAGTCTGCCGACGTCGCCGTTGCAGCCCTCGTGAACCCTGAGAGCCATGCTGTCCCTGAGTGCGGTGTTGTCGCTGGTGCTGGTGGCGGGCGCGCTGGGCTACGGCTCCGGCCCGGAGGAGTCCCTGAGGAACTTCCCGCAGTACGTGCAGCGCTGCTGCGAGGCGTCGGGGCGCGCGGCCGAGTACTGCCTGGAGGAGATGCGCTCTTCGCCCGGCCAGCGCCCGCCGCCCGCCATCTCCGAGCATGACGCGTGCGTCTTCCTGTGCGCGCTGCAGGACGCGCAGTGGGTGGGCGCCGACGGACGCATGTCGTCCGACACCGTGCACCGCCTGGCCGAAGCCAACCCCGACCTCATCCCCGACGAGGCCGCCACGCAGAAGCACGTGGACACCATCAACGGCATGGACCTGAGCCCGTGCCAGCGCGCCTACTACTTCGCGCGCTACGGCTACTACATGTACGGCTACCTGCAGGAGAAGCTCTAAGGCGCACGCTTCCTCACGCTTCGCCTTCGCGTTTCGACATGACCCGGCAGCCCTTCTTCGTTTCTCTCTGAGCGCTCTTTGCACTGTTCTGTTTGCAAATGTATATTTCATCTCAATAAAACAATATATTCCATTACACTAAGTGTGACATTTATTTATATTTGATATGCAATTTTAACACACCTTTAGTGGTACATTTTTTCTTTCTACTGGAAATTATAACTCTAAAGTTGAAATATTCAATTCAGGGATCAGCCAGATTGAGTTTGTAAATTTATTGATGTCATTGTACTATCAATTTATTCTATGTCTGTTAAAACTCTTGTTTCGTCAGGTAGCAAAATGTTTACCGTTAAACTAAACAATTAAAGTAGTAAAAACACGAATCATTTTGAAAAATCATGATGCTTTTGTTTTTACTTTCTTCTGTAGGTAGTACAGGAAAAGTGTAGTAATGCTTCAAAATATTTGCGTCAAGATTTTGTCATAAAGATTTTGTCATTTGTATTTAATATTAAGTATTAAATACAAATTTTCACAAAGAGAAGTGTTCAAATGGCACAAATTATTACTTAAAAGGTATTCTGATGAATTTCCTTTGGTGATTCTTTCAAGTTCACATTACGGTCTAAATGCTCTATTTTGTAATTGCCGTATCACTAATAGACAGTTGGCTCTAAGGGAGACCTAAGCATAGTTCTCTGAAGGCATTTGTCCCTATGAGAAATGTCGCTCCCAAGGAAATAAATTTCGCTAGCAGAAAAGGTAAGTATTAACTGACTACCGCCGCGGAAGCCAACGCTTTCAACATAGCATTAGTCCTTCAGCGCGGGAGAACTTTACCGTATCCCAGATTCCTGTCGCGGGAAGATACTTCGTAGGGCTACGCGTGATGCGCTTCGTTTGCTGTACATTGTCACAGATACAGATATATTGTTACTAATGTATTGTTCAAGTTTTTCAACAATGTGTTTATCTAAAGAGGTATTTTTCTATCAGTATTGTTTATATTATCTGCGCGAATCAATAGTGCATTCTCGGAAAGTTTATTATTTTTGGCAAAGCTTCAAGATTTGTAATTTTTATTGCTGAAATAATATAATTCAAAATAATCAAGCATGAGTTTTAGGATAGAATCGTCCATCTCACTGTCCGACGAGTCCGACGAGTTTTGATTTGTATTTGAATAGAACTTTGTATAAATCGATTGTCATAATGACTACCCACACACGAAAGTAAAGCCTAATTCATTTTCTAGAAGTCTGAGAAAACAAATGTTACGTATTTCTTAATTTTGTCTATAAGAGAGAATATTGAAACGGGTGCTGCTTCTAGCGTGCCAGACACGCCATACGTCTCGCCCAGATGGAAACAGCCGCGTGCAGAAAACGTCACTCCGCATTGTTAGATAAAATTGGTTATATTTTATTCAAAACTGGAAATCAACTAACCGAGTTCCAGGTAAATAATTGGAAAACATGCCAACTGGTTTGAAAACGTCTTATTTCATCGAGATTCCCATGCATACAGTGAATGTGCAGAAATCAAAATTGAGGCACTGAGATATCCAGAACTTGCCTAGGTAGGTACACTTATGATGCCATAGCCAGCAGCAATGTAGAGTGACACCACTGGCTATCAATGTGTAATGACAGCATTCTCATTGTGAATTGCAGGTACAAATGTTTCAAATCCACTCTTGTTTGTCTTGGTGACTTGGAACGTCATGGCTCCGAGGTTCCTCTTACACAGCCGTTACTACAAACCTTTTGACGTCAAAAGATTCTAACGTACAAATAAAATGTGATTCCTTAACATTCTAATTCTCTGTGACAAGTTTAAAATAGTCTTGTATTTGAACAAAAAATATGTCTTGTTTAATTTAAAAACCCATGCTCATTTTGTCTATTCAGCCCAGAAAAGCCATCAAATGGTATGAAGATATGATTACCTTGTTTTCTCCTCTACCACTGATCACCGTCTGCGTGCACTAGCGACTTCTACGGACGCCGTCGCCCCGGGCACTGCGTTGATCTTCTGTGATACGCAGAGGCCACGATCTGGCGGCGGCAACACAAACAACCAGAAAACAAGTGCAGAAGCGAACGTTGTGTTGACGCCGCAGGCTAGCGGTAGGCGCATGAGGAGAGATTTAATGGAAGTGATAATTTGAAGGTTTTTTTTAGCCTATAGCCAAGCATCCTTAGACTCCATTTATACTTAAACAGTTTATCTTCTTCTTTGGTTCTATTCTTCCATAGACGGAAGTTAGGTGATCCATCTAGATGGTTCCGAAGTATTATCATTGTGATGGGTTTTCTTGGGAGGACTTAATCAGGGAAGTTTCCTATTGCTTTCCCTGATGATACTAAATGAAGTGATAGAGTGATGATGAGGGTTGAAAGGACTAGGATAATTGTGAGAGGCGAGAGGTGATCGAGAATTTTTTTAACCATCCCAGCATTTGCCTCAAGACCGAGGGAAACCACAAAAAGAAAACTGTCATGAGGGCCGGCCCGTGAATAGAACTCGGACCTCCCGTCTGCGAAATCAGCTCGCAACACACTGAGCCACTTCGCTCGGCAAACTGTCTAAATTATGCATTAAATTGAAACTACAGGGATGGTGGTGTTATTACTTCACTTTCATATTACTACTTCCAAATACGCTCAAACATTTTCTTCGTAAACATTGTTTTGTCAGTAAGTTCAAATTGGATTTTCCAAAGTTCTTACGCCCTTCGTTTTCGAAATTAAATTTTTGACATCAAAAGAAAAATATATGTTAGTACGTACAACAAACATAGTGATGACATGGATGAAGAATTCTATTACGTCACAATAGGGCAAACCACAGGAGGCTGAACGTGATTCAAACAAAATAGGCAATTATGTTTTGTCCGATTTTTTCGACTATTAATATCAGAATCAACACTTTTCTTGAATCATATTCGTAATATTCTTTCATTATGTCAATCAGAACTATTAATCTTCCTATCAGTTGTCTCGTTATATTTGAGCAACAATTCCTGCCCATTGCCTGTATAATTTATTAGATAGATTAAATTAAATGATATTCACAATTGACATTAAATTATGTTAAATCCAGATGAAGTCGAGAACAAAATTAACGTAGAGAAAATTAATCGAATGGGTCTCCAATGTAAAAATGTGTAAGTAGAAATAATTCTCGGTATCCTGACAGGCACTCTAACAGTTAAAAGACTCGAAAGATATAAACACTGGCGACGGCGGCGATGACGAAAACATTACTGAAGCAGGAAAGGAGAGGAGGGTACTGTCTGTACCACTTTCTTAGGGCGGAGGCAGTGTAATGAGACCTACTCTTTAGAACGTGCGTAATACTGCACATTATGTGTGAGTGTGTTTATATATATATATATATATATATATATATATATATACATGCATATACATATTGCGACGAGCTGTAAACTCGCGCAGCAAACCCAACAACCCGCGCGAAAGACGCGCGCACCAGAAACTGCGCCCCTCTTCCCAAACCCGTCTTCAAATAACAAAAGCAGACAGTGATAAACTGCCTCTCGGGCAAGCCGCCCCGGCTGAACGGTCCAGCATTGTCCACATAGGAACCGGAACTAGTTGATTAAGAGGCCCTCCCTGCGTTGTGTAGGAAAATCCCCAAAACGCATAAGGCGCCACAAAGGCGTCCGGGTGGGCGTGCATTGTCTGTGTCTGCGGCGTTGGCGAAATCTAAAACAACAAAGATAGCCAATGGGATGCCCAGAAAATGACATCACTGTAAGAAGTGCCCTATTAGCTTCCGACTTAAGTAGAATCTTCCAGAACACAAAATTTCGGCCACTAACCTTAGAAATTGCAATCACGTGATAGGGCAAGGCAGCCATGAAAGGAAGAGTAGGGATACGTGACAGAGGCTAGCGAGAGAAGAGAAACGAAAGCAGATAGAAAAACTTCAGAGAGATCACAAACGTTTCGAGAACATAGAACATCTTCAGAGAAAGCATTTGAAAAATTTAACTTGTAAAAAACTTCATGTCGAGGAGTGGTTGACAACAGCAGAAATCCAGAGGGATTTAATCAATAAGTCGAGCTATCGTGGCTGCATTGATACGGGTAAAGTGACGTTTGACGGCTTTAACCCGCTATTCAACGCCCGTGGCTTTTCTCAACAACTTCCGGTCGGCGAGAAGCGGAATCCCAATACGCAAGCTGTGGTTCCTGCGACGCCTGCCCTGATAGTGACATCTCAAACGGCGGCACCTGACCGTTATCCTGCTTGGGAGAGCGCCAGCCGGAACAACAACAGGTGTGCAATTCGTTGACTCGAGGTACGGACCTACCACTATGTCATTCACACCAGTAATGTTAAAGACAATTTTAAGAAACAAACAGAAATTTGAGCAAGTGTCAAATAAGATTAAAATTTAAATAATAGGTGGCTTAAGTAACAAGAAGAAAGCATATTGTAATTTAAAAGCAACAATAAAAGTGTTTTCGTCCTTCAAGCGAACAACACATTAAAGGAAATTCGAAAAAGCTTGTTTCTGCCAAACCCTGTGCATGCCCTCATTGAAACAGAGTGCTCACCCCTGAGGTGCTCATAAGCTGGTGCCGGATGTCAGGTAAGTGTTCGTTTGGCGCCCATTCACTTACAAATTTAACGGGCACACCTGTCATTTGAATAGCGACTCACTTCGATGTGACGGTGCCTTCCCTTCTTTTTTTGTGTTTGAGCGTCGGTTCATCACAATATACATATATACTTTTTTAAATAAATTATTAAAATTATCCAGAGTATGCAGGGAGGAAACGCCGAAACAAAGGAATAAAAAATAACCAATTTACACAATTCGACTGCTCGTTTTAATTTTTTGGTTATTTTTTGTTTGTGAGCAAATATATTCGTTTCTTTTGTAAATAATAAACAATTTGCGTGTTTCTGGAGTGTTTAAATATTTTCTAAATGTTAACTTTTGCATAGAAAGTATTTTTTCAAACCAACTTTTTAGTGCTTACTGCTGCTCAGTCACTTGGAATATTCAAGACGTTTATTTGACAAAATATGCTTAAAATTGTCTTAAAGAGTAATTTCGAATTTTTCGACGTTTCCTCACAGGACATCCTGTATAATTCCAACAAGAAGATTTTCTAACTGTATTACTCCAAAAATGATGTCATCCGGGTCGGACCGCCACCATGCCCCTTCCCTCAACTGTGCCATGTGGTGGCAAGAAGAATTCCGGTTGCAACCACGAAGTGGCAGTGACAACAGATGTGGCTGGCATGATAGGAGGCTGAAATTTATCTTCTGGAAATTTGGGTTTAATTCTGTATGATTGGTTGTGGTTCTATCTAGTCAAATAAGGGTAAACTAAGTATTTTGTTATAAAACGACGTTGCTTTTGAATGTAGAGAATGTATTTCGTGTGTATTTGTTTCTTTGGAGATATACCGGTTAATATATACGTATTTTAAAATCCTTTCTCAGAGATTTAGGAAAAGATCTGATGGTACAACACGATTAGTGGTGACTACGATGGCAACATAATGAATAGCGGCGCAGTGGCATAGCTATAGTTGCTGTCACCCGGGACAAAACTAATGGTATCACCCCCCCAAAAAAATTAAATATAAAAACATTTATTAATGAATAGTTAATACACTATTTAATAAAAACACAAGCATATTTGCACATAAAATTTATTTATAGTATATTAAAAATCTGTGTGTATTTCAGAATAATTGAAGTATATTTTTTAAATAAATTATTAAAATTATATAATTCCAACGAGAAAATTTTCTAATTGGTATCCCCCCTAAAATGGTGTCATCCGAGTCGGACCGCCGCCAGCATGACCCGCCCCCCCCCGCCAACTACGCCATGTAGCGGCGAGAAGCCCACTCCGGATGACACCATTTTCGGGGTGATACCAATTAGAAAATTTTCTCGTTGGAATTATATAATTTTAATAATTTATTTAAAAAATATACTTCAATTATTCTGAATTACACACAGATTTTTAATATATTATAAATAAATCTCATGTGCAAGTATACTTGTGTTTTTATTAAATAGTACATTAACTATTCACCCAACAGTGCATTAACCGATGGCTACGTCGGAGTGGGCAGTGGCGGCGGCGGCGACGGGCATCCCGATGCAAATGAGCGGCGGCGCCCCGAGGCGGCGGCTGCGTCTGCGGCGCGGCGCTGCCGCAGGACAGAGCGTTTCCCAACGGGGCGCGGCGGCGGCGGCGGCGGCAGGCGGCAGGCGGCAGGCGGCAGGCGGCAGGCGGCAGGCGGCAGGCGGCAGGCGGCAGGCGGCAGGCGGCAGGCGGCAGGCGGCAGGCGGCAGGCGGCAGGCGGCGCGGCGGCCCAGCTGAGGCGCGCGCAGGTGAATGACCGGCGCTTAATAAGCCAGGCCGCCCGCCGCCGCCGCCGCCACCGCATCCATCGCCTCGATAACATCCGTTGTCCGTCGCGCCGCCGCGCCGGCTTAGGAGGCGCAAAGCATCAACCGATGGCACTGCAGTGCCCCTGACCGGGAGGTCCTACTGTTCGAATCCCGACGGTGGTGGCAGGACTTTCCACACTACCTACACAACTAGGTTTAAATTCAGGCGCTGTATGGAGGAGAATTCTAGCGGCCGACTGCGCTGATCGATAGTTTTCAGTGGTTTCTCCGATCAATACCAGGCGAATGCCAGAGCAGAACCATAACAAACGCGACACGGACCGCGGGCGATCTTTCCTTCCTCTCCCATGTCTTACACTCACTCATTTAAACATACATGCGCTACCCGAATATACATTTATTTATAAACATTTTATATCACAAGTGAATACTCTTATTTAACTAATAAAGCATGACACATGTCGTGGGACCAGACGTTCTGACTGGGGTGGAGCACGCTGGTGAGAGATACCTGGTTCGGGAAAATCTTTCTAGGTGACGTTTACGTCGGCGCCAGATCTCGTCATCCACTGAGGGAACATCACGCTACGTTTACTACATCGGACATCACGCTACGTTTACTACACGGACATCACGCTTCGTTGCTCTACACTTACGGGAATGTCTTTAGCAGTTGGCGCAGTACTAATCGGAAAGCCCGGAAGCACTAATCAATGAATCAATCAATTGCGCCGTCATCGCCGCTGCTTCTGCCGGTGCTCGCCACTCCATGCTGCGGTCAGACTTTTGGAACAATATAGTCACAATTAACATTTTAGTGGTTTCGAATAAATTGGTGTAAATGTTTCGTTCGTTCGGTCATCTCTCAACATATTCTAGAGCGTTTTTACAGTAGCTATTTACTGACAGTATGTAGCACGAGTATGTTCTACATGTAGCAGAAGCAGTTAGAATCTTGTTACACCAACAATTTGTTTTCTACGGTTTTGTTAGGTGGAATCTTGTCATCCAAATGGCAAATAGCGTTTCCTGTCTGGCCATTGTACTTTCCACACGTAGGCGGATTCAAAGTATCGATACAGGAAAGAGAACTGTGTCGATCTCGTTGGCGGAGTAGTATGGGTACTAAAGTAACGTGTAATTTGGATGCCAAGAGGGATTATTTTGTTTACACTCAAAATTACCGAGGTCAAATTAAAATACAAGTTGAATACAGAACTCCATATTACGTTATAGTAATTAAATAATTTACTATTGCTACACAGATTACCAAATATATACATTGTCTATATTGATATAAAAATATTTAACATTGTGGTCGTACTGTGTGGTTGTGACGTTGCTGGCTTCTCATATCATTCATCATATCTTATCATATGTCCCTGCCGGCCGCTGCATTTCGCATGTAGACTGCTAAGGCTCCAGAAACTATTACTGACAGCAAAACAACACGAACTCTAGGCACAGGAGTTCTGTCTAGCGCACAAGTACGCAGAGCTAATGGGCGTAAAACATTGTTATTTTACTAAGCGATTTTGAAGTTGACTTTCTACAAACCTTGTACTGCTTACAAGCCCTTTCCGTCACCATAAATGCTTTCTAGCTAGTGTATTTTTCAAATGGGTGTATTGCGAATCAAAAATACCAATATCGGTATCAAAATAGTGTCCCGCTCCAGTAGCCCCAGCTCAGAGTTCTCTCATTCAGTTCAGAAGTTGCCCGAGCTCGCAGGAGCGCCGGGCTCCCCAGGCGGGCAAGTAGGTCGAGGGGACGCGGTTTGTTACGGCTGGGGTAGTGCATGTAACATTGAGTGTAAGGGGGGAGGAGGGGACGTGGACGAGGAAGAAACTTTCGCGCGCGGTTTGGGACCCGATTGTTGAGGTTCTGTTCCGGCATTTGTCCGGTATTGATCAAAGAAATCACGAAAAACAACTGATAGGACCAACCGGACGCTAGTATTCTCCTCCAGACAGGGTTGGATGCGGCTCTGCTACAAATCCGCCATCATCGAATCCGGGATTCGAAACCTTAAGACATTCGGGTCGGGAACGCTGCAGAAACAGCAGGAATTGTACCCAAAATCAAGTTTGAATTCAATGCAACGGAATGGGTTTAGATGTTCTCCTTAATTAGATACATACATTTTAATAGCATACAAATATTGTCAAGTTGTCTCTTAGAATCATGTATATTCTAGAGCTCACGAAAGTGTGCGGAGATTACGCTCCTGCTTTCAAAAGTCGAACAATTTTTACTTTCCCACATACGTACGTATATACGGAGTAATATACGTAGTATAAGGAAAGTTATGTAATGCTGCGGAAAATCGATTTCGAGATTTCAACGGAAATACACGTTTTGGGGTCCCCTGATACCGAAAAAGTGTTGTTTCTTTTCAAAACGTCCGTCCGTCAGTCTGTGAATAACACTAGCGCCTAAACCATACGTACGGTTTCTTCCAAAATGGATATTCCCCTATCTGGTTATTTGTTTCTTTTTTTACAAAACTAAATCCACTCAGTTGCACGCAGGATCTTACAAGGCTCTTGACCTGAATGAGCTCGCAACTAACTTCTGACCCTGATTCTCACAGCTGTCTTTGCATCCGAAAGCTTAAAGCACACCGAATCCAGGGCATCTATCATTGTAAAAACTGGCCTGTTTCTATTGACACATGTCAGAAGTATCGGGTCACTTCCAAGTTCACAATGACCATTCCAGTAATGTATTCTGTGCGTCTCGTAGAAATTATATGCCCGACAGATCGTCCATTCGAGGTTGCGTGTCGAAACGATTTTCTCTCGGTTTCGAATGACCATTGCTCAATTATTTTACTCGTATTTACCTCAATTTAATTTTCTTCTTGTCATGTTGCACTGCTCAATTTTCAGTTCTCTTCAAATAAGTACAACGAATATCAACATACGATTATTTCATTTATCGTCTTCATTACCAATTTTGAGTATGTCCGAATTAATGCACGGATTTTAAAAAAATGCAGCCGCATGAATGATGAAGGGCTTTGGTATGTTTGGAGAAAGTTCAAAAACAATAATTCAGCTTCGGGTTTGACTGAAAATGCAAATATTTAATTGTGTTATTCCACCTATTCTTATATTGCCCGTACTGACTCTAGTCTCGTGCTCAGTTTCTTACTGCTTTTCACACAGCTGACACCACGAAACATGAAGGGTCCAAGGAAAAAGCCACCCTCAACTAGGTATTTGATACTCACGCATTGCGTTATGGAACTTTTTTTTCTTGGTATCTAGAGAAATGCTGTATTCTGCATTTCGTATATACAAATATTCTACTAATAATACGTTATTGCAGCATTCATTAAGACTTTTTATTAAAAGATTTAATTAATTGTAGTTATATGAGAAACATTGCGAGCCGGTCATGCTTGCTACTTTTTGGAAAACTATTTTGTGTGGTTATGTTCAGCAGCAGTTTAGCAATTGCAGGTCAGTAGTTAAAATTTATTTCTTACTAAATATTTAAAATATATTTCTTACTATAACTATAATACAATAAAAATAAAGATAAGCGGGCGTTAAAATAAACATTAGGGAAGTGGCTCTACACTCAAACAACATTCCCACGTTAACACGGATTCCTTGCGCGTCGAATATTGAACTAACTCCATCCTATTTATCCATTATTTTATTTGTAAACTAAATATTCTTCTAAAGGTAGATTTTCTACTAATATTAAGGATATCTTTTAATTTAGATTGCCCTTTAACAAGGAGCTTAAGATTTTTCAAAATGTTGGCAACAACCGCTTTTTTTTCTTTTAACTTTCCTACCTTACTTTGTAAGAAAAAAATGTAAACGTCTGACGTATATCTGCCATTTTTCGACAGAAAAACTGTTATTGCCGAGCCCCGGTAACAAAGAAGTGGATTAATCTTGTTCCTGCATAGCTAGAAAAGTACTTCCTTTAATATGTTGTGTAGCCGGAAATCAAGTTTTGTAAGTATCCACAAAGTTCGAAAACTAAATTGACGGCAAAAAGTTTGTCTATTCGCCTGTTCACTTGTCGGTCTAACCGCCAGACCTGTTCGTTTGTTCGTCTATGTGACTGTCTGCCTGTCCGTCTGTCCGTTGTCGGTCTGTCCATTGTTCGACTGTCCGTTGTCCGTTGGTCTGTGCAACGGGTCTCCCCTCTACTTCCCTTGTTTATTTATTTCCCCTTTCTCCTAATTGCTCTTTACTCTGGAGCCAATGCAACTATACCTCTCTTACCACTATTCAATTTCTCAATATTACTATTTAATGGTGTTGCATAAAATTTATTTGGATCGTAGGTCGTGGACGGCCCCGTACGGGAATTACCTGTAAACAACGTTTAACAAAGCAGCTTGCACAGGGCTACTAAATACTGAAATAAAAACATATATTTTCAAACAAGAAAGCAAGAATTTTAATTCCTTTTTCTATTTCTTCCGTCAACAATGCACGGCGCGTGAACATTTACGTCCGCTTGGCAATATTGTTATGGGTTTGTTTAAAATGACATTGCCCAATTACATGAATTACAATTAATTACAATTCAAATGGCCATTAATTAGTCGTTTAGCAGTTTACTGATATTTAGGAATTCCTTTCTTTAAGACAACTCAATATTATTACCAAAACTATGTACGTATGTACTTCCAAGGCAACAATGAAAATGAAAACTAACAATTACTAAATCCTAGCTTACAAATTATTGTATTACACTAATTCCGCATAAAAAATTTCGTAAAATTTCAAGAGTCTCATGAATGTTTATTTAAGTCTTTAATATGCGCAAGTTCAGATCTGATTTTTTTTATTATTTCGCGAATGCATCACTTCCCTTTTTCTGCCTCGTCGAAAACAGCGCCGTTGCCGGTTCGATGGTCCTATGCGCGCCCACTCGCACGCATCGAATGTCCACGCACGCTCCACTCGTGCACGGGCCGGTTCTCTTCAAATATTTCTCCCCAGGAATTCCAAAAAAAATTGTCCAAACACCTTGCGTCACAAATTCACTACAAAAATAGTACTTCTTCTTTCTTCAAAGTGTTACTGCATTGACAATGTCTGCACAGTTATATGTTCATTATTTACTTTCTATCCGCCGCCCAAAAAATGTCTAAGTCCGAAAAAGTTTAAAAATCACGAATACGGCAAACGTGGAAACCATCCTCTCAACCGCTGACTAGACCGAAGTGAAGTCAAAATCATGTCGATTTAACATGTTAACTCGGATTATGAAAAATGCCGGCGAAATCCATTTCGCTTTTTTTCATTGTTGTTTCCACAAAATTTTTTAAAATGTTCAATATTTCCCGTTTTAACTTGTGTTCGTGTTTATTCGTTTCAGCTTTTCCCCAATGTTAAGGTTTTCTTGTCAAAACGGTTGTTTTCTATTTATTTCACGTCGAAAATGCTAATTTTTCTGTCGACATTCCCCAGCAGTAATTCGTCGCTTGTTTTTTGGTATTGTTAGTTTGTAATATTTATTTATTTAGAACGTTCAATGTTTTTATAACTCTCTAAACCATTTATAAATTTTGCTTAATTCATATTACGACGATTCCCGCCGTCTCTCATTGTTTAATCAGCATTTCTTCGCAAAATCTCGATAATTCAAGTTATGCCATTTGACATGTTCGACTGGGCTTTTCCTCTAAATTTTCAAATTACAATTTTAAGAGAACCCGTCGTCCGATCTCGTTCAAACAAAAAATACAGCATTCATTTAATTCTTCTTGAACTAACTGGTTAGTCAAAATTTCTTTCCGAATTTGTTGAACCCCTTAAAATTCTCCAGAATGATCGAAATACACCTTCCGCGGCGCGCTGTTCTTTTGTCTTGTTCATCGATTTCCAATACACGTTGTTTACTTCATAGACTATAGATCCTAAATATTTATTCTTTTGTCCACAATTGTTTTGGAGTATTCCTAAGAATAATGAAATCATTACATCTGTAATCAACGATAACGTCTGAACCCTTCAGATGATTTTCTTCAAAATTGATATTCCTCGATCGATTTAGGGAAAATTGAGTCTCTGCGTGTTTAAAATGGAGATTTGGATTTTTGCATGTACTTTCAAGCTTCAACATTTTCAAAATTTTCTCAGAAATAGCACCAATTATTTTATTAAATTTTGCCCGGAGAGCGTAAAAACGCTTAAAGATGGGTGCATGTCCCCATTTTTTAATCCCTTGTTTTTTGAAAATTGCAAAAGTTCAAATTATTTTTCGGCGACTTCCTACAATTACAATATTGAAGACAATTATTTTTCTTTAATAAAATCTATTTTTCAGAGGCAGATGTTCAAATAACGTCAGGGAAATTTTTTCGATATTATTAGTCGTGTTCACGTAACTTTGCGTGAAATTTAGGCAATTTTTAAACAGTTATTTTCTGAAAGACGGCTCTAAATATTCTCTTCGTTGCATCAAAGAAAAGTAAAAGAGTTGGTGCTTGTCCCATTTTCGGGAAACATGTCCTATTTTCGAAAATTACATTGCTAAACTACAAATGAGAAGATGGAGATTTTCGTCTTAAATGAAATCTCCTCTAAAATATTAAATTAAAAAAATAATGTACAGTTTTTGAAAAAACTAGTACTTTTTCGTAATTTCGGCTTGAAGTTAATGCAATTTACAAAAATAATAATTTCTCGACCACTTCAATTTTTTCTTTTAATTTTTTCACGAATATAACAAGAAACGATTAAAATAAGAGAAAACGTCTCATTTTTATTGAACAATCTGAATTTTCGAAAATTGGAAATTGAGAAATGATGCGAAAAGAGATTGATATACCATCACTCATTTTCCATTGGTTTGCTTAATAATATGACTCAAGTTTCATTTGAACTTTAAAATGTTGTCATAATTGCAACGTCTTTTTCTATGCGCATCTTCTACAACTCATTTCGAACAGTTTACGCTGTCGACGATGCCGGCACCCCGGGCACCGTGCTCGCAGCCAGCTACGTCTTGGCAGGTCCCTCTCCGCTTGGCTGGGCGGCGTCACACCGACCCGTCATCACATTTGTTCAGGCCATGTTTTTCATTAGCAGCCAAGACAAGCGCGAGGTTCGCTGCACAAGCGGCGCTCCTTCACCCGCGCTTAACACGCCTTCAATAATGCGAGCCGTTCGGTCATTGCATGCCATATGTTCCAAATTATATTACTTCTTGCTTCCTTTTTCTCCTCCTTCTCCTGTTCTACTTGCACTCATTTACTTCTCCTTGCCCTTCTCCTCTCCCCTATCTTGTTTCCTCTTCTCTTTCTCCTTTTCCTTCTCCTCCTCCTCGTTCCCTTCTTCCCTCTTCTTCTCCTCTCCCTCCTCTTTCTCCTCCACCACCTTTGCCTCCTCGTCTTTCGTCTTCTCTTTCTCGTCCTTCTTATATTTTTCTTCTTCTTCTCCCTCACCTTCCTATCCTTCCTTGACTACTCATTCTTCTTTCCTTCTTCTTCACCAATTATTTTTTATGTCGTTCCAGCTCAGCTCGAAACTTCGCCCTACATCCGCATATTCACTCTAGCTTCGGAGTATTCCTAGGTCATTTGAGATGGAGTCATGGACCCTAAAGGGATCTACACATTCTTCTACCCTCAGTGATATAGAAAGAGAAGAGAAGTCGATGCAAGAAAGGAAAGGAATGATCACCAGGTTCATGTTTACCTTTGTAAGAAACCTATTGTTCCGGTGTCTGTCCTACAGTAAAGCCTGAGTAAAATGTTCAGTTTACGTCTGTGTTAATGTAAAACCTATGTAATAAATTTTGACTTACGAATAAATTCTAATATACATTCTCGTAAACCTCACCAGAGTAAAATTTACCATCGCATACAATGGACTCAGTAAAATATGTTGGAAAGAAACGAAAGAACTTCATTATTTCATGTTTACTTTTGAAACATGGATGCTCGGAGAAAAAAGAGAATTAACGACGAAGTCCTGCTTATTAAATATGAATGAAAATACCAAAACTGGAACTTTTAAAATTTTCTGCTTATTAATGACAAAAAATAGGACATAACCTATAAGAAAACTATCGTCAAAAGATTGAATGATTACTACAGAGTATGAAAAAATTATTAGTTATAAAAATAATCTATGAAATAATGCCTACGTAGAATTGAGGATATTTAATTTAAATTTACATAGATTAAAATCAAATTCACACATCTACGGTAAATGTAATATCAAGTAAGTTGTATCAATATGACTGTATGTAATAATACATGTATGAAACTCAATGAAAAGATAGCCGGAAATTCGGAGATTGATGAAAAATCGCTTGAATGATATCTCAATACGAGCTCACGGAAAGGATTTCCGTCAGCATTAGAACGGCTCAGGAAAATTCAGACAGTCGTTCGCGAAAATCCTCTTCCGGAGATCGCATTAGAAAGACGAAAGGATTCTCAATCGAAAAGCGAAATGAAAAACCATTCCCTTTCCCCCCTCGTTCCTTGTGGCTGGTGCCTAGGTCAGGAAGCTTCTTAAATGGCGCAGCGCCATCGAAGTGCAGTCGCGCTTCTCTCGGCTGCCGAGATGTTCTTGCCGCGCGTCATTTACGCTCGTTGCTGACAGGTCCACATGGCTCTCGCGGTCGTCCTCTTCCCCCGAATCCATCACGCACGGCCATGGGCAAACTTGGGGGAGACAGAGATTTCGATCCAGGGCGAACGATTTTCTTAAAAGATAAATGTGGAAGATCCCCAGTTATTGCATCGGCTTAGGTATCTCAGAGCTTCAATTTATGGCACTTGGCAGTTTACCTGACCAAGGGGTCCAAGAGTTCGATTCTCGACTGTGGGAGGATTTTCAGGTCGATTTCAGGGGATTGGCTGGAGAAGAATTTTAGAGGCCGACTACTGTGATCAGGAGATTTCCGAGATTTTTTCGATCAACACCAGGCGAATGCCGGAGCAATACCATAACAAACAGACCACGCGCAATTCCTTGCTCTTCGTTGTCCTATCCTCACCACTTACTAACACACCTTACACTTTCTTATACTACACTGTCACACATATCGGGAGAGCAGTCGGGAGCTTCAACTTCATCCCAGCTGGAGCGGTGCCCCGTTGGTGGGAGATACCTGGTTGAGGAAAACCCGCAAAGTCTATTAGTAGGTCGGCAACAGATCTCGCAATCCAACGGCGAAAGATCACCGACCCCTCCCCTCTGTAAAAAACATGCACTACACTTTCTGGACCAACGACCTTAGCAGTTGATGCGCTAGGAATTAATAATCAATCAATCCAAAGAAAGCGTAATTTATTGTACTAATTGATACTAGTTGCTTACGAAATAAGTATCGTTACACCTCTCAATACTTTTAAGCACGGCATATGGTTATATCAATCGACTGCAATATATTCTGCGAATGCACAGCACGAGTTTCGCATAAAACTTAAGCATCTGCTCATGCGCAGAAGATAGATATTGCTATAGATTGCTGCTCGCTATGCCGTGCTTACACTCCCTAATATGAGAATGGAAAACACGGGCCAACGACCAAAAAACTTTTTGTGTGTGTTCACTTAATTCTTACCATTTTAAGTGTGCTGATTCCAAAAATAACAATAAAAATACCGTATCGCCCACCATTTGTTCACATCTTAACATTTTATCTGCATAACTAGGCAAATGCTGCTCTGAAAATCTAGATATGTATGAGATGCAGGAAGTTATAAATTCCCATATTTACTATGTGAATGGGATTCTAGGGCACGAGATTAGTATTAGTCTAGAAAGAATTGGCCTGTAACAAAATCTTTAAACCCGGGGGAAAAAAACTTTCTACGGGAACATATGGTGGATCAACATAAGATTCTCCTGCCTCCATTGCACATAAAATTATGAAAAATTTCCTTACCGAAAGATGACCAGTGATTCAAGTACCTTTGTGAAAAGTTTACGCAATTTGTCTGCAGCAAAATTATTAATAGAGGGTATCTTCATTGAGACTGATATTAGAAAAGTGATGTTTGATCCCAAATTTGAACTACATTTGACAGAAAATGAATATGGAGCATGAAGTGTTTTAATCACGTTGTTAATAACTTCCTAGCCAATAAAAAAGACCAAGATTATCAAGCAATTGTTGCTAATATGCAGAAATCTTTGAAGAAATTGAGATGTTTAATGAGCCTCAAGGTTTACTTCTTAAACAGTTATTTACAATTCTTTCCGGACGATTTACGTAATGGAAGTGAAAAAAGAGGTGAGCGTTTTCATTAGATCTGAAAGTGACAAAAAACGTTATCAGGGACGCTGGAACACCAATATGATGGCACTTTACTGTTGGTTACTTCACCGAGAGAGTCAGCAAACCGCGTAGAGGAAAACGAGCAATTTCAGGGGCTTTAAAGAAAAGAGACAAAGAAAATATACGTCAATGGGTACGTAAAGACTTTGCAGAGTGTAACTTTAAGAATATAAAACCATCTTCTATGTTTAAATAATGTTCTGTTGGTATTTTAGAGGATGTTTATCTTTCATTTTATTAGCATATATAGCATATTTTCCCAAATCTGAATAGACCAAATTCTGACCAAACTGTCGGTGATGGAAAGAAATAGAGTTCAGATGCGGATTCAGCACCCAAAAAACTATAAAAATCAGCTATTAATATTTTAAAAGTTTTTTGAAACCCTTTTTTTTTGCTGGCCTGTGTAATTATCAAACGAGGCCGCGTTTGACATCCAATCGAGTATTGTAATAAGGTGAAACAATACGAATAGCGCGCACCGCAATAATCTCTTATTTAAAATTCAAATGTAATAATTTTTTTAAATATGACTTTTCATCTAGCATATCGTCAAGAACACCGACCCCCCCCACTATAAGAAAACCTGCACTGATATTGACACTAGTTATTAGCAAACCACGAACATTTAAAATATTTGTGTGAACACTTTCCTTTTACGAAACTTATCATTATTGTTAACACTAGGTCATGGATTGTTAAACTATATTTTAATGATTTTATAACGTAATTGTGTTTCAACAGTAATATTAAAATAACTTACAGTTTCGAATCTTCCGTTTAGTATGTTGTACACCTGCGTGCGAAGAGGTCTGGTATCACCAGTTGGATGAGGATGAGTTTGTGCAGCGTATTATTCACCATTAAGAAGCGTTTTTATCCTTCAGAAGAAAATAAACGTATAAATTAACTAATACAAGTAGAAATTAAAGAAAATCTACAAACTTGAGAGCGAATAATGTTCGATTGAGTTTTGCCTAAACTCAACCAAACATGTCACTAACACTCATAAGAAGTGGTTCATTTTAGTGATAATATTAACTATGAAATTGGGTTTTAATGTACCCGACGAATGGAAAATTTAATATCTATAACAATATTTGAAATTTATCATTCATGGTCGATACTTACTTTATTCGTGGTGATTTTATTATTACACTATGAACATGAAACTTTCATTAAAACCTTTCTAATTAATCACTTATTTATTTAATATTAAGTTTGTCACAAAATGCTAATCTCCTGAATGCAGTTCTCAAAACATTTTGTAATCGTTTGCTTGCATTCAAAATGTTGACAACTGTCCACTTCATTCTTCTTCTTCTTCTTCTGCACTTCAAGGGTAGGTTCAAGAACCCGTTCCGGTGTCCACTTCCTTCTGGACCTTCCTACATCTCTTCTTCCTCTGCATCTATAGTCCACTGCGAGTGCTGGTAGTCTGCTATCGGGCATTTGAATGAGATGTTCATACCATCTTTTCTGATTTCTTTCCAGTTTCTCCAGCAGTGGTTCGACCCCCAGTTTATTTCTTATCTCAGTGCTTTTCTTTTTATCTAGGATATTATAACCTAGAGTGCTTCTCAAAAATTTCATTTCAGCTGCCTGGATTTTAGAGTTATCTTTTTTGAAGTTACTCTTGCTTCATCTCCATACATTAATACTGGCACAGCTACTGTGTTGAAGAATTTTATCCTTGTTTCTATCCTTGTTTTATTTTTTAAATGTGTGTGTATCGTGCCGCATATATTTCTAAATTTATTTAATCTTTTATGTAAATCTATATCTCTTTGAAACGAGATGTGGCAACCTAGATATTTGAAATATTTTACCTGTTCTATACTCTTTCCTCCTATCACAATCTTTGTTCTTACTGGGTATTTTCCTTTATATGCCATAGTTTTAGTTTATGGATATTTTAAAACCATATTCTATTGCAGTTTTATTTAATCTATATACTGCCATTTGCATTTGTCTTCGGTGTCCTGTATTATCACTTTGTCATCTGCTTATAAAATAGAATTTAAAAATATTTTCCTAAAATAGATCCCTCGATCTATATTCAATTTCCATGTTCTAAACATGTCTTCCATGTATATATTAAAAAGTGTCGGTGATATGCAACATCTCTGTCTTACACCTTTCTTGGTGGGAATCTCTTCTATCAATTTTCCTTTTATAACCAGCTTAATGCTCGTTGTTTCATATAGTCCTTTTATCACCTCTACTAAGTGTTTTGGATACCCCTTCTTTCCATTATGTTCCACAGAAGGCTTCTATTGACAATATCAAAAGCTTTTACTATATCCAAGAATGTTAGGTGTGTTTCACAGTTGTGTTCACGTCTTTCTTCTATTATTATTTTTAATATGAAAATAGCAGTCGATCTGCCTTTTCGAAATCCCATTTGTTCTTCTAATATAAGGTGGTCTGGTATTATTTTCAATCTTTCATTTATTATTCTCGCATAGATCTTGTATGTTGTATCCAATAGACTTATTCCTCTGTAATTGTCTGGGTCTCCTCGGTTACCTTTCTTATAAAGTGAGATACTTTTGCTTTTTGCCATTCTTTAGGAGTTTGTTTATTTCTCCAGCACATATTAAAGAAATGAAGCATGCGTAGATGAAATAACATTCCAGAGTATTTTAGTAGTTCTGTGTTCATGCCATTTATACCAGGTGCTTTTCGATTTTTACATTTGTTAAGTGCTTCATGTAGTTCATCTTGCGTTATATCATCTGCATTTGTAGTTGTGTAGGTTTTTATTATTTCACATTTTTCATCATACCATGATTGTCCTCTTGATTGTTCGAATTATTATGTTTGACGTATAAATTTGCATCCTCGCATCGTTCGTAGATGTCAAATAAGAACAATAGTTTAATTCTCAACTGACCTAATATTTTATTATTACCTCTTGTGGACAAAAAAGCGCAAATAAATGAAAGTAAAACCCGAATTTTTCAAAGACTATACAACGAAGGTGAAAATGACTCTGAGCTAGCTCAGCTGCACAATTTCAGGAGTTACACAATTCAAGTAAATGAGCATAAAACTTGTGGATAGTATCTCTGACTTTAAGGTTCGAGTCTCGACAGTGATGGATTTTCGACATTAGCTAGATAGCCAGGTCGAATTTAACCGCTGTCTGGGGAGACTTCTAGCGACCACCTTCCCTGTTCGGTACTTTTCTGTTTGTTTTTTTCTATCAACATCAGGCGAACTCCGAAGTAGTACCATAACAAATAAGCTACGGACCGCATGCGATTTTTCCCTCCTCAACCTTGCCTTCACTTTTCTTGCGCGCTGACACATACTCTCTCTCTCTCTCTCTCTCTCACACACATACACACACACACACACACACACACACACACACACACACACACATACACACACTGCACTTCCCTGGCACAGATTTCGGGAGACCAGACGAGAGCTTAGAGTTTGTTTGGGCATCTCTCCCACTGACCGGAAGGAGGGAATCCCAACGCGAACGTATAGATCGGCACCGGATCTCACGTTCTTGTAGGAGAGGAACACCGACCCTTCCCACAATGCACTACTCTCTTGACACTAATGATTACAGGAGTTATCCCGCTCAGAAACACAAAATTATTATCAACCATGAATTATGGTCGAATTTTGATGACCTAAAACATTGCCAAATATCATCAATAAAATTTTCTTAAATTGTTTTATATATACTCTAAAAGCAAACAAATATGACGTAAATTTGTTTATCAAAACCATTTCGGATGAAGAATTGAAACTTCTGTATACGTTACTGAAGCAATAGATGGCTCTTTTATTCGTTTATGTGCAATCAGCTTGCAAACGTTTGGATTCGACTTTCCTTTACCACGAAATCTCTGTCTTTAGGTATCCCGAACCGATACCTTTAGGTATCCCGGCCAAACTGACGATGTCACTGACAGGCGTCACGGCCTTATGTATATAACGGCTGGCATTACAATTTCTAAGCCAAGAACTCGAATAGGCTACTCAGGAACTCTCTGGAGAACAATTGTTGCATCTCGTAAATACTTGAAGCAAATACCATTAAAATGATGTTAAAATCTAAGAAATTGGCAAAAATGCATTAAAAATTACGGAGAAAAGCAAAAAATTACATATTAGTTGAAAAAAAACAAAAAAATTAATGAAAAATACAAAAAAAATTAAAAAATGGATCATTTCCTTTTGTCAGAACATAAAATTAATTTCTACACTAAACGGCATTGTTCTAAAGTAAAAATAAAAAAACGACATTTCATAAAATCCGACCCCTATTCATGAACAATCAATTGTGAAGGTTATCATAAAGTAAATTACCAGATCGCAAGGCTCATTTACTTACAAACGAAGTATTGGAATCCGGCATTCCACTGCGCCTCAGCGTGAGCTCGCCACCTGGGAGCAGCGCTCTTTGAAATCGCCGCTTCCTCCCCTGGGGCCGGCGAGGGGACTCCGCGGGCTACTTTGCCTAACGCCATCGATTTCCGATTGGTCGCAGAAAAAGGACAGGCGCAAAAAACGCCCTACGGCACACCACCACCCACCGACCCACCGCCGCGCCACGCCGCGCACGGCTCCCACACAGCCCTAAGGGAGTCCAAAGACGCGCGTGGACGGATATGTGTGTGTGTATGACGGATGTATATGTGTGTGTGGTAAGTCTGATGTTCGTACATACGTGGGTATAGGTGTGTGAATCTCAGTGTGTGTGTTTGAGGGTATGTAAGCATGCATGTTAATGCATGGCTTTTTTTCGAGGGTAGATAGAAATCATTAAAAGACACTGGGTAGCCCGTACTACCCAACGAGAATGTGTGTATGTGTATGCGTGTGTGTGTGTGTGTGTGTGTGTGTGTGTGTTTGTGTGTGAGAGTGTCTGTGTGTGTGCTGAATGAAAAGTTTAAATAAAGAAGTTGGAATCGTTTTTGAGAAAATCTAGTTTTTGCATTTTTATTAAAATTGCACATATTAAGCGAAAACTACTAAAATTCTGGAAAAAAATATACATGACCTTAATGAAAGTACTCACTATGAAGAACAAATTTTATTTGAATGAAAAATCTCTATCTGCAATTTTGTAGTTGGAGGAAGACGCCGAATAAAATTCAAACTTTCACAATTTTCGAAAATTCAGAGTTAACCGTGAAAATCGCACCTATGCCACCTTAATAAGTGTATTTTACTCTATTCTTACAAGAAATTTAAAGAAAAATTTGGAGCCGTTTTTGGGAGAGTTTCGAAAATGTCCGGGGGGTTTCATGTAAAGTACCCCTCAAAAGTTAATAAATGTTTCTCAAAATCTCAGAGCTTTGACTCAGATCAATTGGACAGGGGTTTCTTCAATTTGGAATAAATCGTATGCATATTTTAGGCGCTAGTGTTGTTCATATACAATAGCACATCATTTTCTTTCAATTGGTTTTTCGGTTGTTGTTTTTTTCGCGCAGCATTACATAACTGTCCCTATACTAAGTATATTATTCCGTATATACGTACGTATACGGGAGAGTAAAAACTCTGAACCACTGGAGCGATTGCTCCCAAATTTTCCTCCAGAAGATGAGAATAAATCAAACAGAAGGTACCGCGATCAAGGAAATATTAATTGGGGGGAGGAAATAAAATCAATTCACGGATAAAAAGAGATCAGATTTGGATGGAAGGTATCCAAAAAATTCACTCGAGTCAAATGAAAAGGGCCGAAAACTAATTTGAAGAGAATTTTTATTTGCATTTCATCTGAGTTGTATCTGCTCGTGATACACCTTTTTGGGTGATAATAATTGATTTTTTAGTGTTTTTTTTATCATTACATAAATTATTACGATCTTTATTAAAAATCACACTAGCTCAATTTTGTTCGATTTATATCCTATATTACAAGAAAACTAAAGTCAGTTAAAAATCTTATAATAAAATAAATACATATACATCATAAATAACAAAAATATCGTATTAAAACTAATGCTTTCATTCTGTACTATTTTTAATTATAATTTCATTTTTTTCTCCTGTAAAATGTAATCTCTTGAACATGTTTACTTTTTAAACAATATAAACGATATAACTTCGTTTTCTTTAGGTACATGTGACATTATTTGACAACACTCTAAAGACATGAAGAGTAGGCAAATCGTCCCGATACCCTACCGGCCCATCGTTTACAGGTTGGTACATATTAAATCAACACAGTTTTAATTAAAATTTTGCCTCACCATTTTAGATTCAGATGAAATTTGACACATATGTACTATGAATGAAGAATAAGAAAACTAGAAATTTTGACTAAAATATTTCCACCCGTTTGTGAAATGCAGCCATGTAAAATTTTTACAAAATTGGGTTCCCGGAAATGTTTAAATTGATGTAGAACTTCTCCAAATTAAGATAGAAAGCTGGAACAGGTGTCATTTTGCAGCTTTTTTATGGCCTTTTATATGATATCCAGCACAATAGAAGTTGAGTTCAAAACGTTTTTCAAATTTGAATTTAAAATTTAATTTTGAATTTTTTTCAAAATGCTCATCTTCAAAAAACTTG
Organism: Acheta domesticus; assembly: GCA_031308135.1. Classification (NCBI taxonomy): domain Eukaryota; kingdom Metazoa; phylum Arthropoda; class Insecta; order Orthoptera; family Gryllidae; genus Acheta; species Acheta domesticus. Next base: position 13,740,367 of record JAHLJT010002406.1, read on the forward strand.
AAAAAATTCTAAAATAATCCGTATATGTTTCCAAACAGATGGAGAAAGTTTAAACATAGGACTGCAATGGGTTCGTATGGTAATCTTTACTTAAAATGCACAATATTTACTTACTCTAGATTTTATTGATTTAAAATGCAGTTTATTTCAAATTATAAGCCCTAATATACACAAATTATCAATTTATTGTTTTGGCGAGTGTGTTGTTTTATTGTTATAATTATTATCATTATTATTATCTGTTTGGAAACATATGCGGATTATTTTAGAATTTTTTCAATTTTTTTTAAGATGATAATTTTGAAAAAACTCAAAATCAAAATTTTAAATTCAAATTTGAAAACCTTTTGTAGCTCAACCCCTATTGAGTTGTTTGTCATATTAAAGGCCATACAAAAGCTGCAAAATGACACCTGTTCCAGCTCTCTATCTTCATTTGGAGAGATTCTACATCAATTTAAACTTTTTCGGGAACCCAATTTTGTAAAATTTTACATGGCTGTATTTCACAAACGGGTGGAAATACTTTACTCAAAATTTGTGGTTTTCTTATTCTTCATTCATAGTACCTATGTGTCAAATTTCATCTGAATCTGAGATGGTGATGTAAATTACTGTGTTGATTTAATATGGAATGACCCAGGACGTCTGTTTCAAATTCTGGACGTATTTTGATCTGATAATGATTTTTAACTCATACGTATTTTCATAAAACGTATATAGACCAATAGCGACAATGATCATAACTGTCCTAGAAATAAATATTTGTTACAATTATCAATCAAAAATTGATAATTACAGAACCGAACGGAATGGGCACAATTCAACAAATGATGAAACAAGCTCGAAACAATAAGCTCGCACTGATAAATGCTGGACATTAACGTAAAAGTAGACAACGACATATGCTGTTATTTTAAATTGTTGGAAAGAGTATATTTTATCAATTAAGCCAACAAAGCCGAATACGCAGAGATACTTTCTTAAAAAGTGATGCTATCCATGATAAGCAAAAATTATTAGTGATTATGCAACAAAATGTTCATTTTCAATTAGAAAATGAATCTGAGTGTCCTAAGAAGAATCAGTTATTACGGACTGCTTCATACAAATTTTTCATTTTTCAATGGTAAACTGGTTGTCTGTAGTTTTTATTTTTCATTAGAATTAGAATAAATTTACATTTTTATTCTACACACTATGAAAATTTTTCCTAGGTTAAAAACCACTTAGTGATAGAAAGGCATGACAAAATGTCATTCTTGTAAATTTAGTTAGAAAAGGGTGCATAATGTTTTGGTTGCATGTAATACCATCGTCTAGTTTCTCTTTTCCCCTCCCGCTCTCCCATAATTTTCGTTATCAGGTTATTGCATCTTTTCATGCAGCACACTTAACAGTGTCGAATTCGCGACATTCTCCTTCGTAATTCAATATGATTTCCTGTGGTTTCTCGTCGGCGCAGAAACATGCTGGATAAATATTCCTGCGGTTTCCGACACAAGAAACTTAACACGAAGCGTTATGAAACGAAACAACAGTTTCACGGGAGTGCCGGCTACGTTATTTCTCTTCCTACTCGAACAGCGAGGAAAGACGAGCTCGAGTTTCAACTCAGATCGTTCTCTGAAGGTTGTTGTACGTGTGGGTACACGCATTATTTTAACGCGACAAATCATCCGTATAATGGGTCATGAAACTCTATCTGTTACGGGCAGCGAAAGTACTTTGCGCAAAAAAAGAAAAAGAGCGATCGTCACTTTTGCCTTCACTCAATGTTTCACAGCCGTCTCCAGAAAGCGACTTCCAACGATGCGCTAAATGTTGAATGCCGATGTGGTATTTCTCAAAGAGCGAAGACTATAAAGATGCGTCAAATAGAAAGTGATGCATAAAAAGAACGCATTAACTACGATGTGTATCAAATTCTTAACACACTCGTTTTTTTGAAAGAAAAAGTTAGTATTTCGGGATTTTTAATGCATCAGTACCTTTGGACATTAAGCCAAAGTTACAATCCGGGAAGTTTCTTGCTCCGTTGGAACTCAGTACCGTCCCATGCGTCGGCGTGCACTAAACTCTCCAGATGTTGACAAGGTTCTTGACTCAAATGGCTCTCAGACGAGACTCGAATCTAAATTTCCCTCCTCCATCACCTCATTTTGTGTCTATTGTTACTCCCCTGTTGTCGTTACACCTAACAAAGAGTATTTCTCCACCTTGGTCTCATTTGTAAAAACAAAAACTCCTTCATTTCTTTGTGGGTTTCAAAGGGCAGTCGCCGATTGGCACCGCTCTCTGTCGCTCTGCATCTCAGTTTTTAGAGATTTATTGCCAAATATTAAATTTGTACAACCATTCTCTAACTAGTGGTGCTACAATAGTACATACTTTATTGCATTTTTTGTAACTTTGGCCATTTTATAAAATGTAGAGAGTGAAACGAAAATGAGACCAGTGCCTTTCTTTAATCGACCTTTCCTTTTATTTAATCGCCCAAGTAAAAAATTTGGAACCATTTTTGAGAAAAAAATGTTTTCCTTCAAGAAAAAATTATCCAAAAGCAACTATTTTTTCAAAACATTGCACATGGCCTAATATAAAGATCCAATTACTGAAAAGAGATTTCATTCAGGAAAATATCTGGATAATGCCATGTCAAATCAGCAGAAATTTCCCGATTAACTTTCGATTGAACTGAAACTTCGCAAAACGTTATAGAACTACAAAATACACTGAAAATTGTTTTTATGGCATTAAATTGTACTTTTATTTACTTCATTTTGAAAAATCATCAAATTTCAAGTTCTGCATGAGTTTCAAAGGGTATTATCAGAAAAACTACTAAAACATTTTCAAACTAGATTTTACTTTGCAACCTGGTTTATATTTCTTATGTATACATCCCACCTTAAGGTTTAAAACGATAAATCTAATTAGTAGGGCATTAATTAGGCCATATTATGAATAAATATGACCAACCTCTAAATAATAAAAGCAAGATATACAAATGAGAATGTATATGTATCGTTCTCCTAAGCCCATAAAAATGTAAATTTAACTTCTAATAACTTTGACAAATTACAATTTATCATCGAAATTCTTTAACTACTATAAACTGAAATATCGCCGTTGCAATTTAGCTACAAAAAATATGAGATGGAGTATTTGAGAAAATGAATTTTGAAAAGAAATGTCATTTTTTTACTTTGTCCTTAATAATATATTATAGCCTTATAATGCCCTGATATAGCCTTAATAATGCCCTGATAATTAGGTTTATCGTTTTAAACCTTCAAGGCGGGATGTATACATAAGAAATATAAACTAGGTTGCAAAGTAAAATCAAGTTTGAAGATGTTTTAGTAGTTTTTCTGATAATACACTCTGAAACTCATCCAGAACATGATATTTGAACATTTTCAAAATGAAGTAAATAGAAGTGAAATTTAATGCAGTTTTCAGTCTGTTTCGTCATTAAAAAACGATTTGTGAAATATTACTCCAGTCGGAAGACCAAACTTTTTGACTGATTTGACATGGAATGACACATCTCTACCAACAATATTGTAGTTTCGCAATGTACAGCAGTCCTGAAGATTCCGAAATGGCGAGAAGCTTCGTTCGGAGACGAGCAAAGCGCAGGCTCACGGCGCAAGAGAAGAGTGCGCATGTCGGAGCCGTTGACGACAGCCCGTTAACGCGACGCGTTGAGGGGCGTTTGGAGGCGGGCCGACGCCCCTCGACGACCTGCGGAGTGCTCGGGCACGCGCGAGACAAAAAGCGCCCGCGCCGGCCCAGGAGCGGGTCAAGGCTGGCGTCCCCCCGCGCCGCCGCAAGAACAGGGCGAGACGTGCCTTGGGGGGGGGGGCGAGCACTGGGTGTGGAGGCGTTCGGAAGAGCACGCCGGGTAGTGGGCCGAACGCATTCCAGCATGAAGGCAATACTCACAATGTTTACTTTCTCGCCTTACGAATACTTCGTAAGAAGAGAAAGTTATGTAATCGTGCGCCGGAAAACGGCTAATTTTCGCCAGAAAAACTCTTATAGCTAGAGTCTGGTGAGGAAAAGTCGATAAAATCTGTTGCTAAATTTAGAGGGAGGGGGAAATCCTCTACCACGTGGTGTAGTCAAAATCCACGTTTCGTTCCTTCCTGATACTGTAAAATCGACTGACGGCAAAACGTCCATCTGTCCGTCTGTGGTCAACGCTAGCGCCTAAACCGTTCAGCCGATTTTCTTCAAAATTGATATTCCCCAATCATTTTTACTGATGTCAAGGCTCCTGGTTTAATAATCTATGCATACTTCTTGTTCTTCTTCTTAAAAAGTCCAAGACTTGTTCCTTTCCAAGAATTATAACGAGTCGTTCCATCTTCTCCTTGGTCTTCTAATTACTCTCTTCTTTTTCCAATTCATAGTCTTTTTTCTTGCCAGAGTTGTCATACATAAAGGATTGATCCGAGGCAAATTCTTAGAGCTCTGAGCGGTATCATTTTTTACCCATTTGTTTTCTGATCCGGTCAGAACATCCTGAAAAATCCAAAAACGTGTTTTTGCATATTTTTGGGCGACGGTCTTAGTGACTAGAACGGCAATTAAAACAACGCCAAATAAATAGATCAATGGAACTGGCATTGATTAAACCCGAGTACCTAGAGACAGTTTTCACTCCCCAACGCCATAATTTTCCTCTATGAAAATGATAGCGCTGATTGTTCTGAAACAAGTTAAACGCGCGGCAGAAATGCCAATACTGACAACATGACATTTAGAATTTTTCAACACATGAAAAAACTTTTAAAGCAGTTTACAGCGTCAGCAACGCTACATTCAACTGGTACATAAATAAAAGGGAATGTGCTTATATGTGTCGCGTATAGACGCAAAAACTACTCGACCGATTTCGCTGACATTTTCACACATTGTTCTTATTAGTATCGAAAGGATTTACATAACAGTTTGAATTAAATTGGATATGTGGGAGAGCTGTTGATGACTCGCTCGGCTTACTCAATCGCCTCTCAACAGAAGTTATAGGCAACCCGCCGCATCGTCATATGCTATGCTCGTGTCTGGCTGCATATTCTGCCCCTGCGATTGTGAAATATCGGCCAGAATGTGAACGTTAATTTCTCGAAGACAGTGACATAGCGAGCGCACGCCCTAACTTGAGGGAGATCGTTTCAACTGTATGGAACTTGAAAACCAAATCAGGGCATACAACAAAGCCATACGCATTTTACCTTCATTGAATAAATTGATTTTGAACTTTAATAGTAATTATTTAATACTGTAAGTGTCCGCTCATTGGATAAAATTTGCTAGTGAAAGATTTACCACACGAAGCGACAACAGAAGCCCAGGGTCATAATTTTCATGAGTAAAATGAGATTGGTTTTCTATAGAGAGCCATACAATATATTACTTTACCATACAATATATACCATACTAAATATTTAAATTAGGTGTATCAAAAAAGATATGCTTAAAATACTTCAAAAAAAGACGAAGAAGATAGTTTAGAACTAGGATAGTTTCTTATTGATTGATTCCGCTAGCGAATGCACCTCATTGAAACCAAAATAAAAGCTTATTTCAGCTGTTGAATTTTCATTCTCTTCATATTTAAATGATAAATCTAAATCACTAACTAGTGGTGCTACAGAATGGCACAGACATTCTCAATTTAGTTTTCAATATTCTTTAGTCGGGTCTAGCTATTCGGACTTCCCAATACTCTTTCTAGCTATCATCTATCGCCGCCCAAAGGACGTTTCTTTGAACTTTTCTCAATTTTTCGGTTTCTTAATAGTAGAACAGTAAAGTCTCACCCTAAATTCCAATTTTTATTGCAAAATTTGGTTTTTAAGTAATTGGCGTTTAAACGTTACTGAAAATGCGAAATTTAAAATTCTTTTTCACAGAAACTTTTTGAGTTCTCGAAAAACTTCATTAGAAGTCATTTAAAGAACGTCCACTCACAAATGTAATAATGCCTACAAATCACTAAAAATGTTCATATTAACGGCATGTGAGATATTTCAATAAAATTACATTTGCGTAAGTTTTGAAAAACCACAAGAATACAGAAAAATTAATTTTATGTCATCTTAAGCAGTGCAATGAAGATGATCCGTGTGAAAAGTTTGAAGAATAATTTTGATCTGTTTTTGAGAGAATGGCATTTGAGCGTTTCTGAAAATGCAAAATTTTGAGCTCATTTTCACAGAAAATTGTCGAGATTTTGAGACAGTCTATTATACATAATTTAAAGTACATGTACTCGTAAATGGAATAATCTGAACAAATTGCCGCTATTTAAGTACTTAGTACGTAAGAGGCTAGTCAAAACAATTAAAATTTTGCAATTTAAAAAGAAAACAAAATAGAGCAATATGGCGTTTATGTCTATCTTAAAGTGTACATTTAGAACTTTCCCGACCAAAAGTTTAAATAAAACATTTCGAGCCGTTTTTGAGAAAATCTTGTATTTATCATTTTTTTAATATTACACAAATTGCACGCAATATTGAGTGAAAATTACTAAAATGTTCAAAAAAACGTACATGACCTAAATGAAAGAACTAATTATGAACAACAAATTTCGTTTCAAGGAAAATCCCTCTTCTCAATTTTGTAGTTATAAGAGGTTATAGAATTTTGTAGTTTTTCCTTATTCAAATTCAAAAAAAGGAAAAAATGATCAGACATACAAGTGCTGGCAAAAATTACCCTTATTTGATTGCCTATGTTTCATTTTTAAGTCAAACTTGATGTGAGAGATTGCTCTCATTTGTAAGTAGACACATATTTGTCACAAAACTGATTTTGGAGGAATTCGAAAGGTAAAATAAAGGGAGGCATTAGACTCCAGGCACTGAATCGACGCTCCGAGTCGTTCCCACTATGCAATGACATATTGCTCTCCTCCCCGCAACGCAGCCTATCCCTCACTACTTGCACTTTCGCCGCTCTCGTGGGCAGAACTCCGGCTCTTGAGTGCAGAATGCCCGCACAAGCAGGCGTTGTGCAGGCCTGATCTAAACGAAAACTACAAATTTTAAGGATTTTCATCAATGTTGTAAGCTCAATAAGAATATAGCATTCATAATGTTAATTGTTGTTTTCAGAAAACATAAACGATTTACACATATATCGATCATACTTGCATTACTAACATTTGCAACATTAAAGTGAATTTTCACCTGAATAAAAACTTAAATCATTGTGTTACCAAGAGAAACGAAAATAATAATGGTTTGCATACTGAAAATAAACTCAAAATCTCAATATTCATATGAAACTGTGAACATTTCCGAGATTTTTCTCTCACATTGCCAGGGCCAACGTCGAAAAATTAAAAAAAGAAACATGGCAATGGGAATACTAAACAATTAAAAACCACTTTCCGTGAACAACAAAATTTATAACTGCCCCTCTAATCAATATTTAATAGAATGTTCAAATAATGTATGCCATACATGAGTAAAGATTGATATTCAGTTGTGAAAACGTATTATTCTACTCGCAGAGGTGACAAATGTTTCACTATTGAGTAATCACTCACTTCACCTACTACTTGCCCGATAAATAACCATCATTATTTACGAGGTGAGTTAATAATATGCGCACTACGATTACCGTTTACATTCCACAGGTCACAGTATCTTCTTCCACTAATCGTTTCATGGAGTTCTTGTACTTTCGAACAGGTAGAAACATGTTTCAGACGTTCCTATATCACCGCAGTATGATAAACAAAATCTACTATACATATCTCTTGCATGAAAGAGTAATGTTTGTTGATTGCCTTGTAATTTGTCGAGGACGCCCTACAAAGAACAAAATCATCGGATGAAAATAGAATGGAAACTGTGCATTCACAAATTTCATCATTCAGCATAAAATGTATATTTCATGGAATGTCATAAGGTTGACATAAACGTGTTGAAAAGCAAGAATCGTTCATTGAAAAACTGTTTTCGGTTTCCTTAAAATTGATTTAATTATATGATAACTTCCACATAATTTCTGTGTACTTTTTATTGTTTCGTACTTTTCTGTGTATTTTTTATTTATTTATTGATTGAGTACCTCTGGAGTAAACATCACGAATCTCATAATATCACGAATTGTATACGACATAGCTAAGAGATGAAGATGGCAATTGGTGAATGATGAGAAAATGAAAGGACTGGGGACTCAGGGAATGCATGAAACGCTGTCTCGAATCTAATTTTCATATTTCTACATAATATCTTGAGTTTGAAACTCGCGAGACAGAGCTTGAAAGGTACGCATTCATTCTTTCTTTTCCTTGGTTTCACCTTCCCGTTAATTTCGGGCGGTTGCAGGGTCCGCAAGACCTTCCAACCGGCGTATCCCGAGCTATGATTCAACCAATGTTCTGTGTGGGTATTAAAATCCCAGAATATTTTTGCATTGGCTTTTCTTACCACATTGTCCGACTTTTTCTCCCACCATTGACTAGGTGTCTGCAAACCCTGACTGGATATATTCCAATCAAGCAAGGTTGCCGCGTGGTGTTGTTTTAAATTGGTCTAAGCAATCTTGCGATTCGCATTTATTTAACATTGTTTCTTCCTTTGTTTGCACAGACTGACTTGAATGGTCGTAATTCTTAGAGCCTGTTCAAAGACTGCCAGATCGAGGCCTTTCATTTCATTCTTAAGGAAGCCACATGTGAACTGTTGAGGGTAGCTATACCGAATGAAGCAATGTCTAGTTCTTTCCACTATCGACACGACCGTTTTTTTTCGCCCTGAGATGTTTCTCAGTCTTGCCTTGGTTAAAAATTTCTGATTGTATTGCTCAGCAACGTCTACAAGAAGATATGATTTTTTTCTCCAAATTCCGAATAACAATATTCGGTTGTCTAAAGAAGGTCGTGAGGTCATCTAAAGAAGACCAAGAAAAACTAATCAAATTTTGTTTAGCCATTAACATATTTATGGACATTTAAAGCCAACGGATTCACGTAAACTGTAATTGTTGTCCCTGAATTGTTATTACTATTGTAAGATAATTGGAAATGTAATTGTTATAATTTTCTACTGTTGTATTGTAACTAACTGCATTATAATTATATTGTAACTGTATTATACAGGAAGTCGCTAATAACCGCGATGTTGATGCGACTAACAATAAAATAATTAATTAATATTCGGTTTGTTTCCTGATATCGTATGATCAGTATAGATTTGTCGGTCGTACAGTATTGTGAATTCTAGCAAGAATTGCAGGTTTGGGTGAGTCTTCGCAACACTGGAGGCGTGTGTTTGGAACTTGAGGGCGTTCCAGATCTCCCAGTGAAGATTAATACAGACTCTTATCATTTTTTTTTGCGTATTCGGAAATGCTAGAAATGAACATGTTGAAACGATATGCACACGTCTCATACTTTCACGGTTTTAACAATCAATGAATCAGTTATTTGATTTCTGTGTCCGCCAAAAATTCTTGTTCGCTGCACTGTGCAATGTGACGTGCCAGCCGAGACGCAACGAGGGGACCCCTGATTCTCACAACGGGACGGGGAGAGGACGTCGGTGGGTGACAGAGATGAATTGGTGAAGTCGTGCGAGGTTCGCGAGACTTGCAGATTGAGACACTCGGCGCCGAACAATTAATGGAATTCTCCATTGATCTCTGAAGCACTCTCCACTAGTTAGTCTGGGAACCTTTTTTGTGGTCGAGGCTTTGTTACTTTTATTGTTCTAGACGTACTGTTTCCTTGAGTATTTTCTACACTTCACTCTCCAGTTTCTATCCCGCTCGTGATGTATCACTTTCTGAGTGTCGCAACACAACTCTTCTCGCCTTGTTTTTCTGACAACGCTATTTCTTCTTTTCTTTTATGTCCACAATCCTCTCTTCCCTCCTTTCCTCAGTCATTCACAATTCAACTGGTGTAACATGTTTCATTTCGTATTTACAATTTCTTTGCTCTTTTCGCATTTTATCGATTTATCGACGGTAATACATTTGTCTACATATCGGGCATTGTATATTATTGTCCCATCAAGTTGTTACTTCAAAATTCTAACTAAATAGGGAGACAATTTTAACTGAAATGCAATTAATTTATCATACGTTCACTTCAGAGTAATATAAACTTGTTGCAAATAATTTGGATATTTGTATGTATCCAAATAGCTATACCCGTAACTTAGTTTCCGTGGAAATATGAATATATTTAAACAGGTTAATTGCAAAAAGCATAAATTACATGCAAAAATATTCAATTATTCGGCAATTTTACATGAATCTTAAAGTGAAATCTACCATAATTACGCATTTCGTTTCTGGTTTTACGTTAAGGAGCAGCGACCAATACTTTTATAGTTTCACTCATTCGAGACCATGTTAAATGTGTCTATGATTAAAATAAGTATCACGTAAGTCCTCACCTACTTTTTAAACAAGTCTTTCAGATAATGATATTGATAATGATAATTTTCAAATGATCTTTCACTTACATTTTATTGATATAATGCAGTGACCCTCGTATTCTATTACAAAATTTGGTGGGTTTAAATTTCTGAGCAATTTGAAGGGCACTATTATTTTGAGCAGTTTCTTACGCTGAGGCTTACTTACACTAATGCTGTTTAAAAGTTCGACTAGATAGTGGACTGCCTCTTTTTGGTAGCACGTTGGATTATTATGTAATAATCACTTATTATGACTTGCACATGTTATTATATCTCCATGAGCGTCGAAAGGAATTTCACATTAATATTATCTACTTGATAATTTTTCAATGCAAGAATTGACCTCTTGCACAGGCACTAATCCACTTTTGTGTTCAGATATTTGGAAGCCCGGATGCATATCTCTAATTAATAAGTTTTGTTCTTCATCAACTTCGCAAACAGGTGTCGTTAAATTATTACCCTATTACCATTATACTCAATTTTCCTCCCCCACTTGCAAACAAATATTTGGGAGTACTGCATTACCGCCAATGGCTCTCATGTTTTCTGTTAGATATAATTATTAGACATGTCTTTTATATTTTAATGCACGCTGCAACTTCATCTGGGCGGGTCCCTCTTTTAACAACAGGAAATACATTTCTAAAATACACCGAATATAAATCTGTAATCCCGCTGAACGGTCTACTATCGTTTCTTGAATCTTCATCGTAACCCCAACCAACAGCTTCAATAAAAACATTGTGGGCCGTTGTACATTTGTGCAATACAACAAAAACTCAATCTTGAAGGTTTGAAGCTGTACTTTAAACACTGAGTGTGCGACTTTTTAACATCTAGCGACAGAGTCGTCTCTAGACCTGATGATGAGAGTGCAATTGGAATCTTAGATTATTTTCTAATTTTGACAAAATTAAACTAATGGGGAATATTTTGCCTGAAAAGCTTGGTGCATTAAAAATACGGTAAAGTCGGCCCCATGGCCGAGATCGATAAAGCAGTAGTGCCTTAGTGGTCTCGGACCAAGGAGTGGCGGGTTCGAGTCCCGCCTCGGGTTGTATGTGTTCGTCCTTTCACTCCCTATCATAATCATATCGTTTCATCCTGATATCATAACGGTAAATCCAATAGTGGTCGCTAATGACCTAGTAGTTGATGCGACCTTAAAATAACACAATAACAAAAATACGGTAAGAAACTGTTTCAAACCTTTCCAGAATAAATTTGCCTTTGCTTGAGATTTAATTTTGGTCCCTAATTTTCTATTACCCAATGAAGTTTAATTTAGTGTTGGTTTAATTGTTCAAATAATTATCTATTCGTATTAGACTGTCAAATGAGTCCCCATCAATCCAAATTTGCCCATTTAACCATGAAGCCTTTCAGACCGTGCTATAAGTTTCGCGGGGCATTTGAATTCGCCCGGGGCCCGGAGCTGAGCAAGACAATGCGGAAGGGGAGGAGGGGGTCAACAAAAAAAACATATCTTTGGAACCGTTTGGGATACCGTGGTAAAACAAAAAAAAGTTGGTCCCATGGGTATTATCATTAGTGAGTTTAAATTTCATGCTGATAGATGCAGTAGTTTTTAGTTAAATCGCTTCAAACAGGCAGACAAAATTGAATAGAGGAAAGATTCGTTTTTGTAAATGAATAAGCAACTTCAAAGAGTATTTAAAACCTTAAACTAGGAAAACCACACACAGACACTTATTTTTCTGTATTGATTAAAATTGCTGATTGTTCGGGTCATTAATTTTCACGTTTTTTAAGGCAATGAATACTGTATTAAATGTACCTCCAAAACCGTTTCACCTTAAAACAGCGCATTAGCAGCTCGTTCCACAAGTAATGCATTAGTTCCACTACATAGGAAACTCGACGAAAGAGAAAGTAATTTAATTATGCCCGTTTCGCTTCCTACATCCAAGTCGTGTCTCCCCTACATCCGTCTCATGTCTGTACATTAGCACGAGTCCGATGACAAAATTCAATGGGGCGTGAACAAGGAAAGTGCTACGAGTAGAATGCACAGCACTTCGAATGGGTTTTTCTTTTAGCGGAACACTACACCGTTGTCGCCGTCCTCGCCTCCATGCTCCCACCGTAATATTCCCCTTTCCGACTTTCTCGTGTTCTAGCTATTAACATACCAACTAATGTTATGAGTGTTATTACTGCAGAGGCTAAAAGTTAAAAATTGAGGCGGGCCTAGCGGTGCCGAGAATTTTAATTTGGACAATGCAGTAATAACACTGTAATATTGCGTGGTATGTTCAGCAATTTATCGGTCACCATAAAATCTTACGATTTATGCATAAATTTACGGAATATATGCGTCCGCAAACAAATGAATTCGGTTGCTGTGATACGTTAGTACAATATTGTGGAGTATTGCTTGTGATATATTTAGTTAAACATTGTTCGTATACCGTGGTTCGAGAAAAAATTACGCAAATAATACTCCTGTACTTAAAGATACCTAAAGAAAATTACTTTCGGTGAGGAAGTCGACTTTCAGCAGTGACAGCTTCACATTGTCAGTCGACTACCGCAGAAGAGTTTCACTTGGTGGATTGCCAAGAACATGAGGTTAATATTTACCTTGTATACATTTTTCTAATTGTACTATTAATAATATTGTAACGTTTGTGGCGGTGAATTAAACACAGATTTATTTTAACAAATATTTTTATTTATTTTTCCTAATAATACCCTAAAAATACTTGATTTATATATAGATATAGATAGTCTTCACAGTCCTTGTGTTCTTCACTTGATTATTGCTTTATTCACGGCACAGTTCTTGATTATTTATTTTCACTGTTCCCTTCTTTTGCACTGTTGCACAGTGCAACTCACCGCCGTCCGATGCACTGACCACAGTCCACTGCGCTGCCCATAGTCCACTGCGCAGCCCACTGTCCACTGCGCTGCCCACAGTCCACTGCGCAGCCCACAGTCCACTGCGCTGCCCACAGTTCACGGCGCTGGCCACAATCCACTGCGCTGCCCACAGTCTACTGCGCTGTCCACAGTCCACTGCGCAGCCCACAGTTCACGGCGCTGGCCACAATCCACTGCACTGTTGATCCCCGATTGCACCGCTGTTCACCGCGATGCACGGTGGTCTGAACAGGGCCGAAACGCGCGCATAAGTAAAAAAAATTGTGAAAAATAATTTTTTATTGATCGATATGAATTCCAAAGACTTCAAATTACTAGAAAATAAAAGAATTATTACTTTATAACAATTACTGCATCCATAAGACATCCTCAAAGTCCAGCGACTCAGCCGAGGAAAAATTCATTCACTTTTGCAGTGAAAATATTCCCACATTTCATTGCCAATAACTTCTTTCCTAATTAACTTTTCAAATTCCGTAAATTATATGTGATTACAAACACCTTTCTAAATACATTACACGTTTTGAAATGTCACTTATTTTTCTTTTTCACGTAATTACGCCATATTGAATGAAAGTATGCAAAAACTTAATATTGTTTAAACTACGTAAACTTTCAATAGAAATACAAAAAACACCAAAAAACACATCCTCAATATTGATATATGTTATAAAATGAACATTATTAATCGTTTTGCTGTTGAGATCAGCCGCTCCTGCCCGCCCCTTTCAAAATGGTGACCGTTTAAAGTTACAAAGACCGTTTGAAAAGAGGTACCTTACCACGCGACTCAACACCTAGCAGGTTTATTCGTAGAAAACGTGTTATCTGCTTAACATTTGCAATTATAATTCATTGCATATAACTTTTAATATTATTATAAATGATATTTATAATTCTTTATGTCATATTCAATTCTTTATCAGAAAGTTCATAGATATAAAATGGCGATTTGCAGAATTGAAACTTGCATTAAGTAATCTTTTACAAGCGATAATATTAAAAAAACAAATAATCATACATCTGTAAAATCAATGCTTTTTATTAAGTAAACATTTTTTAACAATTCTTCGTTAACAACATCCGCCTCGGACCGAATATTTCCAAAGGCGATCGCTCCAAGTAAACACGGTGAAAGAAACAGAAAGAACCTGCCATTTCCGTGAGCTACGTGATAATCGGAAGCAATACCTAATAACAACTAACAATCACTCCGTGAAATTTATATACTTCATTAAGTGGAGGTGTATAAATAGTGTTTTGTTTGAATCATCCGCCCCCCATGGCCTATTTCAATACGGCAAGCGTTTATATTCTCAATGGCGAGTTGGAAAGAACGCGCCATTTTTGATTGGTATTTACAAAAATACAACTAATCACACTTGCGTGGCGCTTTAGGAGCGCTCTAGTAGTATAGTTTAGCAACATAACAATTAAATAGCACTAAAAGTACTAAAAAAACGTTGCTACCAGGGGTCTGCAACGGCTCCTGTGCCGGCACGAACACGCAACAATGGGCGAGCGCTATGCGAACAGAATCATTCTGGGTAGTAATGGGTAATGGGAAGAGGGTATTTTTTCAAAATATTGACATGCATTAGTGAACTATCTACCTATATAGCCTTGGCAGTCAACGTGTTAAATTATTTGCTTTAATTCGTGTTTGGAACGAATTGAGTATTTTCATATATTCTTTTCCAATTTTTCCCAAACATCTTCTCAAATACTAAGGTAATTTTAACACTTAAAAAAATTCTGAATTAAAGATGAATAGATTTCCCTTAAACAAAGTCTTTTCTAAGAAATCAGCTCTTTAAAAAAAGGTCATGCACTTTTTTAAAGTAAGTTTTGCTCAATTTGCGCTTAAAATTTATGCAATTTATTAAACTATATTCTCAAAAACCGCTCAAAATCTTGTTTTTAAGTTTCTTTTCAATGATAGTAACTCTACAAAAAATGGCACAGACCTCTCTTTCGTTGAGCTTGCTGAATTTTCGAAAATTTTTTAAAATGATGCGAGAAAGTATGTGCTGTTGTAGCACCACTAGTTAACCTAGTAACCTGACAAGGTGCTTATACGATCCTTTGATTTGTTTATGAACAAGTAAATAAAGCTTTTATTCACCTTTATTAATATAAGAAACAGACCAGAATTGTTAGTAATATAAATAAATAAATAAACAATAAAAATTAAATGGGGTATTATTATTTTATTCCTAGAACATGTTTCTTTAGTTTCGCACCCCCAAAACCGTTTTAAAGTCGCTAATTAAATAGTTATTTAACTTAATATCCTATGCGCGAGTATCGACCCCGTTCAGACCACCGTGCGACGCACACACTTTTCACAGCTGGGCTTCCACTTCAGACAAGACCAGACCAGGCTGACTTGCGGTCGGTGGCACTGGTGAATTTATACCTGGTTTGCGCCCGCCAGGATCCTTCCGGACCTTGCGCCACACTTCTTGGCGACCCGCGAATACCCCGGAATCGTCCAGTTTGGGGATGCCGGCAGATTAAGCAATCCGCGCAGCGGATTCCGGTAGATGATGCAATATTCGTTACAATATTATAATTGACAATAGTTATTCCCAAAACTAATATGAGTTACGTTTGTTCTGAATTGTTTGAATCTGATTTGTTTTGTACATCACCATGTTTCTTCTTAATAAGCAGTTGACTTGCGATGAGTCTATAATTGTTTATTTATGTTGCTAAGGATGTTAAAACTCGTTGCTTCTTAACACACAGGATAGTACAAGCGCACTTAACAAATCTGTAGGGTTGCTTATAAACAGGGGTTAAAGACGCGTATGACCGATAAACTCAGCTTACTTCCCATGACGGTCACCTACGCCTCAGCCGCCTCAGCCACCGTGCTACCATCTTCCCACACACCGCCCTCCTATGCTTCCTCACTCTATTGCATATGCCACTCCCCTTTTTTAGGTCGACACCCGCCAAGCGTGCCCTGGGGGCAGACCCTGTTATCGACGGTCCAGCCTATAGGCCCTTACTCCCTTATTAATCCCTCATGTGAGCCCGACCCTACAGCTACACCGCTCAGACTTTCCATGGCGTCCTCGACTCCATAGTTAATCCCGCTCGCCATATCGATCTTGCCCCTTTTCCCCTCCGTCTCTATACAGGCCCTGTTCTGGTACCGATGCTGCCCACGTCGCGATTTCAGTCACCACCATTGCTGCCACCACCGCCCCATCCCCGTCACTGCAGACACCGCCTCCCTCCCTCTCTCTCTCTCTCTCCTTCCCCCTCCTCTTTCCCTCTCCCTCCTCTCTCCAACTCTCTTTCTCCCTCTGCCTTTCTTCCTCTGCCTTTCTTCCTCTGCCTTTCTTCCTCTATATTTTTCACTCTATCTTTCTCCCTTATCCCATCGTCGTTCTCCCTCTGTATTTCTTCCTGTCTGTATCCTTCCGTCTCTCACCCTCTTTCTCTCTCCCTTCCTCTCTTTTTCATTCTGATTTTCTTTTTTCTCATACTTTTTCTCTCTGTATTCTTTTTTTCTTTTTCTTTCTCCTCTCTCTCTCTCTCTCTGTCGCCAGGTGAGTATTATATTCCTGCCCGACTGCCTGTGGTTAGCACCGGAGACGCTCGCGCAGTGCTGCCGCGAAAGGTGATCGCAAAAGGCGGAACAACTGTGAAACTCGATGCGGCGCCGTCTAAAGCAGCCGGGTGGGCCAGTCATTGAGGAAGTTCTTTTTTTTTTTTACATAGTACCTTTGCTACCGGTTACGTCGTTCCGTTAATCGTGTTGTATGAATAAATACCTTTATATCTGGTCCTCTTTTTTTTGTATTCAGTATTTGTATTACAGTATTCAAAGAAATACTTCCAGAAACGTCATTAGTGACGTCATATTTACAAAGAATACGCAAAAGCGGTCATCTTCTTGAAAAATGTATGTAACAATTTTTCTTATTGGTTTGGTAAAAGTCAATCTGTTGATCCTTTTTATACCATCTTCTTTTCTATTATATACCACAGATTTCATTTAATTTCATAAGAAGCATAACAACTTTATCAAGAAGTGCTAAATAGCAGAAGAACCATTAGAAAATATAAAGAATGGACAACAGGAGAAAGACATAAAAAAGAAGGAAAGAAAATAGAAGCATGAAAAATTCGGAAGCAAAGAAACCAAAACCAGAAAATACTATATTTGTTTCCATATTAAAATTTAAATAAGTCTTCGTTGGAATATTCTTGGTCCTTAGAATTCGCGCATTCGCTTCAAAATGCTTGCAAACGAACTTTCATATTAGTCAACGACTCGAAATCAGTGAACGTTTAACAAGCTGGAGTTCCTGAATCTCGTTTTCAGGACTATTTATTTTCCCCAGCGAGCAAATAACCTTTGTAAATATTCTCTTTCGTGTGTACGCAAGCAACAAGAGGTGAACATTCACCGCAATATCATTACCACAAGCTGATTTTTTTTAACAAAACAACTTTTTCAGAAATATAAACAGAAGTATCATGTATGTTTTGTGTTTGTATTGGTAAATAAAGTTACGAATGTTGTGCAGTGCATTTAACCGTATACAATACGAAATATGCAGGCTGATTCAAAATTATTGAGCCAAAAAAACATGGAGTATAGAATTTTATGACAAAGTCTATATTTCATTTGTCTGAAAAAATTATCGTAGTTCAGAAAGTTTGACTCTTACAAAATTACTTCGCACAAAAGTTGATGGCGATCGACTCATAGGCATAAAACTGTTCTGGATCAATTCGTTTCTTATGCGGAGTTAGTTCAACGGTCAGTTCGTAGATATGTGAATAATAGAGCGTGTGTCATACATTGTAGGTTGGCAAAATATTTAAATAGTTAACATTCTATAATAACACACTTTGCGTAAAAAGAGAAGTACCACCCGTGGCATTCGTGTATTCTATTCGAAAGTTTCATGAATTCGTTGAAAAGAACATTTGATAACATAAATAACTATAACTATAACTATAAATATAACTATAAAAAACTATAACTATAACTATAAATACCTTTGGAAATAGCATTCATCTTCTATAACCTAGCCTTTAGAAATGTGCCAATGAAAATTTGAGTACTTTTCACGTTATTTTGCGTGAAAATGCGGGCAAGAAAATAGTGATATTTTACCACCAGTTTCCACAGTTCAGTATGTTTACCGAAAATTCGGCTTCGCATTAACGTTCCTCGTCACCGCTATGACCCGTGGAAACATCGGGTTGGCCAGGCAATCTCTAGCACAGTTTGTAGAACGTTCACTTTCAACACTCATAACACAAACCTGCAGAACGTCAGGTGGAATTCTAACACGTCGTGAAGTGTTTTTTCGTTTGTTATTTGTTAATATTCGTGAATTACAAGGACGAGATTAGGGGAAAAGTTTATTGCATGTGCGTACATTGATTAATAGCATGACGGAGCCTGCTACTACGTTAAATTAAATCAACGCGATTTCAAAAGGTAAAAAGTAAGTGGTTAAAATTAGGTTTATTTTTAACCCACACCTGGGTATAAACCCATTACCCTACAGTACAATAGTATATTGTCAAAATATAATCACCGGGATAGATGGCTCAGTGCATCAACTGATGTCCCTGCAGTCCCTCTGACCGGGAGTCCCGACGCGACGGCGGCAGGATTTTTCGACAATGTGTTTTTGCTAACATGCGAAAAAATAAGCAGAAATTTAGTCCATGAGCAGAACAAGGCGTATTTGTAGGCTATTCACGTTGTAGGAAAGCTTACAGAATATACAGCCTGAATCAACGAACAATTCTGAAATCACGAGACGTGATTTTTAAGGCATGTGACCATATGTACCTGTATTGATCAACAATAATTATCTGAAGATGAAGAAGAGTCTAACGAATGCGGATACTCTCGAAGATGCTGAACAACGAAATTCGTTTAAAGGAGCGAAAGAATCTGGGACGCAAGAGGAAGCGTCAAGCGAAAATGATATGATAGATGGTCGTCCTTCCATACGAAACGTAGAAGAGATTACGCCGAGAAGATCGACAAGAATGAAAATTCCTACTAAGAGGTACCAAGCGGTAGTTGCGTGTGAAAGGAATTCGCATAACGAAGAAACACCGAAGACTTATGCTGAGGCGGTGATCTCGACAGAAGGGGAAACTTGGAAAAAGGTTATTTCGCGTGACCCTCTTTACAAAGATACGAAACATGGCAGATTGAAAAAATGTCAGCTTTAGGTGAACACAAACATCTTGAAAACAAGTTCATATTCAAAATAAAACACTTAATGATGAGATTAAGTATAAAGCGAGGCTTGTCGTGGATGGACCTCGACAGACTTGTGGGATGGATTACATCTTTAGGATTATATATCATGGATTACATTTTTAGTGCAAAAATTAGGAGAATGAAGAGGATAACAAGAAAGGCATTTAAGAACAGAAAACGCAGTAGCGAACATATGAATATTTTTCGAAATCGTTCAAAAGAATTGGAGCGCGAAAAGAAAATTGCTCAGGAGGCATATTTAAAAAGTATCCTAGATGGAAAGGGAAATAACTGGACAGGTTTTTATAAATATGTTCGTAGAAGGAAAGGAAATAAAGAGGATATCCCAGTTATTCGCGAAAATGGAAACACGCTAATTACTGACAATCGGACAAAAGCGGATGCATTTAATAAGTATTTCAGTTCAGTTTTCAAAAATAGTACGGACCATCCATTTATTCAAGTGTCTTCGGTTGCGAATCAGTTTAATATTGAAGTAAACGCTCTATGGAATAAAGTAAAGTCTATGAAAAATGGTAAGTCAAGGGGTCCAGACGACATTTCTACGGATTTAATGAAACTAGGAGGAAAGGCAATATTACCGTACCTAATTAGAATTTTTCACGTGTCTTTGAATAATTCAAAAGTACCTGAAGATTGGAAATTAGCTTTTGTCGTACCAATTTTTAAAAACGGTGACAAAACCAAATTATGCAATTATAGGCCGGTAAGTCTTACGTCAGTGGTCTGCAAGCTTATGGAGCATCTAGTTGGGAGTTACATTAAGAAAGAATGGGAAATTAAAAAATGGCTCTACGATGGGCAACACGGGTTCAGGAGTGGTTACTCATGCGAAAGTCAGGTAGTCACGCTATTTCAGGATCTAGTGGATGAAATTGACGCGGGCGGGAGAGTAGACGCAGTAGTTATAGATTTTGCCAAAGCGTTTGATGTCGTTCCACACGATCGGCTTGTACAGAAATTAATGAATTCAGGCATAGATCCCAGGGTGGTGGCGTGGATTAGCGAATTTCTGCGAGATAGAAAACAGAAAGTCCGAATTGGGCAAGAGTTATCTTCCGGGGCAAGCGTTACGTCAGGAATACCGCAGGGGAGTGTCATTGGACCCCTTCTATTTCTAGCCATCGTCAATGATCTGCCGGCGCAATTAACCTCAAATGTTCGGCTATTTGCAGACGATTGCATAATATATCGTAGTATTAATTCGGAAAGAGATGAAGAAATTCTGCAACGTGATCTTGAGGCGTTATATTACTGGGCGGAAAATAATGGAATGTCCATAAATAGCTCTAAAAGTAAATCCATCACTTTTGGCAGAGGTCGTAATTACAGTGAAACAAATTATCGTTTAAATAATGACATTATTCCGAGAGTTTCCTCGTGCAAGTACCTAGGAATTCATTTCGATAGTAAATTAAGTTGGAAAAAACACGTAGATTTTGTTGTAGGAAAAGCCTGGAGATCTCTTCACTTTGTAATGCGCATCCTAAAAAAGAGTACCGCAAACGCGAGGGAAATTGCTTATTTATCACTTGTTCGTCCGATAATGGAATATGGAAAAATTTGTTGGGATCCGCACAAAATTATGCAGTGTAAACACTTGGAAAGGATTCAGCATAGGGCAGCTAAATTTACTTTCAGGGACAAGAAAACGGCAGGGTGGGATTCACTCAAAAACAGGCGATCAGTAGCAAGACTCTGCGCCTTGTATAAAGCTTATAATGGTCATCCAGCTTGGAAAGAAATTAATCGGCGGCTATGTATTCCTACATATATCAGTAGAGTGGATCACAGGCACAAAATAAATTTAAGACAGCAGAGAACGAATGTCGGGAAATTTTCTTTTACAAATCGAACTATTACGGAATGGAATAGATTGCCTGCAAAAACCTTTGAACCCTTTCCTCAAAGTGTTCAACAGTTTAGGAAATTAATTTAGGGTATTATTAAGTAAATGAGGGAGAATAGTGAGTTAAATAGCGATGCATAAGTGTTCTATTGTGAAGTGAGGTGTCGTGCAGTGTATAGCAGAGAAATGAAGAAGCAAATGTTTTCAGGTCTTAGTGAAGTGAAGTGCAGTGAAGTGCAGTGTGATCCGGATTGTATAAACATTCAGTGCGGAGTTAGAGTATAGAAGTTTCTTTGTTTGTTTTTTTCTTCTCTCTCTTTCTTTTTTTTCTTTCTTTTTATTTTCTCTCTTAATGTAATTTATTATTTAATGACTGTGTATTTTTATGTTTTTGTAATTAGCTGCCACCGGGTTATTCCCATTTGCAGTTTAAATAAATCTATCTATCTATCTCAACGTACAGTCCAGTAATGAAAATGAACACATAAATTCTCTTAATTTGGTATGATGGAGAAACAACCTTCAAGAATGATTCGTTCGTAAATTAATAAGATAAACGTTTACAAACGAATGGGGGGATGATAGATGAAGTTATCTCACGCTTGTTTATTATATTGCAGAACGTAGCAACGAGGACAGCATCCCTGGGTATTGTTGTGTTCCTGCTGAAAATAAAGTAATGACGCTGGTTGCTATGAATTGTATTATATTGAATTGTTTATCGTAGAGTGAACACGCGCCCCTCTCCGGTCGCAGGTCGAGGGCAGCGCCGATGTTGCGGTTGCGGTCCCCGCCCCGCTCCCCCCATTAACACCCGCGCGAAGTAGTTTTCTCTTGTTTTATGCGGAGACTGAAACATATAATGAATTCAATATACCGTAACACAGTAGAGTCGCGATAATCCGAGGTAATTGGAACTGATAGCAACTCGAGAAACATGAGAAAAAGGAAAATCTTCAACGGAATTTTCAACTACAATGTACAACAAAATCAAATTTAATGTTCAGATGCTATTAAAATTATTGCTACATATGATATTATGGGCGAATCGGTAGTAACAATCTAGCAGACTGAAACTGACACTGACCGCAGTACACGTCACCTTCGACGTAGTGTTGCCAGCCCCTCAAGGGCTCCAGACGTAGTGTTGCCAACCCCTCCAGCTCTTGAGTGCCGCCGTTTGTTTGCTTGTTTGGAGACAGTGCACATCAGGCCACCTCCGATTGCACGGAACGTCGGATTAGCGAGTCTCGGATAGAGAATTAACCTTTGTGTTATTTCTTTTTTGTTATTCTTGATATGCAAAGAAGTTTTTATGTAATGTCGCTTTTCAACTATTAAGATTATATAGTAACCACTGCGCGTAACGTTGGGGGTAACGGTACCGGTATATGTACACACATAAACATCCAAGCTCCGGGCAGGATTTGAACCCGCGACCCTTCAGGCACGAGGAAGCTACGGCTCTTCAGTCTTCGCGGCTTCGGGTTCCCAGACAGACAAAGAAGTCTTATACTCTCTATATACTATGTTATTGCAGTTTTCTTGAAGACCGTTTTTGTTAAAATATTTAATTCATTGTAATACTATAGGAGAGTATTTTATTTGGTTTATTGAGCAGTGTGCTTAATACTTTTTGGAAAAACCTTTTTGAGGTTTTGTTCAGCAGCATTTTTGCTTCTGCAACCAATTAGTATTAGTACTAATTGGATAAACTAATATTACTGACGTTGAAATCATGATGCACACGCGATACGGCTATGAAATTTTCCCAAAGTACTCGTAGATAAATGAGATAACTTTCGTATATATCATTAACTTAGAGAACAATGTTGTTTCTCACGAAGAAACATATTTCTTAGTAATAAAATATGGTAATACGTAACGACTGCAGTGCACTCACTTCATGTCTCACGATAATTTACATTTTGGAAACTCGAAAAATAAATTCTTTCACATACACGCGGACGAATGCCAAATTTTCTTAACGACACTGTAGTCTGCATTAACGCATTTTGTTTTTATTCAAGTTTGATCTTGATAACGTAAATGCGGCAGTAAGATTAGAAAACTAAGTACCCAGAGCAGAGCTAAACTAGAAGCATTGTAAAGTAACTAACTGCTTATCATAATGCAAGATCTAGTGTGCCCCAAATACCGTCGTCTTTAATGTCGCTCCCTACAACACTCGCTTGTCGAAGTGCCACGAACCTCACACCGAAATGGATGCCGCAGTGGAGCAGGAACGAGATTCAGACAGGGTTGAACTAATAGTTGTACGATTTTTGTTGCCCTTCATAAAATTTCTTTCCAGAGTTCTTAACTCATATTTGAGGATGAATACCACTTAATGAGTCAATGCCTGAGGATCACAAGGCGTAGTCAAGAAGTGTTAAAGGCAAAAAAATATATTCATTCCATTATACTTATGCAATTTCAATATGAAATCAAGAGGCAGTCAAAATTTAAATCCATTTAGCAAATAATGAGATTTCGTCACGAACCAAAAGCACACTATTGGTAACAATCAAAGAATGCGATCAAATTAGAAATAAAAGAAATTACATCATTAATTTCATAATACGATAGTATTAAATTTTTTTTGTTTTCTGAATATCCTACATATTTTTATTTTTAGAAATGAGAACTGCTGTCCAGCATAAAATGAATGTTATGTCTCGATATTTGACTATTATTATAATGAAGCTTTTTTTACCGATACGTTTTTATGTAACGTTCTACGTCCGCGGTTCGACAAGCCAGATAACTGTACTATTTTTTTAAATGTATTTTTATTATGAAATTGAACAGCACAAATATACATTTTTAAAATGAAAAGGACGGTCAGGGACGTACATTCGTAATTTGTCACGACGATCGTTCTAAAATAAATGTAGTGTGATTTCATATAAACATGAAACATCCATTTGCAAAACCAACTATGTTTAGCTCAGAATGAGCATTGCCGCTGACTCCGTAGCGTCTCTGATCGGGAGGACCTATGGTTCGAGTCGTGCCACGGAACGCGCACGATGTTCCTACGTCTTCCTTGTTCTATCCTCACGCCACACACACACTCATACTTACATGCACTACATTACTACATACGTCGGAAGAGCGGTCGGGAGCTTAGATCTCTTGGCGACTGCGCCGGTACCTTCCCCGCTGATGGGAGATACCTGGTTGGGGAAAACCCCGCGAGCGAACGTGTAGGTGCGCGGTGGAACTCATCGTCCATTAGGGAGGAACACTGCCACCTCCCGGGATAAAACATTCACTGCACTAACGGAACTCATAACCATAGGAGTTGACGGCCCCGGAAACATCCAACTGCAAAACAGGGCAGTATCGCTTTCTATGAAGGCCACTTCCTAGGCCACTTGGCTGCAGAACTGAGCTGAGGCGGCAGCGCAGGGCGTCGGGAGGAGGGCGGCAGCCGAGGGCGTATTGAGGAGTTACTCCAGTGTGTCAAAGTTTTCTACTGGTGGTAGTAGCACGCGTTGTGGCATCGTGCCATGCCACGAACTTCTCTGCGCAACCAGCGTCGGGAAAAGTAACCCCGCAGATTTACAATAGGGATGGCGTTGTCTCGGGAAGCGGGGTGATAAACTGCATGGAGGGGCGATATTGTCGTGGTACTCGTGCCACGGACTTCCGCTCGTGGCATCGACCTTGACAACACTGCTCTAACAAGAAAGGACCACTTTGACAGGTCGGGAAGCGAATGAATGCGAAGCAGGAAGATGACATTGTAAGAGATAGTGATGAAGCCATTTACAAATGAGCTAACTAAAATGAACGCACTGACAAAATTATTGCTTGGATGTAACTTGCAGTTATATTTGCCAGCAGTGGCCAAGCATTAGCTGTCAAACTGGTCCCTTATAATAAATATCAATTCTAGAAACTCCAAAAACTGACCTTTACGGATTAAGAGTCATGCAAAAAGAAGGAAATGCGAAATGTTTATCTCTCTGAAATAAAGTAAGCATATTTTTTCTAGTTTTACCAATAAATGGTAGGCAATTTTTCTTATCACACAACATTCCTGCTGTATTACAAAATATTCATTTTCTAGTTGTTCTGAAACTAGGCTATCATGTTCTCCCAAGTGAGGTAATAAGAAAAGCACTCACTGTTTATAGAAACACTTTACA
Source organism: Acheta domesticus (assembly GCA_031308135.1). Lineage (NCBI taxonomy): Eukaryota > Metazoa > Arthropoda > Insecta > Orthoptera > Gryllidae > Acheta > Acheta domesticus. The sequence continues at coordinate 13,766,017 of JAHLJT010002406.1, forward strand.
TACAAAAGTTTCGACGTCAATAAAACAATTCTACATTAAAGTTTTTTTCGACAATTTGCCACATTGTCTCAGCTTTCGTCATTTTATGACTTAAATTGTGAAGAATTGTGAACATTTGAGAGAATTTCTTTCTTTTTTATTCAAAAAGTACCTTATAAGTTAAATTTTTTAGCCATATAAAACATTTTGTCCATTAGCAAGAAATATTATCTCATTTTTTAATCAAATGGTTTATAACTTTCATGTCCAATGAAATTCTGATTTTTTTATTAAATAGAAGTCAAAATTGTAGATCTTTTAAAAAATAGTGTATTTCAATTATCATATCTCAAATATTGTGCTTCAAGAATTGAAGTATGCAACTGCCTGTCAGTAGTTTGTTTTTCCTACAAACTTTTTGACGGTTGATTCAAGAAGAAATCTAGGAGATTCTAGAAGAACGCATTTGGAAAATAATATCACTTAAATCGGAGAATGATAGGCATTAGGTTAAGATGCTAAACACACTAATACATTCCACCCTCCATGCTTCACAAATTAGTCCACAAAAACAGTCCAAAAGCAATAAGAACACCATATTGCCTCAGGAAATACTACATGCTGTAAAAATAAACAACAAAACAAGAAGACTGTGGGCTACCTTAAGAACCCCAGAAATAAAGACTGAACTCAATATAATTACCAATGTAGTGAAAAGACAAATAAAAAAAAGCCCAACAATTCCATTCCAAAATCGAATCGCTAAACAGAAAAAATAACTCAATATGGCTCTTTACCAAAAAAATATTAAATAAAAAAACAATAATCCCCCCATTAAATCAAACAACAGGAAAAGCATACACTTCAAAAGCATACAATACAAAAAGCGGAAGAATTAGCCACGTAGTTTGCCTCAATATTCCAAACTAACTCAACTCAACCCCATTCCGAACATAACACAATCAATACATCATTAAACCAACCAGTATATGGTCCACACCCTAGAACCCAATACGTATCTCCAAAAGAAATCACACAAATAATCACAAAACTACCAAATAAAAAATCACCAGGACACGATAAAATAAATAATATGATACTAAAAAACCTATCATCATCAGCAATAGCATATATAAATAACATTTACAATTCTTGTCTTAGAATAAGTCACTTCCCGTTTACTTAGAAACATGCAGTTATCATTCCAGTTCCCAAACCGAATAAAAATATGGCAAACGTCAACAGTTACAGGCCAATAAGCTTACTACCTTCTCTATCAAAATTTTTGAAAAGTTAATCCTAAAAAGGCTGTCCAAACACATAGAGTCTACTAATGTCATACGAAAAGAATAATTCGGCTTTATGAAACGTATTTCAACGCAACATCAACTGTTAAGAATTTCCGAACATTTATATTCATCATTTCAAAAACAATATCATACAGTAGCAATATTTTTAGACATTTCACAAGCGTTTGATAGAATCTGGCACCAAGCATTAATATACAAAATTTAAAAAAGCGGTACCCTGTATTATCTAACGGAAATCATAAAGAAATTCTCAGAAAAAGAACATTCTCAGTAACAGTCAATAATCACCATTCAAATCCCAAAATAATAAACTTAGGCTTACCCCAGGGATCCCCTCTCTCGCCCAGTCTTTTTAACATATATGTAGCAGATATTTCGAAGTTGAACTCCATACAAATAGCCCAGTTTGCTGACGACACGGCAATTTACTTATCTGGAACCTCACTCAGAGCAATCAAAAATAGAAACAAAATATATATAAATCTAATTGAAAGCTGGGCAGCAAAGTCAAAAATAAAACTTAACCCATCTAAAACTGCAGCTAAAATATTCACTCTTCGACCATATACCTCTCCTGCTCCATTAACATTAAACAATGAAACAATAAATTGGCACCCAGCAAACAAGCCAATAAAATACTTAGGCCTAAACATCGATACAAAACTAAACTGGAAACATCACCTTGACAATAAAGTAAACAGGCTAAAAACAAACTATTACAATTAAAGCCAATAATCAAGAGAAACAGCTATTTACCATATGATACAGCACTCGCAATATATAAAACAATACTTAAGACCCCTCCTCTTGTATGCATGCCCAATATGGCTAAATGCAGCTAAGACAAATCTCAACAAACTCCAAATAATCCAAAATCAGTTCCTCAGGACAATTACCAACTCACCATGGTTCGTATCTAACTCACAGCCCCACAAAGAATTCATTCTCCAACCCATAGCTCAACACATCCTATACTTATCCACCCAATTCTACTCCAACCTAACGCAGATTCCAAATTTAACCGGATTCAACCTAGCTAGAAACCCCACTTATTCCACAAGAATCAGAAATAAGTACCCTTTCCATATATTCCTAAAGCAATTTTCCGAATTGGACCCTAATTAGAAGTGACCATTAGGTTTCCTCAACCGCAAAGCTAGCTGTAAGTTTAATTTTAGATTAGTTAGTAAGTCAACAAAACATATGTATAGTGCATTGTTACTGAACTATGTATTGCTATCACAGGAAAAATGAATTTTAAAAAAAGGTTAAGATGAACTACTTCCGCCTGCGTCTTTAAAATTGGGGCCTGTTCAAAGTTTATAAAACAATGACTGGAAATTTCAGATCTGTTAAATTTTAATGGAGTCAAACGTACATCAGTAGAAATTGGGTGTTTCATTGTCAAATGTAAAATACGTAAATATATTTGTTTAACATGACTGAATAGAAAGATTTTTAGAAACTCAAAATTGAGTCAGAGAGTGAATATTGATTACAGGCGCATCAATGAGTTAGTTAGCAACTAGTCCTGTAAGTGTGGTGCATGTTATATGCTTGGAGATGGTGGTGTTGCTTCTCCACTGGAACGTGAGATTCGGTGCGGACCGACACGTCGGCTGTTCCTCCTCGAAATATTTCCTCCAACGGGGGAAAGTGGTACCGCCTCAGTTAAAGTAAGTATGCATGTGAAAGAATGTATAAGAAAAGGGTCAACGATGAAGTAGGAATGATCGCACGCGTCCGTTGCACCTTGTTAGGATGCAGCTCCTACATTCTCCCCCCCCCCGCAAAAGGCCTAGAATTTTCGTTTACCTTCCTTTTTTGGCAAAATTAATTTAAATATTTAAGTTCGTATTATGTAATAATTTAAACAATAATATTGGATAGCATCATGCCTACAGTACATAAATAATATACAATGTCATAACAAATATGTTTATTAAACAAAAATCTACGATGGCTCCACCCCAAAATGATCGGCTGGATCTCTCCCTGTCCAGTTAGTCCTGGTTCAATTCGACACAGTTATGAGCTAATGCCGAAAATCCGTCACCGTTTAGATCTCCAGAACAGAGACTTTGGTTTGCCAGTAGTTTGCCAGTAGTTGCACAGACGGAGAAAAGTTGCCTTGTAATAACTTTGGTAGCAAATTTATTGTGGCAAACATTTTATAGAACTATCACATTCAGAGATGGTACAATTTAGCCATTGCCAAAAATGCGAAATGTTATCAAACGCTGAAAAAAATTAGTAATTCTATGTTTGACGGTCGCTGCAATATATTTGTGAAGGTTTTCAATCTGCGATAAAACGCTAAATCGATTACAAAATGCGATATCACTCACAAAATGCGAGGTGAGCAATATGCGAAATGGTTTATGGTTTCCTTCGCGTTCGTTCTCTAACTGGAATGGGGCATCGACAACACATCGATGTTTGAAAAAATTTAATTTTACAGTGGCAAATAGTGTAGAAGTCGAAAGATTTTCTGTCAATATAGTTTAATTGTTACTGACAGAAATAGGTTAAAGGAAGCCATCATTCAAATATGCTCTCAATTAATTTTCCACTGATTGTGTTACATATTGATAATATGTATTTATATAAATTGTTTTCATTTAACAAACACATGACCTTTTTAAAGAATTTTGTGGTGTTTTAGTAAGTATTTACAAACTGCAAGACAATTCCTTTGAATAGTGCGATATAGAAGCCTGTACTTCTACATTCATTTTATGGATTTAAAATTACTTATTTAAATATTTGTTGAGTTCACAAGTGGCGAAATATTAAACTACTTTCCCTTATTTCCGTATTTTAATGGGAAAATCCAAAAAGCATAAAAATATTCTTTTTATCTCAAAGATACCTCCTTTAAAAATTTTCTCAACAAATGCTACAAAATGCTATATCTTAATTTTCGTAATGCTGTAGCCTTGTTTTAAAAATGCTGTTTTTACTTTTTTGCTACGGAGTAGATAGAAAGTTATCTAATGCTGCGCGAAAAAAACGGGGAAAAATTCCTATTAGAGAACTCAGGTAACGAAAAAGTGGGTAAATCTAGTTCCTAAATTTAGAAAAAAAGTCATATACCGTATCGCAATACGTATTGCCAGAATCCATGTTTTGCGGGTCCTTATAAGCGAAAAATTAATTTACGGTAAAACGTCTGTTCGTGTCTGTCTGTGAACAACGCTAGTGGCTAAATCGTTCAGCCGATTTTATCCAAAACTGATATTCCCCAATTAATCCGGCTGATGTCGCGGCCCCTTGATTTTGAAATAGATATTTTAATTTTGGGAGGTACTTCACATGAAGCCCCTGAGACATTTTCAAAATTTTCAAACAAATGGCTCCATCGTATTTCATAAAAAAATGTTATTGAATAGTGTGAAGGTTGTTTCAGGGAATTGTGCTGGTCTCATGTTCGCAATTTCGGCAATTTCGAATTCGCAAAAGTTCAATATTGAAGTGCTTTCGTCTTATCTTGAACTTCAATAAAACTCAAGTGCTTCTACTTTGCAGTATTTCTTTTATTACTGCAATGCTTAGAACATAGATTCTTGTTTATTCTCCTTTCGTCCTACTCAGCTCAGCACAGCACGACTTCCTTGTGTACAGGTAACGTCTGTAACTAATAAACATATTTTCAGTTTTCATGGTAATAACTACCTTTATCATTGTTAAAGAATATAAATAAATACGACGACCCAATTGTACTGAAATATCATCAGTACAAACATTTTTTCGGCGTCTTCCTACAACTATAATAATTTATTCAGACAGAGAGTTTTCCCTTAATGAAATCTGTTTCTTAAAGATACATTTTGAAATAAGGTCAGGTACAATTTTTCGAAAATGTGAGTACTTTTCGCGTAATTGCGCTTGAAGATATGGCGAGAGAGTTTGTGCTGTTTAGCATCACTAGTTTAAAATTTCAAGTTCCAAATTCTACCATCACTAATCATGTTTCGCGCGCTCGGGCGTTTTGCAGAGAGCACTGTTGGCCGCAGCAGCCTCCCGTTCCCCGGGACGGCGGTGGCGGTGACGGTGGCGGAGGCGGAGGCGGCCGCCCACACGGCGGCGTTCCCACGAGCAAAACGGCCGACGGCGCGCGCGGAATGCCACGCACAGCGCCGGCGATTCCCCCCCACCCCCCCTTGCCCCCACCCCCTCCGCCAAACGCCCGGCACGCGGCTGGCGGCGCTCGCAGCCTTCGCGGCTCGTACGGCCTACCGCCTCCGCGGCACTCACCGACCTCGCTCAAGTCTATTGGGTGTGCACATCGCCTTATTGTTGCTCTCGCCTACTTCTCCGTTGTCCTCCGAGTCGCTCTCGTCCTCCCCATGCTCATCCTCGCCCTTCTCTTGTAGCTTGTCGCCTTTACTCTCTACCTCATTTTCCTTTTCCTCTTAATCCTCCTTTTCCTCCTCCTCAATGTCGCCCATGCCTTTCTCCTTCCTCTCCCCAACATCGTCACCCGCGCCTTCCCTTTCGTAACTTTCGATATTCTCAACGTCGTCCTCGCCCACCTCTTCTTTCTCCTCCGCATTGCCTTTGTCGCTTCTGCTCAGTTATCCTTGCCCTCATCGTTATTGTCAGCGTCACTCACTCTCCTCTTACAGCTCGTCAACTTCCATCTCCACCTCATCCTCCTTTTCCTCGTCACCCATGACTTCATCCCTCCTCCACTCCTCGTCACTACCGTCTACGCTCTCCCGTTCGTCATCTTCATTATCCTCTCCACCGCCCTTGCCACCTCCCCCTCGTCGCCCACGTCTATCACGTTCTCCTTTCGCTCCTCTCTTCTTCGTCAATTTCATCCTACCTCTCAACTTCATCCTCCTCCTCATTCTTCTCCTCCTCCTTCTTCAACGACATCCTCCTTCCTGCTCTCCTCCTTTTCCTCATCCTCTTGAACGACATCCTCTTCCTCCTTCTCCTCCTCTTTCTCCTCCTTCTCCTCCTCCTTCTCCTCCTCCTTCCTCCTCTCTCCTCCTCCTTCTCCTCCTCCTTCTCCTCCATCTCATCGGCCGCACACTCTTCCTTTCCGCCCTTCTCTTCGTTCTCCTCCTCCTCGCTGTTGTGCCTTCTCTGTCCATTGCAATTTCATATGCCGTATGGATACTAACGACGTTCTATTTACGTTCGAATCATTTTCAATACCCAATTCTGAAAAAGGAGGATGCGTAATTCTTTATAGTTTTTATAAATTATTATGCAAAAATAACAACTAAATATATTTTTAATATTTTGTGTATTTTTTGTTTGTCCCAATTAATAATTAAAATAGGAGTTAGTATTTCAATTGACATTGCATAATTCATTGTACCATTTTCGAGGCAAAGCGTGTCTTGGTGACACAGTTCTTTCCTTTCAAACTCAATTTTTTCTTGAACTTCACTAACCCGCAAACAGTTTCAGTTCCATTTCACCGCATCAATCACGTTTTTTTTCACCCTCGCATTAATTCCCTTTCCAGAAGTTTCTTTCCGACAATAAAAAGCCTGCACTGCGGCCCGCTTCCCCCCACCCCCCGCTCCTACACTTCCGCCACCCCCCACCACTCCAGGACCGCCCCTCCGCAGCTCGCGACGCCGGCGTCGCTCGCCTACTTGCTAAAGCACAACAAGATCGCTTAAGTTATTTTATGACGTAATTATTTCGATGTAATTAAACGCAGCCGGCGGTTAAACTGCGCCTACAATTCCTCCCGGCAGCGTTGCGCCGGAAAAACATTCCGACGCGCAGGCGAAGTGGCGGAAAAACATTCCGACGCGCAGGCGAAGTGGCGGAAGCAGAGAATTGGGTGGTGGGAGGCGGAGCAGGGACGGAGGCGAAGGCGGGCACGGGGATCTTAGCGGAAGGGGGACGGGGTGGGCACGGAAGCGAAGGTAGAAACGGTGAGGAACGGAGGAGAAATGACGATGGACGGAGCTTTATGAGCAGAAGATGGGACGAAGAGAAGCAGAAGATAGAGAAGAATAGAACAGAAGCAAAGATAATATCGGTGTTGGGACAGGACGTGAAGTGGGAGAACAAGGAAGAAGCAAAGAGAATAACAGAGTTCGGGAGGAGGAAGAGAGGGAGATGTAGAAGTTTAAGACGAATGTGGAGGGTGAAGCGCAGGCGAGCATAAGCAGAGAGGAAAAACAGAGGTGGATTCGGCAACGAGAGCAGTGGTAGAGGAGAAAGGTTATACGAATGAAGAGGACAAGAAAGTGGGCAAGATCGCACGGAGATGTGACGTCGGAGACCGCTATGGGAGCAGAGAAATGGGCTGTAGAGAAGTTCAGATGTAGAGAAGGCGATTTCGGAGAAGGTAGAAGCGGAGAGAATAATGGTGTTGGGAGAGGAGGTGTAGAGGGAGGTGTACGTGAGACGGAGTTGAAGGACGAGTTGCCGACGGGCATAGGCAGAGGAGGGAGGGAATTCTGAGGCAGATACGGAAGCGAATGCAAATGCAAAGGAATAAATGGCAGGAAGCAGTGCAAGAAAAAACCGGGGGGTTAGGCTGGTGAAGAGAGCAGAGGGTGGCAGTGGTGGAGGTGGAAGGATGGGGGCAGAGGTGGGGATGGGGACTTTGGCGAGGGAAGAGACAGGAGCTAGGCGAATACGGAAAAAGTTGCGAAAGGCGAGGGAAAAGAGGAAACGAAGGCGGAAAGATGATGGGAGCAGAAGAGGGTGAGGAAGCTGAGTTGAAAGGAATTGAAAAGTCAGTGGAACAAGGCAAGAGCCAAGTAGTTAGGAGAAGAGGGAGTTGTAAAGGATCAGGGGAAGAAAAGGCTACGGGAGCAGAAGTTGTGATGAATACGGGAAATAAGAAGAAGAGGAAGCGGATGAGGTATGAGCAGACAGCAGCACAGATGGTAGTGTGGAAAAGGACAAAGAGCAACGATCGAACGTGGAGCCAGGGACTAAGAAGGAAGAGGAGAATGGGGCAGCCGCGGCGTTGATGGTAAAACAAGCGGAAGCGTGGACGATGAAGAGAGCACATTCGGGGGCAGAAGAGGGGGAGGATTTAATCAACATTCTAATTAAGGAATCTTACGACTTGGCACTTGTGATTTCATCAAACAGAAATTACATTGTACTACTTTCCACTTCGGAAAGGTTCGTGCTCCGGCTGTCGCCCCCACGTTTTCTCGCCGCCGCCACCGCCGCCGTCACGCCGTAATTACGACGCGTCGCGACGCCTTGGCGCCGACGTGCAGTAGCAAGAGCGGGGCGTGGCGGCGGAAAATGCGGCGTTTATGGTGATGGTGGTGGTGGTGGATTTGATGAGTGAGGTAGTAATAGTGGGTGTGATGTAAAAGGTGACGAGGGAGAAGGGTGTGAGCAACTCGCTGGAGAGGAGATTTAATGGGTGAGGCGGTAATGGGGCGTGATCTGGAAACAGGTTGTGGTTGTGGGTTGTGGGGGTGGAGGTGGTGTGAAAGGTGACGGGGGAGAAGGATGTGAGCAAGTCGCTGGAGGGGGGAAACCGCACTGATGATTGCGGTGGGGATGATGGGTGGTGGATTTAATAGGTGTGATGTGAGTATAGGTTGAGGTTGTAGGTGTGGGTGTAGGTGTGGTATGAAAGGTAATGAGGGGGAAGGGTGTGAGCAGGTCACGGGAGAGGGGAATGCGGTGTTGTTTGCGGCGGCGGTGGTGGGAGTGGTGATTTAATGGATTAAATGGTGATAGGGTGAGATGTGAGCTCAGGTTGGGGTTGTGGATTGTGGGTGTGTGTGGATGATGAAAAAAGGGACAATGAGAGTGTGAGAAGAGCGCGGGGCCTTGCCTTCTTGGTGGAGAGGAGGGTGAAGACTGCTGATGTGCGAAGCAGTAGCAATCAAAATGGCGGCAAGGATGACATGAGAATGTCAGTAGTCGTAGTGGCGGTGGCCGCGATGGCAACGATGCCTAATGGTAGCAATGCAGGAGCAGTGGAAGTGGCAGCGTAGTTGTGTAATGAATGTGACAGAAGGGGACAATTACATCATACAGACTGTGTAAACGGGGCGTCTTAAGCAAAGTTGTGATGTGATTGTAAACATGTGTTTGTGCATTATGGAGATTATAAATAATATTCTTATATATTGTGGAAATTATATTTTTAAATTGAATAAAGTTCACTAGTGATTTGAGACACATTGTGATCTTCACCTTCGTTTAAAAAAGATGCTTTAAAAATTACTCATTAAAGTTGTTTGCTCTTCTAATGTTTACTCCAGTGTCCGAAACAATCAGAAAATATATCAATGCAAATCAATGTAGGCGAGAAAGACGTAAAAGTGAAGAGAAAAGAATGAGGCAAAGTGGAGAATATAAGAAGGGTTATTTTTGGTGTAAGAAATCAAATAACGAAAGAAGGCCAGAAATGATATAAGATAAAAATACTTCATGTAAGATCGAGAAAGATAAAGAAAAGGAAGCGGGAGAAAGTGGAGAAGAAAGAGGAAAGTGCCAAGAAGAGTGATACAGAAACAATCTATTTCCAACTCCCTGGAAAAAAGCAGCGTTGACCTTTAGACGGCTTCGCTGGTTTCATCTTATTTGTAGTTGATTCTGTAACAAGCAAAACAGGAGGGGCAGCGACCTGGTTTCATCTCATAGCGGTCACTGCTCCGCATGCTTTACTCCACTCAGAGATTTTTCTGCTTGCTGAGAAGCAGAAAACGCTGACATAAACCAAACGCAAGGGAGAATATTTTTATCAACCAGGAAGGTAACAAAAATGTTTTGTAAGGAAAAGTTAATGAGAAGATTTGAGTTTATAATTTTTTTGTTGAAGTCACCGGCATCGAGACTTTGATTACAAAACCGTATAAAAGGATATGAAAGTCATAACTTATTAAAACTTTTCACTTATTTCTTTTTCTTACTCCCTTCCTCGAGATTAAAAATCACGCATTATTATTCTGGAGACAGGAGAGTGGAATCATACTACATCACGAATTAACGTTCTTCTTTTATAACATAAAAGTGATAATAATAAAATTTTAGCTTCGAAAATATTTGTCCTTGAGTATAATACACTGTTTTTCTTAGTGATAGCTTTTACAACACAGGCAACACTTTTTCTAAATTTAAATTATGAAGATTGCAAAATACTCAATTGCCGAACATTTTGTTCTGAAGAAATTTAATATCAGCTCTGAGTACTTTAAGGATACAACCTTTATGTTTATTCTCGTTAACACAGTCGTTTGCAAGTTAATTAAGTAATCTCAGAAGATATTCTGTAGCATTAGTGTAACGGGAATTATGAGGCACTTCTTTTTTTATAAAAGCAAGAGTCAGTGCCCACGGCATCATAAAACTAATAAACATAAAACCTGGAGCGTGAAGAGATACAAACACTTAGAATTAGGCAACCCACAAGGCAGCGTTTAATGAGCGCTTATCACAAGAAGAATGATGGACAGCACGAGACGTACTAGAATATTTTTTTCACCATTTTTACTTACGTGAGCTATAATATGATGGTGATGATGATGATGATGATGTGAAATGTTTCCAAATAAACATTATTAGTTGCTGAGTTTTGAATGACACCTATATATCTTCTACGTTACTGAGAACGTCAAGCCAGACAAGTAGGGATTTTTAATGGACAGCAAGTCATTATTTTCAATATATTTTTCCTAAATGTCTGCACGATTAAATTAATATTTCGTCATACCATCAATTGCTGGATCGATCTCACAAGTAGAATTCCGCCCCTAAAATTGAACTTCCAATACTATGCACAAAGAAAATCATATCGTTTGCTCTCTGAGGGCGTTTCCTTAGAATACATTAATTATCATAAGTAATATCACGAGAAGTCCTCGCTACGCGAGTCGTGAATTTACCGGCTAGCATAGCACTTCGAGTGATATTTAGTGTGACTATTTCACGAATAAACACATTACACGATTTGAAAGGATAATTTAAATCACAGGAATTACGAAAAAGGGAAATATTACTCAAAATTACAACCGAAAAATTACAACCTATCATTCAGCCCCGACATATCACTGCCTCCTGGAATAACTTATAATCAAGTAACATTTGAATAACAGTTTAATGCAGAAAATTATTGCAAATATGTTTCAATTTTAGGGTAATAAAACTTTTGAAAAACAATAATAACAAATCTACTTAAAAGAACATTGGAAAGAATTTGAACATTGAAAAGAACATTAAAGCACAATCATTAAAGTTGTAGGAAGTAGTTTTCCAAGTCTTTGTTCTTTTCCAAGTTTGTAGTTTGTGCTGTCGATTTGTATTATCTTTCTTCACAAAATTCTTGAAATTTCTTCCATCCGCTTTCTTTGTTCCTTTCGCTGTTTTTCGGCACTGCATTTTTAATAATATATTCTATTTCAGAGTTTTAAACATAACCAAAATGACACATTTTAAAATTGTATTGATGCACACAAGCTAATTTGGAGGTGAAACAAATGCTATCGTTATCTTAAAAAGGTAAACAAAGGTTTTACAGCGATAAAAAGTAAACAAACTTATGGCGATAAACATCTGGGATTGGTTTAATTTGAATATATCCTTGCTTAGCATTGGCTACTTACGACGCGGACAGATATGAGTGAAATAGTCAAGTTAAAACCATATTATCGGCGCTTCAATAAGAACCTCTTTCTTCATTTTACATTCAAAATTTATGACTGGAATTTACAGTTATCACAGTGTTTGCACAGAAAATAGAGGAGGATCAAACTGCTGATGGAATGTAAATACAGCGGCAACAATCGATTCCATATCGAAGAATATTAATATGTGAGAGTACATTGCGGAAATGAGATAAAGAAACAAGAAATATAGGTAAAGGCATAATATCTGTCAATTAAGCTGCGGAGTTTAACACTACTTCACGAAATTGCGGAAGGGACAGACAGTGTGATTTTAAATAAATATAGCATAAATAAACATGAGTTAACTATAATTTGAATTCTAGCAGTAAGTTTTCTGTTGGTATTTCCAAAGAAGAAAAAATTACATCATTCATAGATACTTTTTGATAAGCTTCCCACGTTTCATCGTTTGTAAAAAATATTATGATACTAATTGAAAATATACATTAAGTGAGCTAATAATTATTATAACTCGGCTTGGAACGATTTCAAAGTTGTTATAAATAAGGTATATAGTACGTACTTGTAAATACTTTAGTATACTATATTTTAGTACTATTCTATAGTATATAGCACAAATGTGCTATTCCTATTAAATTTTATATTTTTACTAGGAAAACCCGGCAGACGTTCTGCCCTTCATCTCCCTCTTTCCCCTCCCATCACCGTTTCTCACTGTCTCTCCCTCAATCACTCACCCAATACCTATCTGTCTCTGTGTGTCTCTGTCTCTGGCGCTCTCTGTCCCTCTCATTCACATTTACTTGCAGATTCTGCACGTCTCTGAGCAGGTGAAGTAATATCGGGAAGCGCCGTACCAGAAAAAACGTAATAGAATGTTCAGGAGGAGTTCATTCTATAGATCAGGGTTTGAAAAACATTTCTCAAAAATTTAGTTTTTAAGGCCCTAGAACGCCTCGTTTAGGAGTTATTTAACAATAAAGATTCAAAATCTGCCGAGTGTGTTGCAGGTTGCATTTGAGGTGAATATGTAGTGGATATATAGTGAATATGTAGCTCCATGTTGTGGAGTTACAACAGAATTAACAACGCATAAGCGTTCTCGGTGAAAAAATACGTAGAAGTGCCAACTTTCGTGAAGATCGGTCCAACAGTATTGTTTGAGTTTGAGATACCGACATCCTGTTATATATATTGTGAGCCAAAATTAACGCTTTTAACGAATATTCATTTTTAAATCAATTTTTATTTATTCTCCATAGTTTTTCAGCATCTAGACTTGCTTGCACCTCCCGCATGGCAGCAACTAGACTTGCTAGCAATCCCTCTATTGAGAGCGCACAGCTGGGACAATTCATGTGCTCTCGTATTCACCAGCCGCCTCCCAAAGGGCTGCTTGGCGTTATCCGCGTGCACAGGAAGGCGGCGTGTCGCGCGCGGGCGAGGCCTGCGAAGCGCTGGCCTTTTGTTTCCCGCCTCGCGTTGATGGAGGGACGGGGTGCGACCGCCGTCGTGACGCACAGTATGGAACGACACACAACGTGAGACGAGATGGGGTAGTGGAGAAGAAATGTAGTTGATTGACGTTGTGTCGCACCGAATGAAATAACACATGACGAGGGATGGACTGGGGTAGTGGAAAGACAAAAAGTAAGAGAAATGTCGTTGCTTGACGTTTTGTCGCACCACATGGAATATCACATGAAGCGGGATGGGGTGGAGTAGTGGACAGACAAAATGTAGGAGAAATGTTGATTGTCGCTGTGTCGCACCACACGGTGAGACATACTGTGGTCTGAACGGGGTCGAAACGCGCGCATAGAATGTTAAGTTAAATAACTATTTATTTAGTGATTTTAGAACGAATTCTTGAGTATGAATCTAACAAAACATATTCTAGATGTGAAATAATATTCCACTTAATTTATATTGTTTATTTATTGTGCCATTTCTGGCATGACATCCAGCGCTTACTCTTGGACTGCTGACTACACTTCCACAGAGAGAGGCAATTCCGGGCGACGAACATTTTTTTTTCAATTGTTCACTAATATCAAATATTTATTTCACATAGATGTGTTTCTATGTTGTTTTATAATTGCTCGTGGACGATCACTTAGTTAAATGAAATGGGTCTTTTTCAAAGCTCGTCATGTAAAGTTTAAATTTTCGCCATTTTCAAAAAGGCAGGCCAAGGTGACTCGTGTTAACGAAAATATATTACCAAATGTCCACTTAAAAACATTTATTAGTTTCATGAAAGTGTGTTTAGTTGTTTTTGTATAATTGCTCGTCAAAAATCACTTACTTTTGGATAAGGCGCTTTCTTTCAAATCTCGTCAAGAAAACTTTAAAGGGTCGCCATTTCAAAAGAGGCAGGCCGAGATGGTTGTTGTTAACGAAAAACATCACCAAATGTCCAATTAATTACAGTTATTAATTTCACAGTTTTTAGTTGTTTTCGAGTAATTGTCCGTCAAAGATCACTTAGTTTTGGAAATGACACTTTACTTCAAACCTGAAGTAAAATTTAACGATCGCCATTTTAAAAGAGGCCAGCCGAGGCGGCTGTTGTTAATGGAGAAACATTAACACATGTCCACGTAATAACATTTATTAATTTCATGGAAATGTTTTGAATGTTTTCGTGTAATTGTCATTCAAAAATAATATAGTTTTGGAAATGGCGCTTCATTTCAAACCTCAAGTAAAGTTTTAACGGCCGACATTTTAAAAGAGAACAACCGAGGCAGCTGTTGTTAACGAAAAAAACATTAACAAATGTCCATTTAATAATAGTTATTAATTTCATGGAAGTGTTTTTACTTGTTTTTATGTAAATTCCCGTCAAATATCACTTAATTAATAAAAATCATGCTTATTTTCAACCTCGTCATGTACAGTTTAAACAGACGCCATTTTGAAAGAGGTTGGCCAAGGTGGTGGTTGTCAACGAAAAACCAATTACAAATGTTTATTTAATAACATACTTTAATTTCAAAGAGATGTTTTTGGAGGTTTTAATGTTATTGCTTGTCAAATTTCACTTATTGCATGTTTCAGTTCTGCAGATGTCAATTTAAAATGTTAAAATTTAATGAAAAATAATGAAATTTGGCAAATTAAAAGAAGTAATATGTTTGAAAATAAATTGAAAATTTTACGCAATTAACGGAAATCCTAAAGTTGTGAAGATTAAACATTTTCAAGAAGTAAACGTTCTTGGTATTTTATCCAGAGGTAATCATGCTCTTTCCATGCACCATTAACGTAAACTTTAAACGGTCGTTATTTTGAGAGGGGCTGACCGGTGCAGATGATCTCACCTGAAAAATGTTCAGTAATGTTCCCTTAATAATGTATATTAATTTCAGTGATGTGTTTTGTGGTGTTTTGTTTAATTGCCTGTGAAAGTTTACTTAGTTAAAGAAACAAGAGACTTTTGCACACCTTAATTACGTAAGGCTTAATTAAATTAAAAATAAAAATAATTGACACTCCAAAAGCTTTAATATATTTATAAGGGTATATAAAAGCGCATATAATTCCTGGAAGTTGAAAAGTTGATTAGGGAAAAAGTTATAAACAATGGAAAATAAGTGTATTTTCACTACTTGAGTGGCTGAATTTTTCCTCGGCTGAAAGGCATGGATTTGAGGGTGTCGTAGGCGGTAAGCATTGACACAAATTATTATTTTTTTCTGATTTCTAGTAATTTGAAGTATGTAGAATTGATATTTATCAAGAAATAATCCTTTTTCAAAAATTAAAATTTGTTTCCTATGCGCGCGTTTCGACCTTCGTTCAGACCACCGTGCGACTTGGGACAGAGTGGGATAGTCGAACGATAAAATGTAGGAGAAAATGTTGTTGATGGACGTTTTGAAACAGCACACGATGCGGGACAAAGTGGTGTAAAGGACAGACAAAATTGAGGAGAAATATTGTTGATCGACGTTGTGTCGCACCACATGGAAAAGCTCACGATGCAGGATGGAGTGGGGTAGTGGACACATAAAATATAAGAGAAATATTGTTGACTGATGTTGTGTCGCATCACATGGAACAACACACGACGTGGGACGAAGTGGGTAGTGTACAGACAAAATTTAGGACAGATGTTGATTAACGTTATGATCCAAGATGTGGGGTAGTGGAGAGACAAACTGGGGGAGAAATATATTTGTTAGTGACTGACGTAACGCATGATTGGTTTGACATGGAGCAGTGAACAGCCGAACATTGCTATAAATATTTGTTGACGAGACACACGCCATATAACAATGTGAGACATTGGACAGCCAAACCGAGAGAAATGTTGGTTGTTGTTGAGTGACCTATTGACACACGACATGAGATGACGTGTGAAGCAATGGACAGCAAAACTGGGGAAATGTTGACTGATATTACGCTTGACCCGGGATGTCATTATGGAGCAATGGATCACCAAACCGTTGAAGAAATCTTTTTCTTGTTCAGATTCTAGGATCTGCTATTTTCTCTACTGTTGGGAATCTTAAAACATGGTCTACCTCCGACATGTGCATAGGGAAGTTTGAAATTTACCTCCGCGAGTACGTCCAACGCTGTAAACAATTTGTATCCCATATTCACCACCAGAAACCGACAGCGGTCTGCCATTTTGTCACTAACTCCTTTGCTCTATGACTGAACTATTATGGGACTTCTTTAGATCGAGATATACTGACGCATTTCATTTTGCTGGGAATTTAGCTAGAGTTCTTTACAACTTTTAAACGTGTTGCGTCATTTCGAAGAATTTCCGCCTTTTGAAACCCCACTAATGAGTTTGAACTGCACACTCGGGTTTTCGAAGATCGATTCCCATTGCACTAACGATGACACTTTGGGAGAAATCACACCTTCGGAACTCGCAAGTCACTTTGAATTTGTAATCACCTGCGCATGTCTCGCTTGCGAAATGCATCCAGCAGAGATTCTAAAAATCGCGGCGGTCGACGTGATAAACTCCTCGAATACCCGGAACGGAAACTCGGTTTATAAAAAGCCCTAAACCAGGCCTGCTCCACAGGCTTCAGACGGGAGCGGATGTTCGGGCTGGCTCGAGCTGTGACGGGATATGGCGGGGAGAGGGATGCTTATGGTGCGGAGGGAAGTTTGCGCTTTGGAGCCCACGCAGTTGTGAACCGTATAAAGAAACTGCAAGCAATACAAAACAAATACATAAGTAGAATAACCAAAGCCCCATGGTATATCAGCAATAACCAGATTCATAGAGAGTTAAAACTAAAACCGATCAAAGATTATATCACAACAATTTCCCGATCATTCTTTGAATACCCCACTCTGGCACCCCATTTTCATTAGGAAAAACGTACCACAACCCCAAAAGAATTAGGTCATGCTATCCGAAATATGATTTAAAACCCCCATAATGAAGTAAATCTAAATAATTTCAAAAAGTTCCAAGAAATTGGTTAAACAAAAAAGAAAGGAAAGAAACAATTAGCAGTGAGATATCTTCAATTATGAAGTAGCAACATGGCAATAATAATTAGGAATGGTCAAGCCTAAACGCGAATCAAATATATTTATTTAATACCTCCGAAAGGCAACAATGCCGAACAGATGAATTATTTTTTTTAAGAGCCTATGAATGCTCCGCCCTCCCGAAGCCATTTCTGCAACCAATAGCAAAGTCTGTGAAATGCGAATCTCCATAACTAACAGCTTATTTTAAGCAAGCAGCCACTGCTTAATGATTCCTGTCTTATTTTAATTCGACTATAAATTTGGCCTTCAACAATTGTAAAAGAGTCGAATCGACACACTTTTTTTGGAAGTTATAAAGAATTATTTGTGGTTACTTGTACATCCCACGTTTGAGGGTATAAAGAAAGTGTCACTCCGCTTGAGAGAATCTTGGGCGGTATGTATTATGTGGAGGTTGGATTCAAACTTGCAAAGTCCGTGCGTGGACGCACTAGTTATTGACAGTCACGCGCGTGGGCCAACGCGTTGGAGAAGACGCTCAAGGAGGTTTTGTGTTAGTCGCGAAGGAGAAGGCCGCGTACTCGTCACTGACTTGCCATTGCGGGCGGACGAGGCGAGGGTGTCATGTATTGAGGACACTGCGAATGAGGAGTGGTGGAGGTAAATCGCAAAATTCTTGATGGAAATGAAATTTATTTTACTTCTTTTCCCATTTCCGTCTTTCCGATTTCCAATACCTGTTTTATTCTAATTCTAACTTCACTCCTGCTTTAATGTTTCCAGTATGTCTGCCTCGATCAGTAAAACCTGTCTCGATCAGGTTTTTGTCCAGTTTCCCTGATCCATTGAGCAAATGCTGAGATGGCCTCTGAGATGGACGTAAATATAGCTTCACTGTGCGCACGTTTTTTTGAGCACTCCTTTTGCTTGTAGTGGTAGAAGTAGAACTGATGTTCGTTACTATTTTGTTAGCAATGCATAAAAATCAAATCAGCAGTTCGTTTACCGTTAAAATTGTTTTTCTATAACTCGGGAATGAAAATGTCTAGTTTTTCAAATGTTGCTAACCGCGGGTTTTTTTTATTTTCATTCTGTGTCTCAAGAAAATGTACGCAGGTAATCTCTTCCCCCATACATCATACACAGTGTTTACTGTTTTTTACCAAATAAATAAAAAAATGAACCTTCCTCAAGAGTGCGGCGGGATTAGGTGGCTCAGGGTATCAATTGATGTCATTGCAGTGCCGCTGACCGGAAGGTCCAAGAGTTCGAGCCCCGATGATGGCAGGATTCTCGGCACTTTACATAGCTAGGTCGGATTCAGCCACTGGGTGAGAATTCTAACGGCCGAATTGCTCTGATCGGTAGTTTTCCATGGTTGTGGATTTATGGATAGAAAGGTTTGATGCACCGAAAACTACCTGGCAATGATGTATGTCCGCAAGTAGATCGGGGTTAAGAAACTGTATTTTTCCTCGGAGTGGAGATAAAGTAGCAAAAGGGTACCCATATGGGAAATGACACAGGTCGTAGATAACATCCGTTTCGAAAAAATAACACGACAAAGCATAGAAGTGCGCACACGGGGACGAGGAGGACCGTTTGAGCATTAGATAGAGGGGATTCAGATATATAGTTACCACCCCCCGTTTTACGTTGTGTACGCCTGTGCGACAAAGTGATACCAACAGACCACCATTTACTATTATGGCTATACATAAAGAGAAGAAAAAGGAAGTACATGAAAAATTAGCATTCTATAGTGCGGTGCGTTGTCGTGTTTGTATGATTTTTAAGAATAATTGATTTTAAATGTGAAGTATCATGTTTTTTAAATGTGAGACAGAATGGGAAAACTGAAAGTGAGAAATTGACTTTCTTCGGCGTTGCAAGAAACGTATTATAGAAGGAACACGCACAAGGACATCCATTGGAGACATTTTCAACTGCAAGGAAACATTTTTATACTTCCAACGTATCCAAAGTTATACATCTACATTTAGCAGTTACCATAAAAATATTTTAAAACGTAATTTTGGTACTTCCTTATATGGTGTTGCCATTTCAATTCTGTTACAATTTAAATAACATTATAAGATTTGGCCATGATTTAAAAAAAGCATCTCCAAATTTGTTATTATTAAAAAATATTTATAATTTTGATGTAATAAATAATTATTACATCGTATTAATATTAATGGACTGAAGTATTCTCATCATTTCTTTCCCTATGAAATTATCTTCAAAATATTACATTATTTTTCCGCTAAAACATTGCTCTATTACAACGATGTACATAAAACCAAATTATACCACTGGCCCTACAACCTTTTAATACTTTTTTGACACTGAATTTTATGAAGATAACAAACAAAATATTTTTAAAAAATACCTCCTTTTAATATATAAAATAACATGGGTGTGAATCTTAAATTACACCTTAATTGTGCTGCAGATTGGCAAAGACTGACAAATGCTGCCTCAGAGCAGAGGAAGAAGAGAAGAGAAAACAATGCTTGATTTCGGATGGAGTCACTTGACTGCTTTCGGATAGAACGAGGTTACCCACGGCGCAATCCTTCCATAACTTGATAAAGAAACTCTCGTTGCATTGCGTTAATTCGCGACGCCAACACAGACTTTCAGAATGAGAAACTCTTAGAAGAGCGCAAATGCTGCGGCAGAGGAAGAGAAAGGAGCTTCGAGTATCGTTCCTAGAGAGAACGCTACCGAAGAAAACAAAAAGAATCCCTTCAAACAAAGCAACGGGTCTCTTAGAAGAAGCACAATGAACTGCAAAATCCCACTAAGAAGGCAGTGGAAGAAAAGTAATACAATTACCACGAAATGCAGCGAGAGAAAGACTATTCCTTTGCGAGGAAAAAAAGAAATGACAATTCGGTCATAGGCATGTAAAGAGCTAATTGATTCGTGAAAAAACAATTCTAGTCGAGTGAAATTTTTAGAATGCGCGCAAGTTCTAAGAATGTATTCCAGAAGATGTTTACGTTTATTTAGTTCGGAAGGATGAGGTGCGTTTTCAGTTTCCTGTCTGCTGACGAACGGTAGGAAATTCCCTTAAAAACTTTTAAGATGAAGTTGTGAACCTTGTTCATGAATTCGCAACAAAACCTCTAATACTTAGAAAATGTAAGAAACATAATAGAGTTTAAACCGAGAAGCGAATTTGTAGTTGAAGAAAGTTGATTCAACACATAGCTGAACTTTCGAGGGAGTTTGCGAAATACTCAGAACACGCCAACGTGAAACTCGCCAAGTGCAAATTTCTGGACATTAATGAAAACGAAGATCTTCCTCATTACTATGCAAAACACGGCTTTTCGAATGCGTGCGAACTTTCGCATACTAAATTATCATCGCAGAGCCCACACTTGCTTCACGAGGTTTCGTGAAATTCACATTAAAATGAATTGCTGCCAGACGCCAAGCGACCCACTACCCCACAAATTAATTTAATGGCTATTGTCTCTTTAAGAAGCAGTTTAAGTGTACCTATATCTAAATACATTTAAGTGACAAAATCGATATATTATACATTTTCAATAATACAGAGCTTTATATGCAGAAATTCTGCATCAATTTTCTCCCATCAAAATTATTGTGCTCTTAGCATCTATAAACTTAACAATTTATTCATTCTGCTTCTTAAATTGTCACTGTGAAACTTATTCTTTACTTATTGGTTCTATTCTTTGGATTTTTAATATTTCACTATTTATTAAGTGAATTATTCATTATAAAGAGTATAAACTGAATTTCACATATGCATAATAGCATTTTATGAAATGATAATTTAATGATGGATATTAACGTACGAGTGCGAAGTAATATAGCAACACGAGCGAGGAACGCATCTTAAACTCCACGCGAGTGTATTAATACCCACAACATTGAGTTTCATAGAAAACTTTTTCTACGACTAATGTTTACAAGTTAATATTTTACTGTAACACGGAACGGTTAGGTGAGAAATGGCATGCAGTAATCAGTCAATGCCACGTAGGTCTCCCAGGGGCTTTGGTTAAGCGTAAGCACCATCTGAAGAGTAAACTTATCTGTGATTGGTCAAACATCTGTAATATTGTGAAGCTGCATCATAGTAACTATCATTAAACAATGATCTGCAGCTTTCTCATACGATAATTAATTATACAATAGTAATAGAAAAAGTAATAAACAAACCAAGTACACATGTAATACGTAGCGTAGCCTCGTGATGTTTCATTGCTGAAGAATACAAAATTCTGAGCAATTTTCTGATTTGGCGTCCGTCCTTATCATTTCTCGCAGCACCTGCAGCTTAAAATACTATATTTTAAAGAAAAAAAACAACGGCTTGCCTCTTTGGAGAGCTCTGTAATAGAAAAACGTAATAAACGTAATTAAAAATGTTTTCTTCTCGCAAAAAGTTGTAACTGTTTCAGGTAATAATATTAAATTTTCTGACCATTCTAGCCAATGATATCTTAGGAGAGGCTGAAGGCAATTGTAACATATTTCATACAATTGTTTACAAATAATAATGCAGGGAATAAGTATGTAAACGTAGCAATTTATGAAGCATATTCACATTGAAATTCTCAATACAGACATTGTTTTGAATGTATAATGAAAATGAAGCATGATATAAATATATTTTGTATTGCAGATGAGAAATTGCAACTACAAGATGATAATACCCGAGTCAAATCCCCATATCCCACAACGTCCTCACAACCCCATTTCCCAAACCTTCCTCAACGCCCCCGCTGCACTCGCCACATGTAATGATAACCTGCAACCCGAACATTGCTCGCACCGTCCTCAAAGTCCTCACTGTCTTCATCACTCCCACCGCCCTCAACACTCCCCACCGCCCTCGCCTCCGTGATCTTTCTCACCGTGCCAATCACCTACACGGACCCCATTACTCGCACTGTCCTCTGCTCACCTCTCTCATCATTCTCCCCACCCCTACTTCCCTCCCCACCCCATCCTTCCTCCCCACCCCTCCTCCATCACCGCCTACCGCCCCCGCTCTCATCACCCATCTCACATTGCACATTACACATCTCACATTACACATTCTCACATTACACATCACCACATCTCACATTGCCAGATGACATAAAACAATTAAAGTCGGTATACAAATTTAAGTTAAAAGTAAAATCTTTTCTGCTGCAAAACTGTTTCTATACAATTAGAGACTATACTGATCGTGAAAAAGAAAAATAATGTAACAAAACAAAGATATATAATTAATTAGTTTATGTTTGCATTGTATACATTTAAAAAAATATTTAATACGCCTGTAACAAGTAATGTACTTCAGCTTCCGGGTCAATGACCCCCATCTCGATCAGGTTTTTGTCCAGTTTCCCTGATCCATTGAGCAAATGCTGAGATGGCCCCTTGTTTTGCTTCTGGACGTAAATGTAGCTTCTCTGTGCGCACGTTTTGTTGAGCACTCCTTTTGCTTGTAGTTCATTTACAGTTGAAATTGATCTTCTATAACTCGGGAAAAAACATTTTTCAAATATCTTTATTTTTCTAAAATAATTATTTCTAAATTAATTTTTTCGTTTTCGTTTTTTTTTAATAAAATTCTGGCCCTCAAGAAAATGTGCGCAGATAAATTTCTTTCCCCACACGTCATATACAGTTTTTACTGTTTTTTTGACAAAATAAATAAATAAATAAATAAATAAATACCCTCACTACTCCGTCCTCCCTTCCTGCTCCTTCACCGCCCTTAACAGCACACTTCTGACAACACCCCTTCAACCCCCACCTACCCCACCACTCACATTGCAACTCACCGGTCCCATCGACACCTCCCTCCCTACCCTCATTCACCCCTCCTCCGCACACCCCACCGTCTCCACCGCAGATATCCCACTGTTCTCATCAGTCACCATCGTAACCCTCATTCTCCTCACATCCCTCACCTCTTCCCCTCTCCAGTCCACGCTTCACCTCTGCAAATGAGGCTGTCCTTACGAAACGCTTCACCCCCCGCCGGGCCCCGGCCGCGCGCCGGCGCCGTCGCCTCGTTCGAGTCCTGCCTTGGGCGCCCGCCCACCCGTTCGATTCGCTCGCGAACCGACGCGCCTTTTTTTGCTAATCTTGCGGCACCATCGTGAAGAAATCGTGTTGGCACAGAATTGCCTTCCGTTTGTTTTGTGCGATCGCCCAGAAATAAATTGCGTGGAAAGTTGCAACAAAAAAGATGGTTTGATGTGGATCTTCCGTGCAACGAATCCTGTTCGTGTCTTATTATCGGTCTCTTTCAGTAACCGTTTAAAGGTTTGTAATTAAGTTATGAAAAATATAAATGATTAAATCGTCCTTTCTACTAATTGTAACACTTTGCGAATATCATCAGATGACGAAGGTTGAGAAAGATAACATCTATTTATTTATTTATTTATTTATTTTAACTTGAGTTTACATTTCAAGAGACAGTATTAATAATTTTAAAAGGAATATTTAATATGTCCAAAATGAATAATTTTAACGCTTTTTTTATAAATAATTGTAAGAATGTTTATTACTCAGGTTAATAATTGTAATGCTAACGTTATTGTTTTATTCTCACTTATTCAATAACATTGAAATTATTAATATCACTGAAAATTTGAATGAACTCAACGAAATAAAACATGATGAAAATAAAGATGAAAAAAAATGCAGACGATCAACGCCAACAAATGTTGCCGCAACCAAAAATAAGATTAAAAGACTGATCAGGGTGGGAAAATATTTCACAATAAAAATCATGCAAAATGGTTTTCCGAAAAAGTAGCAAGCACACTGTTCAAGAACAACAAATAAAATATTCACGTATAACACTGCAATACACTAATTTTTTTAGAAAAACTTTTCACTAATATTGCAATAACATAGAATGATACACACGAATATAATAGACAGCAGTTCTTTACGCATCAATGATATTAAAAAAAGTTTTTGTCTCAAACACAACACGTGAATAGTTAATATTTAATGCAAGGCAGACTCTTTCTTGGAATCTTGTCACATGAAGTAAGCTGTATCGTACGCAGTGATTCATGCGCAGTATGAAAATAGGTGGCATGACACAAACTAATATTTAAATCGTCAGTCAAAATCGAAAATATTTCCTTATTTGAGGATGTTTCTGGAGTTCCTGGGTGTATAAAATCATAGACGTCTGTCGCATGACAGGAGAATAAAAATTTTCCACTCCCTTTCAATTTCTGCGCGCATTAAACATTAGTTATTGTTTTTTTGTATTTTTAAAGAGTTCCTAGGTATCGAAAAGGTAAACAAATTATACTAGGAGAACATAATATCACTCATGAGATAATTATGAACCATCAACTACATATATAAATACTAATATAAATATAGGCCCAATAAATCCATAATTTTCATCTCCCAAACAGTGCCAGTGTCTGCCATCTTTTAAAATTAAATTCACCTACCATAACACAGTAGACAACTAATATACCACTTGTTATACGACAGTCAATTAGTAGAGCTCTTATCTTTTTTTTCTAGCCTTCAAGAAAATGTGTGCAGATAAATCTCTTTCCCCACACGTCATATACAGTTTTTACTGTTTTTTGACAAATAAATAAATAAATAGACACTTCCTGATTGCATCTACATTGCCCTTTTGGAATCCCAGCCGAGCGCGAGCTCATCCAGCATCGATTCCACCCGGGCGTCCGCGGGGATTGCGCCGGCGTTCATTATCCGGCGGGGGCGTGCGCAGAAGCGTCTCTCCGGGCCGCCGCTTTGCGTAATCCTCGACCGAGAGCTGTCGCCGCCCCGCTATCCTCATCAGGACACGGCGCGCGTGCCGCGAGGAGGACGAGGCCCGGCCCCCGCGCGCGCAACGTTCAGCCGCCCCGCCCCGCCCCGCCCCGTCGCGCCCCTTGCAAAAGTTCACGCATTCTTGTACATTGGTATCGTACACCAGTGATGCTTCAAAACACGAATTTTCTCGCGTCCGTAATGATTACGTAAAATTATAATTCCGCAATTTCCGTCCATATTAAACAGATCAGTCACCACTTGTACAACTCGAGTCTATCGAACAGCAGCATTAGGAGTGAACATTGAATTCATTTAAAGATAATACGTCAATAAAAATCGAAAATCGAAAACTCCGTTACCTTCTCCCTTAAAACACCGCCCAAGAATAAGAAGTTATTCTGAGAATTTCGAACTGCTGTACCATTGTTGTAATTCAATTAGATAACTCCTGAAATATTCTTGCAAACAAGGGCGGAAAATTCAAATTTGCAGTTTCCAAAATTTGCAAAATTACGTCCCCAGAAACTACTCAGAAATTACGTTCTCAAAAACTACTCATATTTTTACTTTCCCGTTACGTATGTACGGAGTATATACGTAGTATAAGGAAAGTTATATAATGCTAGGCGAAAAAATGGCGGATTTTTCGGCAGAAAAAGTTTTATTACTGGGCTCTGGTAACGAAAGAGTGGATAAATCAAGTTGCTAATTTTAGAAAAAACTGGTGGTGCTACAACAGTACGTTCCCGCGTTATTGGAAATAGCTACGTCATATTGAAATATCGTATATTCTGCTCTACTAACATCTTAGCTGTTATTTGAAAACGTCCAATTCAAACAAGTAGAGAGCAACTCACTGTTTCCATCGCAGTTTGTCAAAAATATGTGAATTCGCTTGGCTAATAATGTTAATACAGTAATTAGGATATATGCAATTTACATCAAAATAATTACGACAATTCTGGCTGCTCATACGTGAATTGCCTACGTGAATCGTAAGATAACAGTTCCGACATCATTTCATCGTTTTTATTTTATTCAACACGCAGTAAATTTCTTTAAGGATTATATGATATTAAATGGTATGTAACTAGACCGTGGAAATTCATCCACTAAATAAGGTAAATACTCGTATATGCATGTAACCAAGCACTTAAAATGGGCAATATACTTGTATGCAAGTAAAATAGCCAATATATGAGCTTACTGAACTAAGAATATGCATTAAACAAAAAGAGGTAGCAACAGTTAATATTTTTATAGGTAATCATTTTACCCCCTGGTACAAAACGGGTATAATAAAATAGTTATATTCATATTAAGTGTGGAAAATGTCCGATTTCTTTACGGTCGAGATTGAGATTCTTTGCCGAGACCGAGGTCGAGGCAAAAAATCTCAATCAAGACCGTGAGAGAAACGGAAACTTCACGCATGAAATATGAACTTTTTTTTCTACAACTGCATAAAAATATAATACAAAAATTTTGTAAACTTTTATTGGAAAAAGAAGCCTTATATACAAATATACAAATGCATTTCGTAGGGCCATGATTAGAGAGAAGTATTATAAATCCATGCAGAAAATACTCTACTCATTACAAATGGTAAAACATTTGGTGCGAAAACTAAATATTTTTGTGCAAATATCCACTTAAATTTGACAATTATAACTTCTTTTCATACAGCTGTATCAAGTCACAACAATGAGACGTAATCCCATCTCGATAAGGTTTTGTCCAGTTTCCCTGATCCATTGAGCAAATGATGAGATGGCCCCTTGTTTTGCTTCTGGACGTAAATGTAGCTTCACTGTGTGCACGTTTTGTTGAACACTCCTTTTGCTTGTAGTTCATTTACCGTTGAAATTGATTTTCTATAACTCGGGACAAAATATTTTTCAAATATTTTTATTTTTCTAAAATAATTATTTTCTAAATTCATTTTTGGTTGTTTTTTTTCTTCCTCGCCCTCAAGAAAACGTGCGCAGATAAATTTCTTTGCCCACACGTCATATACAGTTTTTACTGTTTTTTGACAAATAAATAAATAAATAATTCTTTTTTTATTGAATATTTACATGCGTTAGCCTGTGAGGCTTTTGGAAGAAGGCTAAGAAATACAATTTATTTGAGAATAGAAGAGTGCAAGGAGAAACGAAATAGAACGAAACGAAGTAGGAGAAACAAAAGCATTATTCGAAAAATAAATTAAATTGATTTGCGTTATTGTTGATGAGAAAGCCTAGGGAGGATGACAGAATTTTTTCGGAAGTTTTCTTTTTATTCTATTTTGGTGATGATTATGTTTTCCTAGCTGAAAATGGAGTGCAGATGATTATGGTTTATTTGAGAATAAAAGTTAGTGAAGAGTTGCAGAAAACAATTCTTGATACGAAGAATGCCTAATTCGTTGTGAATTTGTTTGTTGGGAATAAACGTTCTGAGGCAAGAATTTTGAAATATTTTATTTTTTGTCGATATAATTCACATGTACAGAAATTCGCATCGCGTGGCGGAATTCCATTGTTGCATTCCCTGCATTGTTGATATTCCCTGAGAGCTAGCAATTTTTACTTTTTATTTGATATATTTCAAATAGGTTTTAAATTATATTTAAAATATTAAAGTGTAAATGTATAACAAAAGGTCGAATGTGAGTAACGAACGAAAAATAATATACAAATTCTAACATACATAGCATCCAACTGTCTGAAGCGCAGTATATTTGCAGCGGGTGGCTTTTATGTTTGTCACGAAATTATACAAAAACTATTTGTATTTTCAAAAAAATTAAGCATGACCTTATTTGAAGATGTATTTTTGATAAATACATTTCTTTGAGAAAAAATTGTATTTTCACAATTGTAGTTGTAAGAAGACGAAAACGAAGCGAAGTCAATTCCGAGCGGGCTATTAAGCTTGTCACGAAATTATATAAAAACTACTCACATTTTCAAAATATTCAACATGACCTAATTTGAAGATCTGTTTTTGATGAGCGTACTTCATTAAGAAAAACAATTGTATCTTCACAATTGTATTTGTAGGAAGATACCGTTTTTTTTTTTGCAAAATCACGCATTTCAACGAACATGAAACCTGCACCATTCTCTTAACCCTTAGTTACTCGCGCTATGTTTTGTCACACAAGTACCCGCGCGGCGTATTTTGTACGCCAAGTTTATTTTGTTAGGAAAATGAGCTCTGTGACGCCTGAATAATATTTGTATATAATTGTTATTTAGTTTTCTTTGAAATATATACGTATTACAAATTTTCTTAATAATAATTATTATTCCTTAATAATAATGATTATAAATATAGCATATTAGGCTTCAGAACAATGTTTGCATTTGATGACTTTTTACATTTGAAGAATATGTTCGTTCAATGCAAATTTGTTGCACCAGTTACTAGTAAGTGCAGTAATAATTGCAGTAGTGCGTTTTTTTTGCTCTTCCGCAAATGTGACAGTGATTTCTTAATTTGGTTGGTAATTATTCTTGATCATCACGACTTCCGGTTTTTGTAAATTTGCTGAAAACCTGTGTTTTATTCCACATCGTAACCTTGTCTTTGACAATGAAAACATCTCTATACTGTAAATAGCTGCTTGAATAATTACTAGCAAAATCAAACTCAGAACACGTGTCATGAGAGGACCTTCACGAAAGCCGAGTTGTTGTGAAAGCGAGGTTTATCCACAATGGGGCATTTCACGACAAAAACCAATGGTAAGATGGATAAAATATATGAATGTATTTAACAGGACTAATGTCAGATTTCAGAAGTTACATGCCTGATGAAGAGAAGTAACAGTTCTCGTACTAAACGTGATATGTGCGATTATTACATATAAGTGCGAATAAGCAAAGAATATGGGTGAAGACGAAGTTAATGAATGTATCTAACAAGTGTATAACTGTAGGTGCTTTTAACGGCGATAGATGTGGTTAAGACAATTTACATGTGCCAACAACAAAGTCTGTGCGTGCATTTAAAGGTGCGGTTAACATAATGGATGCGGATAGGAAATATTTACAGATGCGATCAAAAAAGTCACGCGTGCATGAAATGAAGTCTACAGATTCTGTTCACAAAATACGCGTGGGCGGTTATTGAAGCTTACCCGGCGGCTACAGTGGAGCCGATTTTGGTCGAAATTTCGATCGGTCGACGTCGGACATTTTCATACAATGTAACAAGTTGAAACAAGTGTGGGTAAATCGAAAATGGCCATAGTGAACGCAAACGACCTCTTCCGATGATGTCTGAAAACATGGCCGTCGGACGAATATGTTTTCTTTCATTGTGTCGATTCTATTCTCCCGAAACCAACTGGAGAGACAAGGCCATCTACAATGCAGATACCATCCTTAATACATGTGGATAATCTTTAATGTACTTTTCGTTGTGTTTCAAAAAATGAGCTGTGGATTTATGAGAACAGGGAACGATTTAGGATACCAAATTCTGGTGTTTTGCGAATGAAGTAATGCCGACGACATTGTTCGCAGTCACCCGTAGCGAAAAGCTATATTTTGGTTGGACACAATCGTAACCTTGTAGGTGATCTTGGGGCGATTGTGGACCTGAATGATGGATTCGACAGACAGCTATGGCGACAGCCAGTGTGGCTCCGGAATCGTGTAATGTACGCTTCATGCGTATGGGTACCCCGTCATCCTGTGCCTATTGAAAACTCGATTTACAGTACAATTTGACTTCATACAAAATTAGGTTAACGATGAAAACTACTGGCATTACATAATGTATGTAGGATAATACAACTACAAACGAGTATATTTATACATATATAAATATATATATATATATATATATATACATATATAGTTATTCTAGTATAACTACTTAAACCCAAAGTCCTCCAATTGCATCCATCCTCTTTAAAAATTGGACGACAGCACCTGCTGACACAGTGAACCACAGGTTAATCATTTTCATGTTTGTTTACGCAAACGTATTCCATTAATCCTCCCAGCCGAAGAACCTGGGGTAGACCTGTTTAACTACTCACAGCGACGACGGACTTCGTCCGACCACCTCCCGTCAGCGTCCGCTCCATCGGACGGCTCCAGATGCAGACGCTCGACGAGGTCCGTCTGCGTCGCCTGGCTGGCTCCCTGTCCCGATAACAAGCCATGTCGGCCATGAGACGGACAGCAGACCGGCGGCTGGACGCTGCCTGGGCCATGCGACTGTTCTCATAGACCCTCAACCACAACCCCCCGAACTGGTAATTTTTGCGTAGTTGCAAAAGATATTATCGCGACTGATATGAAGGTTTGTTTCGAGTATGATTTGCAAACAACTCCATCCACTACAAAGTAACAAAGCTTAAAATTATTGTATGTTAAGTCGATGTAACATCCAACAATAATAGTTTGTTATGTTAGGAAATATCCTTGGTTATTAACGACATCAACACTGTTTTTCTTTCAAAGGAAACTTTTAATTTTCTCGCATGTAGAAGCAAATAACATAACAACGATGCTTTGTCAATGTGTTAATCACATCTTCAGGTACACTAAAAGATAAGATATTCATGTATTATTATTTAATAATTATTCAAAATGAAATTAACTTTGATTTGAGATAGAGTCAGTAACATTAAAAGACAAAACGAAAGTGTATACTAAAGACAAGTAAGAGGCCTAAGAGTTCATACACTTTCCACTTCAATTATACTATTTAATTTTTAATTGCCTAAATTCACTACATATGACATTATCAGTTTGAACAATTTGTCTGTTTAATGTGAGGATATCTGGAAACTTGCTCGATAAATTTTCTTGAAAATACAAACTGTTAAAAAAAGGGAGCTTTTTAAAAAAATATTTTATTTCCCCCGAATATATTCTGTAATTTCTCCCATAATGTTTCCCAATTTGCTATATCTTCTTAAACAGCATTTGTTTCTAGTAAGAATACCAAGCAACCAAGCTTGATGCCTACTCGTTTATGATCAGTGGCATTTTGTGGTTGGCTTTCATCCCAATAACAAGCGAAGTCAGATACGGAATGGACGCTGCTAGCAGTGGCGTAGCGTGTCTCGTGTGTCTGGGGATGCTCAACAATAATGCGAACTGAAGACATCATTATTCTTAATGTTCTCTATAATCAAAGTTATTGAAACAAATGTTACACTACTTCAACAGATTTATGTCAGGAGACTTCTTGAAAGCAAATTATGAAATATCTCCGCTTTAGTTCTCACCCGCGGTTAACAATGAGATCACATGTGAATTGATATATTTCGAACCAAAATAAAATTGTATATTTTCAAGTCAGAATTCATCTTCTTAGATATTAATTGAGAATTAGTAGGCAAGCACTATATCTATTGTTTGTGCTCATGATCAAGCACGGAATCACGAGTGAGAACGAAAAATATTTCTCTGACCTCAAGTGTGCTGCGCTGTCGTGCACAAACGAGCAACTTGCTCTCATAAGCCTTTCTCACACGGTGCTTTCTCACCAGCCGTTGCTGCCCGTATCCGTATGCTAGCTTTTCGGGACTCGAGAATGCTGGGCAGTGGTGAAGAGGGGAGGGGAGAACCTCGCCGTCTGCGCATGCGTCATTGCTCGTCACAATCTCGCGGCAGACGCTAGAAGCATTTTAGCGTCCAAGCAATCAGAGGCCAGCGTGTATAAACGCGCGGAATTCAATCATAGGAAATCACTTCCAAATTAATACAAAACATGTTTCGCTGAATGTGTTTCACTCACTTGGAAGATTATCAATACAATATTTAGGCTTTTTTGATTAATATTTCACGTGGGGATGCTCAGCATCTTAGAGTCCCCTGACGCTACGCCACTGGCTGCTAGAGCTAAGCAACAGTTTTGACAGGTCTTCAACCGCTATCCTCCCCATCTGCGCAGTTCCAGGTACTATTATCTGAATAATAAGATTGAACTTCAAAACTCATTAGCAAAAATTGCTGTGGTAGTATGCTTCGGAAAAACATCAGTTTTGCTTGGAATATCTACCAATTCTAAATTCTTCTTTAATTCTTTCATTGTATTAGAAATTGTAAATAGAGGTTCTTTCAATCGATCAACGAATCTTAGCAGCCAAATGAACTGTATTCAAGAATAGAGGGGAGGTTGTGTAATATAATTGTCAAGTTCTAAATGACTGACAAATGACTGAATAATGTATTTCTGTTCCTGGATACTGAAGTATGTTCGTGTTAAAAAATATCGATGTTTTAATGTCCTAACGGTGATAAAATTGTAATCAAATGCACACATCAAACAACCTTTCATTTGATTAAGCAATGAGATAGTGAAAATTGGTTGTTCTCAAGGAAGCAGTGCGTTGATTCCCGAATTCATGGTCATACACATTGTATTTGAATATTTTATTATTATTACTAATATATTATTATTATTACGATTTATATAAACACGAAAGATCTTTAAGTGCCTACATCTCAGAGAAATACTCAAGAAGAAACTAGACATTTCCTTCAACTTATTTTCCTTATAGCAATTACATCTAAACTGTTAATTTTCATTTATTAAAACGAGAATATTTCACAAAGGTGTAAAAAGTACAGGAAGAAGGAATAAACACCGAAAGGGTAGCATGTTGTTCATGATTGATCGAGTTGTTTGGATGTAATAGGTAAAGAATATAAAGGATAGTGTTGCTATTGATGGGTAGAAAATGATCAGGAGATTTTATTCGTTTTGTTATTTGCAGAAGAGGGAATGGTGACTTGGAACATTAAAGGTTCGGAAGAATGAGACGGGATCAAAGTCTGGGAAATAAAGCCGATGTACTATTTGAGAGAGGGCGCTATGGAAATGAAAACGAATGAAGGAAAGGAAGAAAATATGGTAATGTAAAAGGTGACAGGGCAAAGTCGGGATTAGACGAAGTGACTGATGTGAATGATTTGCATCCTAGAGAGGAAACTGAAGATGCCCTGGAAGACAAATGGTGAGGATGTGATAAAATATGCAGAAACAAAAAATTCTCTAATCCTACAGAAACTTTAACGATTAACAAATATATTTGTTCGGATTGAGATATGAACCTTCGCGCTTCAGGAGAAAATCGCGTACTTTGCCAACTGAACCATCTAGGGAAGATGTACACGTTGATCGTTTACTGCCCAATATTCGCAAGAAATAGTCCTGTTATTCACCACATTTCAATTCGGATGTACGCAAATACCATTGATGTTTTGAAAAAAGTTTGTGGTTTAGGCGCTAGAGTTGTTTACAGACTAACAGACAAAAGAAGGACGAGGTTTAGAAAGAAATACTTTTTTCAATATCTTAGACTCCTAAAGCATGCATTTCCTTCAAAATCTTGACATCGATGTTTTTGCATTAACTACTTTCTCGGTAATTGGTAAACGAGAAAGTAAAAGGAGGAAAGAGCTCCAGGAGAGGGGTGTATGGATAATCGTCTACCGCAAACAAAGACGGGGAGTTGAGGCAGAAGTGCTGGAGGGTGCGTTCAGATTCTTCAAGGAAGTCAGCGAACTGTGCAGCAGCAGAGAGAGACTCCGTCACGGAGCGTCGAGGCGGAAGGAATAGAGGAGCTGGGAACCTCCGATACTGGCAACGTCGAGGCAAGCAGCTGCCTACACTGGGCGGAAGGTGGAAACTCTACGGCACATCCGGGCTTGAGTTTGCAGTACGGTCTCATGTCGCCAATGATGGCACTCATCTATTTCACATTTAAAATTTTAAAATCGACAAAAAACAATGACAAAATATACCAAAACAGCTAAAAACATTTAGGTTAGCATATTTGTCGGACGAACGTAGAATTAATCCGAAATCCCGAAATCCCCGCGATGCTTAGTTGGAGCACATGGAAAGCTTGTCTGTGTTCCAACACCTGTCTCTGCTCCTTTATATACAAATTAATTCTTCCGGTGAAAACAATATTTTGTTGTAGGTATATGACAAGTTAGTTATAAAATTGAAAAAATAATGTTATTTTTATGAAAAGCTACGTTAATAAACATTTATAACATGTTTTGAATTATTGAACTATGAAATGGGGGTACGTTTCTCTGCCTGCAAGTACTTAAGGTCCTGCACTTCAAACAAAGCCATTACGCCAGCTGATATTTCTCAGTGCAACAAGTACAGTGTTTCTGACAGAAATATCGGTCATATATAATATAAGGTTCGATTCCCGATGTTGCAGATTTTCGACACAAGCTGTATAGCTAAGTAGAATTCAGCTGCTACGTGAAGAATTTTCGTTGGTTGCTCTGATCGAGTTCTCAATTCCTCCTCAATATCAGGCAAATGATGGAGTAGTTACCTAATAAATGGTCCACGGACCGCGCGCGATGTTTCCTTCGTCTTCTTTATTCCCTCCTCTCCCCTTATTCAAACATACACTTTCATGCACAACTCTACAACACATGTCGTGAGACCCCAGTCGGGATATTAGAGGGTGGGAAGCTTGGGCGATGCACTGCTGGGAGAGATACCGCAAAGAGCAAACTTACGCCAGTGACGAATAATTCGGCGCCGGATCACTTCTTTACATATTCATTCACTTGTTTACTCACTCATTATTCATTCACTCACTCATGCATCATTCATTTATTCAGCCACTCATTCACCACTCAGTCATTCAGCCGCTCATTCATCATCCAGTCATTCAGCTACTCATCACTCACTCATTCAGCTACTCATCACTCACTCATTCAGCTACTCATCACTCACTCATTCAGCTACTCATCACTCACTCATTCAGCTACTCATCACTCACTCATTCAGCTACTCATCACTCACTCATTCAGCTACTCATCACTCACTCATTCAGCTACTCATCACTCACTCATTCAGCTACTCATCACTCACTCATTCAGCTACTCATCACTCACTCATTCAGCTACTCATCACTCACTCATTCAGCTACTCATCACTCACTCATTCAGCTACTCATCACTCACTCATTCAGCTACTCATCACTCACTCATTCAGTCACTCATCAATCACTCATTCAGTCACTCATCAATCACTCATTCAGTCACTCATCAATCACTCATTCAGTCACTCATACATT
Source organism: Acheta domesticus (assembly GCA_031308135.1). Taxonomy (NCBI): domain Eukaryota; kingdom Metazoa; phylum Arthropoda; class Insecta; order Orthoptera; family Gryllidae; genus Acheta; species Acheta domesticus. The sequence goes on from JAHLJT010002406.1 coordinate 13,801,245, forward strand.
CACTTTCATTCTCTCACTCAATCACTCTCATTTATTCATTCACTCATTCATGCACTCACTCATGTAGTCACTCATACACCCACTCACAAACTCACTCATGCACTTACTCACTCACTAATTCACTCAGTCAGTTTCTCACTCATTCGCTGAGTAAATTTCGGCCGCGCCATAGATTCGAGGGCGCAGACGGCGGCGACGACTACCCTGCCTGCTCGCTCTTCCGCCGCCGGGCGCGTTGCGAGCGCTGATCCGCGATTACCCGGTCGCCCGGCAAAGGAGGAGTTATTAGCCCGCTCTTACTCAATGTGCGTCGGGCAGATAACCAGCGGAATGCAGCCGAGACGAGTCAATTTACGGCGGGCGGGTGAGCGGGCGGGTGAGCGGGCGCGCGTGCACGCGGCGCAGAGCGGAGGGCGCGTCGCCTCGGCTCGGCTCGGCGCGCGTTTAATTGGCGCCCGCCGCCTTTCACGCCCGGCGCCCGCCAGCCCCTCCCTCGCTGCACGTCCCGTCGACTGCGTCGGGCCTCCCCGCCACGCCCCGCCCCACCTGCCCTCGCCCCTCTCCGATCCGCTCCTGCACCACTCTCTACGCTTTCGCTCCTCTTTTACCTTTTCACTCGCGTAGCTACTCTATACCGCTCGTCCACATTAGGTTTTCCCTCACCGTTGCTTTGTGTTTCGCGCTTCTTTTCTCCACTTCTGCTTGCCTCCCTTGGCCCGCCCACTCCATCAAACATATTCTCGCTCGATTCTTCTCGTGACGAGATACCTTTCTCTCGCAATATCTCCCTTCTTCCACGACCCATCGATCTCTCGATCTCTCCCGCCCCACCTGCTCCGCCCCTCTCTAATCCGCTCTTGCCCGACTCTCTACGCTTCAATCCTCTTTCACCTTTTCACCTCTCACTCACTACTCTATACCGCTCGTCAACATTAGGTCTTCCCTTAATGTCGCTCTGAGCTCCGCTTTTCTTTTCCTCACCTCCACCTGCCCTCCTTGGCCCGCCCACCACGTCAAACTTCTTCTCGCATAATTCTTCTCGTGGCGAGATACCTCCTCCCTCGCAACCCCTTCCCTCTTCCATCGAGCTCACAGACCCTCTCTCTCTCTGCCCACCTGCTCCTCCCCGCCTCGCTCTCCTTGCACCGCACATTAGCACCTCCCTGCTCGTTTCTGAATGTCTGCTTCTCTCTTCCTCACCCTCCTCGCATTGCCCGTCCCTTCTCTCCAGCTAACCTGTCGCGCTCTTTCTCGCTTGGCCCGTTCTCGTCTCGAATTGCGAGGCCACGCGACTCCGCTTCTCACCCAGACCCACCTATTCACGTCCCATCCCCCTACCCTACTCCATCCTAACTCCGCCCATTGGCTCTTCTGCACACAGTCCCCCTATTTCTCACCGCGCTTCTTCATTTCGTCACCATCGTAACCGCAACCCGCCTTTCTCCTTTCTTCCATTCTTCTTCATCCCTTCTCCAACCTGCATGCACTCCCCGTCGGTTTCCCGCGCCACTTATGTTGCGCTTATGACATTATCCCCACCAATCCCTTAAATCCCCGCCCCGTGCCACAGGCTCGCTAGGCTATTGCCAACCCCTACCCGCATCAACCCCTCCCTCCTCCCGGCTCCCATCCCTTTTCGTCCCATTTCACCTCGTCCTGCTTTTCCTCGGACCGCACCTCTCTGCCATGCTCCTCCGTACGCTCTCCACTCTGCTCTCTCCCGCTTGGCTCTCTCGCTCACCTCCCCCTTCGTTCCCACCCTCCGAGGATGTTCCTTCTCCGACCGCCGTCCGCCTCCTGCCTCTTTCCTCCTCCCGGCCGCTGAGGCTTGGAGGAAGCGCAATCCAACACAGTCCCTTTAGCTCGGCAGTAACATTCATCACAAAGGAAACAGCTGGCAAGCACCACTACGGCTAACACAATAGAACTCGTCGACTTGGCTCTTCCGTACTTCGGGTCTGTAGAAGTATGGTTTAACTGTTTTGAGACAAATATTCTTCACAATGGAGAAATTGATAATTAACTCTTCAAAGTATTAAACTGTTATTTCTATGAAGTGAATAATTTTACTATTAAAATATTATTTTCGTTTACATGTTAAACCGGTCTCTGTTGTAGTTTCAAAAAGCATCCCTAAATCATGAATATGCAATTCAATTCTCAGCAACGGACAGCAATACTCATTACATAATTCGCTACACTACACATCTACGAACTTTCGTAAGATTTGTCTACAAAGAGCCACCTTTACGTCGAGAAAAAGAAAGATTTGACAGAGTCTTATGTTAAAAATCACTCCGAGGTCGGTTTCTGGAAGAGTACAGGATGTGTTCGAAATCGTGAAAGAAACAAAAAAGACAAAACTCAACTGAGAACAGAAGATATAACCACTTTTCTTTCATTGCATTTGTGTCCTCCTTTCCTGAGTGTAATTCGAGTGCCAGTAAACCTAGTGGCACTATTGCAAAGAGGATTTTAGAATCTTAACTGTACAGCTTAAATTACAGTTACGTGCCGTCAAAACGAGAAAGAAGAGAAAAAATCGCGACAATTGATTTACACGGTTTACAATTACATCCCCATAAAGCAATGTAATTTCTTAACACTTTTGTTAATCACGAATGTTATTAAATGTAACAATTTCTAATATATTTCACCATATTATTTACAAAAAGTTAGCAGTACATCCGAATTAACAACTCGTCTCACACTCTTAAAGCACAAGTTAGTGGTTTCCGAGAAGGTTTTTTTCTGCATTTTATACGTAAAGGAGTTCATAAAATCTTACAATTCTTGAAATATTTACATTCCATTTTATATTAATAATGTTATTTTAAAAATTCATTACTCCTTAATCACCCCATTAATGCTAATTTTGTATCACAGATTTATGTAACTGTGGGGAGGATTTTTCAGACAGATTTATTTAAATATAGGGAGGAGGTTCCATTAGTTTCCAGCCTGTCCAAGATAACCCTCATCAAGGGAAAAACATTCTGAGAAGAAAATAGTCTTTCCTTTTATTGTTGTAAAACAATAAGTTAACAGCCGACGTCTCACTCAGTTTCATGGAGGGAGATACTTGAGTTGGATGCGGTGCATGAAAACTCAAAATGTTTAGCTTCTTCTCGACACTGCACCCGTACTTACTTCCCAGATTGCAAAGAACGTTCTGAAAGATTGTGGCTTCAATTACTTGGAACATTCACCCTTCAGTCCAGTTTAGACACCCATCGTCTACAACACTTATCAAATCTCAACAAAAACCTTTTCAGATGGGTGTGAGGTGAAAAAAGCAGTTTTGATCCATTTTACGAACATAACTTCCGAATATTATTTTGAAAGCATTGAAATACTAAGACACAGATGTGAAAAGAGGGTTCGAGTAAAGGATAATTAAGTTGAAAAGTTACATTTTTTTTTATTTAAAACCCACCGCGTAATTAGGCTTCATCCATCCCATCAGGTAGACGATTTCTACCTGCGCTTGCATTGGTGGTGTTCCCGTTCTACTCGACTCGCCTCTACGACCGTTCCGATTCACTCCCGTCTTAGCGCTGAAACGCAGCTTGTAATGGCAGTCACGCCATGAAATGGGTCATTAAATTTGTGTGACAAAGTAGTATCTAATGACGTCGTTCAGATGCTTGAACTGAGAGAGCTTTCTCAAAACGTGACTTTCCCTTTAGTTGAGTAGTAATTCTATTGTGTTATGAAATTCGGCATTTTTAGCCAACTACAACGGGTTTGGAACAATCAAAAACTGCACATTATTCGAGAAAATGACAATAACCGATTGCATAACCAAAAAGGAAACAATATGGAGAAATAAAGTTGAGTCAGTCACACGAACTCGTTTCTTGTCACCAATAAACAAAATTTATTGTTATTATTACCATTCTGGTATATTTTGGTTTACGGCGAGAATCCTCATTGAACTGATCTTGTTGATAACTTTTATCTATTTGAATTTAGTAGTAACAAATAAAACTCTGTCACATATAATATCTTATAATCAAGAGTGCCCTAGAAAACTACCACATTTCGCTGTAGAAAACAAGACTATCAAAACAATGCTACAGTAGAATTGTTTCCTTCGAGAAGTGTAGGGATTCATGTTTATAATTATAATAATCGAATAATGATTATCATTATTCTCCAAAACAAACGTATACGTCTTAATGATAACATCGTCACACATGCCTACTTTCTTCTTTAATCTGCACGAAAACTTACCTGCACTGCATGCAATTTACATGCATGCAGAAGATGATATCACTCATGGCCTCGCGGAATTGTCCGGAATCGTCTAGGGAATTGCATGTAATGCCAATATTTATGTGTGTTGTATGACTTCTTAGTTTCTAATAATTCCCTATAATATGTATAGATACATAGATAGATTTATTTAAACTGCAAATGGGTATAACCCGGTGGCAGCTAATTAAAAAACATAAAAATACACAGTCATTAAATATTAAATTAAATTAAGAGAGAAACGAAAAGAAAAAGAAAAAAAGAAAGAAGAAGAAAAAAAACTTCTATACTCTAACTCCACACTGAATGTTTATACAATCAGGATCACACTGCACTTCACTTCACTAAGACCTGAAAACATTTCCTTCTGTATTTCTCTGCAATACACTGCTCGACACCTCACTTCACAATAGAACACTTATGCATCGCTATATAACCCAGTATTCCCCCTCATTTACTTAATAATACCCTAAATTAATTTCCTAAACTGTTGAACGCTTTGAGGAAAGGGTTCAAAGGTTTTTGCAGGCAATCTATTCCATTCCGTAATCGTTCGATTTGTAAAAGAAAATTTCCCGACATCCGTTCTCTGCTGTCTTAAATTTATTTTGTGCCTGTGGTCCACTCTACTGATGTATGTAGGAATACATAGCCGCCGATTAATTTCTTTCCAAGCTGGATGACCATTATAAGCTTTATACAAGGCGCAGAGTCTTGCTACTGATCGCCTGTTTTTAGTGAATCCCACCCTGCCATTTTCTTGTCCCTGAAAGTAAATTTTGGAAAGGATTCAGCATAGGGCAGCTAAATTTACTTTCAGTATTCTTAACTTATCTTCGTATTTTTTTATAAATTCTGTATAGACACTGCTTCCGAGCAAATGCTCATTAGTAGGAAATGAATCTTTTATTTTTATATAATTCTTCTTCCGAAAATCACCCCAAAACAAACCCATACACTACTAACATTAACCGGATTCCTGTTCCCATTGAGGACGCACATCAACAACCGTGCATCCTCCTCCTTGCAAACGTCATCCTTCTTCTGTCTATCGAATGCATCTTCCCGTTCTGTGTTATAAGCACGTCTCCATTTCCTGCAGCCTTCGCTGGCCTTCCGCCTGGGCTCCGCGCCGCCCAAGCGCGTCTTCGCCGTCCTGAATGAGGGGCGGCGTGACTCCGCTTCCCGCCTCCGCGCCGGCCGCGCAGCGCACTGCACCCAACCGGCCACGAACGCACGCCTGGACAAAACGAAACACCGGAAAACACCCAGCGAAGTGGCTCAGTGCGTAGCGCGCTGTCTTCGCAGGCGGGAGGTCCGAGTTCCATCACCGGTCCGGCCATCCTGACCGAGATTTTTTTTTTTTTCGTGGTTTCCCGCGGTCGTAAGGCGAATGCTGCGATGGTTTCAAAAGGCCACGATCACCTCACATCATTATCCTATCACATCATAATTCAATAAATTATTATTATTATTTTTACACTACATCACGACTAAAGATATTATGAGTCGGCTGAATATAAAATCTACTCCAGGTTGCAACCAGCTACCTAAGGAGCAGATCCGGTGACTGTCAGTGCCTCTACAATACTTTGCGCACAATGTGGGCTGTTCCAAATAAAGCAATTTCTTGCACTTCCCAGTCTTTTGAATTACCGGGGAGTTTAGATAAGTTCTTACTCAAATTTTGCGGATTAAATCCCAGAGCTCCGATAACTACCGGTACGACCTGTGCTTTTTCGCCCCACATTCGGCTGATCTCGATTTCCAAACTCTTGTATTTAAGACGTTTCTCTGCTTCCTTGGTAACGACGTTTTGATCGCAAGGTACAGCAACATCGACAAGTAAACACAAATTATTATTATTATTATTATTATTATTATTAATAATAATATATTTCACAGCGGGAACAAGGTTGCTTGCGTCCGTGGTCTACCACACGTGTCCCCTGGATAACGCGAAATGAGCGACAGTAATTCGCCACCTACGCGCCTGACCACTATGAACGTGCGAATCCCCACACGTTGAGAGTAAAACTGCACGTCTATACTGGTCAGCGCGTCACCAAATGGCTAACATGAAAAGGGTTGGCGTTGGCTGGTAAGATTTTGAAAAACAATTCAATATATGTAAAAAGGTGTTTAAATGATTGTCTCGTGTTTAATTTTCTGAATTATAGATATCTTAAGATTGTAGACAATCAGTTCATAGTACAACTCAATATAGAATATGTGTAATAAAGCATTTAAACAGTGGAACAATGCAGTTAATTTGTAGAGTATGACGTTTCGTGAACTAATGCGTTCACTTCGTTCACGGATAAAATGAAATTTACAAGTAATAAATTAAGTATTTATATAGATCGTCTATACTTTTGTGAAACTATAATTCAGAAAATCGTATATGTGAATTTGGCATTTTAGGGATGCATTTGACCGGCATTTGCCAGCCAATGGTGCTCCTGGGACGTCGTGGGTTGGACAAGTCTCTGACAAGATGGCTTTGGTATATATACACATTGTTTATATACATATATGTACATACATAGGTGCCGTACCATTTACTTCAGGAGCGTTTGCTCTCCGATAGCATCCACTATCAACGCATTGTCACATGAGCCTGGCACTCATACCTGCAACTTGCGGCCTCCCAAGCACACTGGCCACTCGCGAAGGTCTCGCGACAAAAGTTCGAGAAACAATGCTGGCCCTTTTCAGAGTCCACCTGTCTTTATAGCTTAGTTATGACAGTATCCCCACTCCCCTCCCCCCGGGTGCGACTGCCCTGTCTGCGATGCATCTGATGCAAGTTGGACACCATCCCTCCGGACCTGCACCCTGGGGTTTCGCCCTCGCTTCTTCCGGCCCTTTTGTGATGCATTCAACACGTGTCCACTGCAGTGTCCACGATACCCGCTGTGAACCACATTGCCGCTGTGTTTCAGTAACGGACGCTACACTCCTAGGCCTGAGCTCTGTTTTTGTTTATTATTCGCGCCTGGGGTTAAGGGAGAAATGTGGCGAGTGTGTTGTATTCCCTTCACCGTATCTTGCATACTTGGCCTGCCTGGACTTTCCTTTCCTCATACAGCTGTAGAAATAGAGACGATTGTAAGGGAAAGCTACAGCTCCATTTTTGCCCCGACCGGGAATCGAACCACGGAAAGCTAGCACGCTATCCATGAGCCAGCCGAGGGGCTTGAAAACTAATTATTTCTTAAAAACTGTCAATTCTATTAGTTTCAAATAAGCAGAAACTGAAATATTGTTATGTTTAAAAAAATTACGTCTAAAAGATATCTTCAAAGTTAAACAGTGCCCAGTGAAAAATCGTCTTGTGAACTACAAGCGAAAATACACTATTCTTTGGTAGCTGTTTTGTATAATGTAACTTCCATTTTCTACAGATTTCATGCAGTTTTTTGTATTTTCGTAAATGTGTTTATCATTCAAAACCTTATTTTATATTTTCCTCGAATTATTTACCCTATATTTGCATGTACAGAAGTCTGTGAGAACTGTAACTTGCTTTCACTAAATAATCTTTGCTGGCCGATTTTTAAAAAGTACCAACGTCCATTCGGGAAAACAATTCACGATAAAAATTAACAGTGATTAGTCTGTTAAAATCAGTCATCCTGGCGTCCTCCCTTAAAACTGGCCACTGTTTAAAATGTATATTATGCGTAATCTATAGTGAAAAACTGGCACAAATTTTCACTGATGCTATTTTCAATTTTTTTAAATGAATCGAGAAACTTATTATTTATAATTTATCTTAATAATTTAAAATATTGATTGCCACAAAATATTTTGCATAAAATTTCTGATGGTATAAAATATTTAATATGATTTATTTTTAAATGCAATTAGTAATTTATATAATCAAGTTAAATTAAAATTAACAACTTTAATTGAAACTAATTAATTTTTAATAAAATTCCAGTGGTGAAAAAACGGACGCGTTCCGCGCGAGCGTTGGTAATCCTTTCTGACCACTGTGCGCTGCGGAAGGGGGGGGGAGTGCGGAAGTTCCTGTCGCAACTAACCTACTGCCGTATCGCGCAGCGCCGCGCTGCGCCGAGCGGCGACCGTCCGGGCGGTCCAGGAGCGCGGTCACCGGACGCAGTGGCCGCGCGCTGCCTGCCTTTCCGGTCGACGGCCCGCGCCCCGCCACGGCACAGGGCGGCGATGCACGCGACACGCAACGCAACCATCAGAGGGCATTTACCCTTGTTCACGACATGCGTAGTATAGTATAATTGAGATTGTTTTCAAAGTTACGCGCCTCTATGTCCGTTTGTTTTTTACATGTGTGTACTGACGTATATATTTGTTATTTTATGATCACATTAACCCGACTTTTGTCAGTGGTGTTTCCAGGCTTTATTATTATCATTACCATTATTATTATTATTATTATTATTATTATTATTATTATTATTATTATTATTACTATTACTATTATTATTACTATTATTATTATCCACGTCTGGCGGTAAGGGAGACGTGTGACGAGCGTAACGTATTCCGATCATCGTACTTACCTTACCTGACCTGCCTGAGCTCTTTCTTTCGCCTCACAGTGACTGAAAATGACACCAGGACTCGAACTCGAGGACGCTTCATAGAAAGCTATCACTCCATGAGCCAACTGAGGGGCTAGTTTTCTGTGTATGTATTATATTTACGTATCAATAGATTCTCAAGTCACTTCTTCATCTTGCTACTAAATATTGTGTTCAAACATAGGACGTTAAACAGTATTCAAAAACCGTTGAATCCTCTCTTGAACATAAGTATTAATGTAAATTCTTTCTCTTCCTAAAAAATGTCTTACTTTTGAAACGTCACTTACTGAAAAATATCATTTTGGATATAAGTTCTCGAATTCCGGTCTGTGGCTTCTCGTGAGTCACGATTTGGGAGGGGCGGCGTGTGTATCCGAACAAAAATTCATTCAATCTCTACAGAATATTCATTGAATGGAGGCCAAGTGTATCGTGTAGTCTACGATAGATTTGCCAGCAGCGGAATTTAAATCATTTTCTAAGAAACGTCAAGCTTAATAAAAAGATTCTATTGTCCTCAGAGCGTACGCAACTCTACTTGGCGAAGACTGCTCCCACCTAATTCCCATTCTTCCACATGCGTGCACTGTCAAGCATGCAACGGCTGGGACGGTGAGCCGAGAGTGCGCTAAGCGGCCCTTTCTAATCACATTGATCATTCGCTTACGCGAACGGATGAAATTATGTTCGACCTCAAAACGTGGGCTGGTAGTAGGTCCAAGTTAAATGAGTCGATTTGGTTTAAGAATAATATGTTCCTTAACTTGTTCCGTGAATGAAGTTTCTGCGAAAGGTGGCGCTCTAGAACCCTCAAGGAGAAGGAGCTACTTTCGGGTAATGTAATTAAATTATGAGAGAACCACAGCACTTGCGAAATAACTCTTTTCATTCATTATTAACTCAAAAAAATGGAAATTCAATGGATTATCTCAGCGTATTTTTCACCTCTCATATCAAATAATTAATCTCTAAAGGCATTAGTGATACTAATTCCTCTATATAATAATCCAACAAAAATACAATGTACTACCAGCACCCCTACAATTATATTAACCAATAAACTATGAAATCTACAACAAAAAATAACTACATATTCACTGAGGTTCACACGTTTCTGAAAATGTAATTAAAAGGTTTTTGTATTACATTACATTTTTATGTGCACTTGTATATACACTGATATTGCAGTGATCTAGACCAGGAAATCTTGCAATACACCTCCACTTCAAAAACATTATCCATCTCACACAGAGTTGGGCAGTATCGAAAATACTTGTATTTAAAATACGTATTTTCGATACTTTTGTAATTTGTATTTTGTATCGAAAATACATATTTAAACATGTATTTTGTATTTGTATCGAAAATACTTTTTGATAGTATTTTGTATTTTCAAAATACAAAAATACTTTTTCTTAATCTTCACACCGTCACAAACATTGAATGGGCCAGTAAATGCAGAGGGTCCCGCCACGTGGACGAGTGCGACCGGACCTCCAGTTCCTCCGATTACGTTTTTTCCCTCCGTCGGTTGAACAGGAGATAACCGGAGGAGCGCTGAAATCACGGTTTAAGATATATTTCTTACACCCTGGCTGAATCGCGAGCTGCGATTCAATTTCTCGGAGAGCAGGCTCCGCATGCCAGAACGAGTGCTGCTCATGTGTGTGCCTCGTGGCCCTGTGGTTGGGCGCAGTGATTAAAAACTTGTGCTTGCGTTGTTTTTAAGAGCTGATATTTCGTTGTGGTATATTTAGGTAAAAATCTATTTTTTCCTGGGTGCCTTGTACTAAATGAAGCTTTATATATACATTTTAAGTTTATTCGAACTAAAACCCGTCAATTTTGTAGCGTCTAAAAGAGCCTATTTCAACATTAATGCCTACTTGTTCCAATTTTACATTTAAAAACCTACAATGAGACTAATTTGCCTAATTTCTTTTGTCTATGACTTCTTTTACCTTTTTTTCTTTCGTGACGGCGCGGCGCAACAGACAAGGATGATATTTAAAGATCGGATTTTCGGGCAGTAAATCTCCCTAAAATTTGCAATAAAAACACCAAAACGCGCAAAAGCATGCAATGAAAATATCAAAATTTTGCAAAACAGTGATATGTAGCTTACAAACTCCAGTTAATCCATTCATCAACTTATTTTATATCTGGGATGTGATATTTAGGGCGACTGAAATATGATTTTTGTGTTTTTATTATAAGGTTGTACATATTGTTTAATCAAATCATATTTGACATTTTAAATATTAAGCTCACTACAAAAAATTAATTTAGCATATAAATACAAAAAAGTAAATACAAAAAATGAAAAATACAAATAAACGTTCAGAAATCAAAAATAATTAAGTTGAAGAAATGTTCTTAATTGTTTTCATTCGAAGTTACAATTATGTTTGTACTTGGCGCGACAGCCCGCGTTCGGGCCATGGCCTTTCAGCAGCGTTCCGGCCTCGCGGCCATGGGTTAAGGGGGTATGTGTGGTTAGCACAAAGACATCCCTACACTGTATTCTGGTCTTCTCAACCTGAGAAGAGAGTTTTCTCATCGTCACACAGCAACAGATACTCGGACATTGCAGGGAAAACGCACACTGTAAACTTGCCCGACCGGGAATTGAACCCGGGGTCGTGTCATGGAAAACGAGCACGCTGACCAATGAGCTAAGCCAGGCGCAATTATGTATATTTCCAAATTATTTTCTGAGAAAGTATTATATCTTCTATCAATCTATGTTTCAGACAGGGAAAGTTTCTTTCTACATTTGCGTCTGTGTGCCGAGCTTCACTCTAGCGTACGTATGCACGCAGCTAAAAGCGGTCAAAAACTGCGTTTATTCTCTCTTGATTTCCCAGGGCATAATCTGCTCCGAGAATTTCGATGAATTTGAAACGCAGTGCGCTTGCCACCAAGCTTCGCGCCCGAACATAAGGTCAAATGTGACTCGCGCATTCAGTCTCGTGTTCGTAAGTTCAGCGAAGACTGACACAACGAATATATGATCCTATTGGGAAGATAGACCCCGAACGGCTGAGCGGCCGACACCAAGGACCGCGGACCTAGTTCGTGGTAACATCGCATATTCGTGCTGCAGAAGCTCACTGTCGGAAATTTAATTAGACAATAGGCATCATGAAATGTATAGACGCTCAGTTCACAGGGCAACAAAATGAGGAATTAATACATATTACACGGTTTCACAGACTACCCGAATGCAATACTGGGGTATGACATTAAAACTTTTTCTTAAATAAAATTTTAAAAAGATACATTAAAACAAATTCATAATATAAAAAATATATTTTAAGCAATAAATTACAAATCATGCAAATTCGTCCAGTAAAATCCCAACATTTGCAATTTTCTGGCAGCATTACCTAAAACGTGCAATATCGTGCAGTAACCCCCAAAACGTGCAATTTCGTGCAAAATAAAACTGGTATTAAAATAACGTCCGTTTCATGATTCAAATTTCTGTCAAGGTTTCATCCAATTTGAAGGTAGCAAAGAAATGTTGCAATTGCACGGGAATCCGGTCTTTAATGATATTAATTGTAAGTTACTTTTAACAACCTAAATTGCATTCGTCCTCTTGTATCTTTTTATCCCCTTGTCTCATTTTGTCGCCTGTAATAGAGCGAGAAATGAATATACCGGACAAGGATCTAGTGACAAGTCTCCACGCCACTACTTCCTGACTTCGTGGAGAAGCTGCCTCCGTTTCTAAGATAAAGCGATTGAATTTCACCGAAAGCAAAGTGATCTTGACCGATAAGAAACATTCATTTTCTCTTGAGAACTCGGAGAATGTATTAGTAATTTATTGTAGGGCAAAATACGGTAGGAATAATTCTAACTATATACAAACTTGTTCATAAAGAGTATTATCGCAAAATGTTCAATACTGATTCTACATAATATTGATTTACGCTCTTATCTTTGAGAAATATAATGAATGGTCAAAAAGTGAGTCAAAAAAGAGCCTAACAGATGCTGAAAGAACCTATTTTAGGCACCTAAAATGCATATTTTAAAACCTAAAAATCCACGGTATTCATCAGATATACATATTATTTGTGATGTATTTTCATACTTTAAGTCTGAAAGGCATCTTGGTTAATTGCCTATAAACTGCAATATTTGTGCCAAACTATCAACTCCCAAGAACTCATGATGTGATCTTTAACCTTCAAGTATTCCTTCGGCCCTTAGCATGGACAAGATGCCTTTCAGACTTAAAATATGAATATACATCATAAATGATAGGGGCCATCCATAAATTACGTAACGCAAATTTCGAGAATTTTCAATCCCCCCTCCCCCTTGTAACGCACTTCCCTATCTCTATGAAAAGCAGCGTAAAGCTGCCTCAGACCCCCTCCCTCCCCCTTTGGCGTTACGTAATTTATGGATGACCCCATACGGATACCTGAAATGGGTTGAAAATTTCATTTGAAATATTTTTGTATAAAGAAGGTTATATATTTTTAATAATAAAATTTTAAATGTGATGTGATCTTTAATTCAACGTGAATGATTATTTAAAAGACAACAAAAATAGGATAGGAAATATTATATGTAAAACACCGTTGGTTGTATTTTCTATTTTCAAAAGTATTTTAAAATACTATTTTGTATTTTATATCTAAAATACTTCTATGAAAGTATTTTGTATTTGATATCTAAAATACTTTCGGCGAAGTATTTTGTATTTTGTATCTGAAATACATTTTTCAAGTATTTTGCCCAACCCTGATCTCACACATAACTATTGAAAACATTTTGGAAAGGGACATGAGTCAGAATATTGCTCGACATCGCACTTAAACACACACAAAAATCTTCGAACTTAAAAAAACTCACTATTTTCCTTTTGCTCTAGTCTGATACTCACAGCAGACATCGAAATTACAACCGCTTTCCAAAGATCGATTGCAATTCTCACAACAAAATATCATGCAACCAAGCGAAAGAACAAATGAGAGCAGATATTTCATTCTAATAATTTTAAGATATTATTAAAAGTTAGTATTTATTCTACAACCCCGGTTAATAAACTCATCTAGGACCCAATAAATTTTTAAGTTAGGAAAATTGGTAGAGTATAAAGCTCAAACTTGTTTCTAAACGGAAACCTTTAGTGTTGAAATATAGATATTTAATGACAATTGTAGGCGAATGCTAATGCAGTATAATTGGGAGTGGGCTACAGTCCGCTTGCAAAATTTCCACAACCTATTCCCACTCCCATATTTCGGGCCTGGAGTTGAGCTGATAGTGAGTTCCCACATGTTCCACCTCCCGTGCAGTAGAAAAACCATTACCATGCTGGGAGTGCGCGAATGTCACCCAAGCTCCAAACAGGGGTGAAGCGCAATTGAAAATAAATACAGGTTTGTTTTTTTTGCCACACAGTAGATGAGCATATTTTTCTGCTACAGACTACAAAATTCTGCAGCTTTGGGGTTGAAAAAGTTAGCATATCGAATTGTTATACTCAATTGATATCAGTTCGTGGGTTCGAAGCCGTGGATTTGTAGGTTGAAAAATGCTTTGTGTACCTTTATTCAAAAAGGAAGTAAAGCCGGCTGTCGCATGTAGTATATTTACTGCATGTAAAATATTCTCAAGCCATAAAAAGCTTTTTAAGTAAATTCACATCGCCTGTTTCGTCGCTCGAGTGATAACTTCTTTCTCCGTTTGATAGCGAAAGGAGCATCAACCAACATTGCAATGAAAATATGTTTACAATGAAAGTATATCTTCTAGTAATGAAATTCTCCTAATAAAATAAACAAATATTTATAATTGTATCCCAACAAATTTGTAGGAAAAATTATGTACTAGGGAAGACAAATGAATCATTTGTCCAAGCAACTGTGGCGCCTCATGAGTTAAAATTCCACATGCTTTTTGGTTAATGACAGACGAAAGTTGCCAGGTCACGAGTCCTCGCCGAATCCTTCTGGCTCTACCGGCGTGGCGGGTTGAAGTTCGCTGATAAGTGGGCCACGTCCTTCTTAAGAGACTTGAAAGAAAAGCTGTCCAACGCGCTGGGTAAATTTCATCAAGGAATCCCGCGCTCTTTCACGACGCACAATTCGAGGAGAGTGCACTATGGGATTTTGCAACTGACATTAACCCCAATGATAGTATGATGTTATTCTATTTTGCAGGGGTACTGAAACTCAATCAATGATGAGGTCGTACCTTAACCGCCTCTATAAAACGTCTTCCACTAGGGATTTGACATTTCACTGTCAGCTGTGCCTCTTCCTTATACATAAATGACATAGGATACAGCCAACCCACGTCCCCTTCGCCGTCGATGTGGTGTTACCATACGTTTGGTATCGGTGGTAATTGATGCTCTTCGAGCACGATTGTGCCGCAAGCAAAATGGGAACTCAAACACAAGGAGCAGATATTGTTTCTCCTACTCCATCATCGCTCCACTTGAATTACGTAATTCCAAACTTGCCGGTTCTCCCAAACTCCTTGTTTTTTTGTTTGTTTTGATTTTTGTTTGTTTTTTTTTTGAAAAGATGCTTCAATGCGCCAATTGCGCTGCATCCCATAATAACCCGTTGATCGTCCAAAATCCACACCTGGATGCGTGTTTGTATGTAACAAATAGCTAAAACCAATGAGCAAATGAAATATATCTGGAATGCGTTACAATGGATCTCCATTATAACTCATTTCCGATGCATGAAAGAATGGAAAATGTATTCCAGACAATTCAAAAACATTTTCATGTTAAAGTAACTGGCTTAAGTTAGCTTAACAAAACAAATTTCTGATTTCATACGACCAATTTGAGCCGGACATTTGCAAGTCGACAGTGAAGCCCGACCTCCGGCTCGCAGTTAACAAAAATGCAGGAAGTCTCCTTATTCAAGGGTGTATACAACTCGGTACATCCTACGTTGTGTTCAAGACTTCACATAACATTATCTTTGATTATTTTGACCTAATTGAGGATATTCGTCTTAGATAATATTGTCAATCTTCTTCAATTCTGCATTCTTTAATGATTTTGCTCAGCCAGACGCATCTCAAGTAAGTCTTTTCCTTTCGATCAAGCACGACTCCAGCCAACGAAACATTTCTTATGCAACTCACACGGAAATTCAGATACTTTATCTTGACTCTCTTCATTCAAGTAACTTCTAAAATATCTCTGCATAATCGAATATGCCCGTCCCAGACTAAGTCCATTGATCCACATGCTATTTGTCAACAACAAATAGCATGTGGATAGCATGTGCATGTGCATGGTCAATAATAACAACAAAAACACGCCGCCCCGAGAGTTTGTAAGAGACCCTTCCCGCTGATATCTTATCCTCCCGAGTCAGGAAGGCTCCGCCTTCAAGGTTGTTTACTACACGGCGCATCCTTAGTTGTGTTGAAGATAACTTCACATAACATTCTCTTTGGTTACTTCTTGACACAATTAAGGATATTTTTCTTAGTGTGTATTTTACACCCCTTGCAATGTTGCATTTTTTAATGAGTATGTTCAGTCTGACACATTTTGAAGCATGACATTTGATTTCCAATCATGCATATATAGATCTCTGCCAAAGCAAGATTACAGAAAAAAAATTGAAATCAAAAATTTATGTAAAAAACAGAAACAAAAAGAACTTTACGGCTCATTTAGGAACTTCAAACGTCACGTGCTCTATTAAAGGAAAATATCAACAAATCCATTGAAGTTGTTCCTTCTATCTAGTATATTTTCTCGTGAATGTATCTGACTCAGAGATGTGACAAGTGGCAATTTACTCCAACATTCGGCAACACCGACGTGTCTTCCTTCTTATTCGTTCGTGCCATTCTGTATACGAATGCATATTATTGCATCATGCTCCTTCCAAACCGTTTTTGTAAGTCATTTGTTTCCCACGTATCCCTTTCCTCCTACCTACAAATATTCTCCTCCTAAACAAGCAAAACTCCACTCCCCTTCACCTGAAGCTTGAATGCACACATACTTCTGTCTCGCCAGTGCGTCGATACTTCACCCAAATAACACTAAACGGCCCCTCACCGGCTTCTCATTCGCGGGCGATGAACGAGGGAACCGTGGGGCCGCGTCCCGCCGCCGCCCACGCCGCCCACGCTGCCCACGCTGCCCACGCTGCAAGGCGGTTGCGTGAACAAGAAAGAAACCTCCGCGGCGCTGCGCTCCGCTCCGCTCCTTCCGCCGATCGGCGACCACTTTCACGCTCAGCCGCGGAATGGGCGGTGGGCGGTGGGTGGTGGGCGGTGGGCGGTGGGCGGTGGGCGGCGGCGCAGCGGGGCGCGCTGGTCAGTGGCCGCCGGCACCGGCACCACAGCCATTGCCTGCACGACGAACTCAGCCGCCCCCGCTACCAGTAATTACGCGGTTAGGAGCGGGAAAGAAAGGAAGGTGCTCCATATTTTTGTAATCGCCATGATTAGAAAAAATGTTCATATGTGAGTACGAATATGCTCATGTGTACGTATGTGAGTGTGTATGTGAGCATGTTTGTGAATACGTATGTACATTTCTGTACGTGTATGTAATTGCGTTGCTGGTCTGTACGAGTATGTAAGTGCGATGTACGTAGATGCGACTATACGAGCAAAGCATGTGCATGTATATAAATGTGAATGAATTTGTATATGTGTGTACGTATGTGTGTACGCTGTGTGTTGCTAACAAAAAATTGTAAACATGACAACACGCTCTGGTATTATTATTTTTCCTGGTTTATACGTTGAATAAAGAAAACGTATTGCAATATAGATAAAGATTTTGGTGACAAAATTCGTTTTGAGGGCCTCTGAGTCGAAAAGTGTTTTGAATCACTGTCTTTATGAATAGATCTATGGATGGATGGGAATGTCACATGTAACTCTAAATCAATTTTTTTTATTTATTTGTCAAAAAACAGTAAAAACTGTATATGACGTGTGGGGAAAGAGATTTATCTGTGCACATTTTCTTGAGGCCCAGAATTTAAAAAAAGTTTACAAAATACGAAAATAGAAAAAGGAAAAATGAATATAGAAAATAATTATTTTAGAAAAATCAAAATATTTGAAAAATGTTTGTTCCCGAGTTATAGAAAATCAATTTCAACGGCAAATGAACTACAAGCAAAAGGAGTGCTCAACAAAACGTGAGCACAGTGAAGCTACATTTACGTCCAGAAGCAAAACAAGGGGCCATCTCAGCATTTGCTCAATGGATCAGGGAAACTGGACAAAAACCTGATCGAGATGGGGGTCATTGACCCGCCGAGAAGATTAGAAGCTTTTCACCTTCAACGTGTTACACACGTCAGGAAAAAGGACACATCAAAGATAATTTAGACTTTTGCAGATTGATAGGAGGTAAGGGTGTTCAGTATTTGGTGAAATAGAATTGTCAAAAAATTAATGGTTTGCTTATTTTATAAAATTGTATCATTTATCTACTATGCTTCCGCATAATTCTACCCCTCAGATAATAATGGGATATACTTCAGTAGTAACATGACGGTGAGCAACTTAATTATTGATAGGACAAGTGCAGACGGATATCTCAGATTTCGATCAGATTTCACTCTGTGAAATAAAACAGTTCGTGCGACAACCATCGACATCTCTACCAGTAGTACGAACTCTTCTGTCATCTTTATTGTTAATTCGAATTGCCATCGCCACGGTCGTCGCTATTGCTTCAGTCACTATTGCCACTCGGCAGCGTCCCCTTCCACATTCACTTTCGACAAACACCGTCACCGTCTCAACACACAATCACATTCGTCAAAACCTCCGCAATCGTCAATAAAATGTCATCATCTCAGTCATGGCTGAAAACATCTGTCATTGCTATCACCATCACTACCGCTACGTCACAGTCAGAGACACCGCCACAGCAATCACTATTTCCCAAACCGCCATCATCACCATCACCTAAACCTTTGTAACTGCCCCTTCCTCTGTCATACATTTCATAAAAATTTTGCACCCTAGTAATTGCGACCCCGTTGACGATGCCGCAGCCAACGCAATCAACATCACCATCGCCATCAGCATTATCCTCGCTCTAGCATTGTCAACTCCGCTATTACTATCACTATTAACATCAGCATCGCTATTATCACCATCGCACTGGGAGAGGTGCCTCAGGGCACCAACTGAAGTCAGCATACCTCTGACCGGGGGATCCTAGGTTCGATTCCCGACGGCGGCAGGTGTTTCGACGCTAGCTTGTCAGCTAGGTCAAATTCATCCACTGTCTGGAGGAGAATTCTAGCTACTGGCTGCTCTGATTTGTAGTATTCCGTGGTTTCTTCAATCAACACCAGGCGAATGCCGGAGCAGTGCTCTGACGAACAGACCGCGGACCGCGCGCGATCTTTCCTTCCCCTTCGTTGCCCTATTCTCACCCCTTACACACTCACACTAACATGCACTACACCACCACACATGCAGGGAGACCGGTCGGGAGCTTAGAGCTTGTGCCGACTGGGGCGGTGCCCCGCTGGTGGCAGATATCTGATAGGGGAAAACCCCGCTGGTCAACGGTAGGTCGTCTCCGGGTCTCACCATCCAGCGCTGGAAAATCACCGCCACCTCTCGAGGAAAACATGCACTACACTTACTGATTGCAGGTGACGCGCCCGGAATCACTAATCAATCAAACCAACGCCATCGCTAATATCATGGCAATCCTCTTCGTCATTACCATATCTATCACTACCACCATCAGCATCTTTATCACTACCACCATTAGTATCTCTATGACTACCACCATCGGCATCTCTATGACTACCACCATCGGCATCTCTATGACTACCACCGCCAGCATCTCTATCACTACCACCACCAGTATCTCTTTCACTACCACCGCCAGCATCTCTATCACAACCACAGTCAACATCTCTATCACAACCACAGTCAACATCTCTATCACAACCACCATCAGCATCTCTATGACTACCACCATCGGCATCTCTATGACTACCACCGCCAGCATCTATATCACTACCACCGCCAGCATCTATATCACTACCACAGTCAGCATCTCTATCACAACCACAGTCAGCATCTCTATCACAACCACAGTCAGCATCTCTATCACAACCACAGTCAGCATCTCTATCACAACCACAGTCAGCATCTCTATCACAACCACAGTCAGCATCTCTATCACAACCACAGTCAGCATCTCTATCACAACCACAGTCAGCATCTCTATCACAACCACAGTCAGCATCTCTATCACAACCACAGTCAGCATCTCTATCACTACCACCATCAGCATCTCTATCACAACCACAGTCAGCATCTCTATCACAACCACAGTCAGCATCTCTATCACAACCACAGTCAGCATCTCTATCACAACCACAGTCAGCATCTCTATCACTACCACCATCAGCATCTCTATCACAACCACAGTCAGCATCTCTATCACAACCACAGTCAGCATCTCTATCACAACCACAGTCAGCATCTCTATCACTACCACCATCAGCATCTCTATCACAACCACAGTCAGCATCTCTATCACAACCACAGTCAGCATCTCTATCACAACCACAGTCAGCATCTCTATCACAACCACAGTCAGCATCTCTATCACAACCACAGTCAGCATCTCTATCACAACCACAGTCAGCATCTCTATCACAACCACAGTCAGCATCTCTATCACAACCACAGTCAGCATCTCTATCACTACCACCATCAGCATCTCTATCACAACCACAGTCAGCATCTCTATCACAACCACAGTCAGCATCTCTATCACAACCACAGTCAGCATCTCTATCACAACCACAGTCAGCATCTCTATCACAACCACAGTCAGCATCTCTATCACAACCACAGTCAGCATCTCTATCACTACCACCATCAGCATCTCTATCACAACCACAGTCAGCATCTCTATCACAACCACAGTCAGCATCTCTATCACAACCACAGTCAGCATCTCTATCACTACCACCATCAGCATCTCTATCACAACCACAGTCAGCATCTCTATCACAACCACAGTCAGCATCTCTATCACAACCACAGTCAGCATCTCTATCACAACCACAGTCAGCATCTCTATCACAACCACAGTCAGCATCTCTATCACAACCACAGTCAGCATCTCTATCACTACCACCATCAGCATCTCTATCACAACCACAGTCAGCATCTCTATCACAACCACAGTCAGCATCTCTATCACAACCACAGTCAGCATCTCTATCACAACCACAGTCAGCATCTCTATCACAACCACAGTCAGCATCTCTATCACAACCACAGTCAGCATCTCTATCACTACCACCATCAGCATCTCTATCACAACCACAGTCAGCATCTCTATCACAACCACAGTCAGCATCTCTATCACAACCACAGTCAGCATCTCTATCACAACCACAGTCAGCATCTCTATCACAACCACAGTCAGCATCTCTATCACAACCACAGTCAGCATCTCTATCACAACCACAGTCAGCATCTCTATCACAACCACAGTCAGCATCTCTATCACAACCACAGTCAGCATCTCTATCACAACCACAGTCAGCATCTCTATCACAACCACAGTCAGCATCTCTATCACTACCACCATCAGCATCTCTATGACTACCACCATCGGCATCTCTATGACTACCACCGCCAGCATCTCTATCACCACCGCCTCCGCGTGTTTCCGGGCGCGCGGGCGCCGCCTGCGCGCGAAGCGGCCGCTGACCGCTATGTGGGGCAGCGCGCACTCCGCTCCCTCCGCTCCGCCCCCACCCCGTCCCCGCCCGCCGCGAGTTATTCCCACTTCCTAAAAGGCCCACAAGACGGGAGGCTACATCGTATGCAAGTGCCCGCCAATATACACTGTTCGTTACCGGTAAAGATTCATTTCAACAGCACTGCCGCAACATACAAACCGTAAGATAAGTGTGGTACATTCACCAAGTATTACCAAAATAAAGACACATTTTTTGGTCGTAAATCGTCAATTTCATGTTGATAACTTTCAGATTTCCAAACATTTAACTTCTAGTTCTTATCACTTAAAGTATGATTATTTATAGTATGTTTTCTTGATAAAGAATCCAAATTAGATTTTAAGACAGTTTCGTTTTTTGAGACAGTCACATAAATGTGTTTTAAAAACTAATTGTAATCATATTTTAATTTTACACAACGTTTGAGAGATCAAATGTTTGATTGATAGTCAGGAAGGTACATGTTATACAAATTTAATATAAATTCTAATTTGTATAATGCATTTTTAAAAATAGTGTATTTTAGATATCAATTGTATCTACCTGACGATGGAGACACATTCGATTTTTTTGAAACGTTGTTTCAAATGGAAATATAATTACTATTATTTTTTTAAACATTTATGTTATTGTCTCAAAAAACAAAAACTGATTGTTTTAAAATCTAATTTGGAACTTTTATCAATTTAACTTCTAGTTCCTTCTTGATTCTGGTTGTGAACGTTGGTATATGAGAACCTAAAGTTACCCGCACAATTTCTTTTTTTCATTTTGTGGCTCATATAGGAGCACAGGCAAATTGAAATACCAATAAATTGTATACAATTCACTAGTACACTGCATACCAACTTTGTCTTTCCAATATGCTTTTATTATAATATCGGCATTTTAAAAATGTTCTAGAAAAAATTCCTCGTTAAAGAGCCTGGGACAACTCCGATACAAACCAAATTCTAAAGAGAAGATCCTCGACGAATACCCCATCCAATCCCTGACATAATAATGAGCTCCTAATTATGGATCGTCCTAGCCATTACGTCAAGGACGTTGTGTATTGATATTGCAATAATGTTTTTTCTATACTCAGCAATTGTTTGTCATACCTTACGTACACTGTTCTTTCCTAATATATTACACTTTTCATTATCAGGGACTCATTAGAAATCCCGAAAGAATTCTGCAAATGCGGGAACGAGCGACGAAATCTGAGCTGCAATGCTATACGCTATCAATAAAGGGAACTAAAATTGAAAAACTGTGTAAGAGAATAAGTGAAATAAGAAACATACCTATGAACCTAACATCAATGATGTGATCTGCAAAGAGGGCACGAACCAAATAGTTACCGATAATATGCTCACTAATGAACCTATCACAAAAGATCCCGCGGCTAAAATTAGTCACCAGTGAACTAGTCATCACTGTGCTATTCCCCCATTAGCCAAACATCGAGTCGGCCTCCAAAAAACCGATAACAAAAGAGTTGTTCACCAAAGTGAGTCACCAATGATACCGGTCACCAACCAACTGGACAACAACCCGCCGGACTTCAACAATAAGGTCAGCGAAAAGACGGTCAACAACAAGCAGGTCACCAACATGGCTTTGGACAAAGCGATGGTCACCAACGAAGCGGTCACCAACTAGCCAGTTACCAACAAGCCGTAACGATTAGGCCATATTTAACAAACCGGTCACCAACGTGTCGCTCAGGGACGAGCTAGTCAGGAACTAGAAGGTCGCCAACAACTACTAGATCAGTGGTGTCAAGGACTTCTACTGGTGGCTATGGCACGCGTCACGGCACCGTAGCATGCCACGAGCTTCTCTGCGCCACTAGCGTCGGGAAAGGAAACTATTAGTAATCCCGCCGTTTTACAATAGGGATGGTGTTGTGTCTAGTGGCCGGGCGATGAACTGCGTGGAGGGGCGATTTCGTCGTGGCACTCGTGCCACGGACTACCGCTCGTGGCATCGACCTTGACAACACTGTACTAGATGCTCGCGGTGCAAGGCGATGATGAGGAAAGCCGTGGTCACCAAAGTGGTGATCGCCGAGCAGGCCTAGGGCGCGGCAGCCGCATCTTCCGAGGCGCGTAGCAGAGGACGCAGCGCCGGCGCAGAAAGAGGCTTCGTGTGGCGGCGGCGCGGATAAAGAACGGGCCTAACGGCCGCCGTACCGATTTACGAGCGCGATAAACGGGCGGCGTTTCTAAGGCGGACGCGGCCCGCAGCAGAGCGCGCCGCGCGGTATCTCTGGGCGCAAAACGGTGCCGCCGCCTCCACACAGTGGGCCTCAAGGAGTAAATACGCGCGCATGGTCAAAATATATAGCGATGCAGAAGTGTTCCATTGTGAAGTGAGGTGTCGTGCAGTGTACAGCAGAGTAATAAAGAAGGAAATGTTTTCAGGTCTTACTAAAGTGAAGTGCAGTGAAGTGCAGTGTGATCCTAGTGCAGTGTGGGTTTTTTTCTCTTCTTTTTCTTTTCTCTCTTAATGTAATTTAATGTTAAAAGAATCAGTCAGTTTTTATACTATTTTCATTATTTTACCATTATTTTTATTATTTTACCATTATTATTACTATAATTAGTATATAATTTGCTAGTTATATTACCTTATTATTATTGTTGTTAGTATTATTATTATTATTATTATTATTATTATTATTGGTTTTAGTGTTCTATGTTACTGAGGGACTGTGTATATTTATGTTTTTGTAATTAGCTGCCACCGGGTTATACCCAATTGCAGTTTAAATAAATGTATGTATGTATGTATCTAAAACATTTTACCATTTTGTTTTCTCAGAGATGTTGTTGTCTCTGCAACGGCTCTGACGGTTAGTTCGACTCCCGACTGTGGAGGATTTTCGACACTAGCTTCATAGCTAGATCGAGTTCAGCCGCTGACTGGAGGAGAATTCTAGCTGTCGGCTGCTCTGATCGGTAGTTTTCCGTGATTGCTCCAATCAGCATCTGGCGAATCCGGAGCAGTTCCCTAATAAACGGGCCACGGATCGCGCGCGATCTTCCCTTCCTCTTCCTTGTCCTCCGCATGTGGACGGCGCCGGATCAAGCATGGCAGGAAACCCGTCGTCTCCCAGGATAAACATTCATTACACTAACGGGACTAAATACATCAGTCAATCTAATTATTTGAAAAATGTTTTTCCATTTCGTTGGCAGAAAATCTTTCTTCGTTTCTTCTGCAGAATGAAAGATGGTTTCTTGTTGGACATTCAACCAAAGTGTTCATATTGAAAATATTTTGCATTACAAATACATACTTTTAGTAATGGATGAAACGCTGTATGATTATTAGAGAGTAAATAGGTTTGATTGTATTTCTTTAAATCTTACATGCATCTTCTGTGTAACAAATTTCTGTTATCTATATTTTTAGTATTCTGAATTAAAAAAGAGGTATAAATGAATGTTTAAACACGACTCTGTTCAAAAATAAAAGTTCAAGTCTGGCTATTAATCGGACAAATATACGAACATGTCGATAAAAATGTTTACACAGTTCTTTGTTTTCCATTGGTGTAGTCCAAAAAGATTTTCGAGAGAAAATGCGATTTTCAGGAGAAAAATGTGGTCAAAGCGGAATATGTGACCATTCAGAAATGTCAAAATGGCTTCACTTTCCGAAATTCGAAACAAAACGCTGAAAGTACGTAGTTTACGTTCGCGTGTAGAGTGAATAAAGTGGAAATAAGTGCGATTTGCTAGCACAGTTTGTGGATATTTTGAAGAAATTATATACAAATTGTTATCGTATAAAGACTGCCATAAATAACCATTTGCCATCTGTCGAAACTGTATTTGACACTAGACACAAGCTTAGACAATAAAAAATATTCGTTTCGATTCACATTCTTATCCGTATTTATTTATTGGAAACTGGGAGCATTTCAACAAGTCATGTACGTCCAAGAGTTACAATCTAATGACTAAATGTTAGCGATAATAATAATTAGAAGAATGAGAGGGAATGGTGAAATGAGAATGACAGGAAACGGGAACCGAGAAAATCACAAATTCTGTATGAATTTGACGGACCGAGGCGCCATCAGTGGGAAGAGTATAAACTAGCCAGTAAGCCACGAGTCTTCCGTCTACACATCTACCCATATCGTTAAGAGTGACAATGTAAGAAACTGAAAAAAGGTTAATCACAAAATGTAAACTGTCCAATGATCCAAATGAATCGAAAAACGTGTCCATTTTTAGTAATAAAATATGGTAGATTTACACATAACATTTTTTTCTTAACATTTTTTCTTAAGGCGTACATCGTGTGATCCAATTGTTAGACGTCAATGCATGTGTCATTTCCATTTCGTTAATCTTCACCTTTCTTCCATTTGTATCGCGCAATGTAAGAAATATTCTGCATGTGATTTTCTTCCATTCTGGGCCACTGTGTGCCGCGTCAAAAACCCTTTACTGCTGGAAAGAAAGACCCCAGCATTAAAGATACGAAGGTAGCGCGATCGGCTACATGGCTCGAAGGGAACTTGATAAGAGACCGTCTTTCCATACACCATTTTCGAGAAGAACTCGGCAAAAATGGTAGATGTATGACGTAAGAGGAATCTTCTGGAATGGAATTACATAGCGAGATTTTTATCGTATACCCTAAAGTTTGCATCAAACACAATCTTTCATTTTTCTTGCTACTCCCGACAAAATCCTTCCTGATCCCATCAACAACAGCTACGATTTGAAAATTAGGTTTTGTAAGAAGAATTGTTGCTTACTTGAGTTTGATAAGGTATGATCATTTTATATTGCAATCTAACAATGCAGCATGCTATTATACTTATGTAATTACTGTATTATGTAATGAAATTGAAATCCTTAAAAAGAAATGGAGTAACCTTCATCCGACCGTCCGTCCCTCAGTTGGAACCCTTCCTCTCCACCAATCGAGTCAAAAGGTGTCATTCCACATTCTCAGTCTCCTGGTGGACAATCGATCATTTGTGTGCGGATCCATCCAGAAAATTCTAAGAAATTCCTCTAGTAAAAGTGATTTTTCTACTTTTTAAGCAACTAAAACGTGTCTTGGATGACTCACGGCACATACGGAAATAATCAGTAGCTCATTCTATTCCTCTCAATAAGACAAATTGAGTGGCACAATTCTTACTCATTTCCCATTAGGATATTCAGAAATAATACCAGAAAAATACACGTTTTTGATTGTTTCAATAGAACTACGAGTACATTGGTGAAACGTGTCGAATTGCTATATACTTTCTTTCCGACATTTTTAATCATCCTTATGACTTGATTTATGATATAATTAAACCTAATTTTGTAATTAAATAAAAAATTAAACAAATACTGTAGTAGATTCTCTTTTGTGTCACTTTTTTATGCCCGATAGTGGCCAAGTACTGTAATATGTTTAAAATTTACTGATTAAGCATATTGATATTGCAAGTCACAAACAAACTTTTTAACATAAAAATTCCCATCCGAGGCAAAACACTAAGCTGATTATTTAAATAAGTTAATAAATGTATTCACAGACAATTGGAAAGACAGGCATGTATTTCTTTATTCTTTTTTTCACATTCTCCATTTGATCCTATCCATTGTGTTATATTTCCTATTTCTGTAATTAAGAGCCGTTCATCCATTACAGGAGAAAAACCGATTATTTCTTGTCGTTTGAACTCACATTCATTGTCCCTATTCTCCATTTCTAACAAGTTCCGTGTGAGAAAAATATTAAGATAAAACTTCAGTGAAAGGCACATGGAAACAAGTGCACTGTTTAATAATTTTATTGACAAATCTAAAAAATTAACCAGCAGTTATAGATACAACACCGAAATTAAATCATAAAAAACAAAATATCATATTGAAATTGTGTACAGTATTTAACTCCTACGTTGTATTTAAACAATTGAGATATAAAATATAGACAGTATCACTAAGAATAATAAGAATGCCTCCTCTTGCATCACAGATTCAATGGTATATCTTCGAGGAAGTTATCTATGTGTTAATTCAAATAAAAAATGAAGCAATTTGATCAAACAAACAAGTACAATTATTCCCAAGGCGCAGTGTACATTACCACAGTAGTCTCCGAAGCACAGGTTCGCACACTATCTTGCCTGGTTGAGTTTTGAAAGATGGAATATCTTCAGTAGGCCAGTATGTCTCGCATGAAGGATATAACGAACTCGACAGGTCCCCAGCAAAATTAAATCCCTTCCGCATTATCCACTACCAACGACATCTCATGTTCTCCCGCCTACACAGTGCGGATATAATTAGCGTGGGGAAGAAAGTGAGTCACATCCAGACGTATCAGAGGACGTTCATGAGGCACGCTTGGTTGAAAGATTCCTAACACCCGCGTTTGGGCAGGCTTCAAAGCCAGTGTGGGTCTAAAATGCTGGCGCGGTACTGCGGTCAAAGGCTAAAATGTCACAAATTATTATATTCGATAAATAAATAAAGTAGTACAGAAATGTTCTTAAAAATACCATATGTTGGTCTTTGTGGTTCCAATCAACCGTTATAATTCTCAAAATAATTGTCATCAGGAACGGTACGATTCGTAATGATCATAGCTGCATCGAAACACGCAATTAAAATTCCTGGCTCGTAATGACTTTCTCTCCTCCACAATTTCCATATAATATCGACGGCCGAGGCCCGAATGACCTCAGCCCTGAAGAGCAGCAGCGGCACGTGTATCGCCCCCAGCACGCGCGCGCGGCCGGTCAAACACGCTCTCCCCCACGGCCACATGCGGCTGGGGCACCGATTACACGTCGTTACTGATTCAGCGAGGTCGACGTGTCTGGTCCCCATGCCGCCGCCGCCGTCGCCGCCACCGCACCACCGCCGCCGCCGCCGCCACCGCCGCCACTGCCACCGCCACCACTGCCACCGCCGCCACTGCCACCGCCGCCACTGCCACCGCCGCCACTGCCACCGCCGCCACTGCAACCGTCGCCACTGCCACTTCGCCACCGTCGCCACCGTCACCGCCGCCACCGTCACCGCCGCCGCCGTCACCGCCGCTGCCGTCACCGCCGCCGCCGTCACCGCCGCCGTCGCCGCCGCCGCCACCGCCACTGCCACCGCCGCTACCGCCTCCACCGCCGCCATCACTGTCATCACCACCGCCACCATCACCACTATCACCACCGCCACCACCACCACCACCACCACCACTGACCTTTCTACCGCCACCACCACCACCACCACCACCACCACCACCATCACTGGCCCCTCCACCGCCACCACCACCGCCATTGCCAATGCCATTGCCAACCCCCCCGCCACAGCCGCCACCACCACCGCTACCATCACCATCACTACTACAGTCACCACCACCACTGCCACCACCATCACCACCACCGCCACCGCCGCCGCCTCCACCATCACTATCACGTCATTGGCACCACCACCAACGCTCGCCGCCGCCGCCGCCGCCGCCGCCAGCACTGCTGCTGCTGCTGCTATAACTGTCTCGCCATCAATAGTTCCAATTTCCGACACTATTGCAACGTTACGAACGAATATAGTCATTAACATCATTAGGCCGATATAGAGATAATAACTGACGCGGTTGAAGTTTGGAAACTGAGACGTTCGCCCCTCCCAGAAACAACCCTACTTGATGATGTAAGCGCAAAAAACATGCAACTTGCACATGACAATATGTTTTTAAGATATTCGTTTGTAGATATCCAGCCTTTGATTTAAGAGATATAACGAAATATTTCTGGACAGAGATCGCTTACGATAATACATTATAAGAAGATTTTACTTAATGTATTATTCTAGTGGAACCCTTTAGAATGCAGAGATCATTATGTAGTAATTGTTTTAAATAAATTGAAATTACAAAAATTAATTTGCCGGTCCAGTAGCTGAGATCGCTAAAGCAGTAGTGCCGCAACAATCTCAAACCGAAGGATTGCGGGTTCGAGTTCCGCCTCGAGCATGGTTGTATGTGTTCGTCCTTTCACCTCCTATCATCACCATTTCGTTTCATCATCATAGATAACATAACGTTAAATCCAATAGCGGTTGCTAAGTGACAATGTCACGATGCTTTTATTGACAATGTTTATCTTCGAGCTGTCATTTCCGACGCTCAGGGAGAAAAGATTGACTGAAACATTTGCGGATTGAGGATTGTGGATTTAATGCCCACCTTCACGTCTCGCACGAGCTCTATCCCATCAATAGTATCTCCATCGACGTCTCCATCAGAACAGTGCTATCGATTCGATCTATAAAACTGGTTCGAGCGGCAAGCAGGAGACCCCAAAACGACTTTAACAATACACTGCAAGCTACGAGGATCTAAGGTTGTTTTTTTACATTATTTAAAGTCGCAACGACAACTGAGGTCATTAGCGAGTAAAATATGTTACGTGAAAATAATATTACAGACACCTACATTTCAAAAAGTATTCAGTTTTTTACAAGAAAAAATGTATTCTGCGAAAACAGAACACCGTAGGATTTCCATTTCTTGCAGTAAATTACATAATTCTTGATAGAGTGTAGATATCAGAATTGATTCAAAATTGTCTCCTTTTAAATAATCATGTCGTACTTTAGAAATAGCGAACATTGATTAATGATTCATGTTAAGTGAAACATTACAATGATCACAATTAGGAGGGGGTGCTGCAACTTATGAGGTTTAAATGAC
Source organism: Acheta domesticus (assembly GCA_031308135.1). Lineage (NCBI taxonomy): Eukaryota > Metazoa > Arthropoda > Insecta > Orthoptera > Gryllidae > Acheta > Acheta domesticus. The sequence continues at coordinate 13,831,546 of JAHLJT010002406.1, forward strand.
TTAATTTACTACGGCCGGCCCTTATTCTGGCTACGACAGTCTGTTCCACGGTTTAAATTTTTACTTCTTTTCCGTTGATACAAATTTACAATGTTTTTATGAAGGACTGTAGATCTGAAGAACTAACGGTTGTACATTCGAAAACCTTTCTTCGTTCGTTCTTCGCACCGCTGTCCCCACTATCAAACCCATGAGGTCTTTATCACGACCTTTCCAAATGTCATTGATAAAAAAATTCGTGTGAAACCTTTGCCGCATGAATATGATATAACAACTACTCTGTGCGGAACAAAGGATTGAGTTCAAATCAAGAATACGTATTAACGGATGTTTACATTCTCTGAATGTGGCACGCAAGGCAAACACAAATTACGTATCCATTCAGGTCATGATTCATTAATCCAAAGGCAATGGGAAAACAACTGCTGCCTTGCGCGTCAACGGTCCGTCAGAAACATGTAAAGAATAGAAAAATTAAAAGAGAAAGAGAGTAAGTAGGAGAAGAACGAGAAGAAGGAGTAGTAAGAAAGAGTAGATAATACAAGGAATAGAAGCTCATTATATAAGGGTAAATAAAAGATGAACTCACGTTTAGTAGCGAGATCATGACAACGACCACTACAGTCACACGACATCCCGTTTTCAGGTTTCTAACTGCAACGCCACCAGTTTGTCTCGTTTCGATCCCACATTCATAAAATCCAGCTAGAGGAAAGCCAAGGTCGAGAGATTGTTGGGTGAGACGAACCAAGTGAAAGTCCAAGTGCTATAAGATTCGTTTCTGATGGAAATAATTGCGTGGCAAGGACAACGCTGGGGCGGAGGTGGATGAACTGATAGCAAGGCGACGCGGCGTGCACTGTGAGTTTGGTGGGGGGCGCAGATCGAATGCGACGGCCAAGGACACAGCCACACCGCCTTCGTCACCCTCACCTCCCACGCCCACGTCCCTGCCTCCGCTTCCTCCACCACTTCCGCCTCTGCCATAGCTTCAGCCTTCACCCCCCACCATTACACCACCTCCTTCACCACCGTCTCTGTTCCCGCCTCCGCCACCGCCACCTACTACGCCATCACCTCCGTCACTGCCACCGCTCCAACCTCCACCAACGTCCCCGTCTCTGCCTCGTCCCTCACCGCCTCCGTCACCTCCTCCGCCAGCGCATCCAGCAGCGCCACCGGCTTCTCCACCTCCTCCATCATCTTCACCGCCGCCTTCGCCTCCACCGCCTCTGTCACCGCCTGTGCCCTCGCCTCCACCAACGTTACCGCCACTACCACTGCCACCACCTCCGCTACCATTCACAGCCACTGCCATCGCCTTCGCCACCACTACCTTCGCCTCTGCCTCCGTCTCCGCCACTAACCACCGCCACCGATTCCAACCCCTCCTCCGCCTCCCCCTTCGCCACCGTCTCCACTGGTCCCGCCAGTGTCACCTCCTCCGCCCTCGCCTCCGCCCTCGCCTCCGCCCTCGCCTCCGCCCTCGCCTCCGCCCTCGCCTCCGCCCTCGCCTCCGCCCTCGCCTCCGCCCTCGCCTCCGCCCTCGCCCTCCGCCCTCGCCTCCGCCCTCGCCTCCGCCCTCGCCTCCGCCCTCGCCTCCGCCCTCGCCTCCGCCCTCGCCACCCCCTCGCCTCCCCCCTCGCCCTCGCCTCCGCCACTACCACCATTGACATCATCCACTCCGCCGTCGTCGCCAAAATGACCGCTGCTGCCATTCCAGCGCCACAGCTTCCACTGTTCCCCCTGTTCCCATCGCCCTCACCGCCGCCTCCGTCAATCGCTTGCGCCGCCAGCGCCTTCACGTCTGCGCCGCTCGCGGCAGGTGCCAAACTCGTTTGACACGTGGATCAGTCTTCTCAACGGGAACTCAAGCGGGCCTCGCACGATACATGCGTATTTGTGCTTCCATGCCTCTCGTTAGGTTTTGAATTGTATAGGAAAGTACCTAAACCCGGGCCCCCATTTTGTTTTAGAGTATTTTTAACTCCGCTTTTCTGCACAATTAAATCAAAATATATGCATTGCGTACGTTACTTAGTTATACAAATGCTATATAATTCTTAAAATCATTGGCCACGTAATTTAAGAATATAATATTTTTTTCGTAAACGTTACACTTTGTGGATATTAATAAAATGGTTTCCTAAGGTGAGCATCCTGCAAACGTTTTAAGAAATGGGTAAAAATATAGGAAATAACTGCAATTAGAGTGAACTCAGTATAATTTACAAAAATACACCTTTAGAATCTTCTACATAAGAAATTGTCTTATATGTTTTGCAGATAGTCTATATATTCTAATGCGACAAAAATCACATACACAAGGATCTTTTTCCGTCTCTGCACAGATTGAAAATACAGGCTAGATTGAAAATCTTTCAAATACTTGACGTTATTACAAGGTAGTATAAACGTTCTCTTTGTTCTACACAGTTCCGTCAATCGATTTTAGTTCATTCTGCACTCCACGACATATCCCTTGCGTGACAAGACAAACTAGTGGGAAGTACCATTATTCATTCTCCTTTGTTAATTTTATGGAATGAAATGGCCTCGCATGGAACAAATAAGTCCTATGTGATTGTTATGTTCTGATGCATTAGAAATCTGAACGAAATAATGATTTATTCTTCATAATGAATGAGTAGAAATGTCAGAGCTATAATTAGAATGTTCTGAGGAAATTCTATGACCTGCCTATTTGACATTAATCACGTATGTACATTTGAAAGATATAATCATACATCACTTAACTAAATCACATTAATAAAGTGTTCATTGCCGTAACTATGGATATCTCTAACGTTGTGACTGTACAGTAACACTGTAGAATAAATTACAAATCACTTGAGGAAGAAGGAATTTCTACTCTGAAAGACCCTGAAAAGAAGCAGTTCCTTGTATCAAGATTTTTATCCTCTTCATGATTTTTTTCTCTCGTGATTTCCTAGTTATTCAGTGTCTTGTACCCTCCATCCGTCGGTAAGGTAAGACTCTGCATTTGAAGAAATTTGCAATCAAAAAAATAAGGAAAAATTTAAAAAATTTAATGATTTTTAAAACAACTCTCAGAAAGCCACTGTCGTTCGCCAATACTTTTCTGACTGTTCTTAAAACGTATGGTTGCCGTCTAATATCTTTTATGAAATAAGCTGAATATTTCCTAGTTCTTCACAATGCTAAATCAACAATGTCGAAATAAAATTGAAACAATATTTTTAAAGCAATGATAGAAATAATTGATTGAATATTCGCAATAGAGTTATATCGTTCTTCATATTTCCTACTGTTTCTTCGCCGCGATCACATCAACCCATTGTCCGTTTTTGCAAGAGCTGCCTCTTCAACATTGATTAATTCTGGAGGCGAGAACTTGTCTTAAGAACAGCACAGACCATTAGATGTGACCCTGACCTTGTAGTGCGTCCTCAAATCAGGGCATCAATTCGTCATTCCCTATATTCGACCGACTTGATAGTCCAAGTGATACTATTATGAATGTTTCTGTGGATATTCTCTGAGAGTAATATTTAAAAGTATCCTACGTTTCCTTTACCAAACTACCTAATAAATTACCTATTAAATTACCTAATAGGTAAGTAGAACCTAAGTATGAGATACGTTTGGCTAAATTACTTCTTATTTTTGCTAGGGTTTTAAGACTTTTAACAACGAGAATCACTTAATTACGGTTTTGGAAATTTTTAAAAACGAATTAATTTTGCAATTTTTGCATATTTTAGCCCTTGATGTCTATTTTGCCTTTTCGTGGTTTTCGTCATTATTTTGCATTTATTTTTCATTATGTTGCATTTTTCGGTATTTTCTTTTTCCTCTTGTCATTGCTGTTGATCAAGATGGAAATGTATCTGCAAGCTCTGACAATAAAGTAAGAATATTTCGTTTTTCCGTATAAGCGCGACTTCAGGCAGTAGAGATGACTGACCCTATCTAGGTTCAGAAACTTTCTTGCCCAAAAGCGAGACGATACCAGTAATATGATACTTGGACTCTTTTCAGAGATGAAAGACTTTCTTAACCCCCAAGAGTCTCATCTCTTGTATGACTATGGTCTCAGACCCATTTCAAAATTATTTTCATTATATTATAATCTATTAAAATTTTAATTCGCTTCATTTATATGCTTTTTCTGCCATGTTTTAGCCAGAGTAAATGCGTTTTTGCCTGGGTATTTAAGATAAAATAAATTCCCGAACTTCCGGGCACATGTAATACGATTAGAAATATTTTAATTCATATTAAGAACAATGCTATCTGATCATCAAGTTAAGTAGTCGATTAGATCATTATAATCTAATTAAGTACCAAATAATCTGCCTAATTCACGATTCCAAATTCGTTTGTGTATCCATTTCTCATAAAATTAGGACGAATCTTTTCAAAAGTCTTTGACAAAATACCTTACCATGAAACAACCAAACATCTTTCGGTTTACGTAGATAATTCCATCTTGCCATCCAACAATGCTTTTCATCTTCACTTCCCCTTTCTATGAGAAGATTTTCTTGTTTTCTTCGGCCACGTGCCGTTAAGGCTCCCCCTTCTCCAGCTTCCGACTCCTTTGAATCCACCGCACTCCATGTCCATTCGACCCTACCTGCAGGACCTCGATCCACGCACTCACTCTCCTCCGTAGGGCGACCCGATTGGGCGAGCAGATTTCCACGGGAAACACACGAGCAGCATGCGAAGACCGCATCAGCCGGAACCACCTCCGCCGTCGATACCACCGCCTGTGACACTCGCCGTTCTTCGCCACCCCATCGTTCCCATCGGCCCCTCCGCCATCGATACCACCGTCGCCCCCCTCGCCCCACACATCCCGGAGCCATTCTCAGGCCCCTAAGCTCCTCTGCGCCCCGCTCTTATGCCCCCGTCCCTATGCTCCCCATGCTCGTAAGGCCCCACAACCCTACGCCTCCCATGCCCTAGACCCCCCGCGCCACTACGCCTGCCACCCCTTCGCTCCTACGCCCCCCTTCGCACCTACACCCCCCGCTTCGCCCCTACTCCCTCCCGCTCCGCCCCTACGCCTTCCCGCTTCGTCTCTACGCCCACCCGCTTCACCCCTACGCCTCCCTTCGCCCCTACGCTCCCCTTAACCCCTACGCCCCCTTCCCCCCTTCACTATACCCCCATTGCCCCTACGCTCCCAACGCCCCTACGTCCCTACGCTCCTTTTGGCTACTAGGCCCCCCTTCGCCCCCACCCTCTACGACCCCCACCCCCTAGGCCCTCCACGTCCCTACCCCACAAGCACCTCCCCCCACGCCCCTACGTCGCTACGCCCTCCACACCCCTACAACCCCACGCTCCAAGGCTCTCCACTCACCCCTACGCTCCTGCGTCCCTATCTCCACGCCTCCAAGTCCCCTACGCCCCCATGTCCTCCGCTGCCCCTCCCCACGCCGCCTCTCCCCGCCCACATAGACCCTCCCCACTTGCCGCTCCCTCTCCCGCCGCCAACGTCGCTGAGTCGCCGACTCCACCATGACGGTCACCCCCGCGACCGCCGCAATCGCAACCCCCTCCAACTTCTGTCTTCACCTCGTCGCCTCACCTTTTTTCCCCGCTTCCGCGCAGACGCCGCAGCCCTCGCCATCCCCTCCGTCTCCGCTGTCGCCACCCCGCCCACCCCGTCACCGCCGCAGTCCGTACCAGCGCCGTTGCCGTCACCGGGGACATGAATAAGGCAGCAGGAGCTCTCGGACAGCTGGCTGGAGCAAGTGAAGCCACCCTCTATTTCCCCGAGACATGCGGACGACACGCCGAGCGATTGTGCTCGCAGAATGTCGCCCAAGGCTTTTTGTATCTGGAGGAGACGGTTCCACTGAGGAATAAAGAAGATTTTACATGTAATCCATGAGAGCGGACACACCTTCATAAAAATGTATGTGCCAGATATGGGAATCGTTTATCAATATTTGTGTTGAATAAGATATTCCTCGCGAGAGTCAACTCAGTGATTCCTTTTGTATACGGTAGGTACATTTAATCATATTATCTATTTAGCAGTTTTTCCGATTTGGCCTATGCGACACTGTCAATTATTGGTAGCAAAGAGTGTTTGACCAGAAGACACTAATTACTTGTACTTACGAGTCAAACAAATTTTCAAAAACCCGTAGAACTATAATGACGCAATGTAAAGTATACAAAATGCAATCATAAAATATTATATAATTGGGAACATTGCATAATTTGGCGCGACGTATTACGAAGTTTGACGCTGCTTTACAAGATGTTAAACTCCTTTAATTCAAAGTAGATGTTTGCGGACAGGAATGTTTTCAGAATAATAAATAGCTTTACTTACGCCTACTGCTGCGCAGTATAGAGAAAGTATTGTCATTCTGCGGGGAAAAACGAGGTATTTTCGACGCAAAAAACTTATTGCCGAGCTCTGGTAACGAAAAAAGTATAAATCTTGTTCTTGTGTGTAGTAAATTACTTTCTCTAACAAGTTGCATAGTCATAATTCTCGTTTAATGAGTCCTTGATATTGAAAAATCAAATGACGGCAAAACGTCTGTGTATGCGTCAATCCGTCTGTCTGTGAATAATGCTAGAGAATAAACCTTAAACAAGATTTTGACCAAAAATTGATATTCCCCAATCGAATTGACTGATGTCGGTCCCTTGAATTAAAAATGGATTTTTTAGGGAGTGCTTTACTTGAAGCCTCTACATTTTCAAAATATTCTTAAAAATGGCTCTACATTTTTGGATCAAACTTTGACCTCGAAAAGAGTAAAATGAAATGTCGTGGATCTCAGTTTCGTGGGAATTTCTGATTTTTTGACAATTGCACAAGTGTAAAATGTTTTTGGCGTCTTTCTACAACTACAATAATGAAAATAGACTTTTGTCTTTATTGAAATCTGTTCATCAAAACAAAACTTTAAAGAGATTAGAATCAGTTTTTCGAGCATATGAGTAACTTTTATGTACTAATATTCCATAAAACATAGACAATTTTTAAATTTAAAAAAATTTCTCAAATACTGCTACAAATTCTTTGATTATATTCTTTCTTCGTATGGAGCAAGTCATGGTAAAGAAAGTGGTATTGGTTTCATTTTCGACATACGCACTGTATTTTCGAAATTTTAAATCGAATTTTCCGCGCTTCATTTGACTCGCTGTCAGTTTGCAAAATGGCAACACGACGGTTGGAAATTTTAGAATTTTTGTCATTGTTGCCGATCGTGATGACCATATGATAATATTCTTATAACAGGAAATAGATTTAAGGAAGGCAATAAATTTAACTTGTCCTGTTCTTTGGCTCGACAGTCCGCTTTGTCCAACCAGCGGTGACCCACCTCTCGGCCATGATATAAGGGGTTTGTGTGGTTAGCACGAAGACATTCCTTCATCGTATATACTGGTCATCTTGACCTTAGTATGGGCTTTCTCATCATCACACAGCAATAAATATGGGACATTTGTAAGGAGAAGCGCATAGTTATAATTTGTCTCGGCCGAGAATCGAACCCGGGGTTTCGCCGTTGAAAGTGCTAACCAACCACCCCAGAGGGCAAATTTAACTTACAGCTAATAAATATAGTTATTTTAGTTAAGAAGTATTGATCGCTCTGGTGTGGTATTCTCTGGCTTATAGCATTCACAAATTGAAAGCTCACTTTGATGTAATCAAGGTAAGTTTGTGTTATATTTATATTCTACATAATGTGCTGCAAATACTATCACAGCATAAAATAACAGAAAAATATATTCACGTTTGTTTCATTTGTAAAATTAAGAACTGAGTACTATTCCTGACTATTGAAAGAGTTCAAATTTCTAAATATTTATAACACTAATTCAAAACACCAAAGAAATGAACAAAACAATATAAGAAAAAAATCAAGTGATGAAAATAGTTTTAATCATTTCTGCTTATTTACTATTTTGTTATGCGAGTTTCATTATTTCAATATTGAGATGGGAATAATCACAAATCTGTTCAAATCATTAGACTTAGTACTCATTTTTTATTTATCAAGTAACAATTCACTGTGAACCCTGTACCCTACACCAAGTTAATTATGATGAGCTGTCTTCTAAAATTGCAATAATTGAAAAAAACATTTCTCAAAATTCAGTAAATAAAAACTATATTTAAATTAAATAGATGTAATATAAAATAGTACATACTAATTTGTTTTCAAGAACAATCACAAAAATGAGCATTTATTATGGGATCCTTCATTTTGTTGTCAAGAAATTCAGTCTTTGGGGCATGTTTTCTGGATGTTTCATGAATTTGAACTTCAAATCGACGCAAGTGTGGCCCAATGAATTGATTTTCTCAATTAACTTATGTTTATTGAAATATTCTTCTTTTTCAGCTTATCCTTCATGAAGCTTTTCTAAGGGGTTCAAGTCGGAACTGTTTCCTGACCATGAGATGTATGCTAAAAATATTTTCCTTGAAATTTTTTTTACCTTTTTAACTTGATGACAGAGTGTGCCGACGTGCATAAACAGGTTTGGGTCTTCGTTAAATCAGTTTGCTTCTTTTACTAGTACTCCTTTCTAAATAACTTTTAAGTATTGGTCTGGTTTCGTCGTTCCCTTTATGATATAGAATCTCCCAGTACTCATGGAAGTCATTACGCCTCACACCATAACTGATATTGGGTGAAACAGTTTGTTATAGACATTCGAATTTGAACGCCCCACCAGATCGACGTCTAACATATCTGGAAAATCAGTCAAACTTCGTGATGATTTATCACTAAACCCGACTTTCCACCAGACTTCGCACATCGGTGTTTCAGGTCTCGTGCCTGTTTGAAGCGTTTCTTTGACATTACAGGTGTAATTTTTGCTTATTTTTCTCTGGGTCACTGTGATATTTTCCCCTCTCCACAGATAATTCTTCATACTCAATCATCTTCACACTTAATTCTTTAGAAGTAGCTTTGCAGTTCTTTAGAGCTAATTTTTGTTTACTGAAGCCTTAAAGAGAGGCTTTGGTTTTCTGCCACATTTTCCTACTCTCTTTTGTCGACATTTTTCGTTTTCTCCCATTTCAAAACTGACTCTACTAACGGATATTTTATTTATTGCGAGACATTTAGCAATATGCTTCTCTACCTTCTTCCAGAAGAGTTTTAACAACTGCAACTTTATGAGGAGAAAGTTCCTTTCTCCTTCCCATTTCGCACTGTTAACGAATAATCCTTTAAAATCACGTAATTACAATAATTCTTCAACATCGCACTGTTAACAAACCATTAAACTGATCTACTACAACATGTGAAGTCGATGAATGTCTCACTTTTTGAAGCAAAGGTCACAATACGGAGTGTTGACACGCACAAAATAACACCTGTATTACCTGTACACCTGTACGCAGAAGCTATTTGCAGTTAATCACGATAATACTGCTCACAACAGTTATGTTGATCATTCGTGATCTAGGATTTAATGTGACCATTATAAATAAAGTAGAAAAAAGTTATGTTATTAGAAGGAAGTTGGCAGGTTTAATACTTAAATATGTTTTGCAATGATCTAGAATCTGCTAATATATCGCAAAATAAGGACTTCTGATTTTTGTTGTTGTGAGTCTAATAATTTGAAGAGATCTGTATTTATTAAAAATGGTTAAATATTAAAAATTCTCATGATCGTGCTGGTCAATAATCAAAACAAAGCATTGATTTGCCACAAAATTGAAATTGTTACGAAAAGCGTTTCAAGATATTGAACTCTCAATGAAGCAGATTCTCTACGCAAGCAACACAATAAAAGTTTAAATTTTCATATTGTACTGGCCTCTGATTAATGCATTACTGTGCTCACGCAAGACATAATAGGATTAAAAATATAATTTCTTTTACACAAAACACACCCTGAACATTATTAAAGATCGAGCAGCCAACGTGGTTTTGGTTGGCAGCTTGCACAACATTCTCGTAGGAAGTGAGCTCGATGGGCATGCCCACCACCAGCAGCGCTTGTAGTTGGACAAGTGGACATGACAGCAAGCAAATGGACTGGTTACCCTCGATTCACCGGAGCATGGTAAATTACACGAAATATATTGTAGCACCAATAATCAAGCTGGTTCCCTCCGCGACCTATATTCACTTCTGAATGAAATTTAATTGCATCCTGTGTTAATATATTCTAATCATTACGCAATTCGAAGCGTAAATGGATATCAAAAGAATAATATAGTGGCACGCCCTGTGGAGCTGAAAGTGGGGCAGTGTTGACTCCATTGCACAGTTTATTGTCGTCGAAATAAATGTCTAACATAATGTTCTAACTGTCGTCCAAATTTGACACGAAAAAACAGGTAGGTATTCGTAATATGAATTCAAGTCAAGAGTGACCCAATGAATATTTTGGTAGGTTACAGGGATCGAGGATAAATGGATGGGATTTATTCACATAATATTATTTAAATACAGATCAATCAGGGAAATTAAAACAATCAGGGAAAAATCTTAGAAAGAAATGCATTTGCATGGTGAAAAACGAAAGTGAAAACGAAAATAAAGCAGACAAACGAGACATCAATAATAAATCTGGAAGACAGATCGTGTTCATGTAGGTGATAACACTAAGTATAAATCATAACAGTGCACTTTTAGATATTTTGCTCTCTTCCAGCAGTCACATTATTCATTATTACTGAAACCTTTATGAGTTTATGAGACTCGCCAATTAAACCATGAAAGAAACGCTATGGAAGGAGGGGAAATGAAAGGAGCCTTACGAACATTTCCCAACAATTTCATGTAAAACACGTCACGTCAAAATTAATCATGTCATAATGGAAGTTAATACAAAAGTGTTGGAGTTTTAATTGACAGTTTAAAAATAAATTACAACAGCATAAACGAAATCAGAGTGAGAGCACAGTAAGCGAAGAATATAAAGTGTGAACTAAGGACCGACAAATAAAAAGAATCAGTGAAAGTGAAAGAGATTAAAAATAATTTACAAGGAGAGGCATAAGGACAGAGACAAACACCTACAGAAACAAAAATAGAGTTAGACATAGAGACAAAGAGAAATTTCCAGAAACAAAGAGGATGGTTAAAAAAAACATACGCTTACCAAAGCTAAGCAAAGTTACCAATATGGGGACAATGAAAAAGCACGGCCCGTAAACAGAGACGGACAGACAGCGAGACAAAAGAAATAGCGGTAGGAAGAGAGGGAGAGAGCAAGCGAGAGACCGTAATAATGCGCGGCGAGCGGACGCAGACGGAGAGCCGGGTTCATCGCAGGGCGTGCGTGGGCGTCCATTAGAGATGCACAAAAAACGCGGGCGCGGGCGAGGTACTCAGGGAAGGGTGAGACGGGGCAGGGGCGAAGCTGACCCAAGCGGAGCGGGGCGAGACGCGATGGAGCGGATGAGCGGGGTGGAGTGGACAGGAGGGGAGCAGAGGAAAGCGGGGCGGGGTGAGGCGAGGTAAGGGTGCGAGCGGGGCAGGACAAGGTGGAGCAAGACAGGGGGGCGCGGGGCGGGGCAGGGCGGGGCGAGGTGGAGCGGGGCAGAACGAGGTGGAACGAGACGCAGTGGGGTGACGCATGGCGACGCAGGGCGGGGCAGGGAGGGGCGGGGAGGAGAGGAGCGGAGCACAGCAGGGCGGGGTGATGCGAGGCGAAGAGGAGCGAATGAGAGCGGGGCGGGGCAGGAGCGGGGAGGAGCGGAGAAGAAAGAGGTGGACCGGGAGGCCGAGCGGGGAGGAGAGGGGCGGGGGAGAATGGGGTGGGGAGATCGATCGCCACAGGAGGCCCCCGGTGCGGCGCTGCACAGCACGGCTGAGAGCGAGCGAGGAGGCGAGGGGAAGATACAAACAGCAGCCACTCCTGGTAGCGGTTCTTTCGCCACCGCCAGAAGAACGCGAATATTAATCACTGCTCCAGCAGACGGACGTTCGCCCGCGTCCAGCGCTCTCCCACGCGCAGCCTCCTCTCCCGCTCCGGCTCCTCTGCTCCGACCCCCGCCGCCCACATCACCAGCTGAGATAGCTCCGGACAACTGCTGCTATTACAGCAGTACCTCAGGGCGGCAGATCCTGAGATTCGAGCTCGACGGGTCCCGATTTTCGACTCTAACTACGTTACTAGGTCAAATTCAGCCACGGTCTGAGAGAGATTTTGTAGCGACTGTCTGCACTGAGCAGAATTCTTTCACAGTTTCTCTGTTGACCATCTTCTTCAATAGCACCGTCAGGGGCCGTCCATAAATTACGTAACGCAAATATCGAGTATTTTCAATATCCCCCTCCCGCCTTGTAACGCACCGCCCCTATCTCTGTGTAACGCAGCGTAACGCTGCCTCAGACCTCCTCCCTCCTCCTTTAGCGTTACGTAATTTATGGATGACCCCCCACAACATTTTTATCCTCACGAGCTCTGCATTATGTCTGCGCCATTATTAATATCGTCCACCATCACCATTAGCTACAAGAACAATAACAAATCACTTTCCAGCCGCCAACACTGCCACAAACATCAATATCTTCATCTTCCACTCTCTTCCTGATCAATTTCACCCTAACCTGTCTCCATCAACAGTTACACCTCAACCGGTCGTAGCTGCTGTAGACGCCGTCAGTCTCATGTCTCACCCCATCGCTGTCATGAGTAAATAACCGCAGACGCTACGCTGCTTCCAAGAAAGGCAGTTGAAGACGTTCACGGAAGCCGCAATAGCGATGCCGGCCGTCCAAATGCGTGCAGAGGAGCCGTGCGGTTTGTCCACTTTCGATATCGCCCTCTGCCCGCGGCCTCCGTCTGCCCACTCTGCCCACTCGCGCTGCCTGTGCGCTCGGCCGCCGCGCGCGGGCGAAAGTGAAGGACGGCCGCCCGCGACGGCGGGCGAGGCGCATTGCATTGCCAAATGGTCAAAAACGAAGACAAAAACTTAGATTTTTGAATGTCGATTTTTGAAGACCGGAGGTAGACTCACGCCAGTGCCCGCAATATATCTCTCAGATATAGCTGAAACTTTTCGTGAATGGGAATGATCTGAAGCTCTATTAACTCAAATACGTATTTTATTTGGTTTGTATATCTCTCTCAGTGCAATTATTAATAAGTCGTACACTTGTCATAGACATAGCCTGAAAATCATAGCATGATACGTACCGCTTACGCCAGGACCTCACGATGCACTGGCGCCAGTGTACACAACGTATCTGACTGATATTGCGCAGCGCAGTGACGAAGTTTCAGCATGCTTACGGTAAATGACCCATCGCAAAAATACAAATAGAAAGCCAGGCGTTCTCAGAATAGTACAATGAAGGAATACATGAAATATCGGACGACTAATGCATCGCAATGATTCAGATACACAAAATTGCCCTGGCTTGGATCTCACAGACCTATTGCGAGCACTCCCGGGTTAACAACTTGGTCATCTAGTTTTAACTGTAGGGGCAACTGTGGGAAGAAGACGAAAGGGCAACACTAACACACAAACATCCGAGGCGGGATTCGAACGCGCGTCCCTTCGAGCCGAGGCAGCTACGGCACTTCAGCCTAAACGGCTACCCTGGCCTTAGATTATTTTCAACGACAAAAATAAGTTAAAAAGTATGAGACACCTCGGAGAAGCACTCGTACAATCTAGGATGTTTTAGTGAACTACGGTATCCACATCCCACTCTTTCTCTCTAATAACAAGAAAACATTTCGGGGTATTCCTCGCCGATTTTGATGAATTTCAGTTACGTTGTTCAGAGTAATGAAAAAAGACTTTCAAGGACTGAGGTGGATCTGGACGTCTACTAATATCACTGCAGTTCCTCTGAACGGGACATCTAGGGATCGAGTCTATTCTTCGTTGCTAGATCGAATTCAGCCTCTGGGAATTCTGAGAATTGCAGCAACCGCATGCTCTGTTTGGTATTTTTCCGTATTTTTCCCCATCAATACGAGGCGAAAGCCGGAGGTAGGAATAAACAATACACCGAACGTTTTTCTTCCAACATTGTTACCCGTAAAGATGAGTCAGAGACCGTTATTTCTGTAGCCTCTGATAGGGAGGTCAAAAGTTTCGGGTTCGGTGGCAAATTTTCGCTTTTTCGAAGAGTGCTAGATCAAATTCTGGTTTCTTCGATCAAAACCAGGTGAGTATGTCGGAGCAACAACAAAGGGATCACAGATTCAGCGCAATCTTTCCCTTCTTACCTTTGGCACCTACTCTCCCCTACCATAATTTCACTTACATGCTCTACACTACCACATCACAGGAACTTAGGTTGTCTCGGCAAGAGCGGTCTCCATGGAGGAGATACCTGGAAGAGGAACCCCTTAACCTGTAGGTTGGCGCCGGATTTCACGTGCTAGCAGGATAAAAGAGCACAACTTTCCAGTATTTGGCCAGTACTATACTCACGGAACTAATGACCATAGCCGTTAACATACATAAATCCAAACCACCATCGATGGTGGGAATTCATCTACATTGTATTTCCAATGTTTTTGACCGGGAGAGATGGCTCAGTGCATCCAGTAATGTAACTGGAGTCCCGACGGTGGCAGAATTTTCGACCCTAGCTTGTCAGCTAGGTCGAATTCAGCTGCTGTCTGGAGGAGAATTCTCGTGGCCAGCTGCTCTGATCGGTAGTTTTCCGTGGTTTCTCCCATGAACACCAGGCGAATGCCGGAGCAGTACCCTAACAAACGGGCCATGGACTCGCGCGATATTTTCTTCCTCTTCCTTGTCCTTTCCTCACTCCTTACACACACACACACACTTACACTAACATACACTACACTACCACACATGGCCGGAGACCATTGTATCAATCAATCCAATGTTTTGTCCAAGGTTTCGTGATTCGGGCACTCTGTGCTGTGAAGTGGTCGCAGGCGCGGGCGCCGCCGGCCAGTGGAAAGGCGCCCACGCGCCCGCTGCCTAATTCTGGCTCGCCCCTTATGGATTATGGAAATGAATGCCCACGAGGAATGTGGGTTTGTAATAGCCTGTTTCGGAGAGAGTTTCAAGCGATTTTGAGAAATAATAAATTGTACAGAGCGATGTTTATTGCGCAATGTAAAAACAAATAGGAGCAGCACATGATGTGATTAGTTAGTGTATAAACGGCTTTCTCTCATAAAATAGTCATTTTTAACAAAGATTATAATCTAATTAAAATGTATTTCATTATGAAAGAGTTGCAAAACTGTTTTACAAAAAAATCTTGACTGGAAATTACATAAATATGTCCTTTCCAGGAATTATTTCTAATAGTTACAATCATTACTTTTCTTCTGCAGAGATTTACGCCGAAGTATATTGATTTCTTTGAGAAAACTGAAAAAATAATGGGACAACATAGAAATTAAATAAAACCACAGTACATCACATTGTGCTTTGGCTAAACGTGCAATTGATACAAACATGGGTTTAATTTCACGAATTCTAAAATGATTGATACAGAAAACTACAAAAAGATAATTACAGAACTGATATGGATGGGTTAAGGTCTGTGTATGCCAACCTGATCAACTATTAGGCTACAATAACCACTCAAGGTGTGTGATTATTCGTATGTTAATGTATATTTAATGATTTAATATTACTACTAAAAAATATGTTGATGTGTGTAATTATGTTAATTTATGTATAAAATGTTAATATTATTTTTAAAATGTAATGAGTACTGTCAAGTATTGTGATGAAGGGTAAATAGATACACATAAATTATTTCACACTGAATTTGATGAAGGGGAATATGTTTTAAAGTGGACGGGATATTAAGCAGATTGATTTGTGCAGTTAAAATAGTATCTCTAATAACTTATGAGGTACCAAACTGAATATGGTAATATGAGGTACCAAACTGAATATGGTAATATGAGGTACCAATCTGAATATGGTAATATGCATAGTGCATATGACATGTGATGAGTCTTGTTTAAATATGTTTGGTACGTTTCATCTACCCCTCGTGTTCTAGGAGTTGTGCTCTGACCGGCAGTTTCCCGTGGTTTCACCGATCAACACCAAGACGGAGCAGTACCCTAACAAACGGGACACGAAGCAGTAGCAAGCACGGAGCAGTACCCTAACAAACGGCACACAATTACGGAGCAGTACCCTAACAAACGGGACACGAACTTGGAGCGATGTTTCCTTCCTTTTCCTTGTCCAATCGTTCCACTTTATGCCCTCTTCTCTTCTTTCACACACAAACACTCCACATGCATGTACTAAAGCTTCTTCCGACCAGGGCGGACCTTAGAGTTACTTGGAGGAGGAAAATACCCGTAAGCTGACATGTAGGTCGACGTCGGATCTCATGTCTCAGTAGAAGAGATACACAGCCACATCCCGATTACAACACGAACTACACTACCGGGTGCACATTACATTAACGACGACTACACTCACTCGTGCTCACAGGCTTTCTTACAGTACACATATGGCAGACTGTCTATAGCATTTCTTCATCCCACCAATTTGCGTCTGCAGATCTGCAAAACACATTCTAAAAATAATAAAACGCTAATGCCGATACATATCCAGTTTTAACAAAATTAAAACATACAACTTTACGACGAAGAGTCTGAATTGATTCGAGCCTCGAGACTTCAAATGAAGTCGCTTACAGTTCCGTGCGTCGCCTCCTATCTGGAGCGCAAACGCACGCGTTCCCATGTGTTACATCACCGACAATTAAAATCCGACGTGTGCAGGACGGCGTGGCGGCCGAAGCCGATTGCAATCAGCGGGCGAGCGGGTCACGAGTGAGGAGGAAACAGGTGGAGTGGAGCAGGACCGGCGAGGAGCGCCCTGACAGGGGAGGTGTGGTCACAAGACAGGGGAAAGGGCGCCGCATGCCAGCACCTACGTACAAGACATGCAGGAGATTCGCCTTGTACTATGTAATCTTGTACTCAACGAACTACTAAAACAAACACATTAAATTAAGTTTATCGGCCCATAGCCGAGATCGCTAAGACAGTAGTGCCGTAGCGATCTTGGACCGTAGGGTCGCGGGTCCGAATCCCGCCTCGGGCATGGTTGTATGTGTTCGTCCTTTCACCCCCTATCATCACCACATCGTTTCATCCTCATATCATAACGTCACATCCAATAGTGGTCACTAATGACCTAGTAGTTAATGCGACCTTAAATAACAAAAAAAAAAATTGAGTTTGGAAAACTGTTTTCTCGATAAAAACTTACTTTAATGAATCACTAATCACTGTGGAGAAGCACGAAACAGACAATTGCACACGGATGAGCACGATTTTATTCATAGATCTCACTGTGGACAAAAAATTCAAACGTTTCTTGCGAGATTCATCTAGATGATACGTTTACGTTATTTTTATAAAGATTGATAAGTTTAATGAAGTCACATGCATCTAAAACAGACTACGCGTTATTTCAAACAACAATGTACTTATATTTTAGAACCTAAGCTACACAAAATATAATTTCAAAACGCACTCTGCGCGGGAAAAATATATGAATCAACATATTAACGATTAGACGACAGGATATAAGGAGGGCGTATTCGAACAATCGTCGTGCATCCGTCCGTCCGTCACTCTATCCGTCTATCCGTCACTCACGGATTGACCGCTTCCCGTCCCCCAATCGAGTCAAATGAGGTGGCCAGAAAATTCTAAGAATTTTATACAAAAATGTTTTGTGCGTTTTTTAGCGCTGCAACCTAGCGGTGGTCGTACAAACCTTATGCCGCGGCGCCATGACACCCAGGCGTCAAATGACTCAAGATTGGATTGCCTGGACGCTGCTGTTCACAGACGCGGTCCAAGGATTATATCTCTCAGAAGGAAAAGATTCGTCACGCAGTAGGACAATTTTATGTGTAGCATGTACATGAGTGCTAATGAGACAATCGCCTTTTGTAGCAGAATTCCGTCTGCAAAATTATATTTTAATGTAAATTTTTAAGAATAGAAAAGTACTGCATTAGCCCTCACTTCTACTCACCTGTCGATTTGTCTGTGATGTTGACATCAAATGCCAATGTTCTTCCCTAACAATTGTTCCTTTAAAATATTTTTGTGGGAATCCTCAATTTCAAGGAGTTTCCCCTTCGGGTTCACAAAGTGACAAGTACGTGGAGTACTTAATTTAGAAATTTAATAAAATGGTAATTTTCCAAACAACATAAAGAATTACGTTCTGCTTGTTCGAATTTGAGTACATTTATGAACAAAAATCACAAAGACACTGTAACGAAAAACCCCTCTCACTTGTACTGATATCGATCACGCCCACTAAACAGGCGCCAATGCAACGAAAAAACCCCCTTTCCTATTTACTAAAACGCCCTACGAACTGGGCACTAATGTAATGAAAATCTCCCCTCTCAACTCCTATTGTTGATCACGAAAAACTTCCTTGCTGATCACCTGTAATATCTACAATGCACACCACTGTGCCCCCCCTTTTTACTATCCGGAGTTTTCCTGTTTACATAAATTTATCAGGGCGGGCCGTGATTTGTTCTCTACAGAACACAAGCGCCACGCCAATGCAGGGACCAGGATCAGCTAGCTATGTGATAAAAACACCGGTTACGTAACATCAAAACGAGAACTCAAAATCTCGTTTGTTTATTTTCTTTTAACCAACAGAAACATTAATACCCTCATAAAAGAATCAATACCACACAACATCAACAAAACACGATATCATAAAAATCACAAAAATCAATAAACATATTATACCCAAATGTTATTACGAAATAATGAGCTCAATACTGTGGCCACACCCATTACATTGCAATCCCCCCAAAATGTTTCCAGTTTTGGCTTTGTAAACCATTTATTCTTCCCAAGAGCAAAGAAATCAAAGTCATTGACTTCACTGGAGTGTTGCAAAACAAAAAAAAATATTCCACTTCCCTTGCGTTGTTAACCAAGCGGCGACCAGGTCCACACACACACGATCTCACGCCGTCATGCGTAAGAACTCTGCTCCACTGCTGCCTGCTAGCGCCGAATTACCAGTGCCCCCCAAATTGGCACTGACCACGGCGACGATATGCAAAGACGCGCTCGAGTCTGCTGCACCTCGGCACACCTCGTTCGGCGACACCCGCTTCGATTTTTCAATGGTCGAAGTAACACCAGTTCCAAACATTAGTGGAAAAACTTTCAAAATTCACAAAACTCAAAATTAGGATCGCGCGTGGCATAGCTTTATATATTACCACTAAAATAGTTCACATCACACGGCATACAGTTCCGCCACCTTGCGAATACAAGTCCGAAGGAGCAACACCTTCTCGAAATTTTATAAGTTCGCGTGTTAAAATAATATCACGAGTGACGCGGAGTACAACTCGCCACGAAGTTATTCACTCCTCTCACAGTTTATAATAGTTCACTAGTACGAGTCCAGAAGAGAACACTTCATCAAAAATTACAAATCCAAATTTTTTAAAATTATTCTTGCAACAAGCGACGCGGATTCTGCCTCTCGCTACCAAGCTATTCCCTCGTCTCTCTCCCATTGTTGTCCTAAAGCATTTATAGCTTTTTTCCGAACAAAACAATAGCGCCTCTACTGTCTTCTGCTTTATAACTTATAAAAATAGTTTATTATTAATTTCTAACACTTCCTGGATTGTCTTATTATATTGTAAAATTCCCAATTAAAATTTCGTATCCATTCCACTTCTTAGACATCACTTTTCTCGCTTCATTTTGTTAAAAGAATGCTTTTTCGTGCGTCTCATGCCTACAAACATCGCTCGTTTATTTCTCAATTAACTCATGTAACATAATGTTTATCTATTAATGTTCGGCGTCCTAAAATTGTGTCACCACGTTTATAATTTGGCCCGTATCCCACGGAATACTTTGGTATATGCCAAATCTCGGTAGACACACTAGTTTTCGTTTAATTTATTAATATATCCAAACTTTTCTGAAGGGACGTCACGACCATTGTTGTTTTAGTTCTGTAACATGTTAAAATCAATGTCATGATCACAAAACTCGCGATATTATGCGTTTCTGTGACCCGATTTAGCTGAAACAAACTTTATTGTGTTCCTTATAATTTTGTGCGTTGACTAGTAACATGCAACCATTAATTAACCACGGCGTTCACATGCTCGCCTGAAATACTCGTTTTCTCTTAGATCACCTTCACTTGTTTTTCTATATTCCGCTCTGGAAGTTTCTACATAAAGTTCTATACCCGGTTCATAAACCAATGGTCACTTCACGTTATCTACCTATTTCATTTGTAATAGATGGCTAAACTATTACAACACTCTTCAAAAAACGTACAAACAGATTAACTCTTCTAGCAATGATAAAATACAAGCTTGAGGTATATTAAACTTGACTTTTCCTTTGATTTAAAATAAACAGTCCTTCTGTCATGATTCTACCCAACTCACACTGCAAGATAATGCTTATTAGAATTCAATAAAGTCGAACACACAAACTGTTTTAAAATGTTCACCTTTTGTTAATTAGAAATTATAGACTTGACCTTGCATCATGGGACACAAGATTTAAAATCCTATGAATTAAACACTGTAGCTATGGTTCATGCTATTCTTGTACACAAAGATCGTGTGGTGATGAATCCTTTACAAAATATTTCACGTTTCCTGCTAGTTACTAGCTATATGAATTTCTTTGTTAAGCAATTAATCAGAGAGGTTTGTTTCATTATTAAGTGGATTGACATTCAATTATATTTTATAATTGAAACAAAAAAACATCCTTTTTTTAGATTAAAGCGACAGACTGCGAGAACGGTGGCCTGGAATCCATACCTGACCTTGAATTGTAAGTACCATTGGCCTCAGCCCTTCACAATCAACAATCTAGCACAATTTTTTCCAAATATCATTTGTTTAGTCTCATGTTATGATTTTCTGAAAAAGAAAGATTTGTAAACGGTCTTACTGCACAGTTGTTTAATAAGTTGCAGAAGGAATAATCGTCTTCTGGCCTGTTCAAAACATGTCTTCATTGCAAGCACCAGTGCTACGGCACTCTCCAAGAGGAAATTTTTAATTTGTAGAAGTACGACTCTTAGCAAACTTCTTTCCCCATTAGAATGCATTGGACATGAGAAAAATACTACAATGTATAAGCAACTCGAATTCAAATATTTGATGCTGAAAATAAGGCAGAAACGAAACTGTTTCGAATGAACTGAATGTCTAATAATTTTAGCAACACTTAAATAATATCGTTTAGTGGTCGAATTTCTGTTCACTCTTACCTCTATTTACGAGCTTTGTTGCCTTCAGTCGAATCCTCGTGCTGTTATTATTCGAAAAACACACTCCTCCCAATATGGCTTGGTGCTGTGACTTCAGGTCGCGATCTTTCTGTGTTGCTTCTCGCCATGCGCGACCACAATTTTCACGCCTCTCCATCTACGACAACTTGGTAACTTCCGACCGTTGCAACTTCTGTGCGTATCACGGAACGTTGACTCGGGTGCCTATTATGTTCGACCGACAGCCTTGGCGCGCGTTTTGAAACAGGCGATGGGCGTTTAATGCGACATCTACATTTCCAAAGCATTACCAGGCAGTCAAAGTATATTCTAGAATAGGAGATTGCAAATATACAATTTTCTGTTACAAATACAAATATATACACTAAACCGCCTGATAATACACTGAAAGAATTCTCTCGAGAAGAACTCTTCTGGGAGCGTTCGGATTAGGTTCTCTAACACCATATTCTGGAGTGGGTAGTAGCCCTAGCTCGAAAGAACGTCTGACAAGAAGAGTTGCAACGACTAATTTTCTTGTATTTATTATTTAATTTTAATTTTTAATAGATTGTTTTTTACATACTACGAGTACGTCCGACAATGAAAGAACCAGGCAATTAAGTGTAAGGTTAATGTTTATTTACAACTTGCATGGTATATTTTTTCACATATAGGTCGTAAAATTAATATTTCACAAATGAAACAGATAAATATATCTGGCATATGTCAGAAAATAAAGAGCAACATAACAATAGCTTAAAAAATATAAACGGAAAAATGTAGTCGAGAAAAGTTGATCAAAGGAATAAGAAAACCGAATAAATCAGTGAAAATTAAAATAGATCAAGAAGAGAAATATGCAGAGGGAAACAATATCAAACACAAGAAATCAATAAAATAAATAAAATAGATGAAATTAATAAAATTAATGAAATTAATAATATTTATAAAATTAATAAAATAAATAAAGAGTGTATTGACACACTGAAGAAAGATTGACGAGACGTCAAAACATGGCCCATTATATATTCTTCTACCATCAAACAATGCCCCTCCGATTCCACAGGTCGCATTCCACCGGCGGGCGTGGGCGCGTGGGCGCGTGGGGTGGGTGCCGCTGTGGCCGACATCTGTGCAGATAGCACAACGGCATTCCGCCTGCGCACCGGAGCTCCTTCCCGCGCCTGTCGCGTGGCGTCGCGTCGCGGCTCCTTCCTAAGCCTCTGGCGGCCTAGGTCGGCCGATGCTTCGGCAACTCCATTCCCTGCGGAGACCAGCTGTGCACTCGGGGCTAATATGCAGCTTCCTCAATGTTAAGGAAATTAAGGAGAATAGTCGGTGCGCAAGGAAAGTGCTATATCTAAAAACTCATCGTCTTTTAGTTAATGGGGAGAAACAGGATTAGATATACGGAGTGTACTAGCACTAGAAAGAGGCCATAAAGATAATTCACAAGACAGCCAATAGAGAACAACGCTTTTTCTGTTTGAGCGGGCAATAATTTTTTTTTCTCAGAATAAAAGTGCTATTCTGGAAAATGGAACTTCACTTTTCCTATGTACTAACGTTTGAGTACAATTTACTTCTCGTAGAACCAAACAAAGGACATAGCACGGTAACGCGCAAGTGCATTCTACTCCTTCCGGCAGCACTGCATTCTAAAGTTAATAATTAGTTTGATGTCCTCGAACTCGCGCTTCCGTCAGCGTCTATCAGCATCACAGGGAACGGACTCCAATAGGTGCAGGGATTAGCCCTTTACACGAATGTGACTGGGAGAAAGAGGATAGCACCCGGATGGAAGGATTGCGAACAGTTCATGGTCCGTTGTTTGAGAGCATTCAAGCAATCACCGGGAATTGATCGGAAGAAACCACGAAAACAACCAATCACCAGGTAGTAACTCTATATCCCTAGGTAGTAACTGAATACAATTTTATATATAAGAATATATCGCATTATACGGATCATCGGAGGTTTAGATTGAAGTAAGGGTTCTTAACTTTTTCGGTACGAGACATGGAAAAGACCGAATAGAGCAGCGAGCATTTGCTAGAACAGTGTAACTAGAACAAGGTCGATGCCACGAGCGGGAGTCCGTGGCACGAGAGCCACGACGAAAGCGCCCCTCCACGCAGTTCATTACTCTGCCGCAAGAGGCAACGCCATCACTATTGTAAAACGACGCGGTTACTACTAATAGTTTCCTTTCCCGACGCTAGTTGCGCAGAGAAGCTCGTGGCATGAGACGATGTCACGACGCGTGCCATTGCCACCAGTAGAAGACCTTGACACTACTGTACTAGAATATTAATTCAGGCAGTCACATAATCCGAACAACTTACTTAGCGAAAATCGTTCTCTAAAATCCGCTACCTCGGGCCTCGAATAAAGCAATTTCCGATCTACAAAGTTACGGTCGAGCAACTACGAAACGTTAACGCACTCGGTAAGGCCGGCGCTTGGCAACTTGATTCCACGCGCAGAGCAGCTGCGCCGTTGTCGCTAACACGCAGCTTCCTAAACAGTAAGGAGAGAACGAAATAGTCTGCCTCAGACCGTCTGGAGCAGACGACCTCGGTATACAAGGCGATGAGAGACATTCAAGTGGAGGATTTTTACACCTTCGGAGAACAAAAACGGAATGTTCTGTGCAAGATTTCTTCCGCTACAGAATCCCTAACAGTGTTCACTTTTGGGGTTTGGGAATAGTATGTAGAAGAAATAACCATAAAGATTTGATTTTTCAGAGTTGTCAGCATGGCAGGAACATAATTGACCCCATAAATTGATAAATCCTCCACTCTTCGCACATTTGATGGTTTAAGCGTTTACTTGCGTTGCTAGTATTTTTATGTTCATATTGAAGCGTAACGTGCAACTTCTGCACTAAACGTGAAAAAACATGTTTTTCATATGCATTCGAATATAAAAGGCGAAGGTAGTGGCTGCTTAGATCACAAGTATAAAATTGAATTTTAAGGATAAGGAGGTATCAACCACAATATAGAATGAAATTTTTTTTATATTCAGAAAATTTCGTCAAACATGTTTCGGGAGTGTTTTCCCATCATCAGTGACTACAATAGAAAATTCAGTAAAAAGTAAGCAAAGAAAATTACCAATGTACCCAAGCATATAGAGGTTGAAAACTAATTCATTAAGGTACTTACCCAAGTAACATAGATTAAACACACATAATTAAATGTTATAACAGTACAACGACCAGTATGCCGCCATCTTGTGCATCGCACGTGGTTGGGGAACAGACTGAAGGAAAAGGGAGGGAGGGAGGGAGGAAGAAAAAAAAAAGCTTGTCAAATAAATAAATTTAAAATTGGGCTGGATTTGAATTGTGATTGTTCATTGAGACAATTTCTATTTGTATTTTTGTACAGTTTTAAATTTTCAAAATTTTCTAGAACGTTTAATTTAATACCCCTGTTTTCCAAATGTAAGATTTTTAAAGTTGATATCTGGGTCGAAAGAATGGTTATTTTGGATGAGATGGTTGGAGAAAGTGGAGAAATCTTGTTTGAGTCTCCAAGATCTTAGATGTTCTTTTAAGCTACAGGTAAACATTCTACCTGTTTGTCCTATATATGCTGAATCACAGCTGTTACACTCTAACAAATAAACACCACTTCTTTCCATGAAGGGTAAAGGCAATTTGTTGCTGTAACTGACACACGTCATCTCCGAAATTATTATTTTTTAATTAATTTTCTGTTTTCTGTAATTAGGTTTACATTTTTTATTTTTATTTTAATTTTCAAATTTATTTTTAAATTTATTTTTAACAAATCTCTAGCAGTTTCAATTCACACTTTTTGTCGGTTTCAGTTTAGAGCGCTTCACACTGCCGCCGCAGCAACCTGCGACATATTGTGGTTCGAACAGTGACCCAGCCACCCACGCACAAGCACTTTGATGTACATCTCCGTCAGGTCGCTAATGAAGCCGAGCGGTCCCGAATGGAGCAAAACAGGTGGAACACGGGGCGCGGTGCACGCTGCGACGGGGCGCGGCCGGAGGCGCATTCCGGCGCTATGGCGGGGCGAGGCGTAACATGGAGGGGCGGAGCGGGGCAGGTCGAAACGCGCCGGAATAGAGCGGAGAGAAACAAAAGAGAATCCAGGAGGCAGGATGGGGCGGAACGGAGCGAGACAGGGGAGGACGGAGCGGGGCACGACAAGACGGAATGGAGCAGGGCAGGGCAAAGCCGGGAAGAGTGTAGCGGAGCGGGGAAGGTAGGTTCAGGACGGGCAGGAGTGGGTCGGAAAGAAAGGGACGAGGAGGGATGGATCTGGGAGGAGCTGGTTTGGGAAGAACGGGAAGAAACAAAACTGAGCAATAGGGCGGAGCGGAGAGCAAATCGGAGCGGGGCAAAATGGACAGGTAAGGTAGTGTGGATCGGAGCTGAATTGAGAGGAGCGGGGAGGAACAGAGGAGGATGGGGTGGTACGGAGAAGGAAGAGACAAGGAGGAGCGGAGCGGAGAGGGATGAGACAAGGAAAGTGCGTGGGGCGGGATGCTTATAATCGGGTCGGGAAAAGGGCACGGTGGGAGTGAGACGGAATGAGGTGGAGCTGGGAGAAGCTGGAGAGGGAAAACCTGACTGAAAATCTCAAAGGGAAGCGCGACGAAACGAAGCTGGATTGGGAGGAGCGGGGAAGAACAAAAGCCGCAAGGACAGAGAGGAACGAGACGTGAAGGAGCGGAACAAAGCAAGAATGAGCGAGAGCGCGGCGGGACGGAGCGGGGCGTGGCGGGGAGGGCGGAGCAGGGCGGAGCGGGGCGGAGCGGGGCGTGGCGGGGAGGGCGGGGAGGGCGGAGCGGGGCGTGGTGGGGAGGGCGGGGAGGGCGGAGCGGGGCGTGGCGGGGAGAGCGGGGCGTGGCGGGGAGGGTGGAGCGGGGCGGAGCGGGGCGTGGCGGGGAGGGCGGAGCGGGGCGTGGCGGGGAGGGCGGGGCGGAGCGGGGCGGGTTGGGACGGCGCGTGATGCAAGGCGGGCGACGCGTGACCGCGGGGTCGCCGCCGGGTCAGCCGGACTTTCGCCGCGGCGCGCCGCCGCCATCGCCGCCCGGCTAGTGAGCCAGTGCCGGTCCACAGCCCCGCGCCGTTACAAGGCGCGCACAATGCCATCGGCCTCTGGCCCCGGCCTCGGCCCCGCCCCGCCCCGCCCCGCCCGCGTCCTCGCCCGCCACCTGTTCATCCGCTCGGCCCGGCCGCATTCGGCGCGGAATGCCTCGTGCGGCGAGCACAGCGGACCCCGCCCAATGCCTTCGCCCACAGCCGTCACTCTCGTCCTGTCGCCTCTGCTCCTTGCAATGTATTTGAATACGAAGAAACGAAAAACACGAAGAAACTTTTCAAAAGCATACAAACACATTCACATTCTTAGCAATTATTAAATTACAAGCTGGGGTATATTCAACCTGACTTTTCATTTGATTTAAAATAGACATTCTTTCAGTTATGCACTGAAATAATACATATTAGAACACAATCAAGTCAATTTAGAACATATTAGAACACAATCAACAGACAATTTTCATATTTACACCTTTTGCTAATCAAAAATTACAGGCTTAATCTCGCATCATGGGACACAAGGTTTAAAATCCTATAAAGTAAAACACTGTCACTATGGATCACACAGTTCTTACACATAAAGTGCTGTTCGTGGAGCATGAATCCGTTATATATGTTTCACGTTTCCTACTAGTTACTAACCATATGAATTCCTTTATTAACCAATCAATCAGAGAGGCTGGTTTCCTTATTATGTCGATAGTAGCCTCGTCCGGTGCACGCACCGGACCCCGCCCAATGCCGTCGCCCGCTGCTGTCACTCTCGTCCTGTCGCCTCTGCCGCTTGTGCTGCCTCTTCACTGCACCGCTTGGTAATCCGACATCTGAGCACAGCACCGCTCCTGATTTTCATCTATACAGCGGATTAGAATAAATCATGTCGGTAAATGGAATGAAACTCAAAAATCAAGTTGCTTGTTGGAATTTGTTTCTGCCTGGTCTTCTCACCGTGATGCAAACCTCTGCATGCTGATAAGTAGTTAAGGTTGAATGATTACTCTAACGCTTGGATGATTTTCTACAAAGCGCTTAGTGAAGGTTGCGTGAGTATTCTGTGCGTACCTTAAACGTCTTTCACATTCAGTATTTGGCTCTACATTCCAATCAGTATTCAAATTGTGTATAATGTGTAAAGAATGTCAACAAAATAATGTAACGTAAAACCACATGCTGATCTTATTGGAAAATAAAGTTATAGAGAAAAGTCTAATCAGTATTCGTTATAGCACAAAATGGTTACATATCCAAAATATGATGTAATGGGCATTTATTATTCCTTCTTATGACTAGTTTAGGAATAGTTCCTAATGACCCTCCTTAGGATATTGTAACAACTTCAATACAGAGGCCTGCCTTATTATAGCTTATTACTGTCGTGTTATTTACACGACATAACAAATGCTGCCAGTCAATAACTTATGTGCGTGCGAAGTCACACCTCAAAATAATTTTAAACATGAACCTTATAACCGAAAATTCGAGATTTTATTATGAAGGTGATTTCAATAATTTAACGTAGTCTAATCCGAGAAGGAAAACTAAAAATACAAAAGGAGCTTGCATGTGCCACGAATATAGCGTGCACGCCACGTTACATAGTCTCGAATATCCCCTAGCGTCAAGATGATCGGAACTTGTGCATTCTAGGATGCATCGTCATTGCCTATGTTTTTAAAAAGGTCAATGTTTCTGTAAAAACATCGATATTTTAAACATGATGTATTAAAGTCGATATTTTTAACATCGATGTTTTACGTTCGATGTTTTTACGTTTTTGATGTTTTATTCATGAATCAAAATTGTCACATTCAGAACTTTGTTGCAGTTAAAATGTGAAATAATAACGACGGTACCACTATCAGTTTGTGTTCCAACCAAACGAATGCGCCTTTTACCATTTCGAGTAGAATATCCCTCACTCATGATAAATCTGATGGCCTGGCATTTCCTTTTATTCCAAGACATCCTTGTACATATTTTATGGAGGAAACTTCAAATAGTGAGAAACTAGTAGTGATAAAACCGCACGTACTTTCCTCGCCTGTACTTTCACATAAAATTACGCGAAAAATTCTTAAATTTTTGAAAAATTGTACATGACCTTATTTTAAAATTGATCTTTAAGGAATAGATTTCATGCAGGGAAAAACCTCAATTCTGAAAATTGTAGTTGTAGGAAGACGCCGAAAATATTTCGAATTTTTGAATGTTTCGAAATATCAGAGCTTTCAACGAACATGCGACCTTCACCGTTATTTTAAACGTGTTTTACATTATCCAACAACAAAATTTAATCAAAAACAAAGGAGCCATTTTTTGAAACTTTTGAAAATATCCCATTGGTTTCATGTAAAGTACAGCCAAAATTAAAATATCGGTTTATAATCCTAAAGGCCGCAGCACCAGCCACCAGGATTTCGGGATATCGATTTTGGAGAAAATCGGCTGAACGGTTTAGACAAAAGTGTTGTTCACAGACGGAGAGACGAACTGACAGACAGACGTTTTGCGGTCATTCCAGTTTTTAGTATCAAGGACTCAAAAAACATTGCTTCCGACTACAGCACGTGTTAGAGAATTTATTTGCTAAATTTGGCATCTGTATTTATCCACTTTAGTTACCGGTTAGGGCCCTTTTATAAAAGTTTTTGGCCGAAAATTCGTCATTTTGATACTTATTACAACTGTCACTTATTACAATATTATGACAAAAATCGCCGTTTTGACACTGCATTACATAACTTTCTCGCTACTGCGCAAGCCGTAGCAAGAAATAATAAAATAAAATAAAAATCGTATTTTGTTTCCTTTTGATGCCGGCCACGCACCGACGCAGCGGCTGCCTCTGCCGCCCGGCCAGGCGCAGTGGCGGCATGCGCCCCGCGGGCCGAGCGGCGCTGCGCTGCGTTGCGTCGCATCGCGTCGGAGGCGGAGGTCGCGGCTTTGAATGGCCGCCCCGGGCGCACACGTCCCTCATTAACCCTCGCACCCAGCGCTCACCTGCACCGCGCGGCGCGCCACGGAACTCAGTGGGCGCGACAAAGGACGCCACAACCGGTACTCACCGCGGGCAGCTCTAGATATTGCGTAATCTGTATATATAAAACTGGATGTTGGTGAGTGTGTGTATATATATATATATATATATATATATATATATATATATATATATAGTCCTCATGCTACACTCTGACATCGTGAGACCAATCTCCATGAAAGTTGGCACTTCTACGTGTTTTTTTTTTCCTTCGCCGAGAAGGTTTATGTCCCGTTAATTCTGTTGTGACTCCACCCGCAACACAATCAGCAGAATTTTGAATCTATATCGTTAAATAACTCCTAAATGATGCGTTCTAGGACCTTAAAAACTAAAATTTGAGGCCAGAGCCCTCAAAGGAACGTTTCTCACTGTAATCTACAGGATGAACTCTTGAGCATTCTATTACATTTTTGCTGGTCCGGCGATTCCGTGTATTACCTCACCTGCAGAATCTGCAATTAAATGTCAATGTGAGGGGCAGTGAGCGGCAGAGACAGAGACACACGGAGACATGGTGAGGAATGGAGGGAGAGACAGTGAGAAAAGGTGATGGAGGGGGAAAGAGCGAGATGACCAGCGTCTGCCAGGTTTTCTTAGTGGTTTACACTAGTCGCCGGCGAAAGCAGAAATGCTAATGAACAAAGTCTCACAAAATGGTTTTACAAAGAGTTTCAGGCACACTGCACAAGAACAGCAAATAAAATACTCCCGTATAGTTCACCAATAAATTAAATATTTTGATAAAAATAGTCCTAACGATTACTGCAAGAACATCATATGGCATATAAACAGTTCACAAACGTTATTTTCATTTCAAAAGTATTAAAAAAGTTGCTGTTCCATAACGCAACACGTAAATTTTCCTTGGAACCTTGCTGTCGCATGACGTCAGAGTTATGTAATGCTGCGCGAAACTAGTGGTGCTACAGAATGGCACAGACTTTCCCGTATTAGTTTTCTATTTCCTTGGGTCTTCGCTAGCTATTCGGAATTGCCACATACTCTTTCTTGCCAGCTACCATCTATCATCGCCAAAAGTACATTTTTTTGGTCATTTTCTTAATTTTTCGGTTTCCTATTGGTAGAACGGAAATATTAATTTTAGAATATTTAAGAACACAAAAACCTAGTCATAAACGGCAATTTTCTTTTAAAAAAGATGTGCCGTTCAAGAGAAAATGGCGTTTTAGCGCTACTAAAAATGCAAAATTTGAAGCTCATTTTCACAGAAAATTTTTGAGTTTTCAAAATACTTTATTTGAAGTTATTTGAATCACTAATACTCACAAATATAATAATGTTTATGAATTGCT
The DNA here is from genome assembly GCA_031308135.1 of Acheta domesticus. NCBI lineage: Eukaryota > Metazoa > Arthropoda > Insecta > Orthoptera > Gryllidae > Acheta > Acheta domesticus. Next base: position 13,862,241 of record JAHLJT010002406.1, read on the forward strand.
CGTAATGTGCATATTAAAGATGTGAGAGATCTTTCAAAAAAATTACAATTATGTAATTTTTGAAAAAACAAAAAAAATTCAAAATAAACTTTACGCTATACTAAAGAGTGTAATTAGCACTATCCGTTACAAAAGTTTCAAGAAAAAATTTGCAGCCATATGCGAGAAAATGGCGTTTGAGCATTTCTGAAAATGCCGAAATTTGAGCTACTTTTCACAGAAAATGGCAGTGGTTTCGAGAAACTTTACTTGACATTATTTAAAGCATATATACTCGTAAATATAACAATGTGAAAAAATCGTCGATAATGTAAATATTAACGACATGAGAGACAAGTAAAAAAATTTACATTTTTGTAATGTTTTAAAAAAACAACCGATAGACCAAAATGGCTTTTGTGTCATTGGTAGAGTACATTTACCACTATCCCTACCAAAAGTTTAAAGAAAAAATTTGGAGCCGTTTTTGAGAAAATCTTGTTTTTTTGTTTTTTCAAAAATTATATAAATGTAATTTTTTTGAAAGATCTCTCACATCTTTAATATGCACATTATCCGCAATTTGTAAAGATTGTTATATTTGTGATTGTAAGTGCTTCAAATAACTTCAAGTAAAGTATTTTGAAAACTCAAAAATTTTCTGTGAAAATGAGCTTCAAATTTCGCACTTTTAGTAGTGCTAAAACGCAATTTTTTTTTAAAACGGCACATAATTTTTAAAAGAAAATTGCCATTTACGGCTTGGTTTTTGTGTTCTTTAATATTCTAAAATTAATACTTTCGTTCTACCAATAGGAAACCGAAAAATTAAGAAAATGACAAAAACATGTACTTTTGGCGGTGATAGATGGTAGCTGGCAAGGAAGAGTATGTGGCAATTCCGAATAGATAGCAAAGACCCAAGGAAATAGAAAACTAATATGGGAAAGTCTGTGCCATTCTGTAGCACCACTAGTTTACGTCTATTGTTACCATAGGCACCTCTAGTGTGGCCGGGGGGTACTTAGCTTTCATTCAATTTATTCGTGCATCTTAAATAAGTAACATAGATTACTCTTGGCGTAAAATAGAATTTCATATTGTAATACAATTGATATTATGTTAGAAATTTATTTTAATCAATAGTCATTTCTTTGTTGTTCTTTATGCCCTATCATATTTACAAAAAATTTACAGGACAAAATAATAGTAATAATAACAATAATAATAATAATAATAATAATAATAATAATAATAATAATAATAATAATATCAGTAACGTAAGGCGTAAAATTAAGTAATATAACCAAAAAACAAAATATTCGCAAATGAATCATAATATTAGAAAAAAAGAACATGGTTAAGAACAAAAGAACAAGAAGAATTTCTCTAAATTGATAATAAAAATAGAATAATAAAAATGTTGATATAATATAATAAAAGATAGGATGTCGTAAAATAATTAAAAGTAATTAAAAGCTAATTTAAGATCTCATTTATTTATTTATTTGTCAAAAAAACAGTAAAAACTGTATATGACGTGTGGGGAGAGAAATTTATCTGCGCACATTTTCTTGAGGGCCAGAATTTAAAAAAAAAATCAATCGATCAATTGCAGGATATACTAAATACAATAAAAAGATAAAAGAAATTATTTAAATTACAAATTACGTATGTGTATTTCAGTTTTAATATACGTATACCAAAATATTATGCAATTCAGCGAGTAATCTTATTGTTCACGGGCATGAAGCTTTTTAGTCCGTGGTTCCAGTAGTAGCTTCCCGTTTCTGCCTCGGCGACTACGACGATGGACGAACATTTCCATAGCTGCGGTAGCTTGAATGTGTCTCTTCGCAAGCGATCACGTGACCGATTTTAGGATAATTGAGACATCTGACATCCGTAGAAAATATAAAATTATTTTAGTCATTATAATTGTATTCTTCTAAACTAAAATATAATTAACTTTCATTCTAGTTGTTCTAATAATTTTTTAAATTATTGATTTAGAAAGGTATGTACAAAATTATATTTTAAATCTATATTATAAGTCTTTTTTAAAGAAATTTTTCTAAATGAACTTCGCATTATCCGATTTTATGAAGTCTCGGGTAACCTCCAAAAAAACCGTTAGTTTGGTGTAGATTAATTTACAGCTGTAAGCAGAAAATCTGATTAATTTTTACTTTGGAGAAACAAACCATAATTAGGATGTCAAAAGAAAGCAATTATTGATTCTTCAATATCTTCTGAATTTTTTTAATTCTAGTATTGTTGTTGTTGTTATTGTTATTATTATTATTATTATTATTATTATTATTATTATTATTATTATCGTCTCCTGTATTATTTTAATAGTATACCTTTCCGTTGCGGCTCTCACACGCAACCAGTCTTTATATGTTAGGTCTGTAAAGAAAGAAAATTTCACTGAGACGTAACGAATTGCACTTTGATTTTAAAACTATGAAGGATTTGTTTAAAAAACACATCTAAATATTCAAGTCAAATGCAACCCGTAACACTTCTCAAAGTTTTCGTCAAATCATTCCTAACAAAGCATTCTAGGGCCATGAAAAATAAAATTTTGAGGCCAGAGGCCTCAATGAAACGTTTTTCTATATCATAATCTATAAGGTGAGATATTTCTCGACATTCAATTAAATTTTCGGTTCCGCACTTCAATACTATCAAGGCCACCTCAATATTTCAGCCCTTGATGCTGATAGCCATTTTTGTGACAACATGCTTAGAAGTCTTAGATTCCTCAATCTAATATATTTATGCTTTCTTTATACACCGTGGTTTGTGCAGTTCCATTAGGTTTATTTGCATAATTATTAATTCAAGATTTGCTCTCCAGCAACAACTACAAGAACTATTATAGTTGCTTGATACCTATGAAGATTGTTTTTTATGCTTGTAGTTAAACTATTCAATTAATGTTTTGCCATGGTCTGTAAGTGATGTGTACCTAGTTGTTGTGGGATGCGGGTATACAGTTAGTGAAGACTGTGTTAGTGTTATACCTTTACCAGTATTTTCGTTATGAGCAGTGATTCATTGAAATTTTCAAGTCAACGGGTTCAGACACGTAGCTTTCTCAAAAGTTAAAAGCTAATTATTTTTGTGACTATCACGAAAAGCTAAAAGCTAACTGTCAAAAAATATTGAATAATTATTTCAAATGTCTTTAAGGAAGTGTTGTGAATTGTTTCAAGAAAACGCTCCATAATACTGAATAAATCTGAGTTGAAAATTTCTTTTAAACGTCAATTGCATTGTTTTTATTTTTATTTGATATTGTGTTAGTACATTTCAAGTTACCTTTATACATTTTTAAACAAATAAATACGTTTCGTTTACAAATTTCACTCTTAGAATGGAAATAGAAGGGATGAGTGTGGGCTTTAACATGTGGGAGTTCTCGCACGGGTACGCGGAGGTAGTAGGGGAAAGCTTGTGCTATGGGACAACACAACAAACATTTTAAATTAGCTAAAGTAAGTTATCTTTATATAAATGAAGAAATCAAAACGCGTTAGCGTACAATACTACGTAAATTAATTTAAAAAAGCAACTAAATTAAAAATTATAGAAAGAATAGCGTATACTTGGGTTTTTATTTCTTGGCGTGTGGGGCCTATCTTCACGATGGAATATCTCACGGTATTTCGCGTCGTTCTCGGTATTACCGCTAGGAGTCGCCTCATCGCAACTGTATCGAGCAGTACTGGCGATCATGCAATTTCTGACGGCACGACGGAGAAAGACACGGAATGCCGTGTGAAATTCTATTGTGAAGACAAGCCCCCACACGCCAAGAAATAAAAAGCCAAGTATAAGTCACTCAACACTGTCAACGATCGCAGTTCAAACGCACAATTTAAATGTTGGCGGTATCTGCAAGCATGTTCATCAACGCTCAGCTGCAAACTCATATTGTAAATAATACACCATTTGATATTAAACTCAAGGTGTCGATTCCTTAAAATATTCAATACGCAAATATCATTTGAACAACATTCCCATGTACCGAAGCGATGCCTAAACCAATAAATAGTTTCTAATGGTATCAAATGGTATTTAGTACTCAATGGTGAAAATATTACTTTAATTATTTTTCGGCTATGAATTCCTTTTCTTGAGGTACATTAGAACGCAGATAATAATCCAATACTTTTTAGTATAGAAATAAGTTTTAAATTTTCGCACCCCAGCAAGGCGGCACCCTGCCACTCCAAAACCCCCTCTGTTCCACATAACAAATCAAGGAAATTTAAATAATATGGCAAAGAGTAGAGTTGTACTTGCCCGATCCGATATTTTCACTCAACTTTACTTTTTTTTCTCAAGAGTAAAAACCTTTTCTAATATTTTTGTGACACTCAAAGGAAGCGAAGAGCAAACTTTCGAGTAAGATCAAATAATTTCTTCAAATGTTGTTTTTTAAGAAGTATAAATTTTTCCAAGAATACCTCTCTATAATGTTGAATAAACCTTTATTGAAAATTTGTTTCCAACGTAAGTTGTATTATTATTTTTGATGTTCTGTAAATTCATTAGAAGTTACATTTATACATTTAAAAAAACACGTTTCATTAACAACGGCCCTTCTTAATACGAAGGATAAACAAAGGGATAGGGAAAGGATAGGGTTTAACATGCGAGAGTTGTCGCATGGGTACGCTAGTTATTATTATTATTATTATTATTATTATTATTATTATTATTATTACTATTATCCCATTACATCACGACTAAAGATGTTATGAGTCGGCTGAATATAAGATCTACTCCAGGTTGCAACCAGCTACCTAAGGAGCAGATCCGGTGACTATCAGTGCCTCTACAATACTTTACGCAAAATGTGGGCTGTTCCAAATAAAGCAATTTCTGGCACTTCCCAATCTTTTGAATTACCAGGGAGTTTAGACAAGTTCTTACTCAAATTTTGCGGAACGAATCCCAGAGCTCCGATAACTATCGGGACGACCTGTACTTTTACGCCCTACATTCGGCTGATCTCGATTTCCAAACTCTTGTATTTAAGACGTTTCTCTGCCTCCTTGGTAACGACGTTTTGATCGCAAGGTACAGCAACATCGATAAGTAAACACGATTTTTTCGCCAAATCCCGGATAACTATATCCGGTTTGTTTGCCGCTATCGTGCGATCAGTTTGAATTTGTTGGTCGTACAATATCGTACACAATCCAGCAGACGTCACCGGTTTTCGTGAGTGTTCGTACCACTTGGGGCATGTGTTTGGAACTTCGAGGGCGGTACAGATCTGCCAGTGGAGGTAGCTACACACCCTTTATTATTATTATTATTATTATTATTATTATTATTATTATTATTATTACTATTACTATTATTGTTGTTATTATTATTAGAGTCTAAAAAGTTATAAACGCTTGAAAGATATGCGTTTTAAAGCATATTTTTCCTCGATGTCAGGAAAACCATTGAGAGTCTGATAGCCAACCGCATACGTTTCCAAGAGATACGCATCGACTTCCTTTCTAGCGAACCAATCGTGAATACATAAACCAAGCGCTTACAATGGCAGTCCGCAAAGCAGGCTTCTCTTGTCTGCGAGATGTGATAGGGGAAGCCCCTTTCTCGCGGTTTCAGTAGCTGCGGGCCCAGCGGAAACTCACAGAAAGTTTCTCGATACAATCTCGACACGTATATCACTGAACCGTGCCAATATCGTTGCCGCCCCAGCGCCGCTGCCGCTGCCTCAGCCTGCTCCGGCGCCGCCGCCGCCATTTCAACCACCCCCACTTCCCCGCCCCGTCTCCATCCCACCTTCGTCTCCACACTTTCGCCCCTCCTGTCCCCGCCCCCGTGGCCGCCAGTACTGCCATCCACCGCCGCCGCCACCACCCACCTCACCACCGCCAGCGATTCCACTACCGCCGCCACCGCCACCACCTCCACTGACCCCACCGCCGCCGCCGCTGCCACCGCCACCGCCATCGCCACCGCTGCCGCGCCGCGCCGCGCCGCGCCACGCCGCCGGCAGGTCGCTTAGGCAACTACCGACAGCCCCGCGAAAGGGATTTCCTCTCCGAAGCCGTTGCCCAACCCGGCTGCGGCCTGCGAGCCGGTATGTTCTTGCACCTGCGGTTCTAACACGCGCGCCCCGCCGCCAGGTTGGCCTGTTGCGATAGGCAAAGGGAGTAACCGGGCGAGAAACATTCCATGAATGCTTAGCTTCGCTCTTTTCGTCTGTCTAGTTGTTTATTTATATCCATACAGTTTAGGTATTTTTAATCATAATCCCCTTTTTTTATTTCTTGAAATTTTACATCAGTTTGACAATCCTGACGTGCCGTTTTTAGAAAAGAACTGTGATCTGCCTCAACATCTACGTCAACCAAACCCTAAGAAATAGTTATTCGAAAATAAAATGTCAGAATATAGTCTAAAATAAAATGTGTGCAAAGTTATCTACAATAATAACTTATGAAAGCACTTAGCCTAAAAAAAGCCTCAAGAAAATACTCATTTTCTCAGTTTACAATATTTCCATTGTTTATCTTCAAAACATGGCTTTTAACGAAGTCCCATTTGGCACTTTCTTCCTTATAACTCAAAAACAGAAAACATGAGCTCAAAGTGCACTCGCAAACTTGCACAACAAAACCTAATGGACGCATTCACGAGCTTCCTCCATTGAAGGTAATGCTGGAAAATAAAACCTGTGGAAAATAAAACCCAATCACCCTCAAGATAAATTATGATCATGATTTTTTAAGACCGACGTCTTTTCAATAATTATTTTGGCACTCTTAGATATGTTCGTGTCGTGACCTTTAGAAGTTTGATCAACACTTATTTATTTTTTTCTTTTTATTTTCTCAGAGCAACAGACTTTTTCGCTGTTTCTTTGTCACACTGCATCTTTTGACACCACACACACGAGGATTAGTCCTTCATAGGGAGGAAGTCTGTTTCAAGTTCAATATGAATGAAAAATGACAACATCACATAAAATTCCACTTCCTTATAATATATTAGTACTGGCAAAAGCGCCGAACCTGGCTTCGCAATTCTGTATGTGGCAGAGCATTCATTCCAAACAACGACTAACAACATACGTATGTACGAACATATGTACGAGTATACGTGATTAATTTAAACTAGATCTGCTACAACAGCACATATTTTCTCGCATTATTTCAAACTACCTCTCTCTCTTTTTTTTTGCAATTTTCAAAAATTCAGAGACTTCAAAGAAAACTAGAGCTGCGCCGTTATTTAAGCGTCTTTTCCTCTATCTTTGTAACAAAATTAAAGTAAAATCTTGGATCCATTTTTGAGAAATTGTTTTTACAAATTGCATTAACTTGAAGCAGTCATTACGCTAAAGCTACTATTTTTTCAAAAACTTGTTCGTAACTGTTTTAAAGATGCTCTTTGATTGCTAATTTTAAGACAAATATCTCGATCTTCAATATTCTATTTTTCAATGTTACTTTTTTGTCGTTTTTGAAAATACAAAGAGTCCATCGAAAATGGAACCAGCTGAAACGATGTTGCACTGCTGCGTCATTATTTATATAAAATGAGACTTGCATCATTATTCACGCTTGCTAACCGAGAACAAAGTTAATAAAAAATTTGTTGTTTTTGAGAACATTTTGAAAATGTTGAGGCTTTATGTAAAGTATCCCAAGAATCAAAACATTCGTTTCAAAATCGCAGGACCTAGAGTTCGAATAAATCGATCCTGGAATGTCAATTATTGAGAAAATCGTCTGAACGGTGAAGGAGCTAGAGTAGACAACAGAGACAGACGGACGAAGATAGACTTTTCCGTCAATCGATTTTTTGGTGTCAAGGGTCCACATTTGTTCTGACTTTAGGTGTTAGAAAAAGTAATTTCCTACAAATAGGAACTACATTTATAAACTTTTTCGTTACCAGGGCTCAGCAATAAGAGATTTTCTGTGGAAAAATCGCCGATTTGCGGCGCACGATTTCAATTTGTGCTCCTCTTACGATGTAAGGCGTAAAAGTAAAATTCAACCAACAAATGTGCTCGTTGGTCTTGCTGGTCGTTCAAATCTACTTATGGATGTAAAGGTGTTTACAACATATCTCCAGCAGCATCCCAGATACCGTTATCTGCGCCTTTGCTTCCTTCTCTTTTGAAACGTGGCTGCGTTGCTTCTGCATTATGACACACAATGGCGGTCCCGGTGAAAGAGATGGGGCCGCTTGATGGGGCAATTATTCAGATGGCAGAAACAGTACACACAAGTGAATCACTCCGATGTTTGTATTCTTCCTTCTTGCCGTGTCTTCTGTATCGTCAGAGAAACTTCCATGTTATATGAATTGAACGATAAAAAGGTGTTTTACTGATTCAAGAATGGATATAAATGTATTGTTGTTTATGTCCACTGATCTGTTGTTCATTTTTGTTTGCGTTCCTGTGATTTTGAGAGCAAGCGGCGAGATGGTCCTTTATTCGCTTTAAGACAGTCAATGTACTTTCGCTCATTCCCAAACGTCTGATGCAAAGTAAATTGCTTGAAGACGCAGTGTTACGACGACTTAATTTATATTAGTATTATTGTTAGAAAAAATCGCTTGATTCATAAATAACACTTCACACATAACCCAAAAATAATCAATATTTAGAACACACTAACATCCTCACCATTATAATATCACCTCTTAAACTTATTGAAACTTTCCTTTCAGTCATAAACAAAATTTTCCTTTTAAGTAAAAAAAGTTATCTCAAGCGCAGAAATAACAGCGTAGTTTGGTAATACTCGTAACACCTTTCTTCACTAACCTCAATCAGAATTTTTTGATAGTTCATCAAAAGAAGCTTGAACTGCATTTCAACACTAAATTTTACTGCATCAAAATAAACGTTGAATAACAACAAACAAAAAAACTGACCCATAAACACTGACAATACTGGCGTAAACACTGGCAGAACAACTGCAAGTTGAGGTCGGGATAAAATTATGATAACCCCCATTTTTGTAATCCAGAGAAAAAACATGTTTCTGCAAATCAAAACATTTCTCAGTTTGTGTAAAACACTTGCTGCTGCTTTCTACACTAATGTTTATGAATACGCTTGCGCATCATTTGGATATAATGTTTGTTATTTAGAGATATTCTAAGATATTAATTTTCACTTTCAGAGAGTAGAATTATTATTAGTATTATTATTATTATTATTATTATTATTATTATTATTATTATTATTATGTGTCCTGGACTCCTTCAATTATCTTTCCTTCTGGTTCTTAAAATAGCACGCATGCGCCCGGCTTCTCTTCCAGCGTTTGTCAAGGAATTTGGAGAAAGTCCCCACGGAGCCTCCGGTGAACCTGGGCACGCTGTTGTGGGTGACTGACCTCCCTGACGCAAGATAAACACCTGCCTTCTGTGTAGTATACCGGTAGGCCGGGAGAGATCATCGTGCTCAACACCAGAGAAAGTTGGATTCTGAGAAAGACGTTCAAAATGAAAGTCAGAAACAGTGAGCAAACTATGTGTTAATGTCTTTTAGACAATCAAAATTGTATAAGACAGTCAACAACCTAATTGAATGTGTTGTTTTGAACAAGTCGCCTTTCCGGACAAGAAGCCTCTTCGAAGTATACAGAGAACGCCTGCTTAGAATTATTTTTATTTATTTTTCTGAGAATGAAGTTTTTAAATGGAAGTCAGAAACACTGACTATACTATTTGTTAATGTCTTTCAGAAAATCAAAACGGTATAAAATAGTCAACAATATAAATGAAAGTGTTGTTTTGAACAAGCCACGTTTTCGTATCAGTAGCATCTTCGAAGTAAATAGAGAAAAACTCTGCTTAAAATTATTTATTTATCGAGTGAAATTTTCGGATAAATGGCACGATGGTCGCAGCTCCAAATCTCAACACTCCGAACGTCGTAGTCTTCCAGGAAAGGCGTTTATATTCATATAATGACTACGAATTTGAGAACGTCAGTAATGAGCATGACGATTGAGATAGTACAATTAGATGTAGGGGAAATCGGAAAACCCCTAGAAAAACCTGCTTAGATTATATTAACAAATGCATCTTCCTGCAAAACAGAGCTTAAAGTAAATTCTGAAACAAATTGTGTAAATAACTGATTTTCGCACAGATTGAAGATTTAACATGTTCTAAATAATTCATTGAACTAAAATCTATCTCTGACGAATAAAATTTACCGTCAACACACACGTCTTTGAAGGACCTCAATAAGTGGTAAACAGTTTAAATCAAGAGCCTTGATTTAACTGAGAGACACCTGAGAGATTTGATAGCAAAAGAGATCTGCAGCAACTCAATTGTTTTTTAATTTTATTATTAATTTTCATAACATTACTCCTCGGCAAATTAATTTTCAATTTAAAATCTTACATCAAGCTATGTTATCGACGAAATATCATTTTCAGAGAGAATACTGTAATTGTTATTAAGATAATATTACTCATCTCCTAATAAAACCACAACTCCATAATAAATTATGATGTTTTGTTTTTGTGAAAATAGTGTTGTATTTTTTTAATATTGAAATTGGCAGCTACAATTTTCTTCGACTATTCCACTCGTGAAATTAAAACCAATAGTGTTTAACTATACATATAATATGCCCCAATCAGGGCGGTGTGTCGCATGAACTTTTTCACTTTTTCTATCCGATGTTTCTTACCTCTGCTACCTACAGGCCAATCATAAGCTCCGACTCACGTATCTTAGGAGTTAGTAAGTGTCCACCGCTGTGGGCAACAAACCACGTATGTATAATATAACCTTTTTGATTTTAACATCGCTTTCATTTATTTTCATTAGAAATAACATGGCGATATTCGGTGACGCGTCTGACAACAAAATCAATGAAATAACTCGTGAAGCTCCAGAAAAGACGGAGACATTAACACAGTATATACGGGGTGTCCCACCAACTATGGACCATCCCTATAACTTCTAAACGGTTCAGGATATCGAAATGCAGTTTTCGATTAACAATGCGGAATCATGGTGCAAGTAACATGCCGTAGAGAAATAGTCTATAATAGTTTTAGTTTCCCTGGAGAATTACAACACTATTTCTACACTGCGTAAGCAGTATGCGAAAGCAGTTATCAATTTCATGTGGATGTACTTTAAACCAGGAGCAATCATTAAAATAGATCTTTACATAGTTTTGGTGCGTAAGTTTAAACTTTAACTAGAATTACTTTATTAAAATACTTAAATATCTATCATTAAGCTTGGAAGGAATGTAGGTTTTTTTTGTTTATATGTTTTCTCCTGGGGCTGGATCCTCTTAAGTAAGTCACTGCAGTCAAGCACACAGCCGGTTTAATCATCAGCTGCCACCGGTCTGATGACGAACACAGCTACAAATTACCAAATCGAGAGTCAATTATTTCAATACCTAAATAATGTTCGTGTTTAACAAACACGATAATGGGAATACAAATATCTGTGCCCTCAAACAAACTGAAATCTATCATCCGCACAACATAGAGATGGCATTACCGACAGAAGAAGATTGAACTATTGAATGTAACTCGTATAAGCATAAAACGTTCTGCTGTAATAAATTCAAGTGTCACCATGCTTGCTGAGTCCATTTCTAACTCCCATCCATGAAGTTTAGGCAAAGAGCATAAAAATTCCTTTAGAGTCCTTCCATTATCTTTGTTGCCCACGGTTACAGTAACTCTCCTTCTTATCGACACCAACCACCGTGACAATATAGGATTACGACATACTCTAAAGCAAAGTGCATGCACTTACGTAGAGATTGTATTTTATTAGCTACCTTACTTAGTCCCAACTTGTGCATACAAAAAGAAGAGTCATTTCCAAAGTGTAAAGGTTATTTTCGCCATAGTATTCAAACATAAAGATAGAAATATTGATTTTTTATTGGCCTTTGTAATGAGATTCATTGTGAGATTTCAAGAGGATCCTCCCGATCACGTCTCGATCCACTACGTATTAACGGTACTTATGAGTAAATGAGTGGGTAGTTGTATATGGAAACGACAATGCAGACCATCAGTGACTTAAAGTATTCTGTGGTATTTTTGCTCTCCTGAAAGATAAATTGAAATACAGTTACCTTAAAATATTTTTTTATTTTCAAAATGCTATAAAATGTCTTTTACTACAATTACACAGAAACAAAACAATATAGACTTTTCTTTGTCAGAGGAACCTTTCATTTCTTGCAAACTTACAAAAAATATTCAACTTTTGTATACGTACGTCGCACACAAAAATGAGTGTTTTGTAATTTTTTCTCCGCGATGCACTGTTGTACTCTGCAATGCATGCCGATTGGTCTACATCAATTTTCTTCTCAGCAGCCTCACTCCAGCGTTTAGCTTTGCCCATTGGAGCCACTCTATTCCTGTTTGAAGCAATAGTAACAACACTATTATCTTTATATCTAATGATTGTCACACCTAATCCAGTGTCTGTTACGTAGTCGTATAAACCACGTAACATATTTTTCATTTGCTGTGGTTAAATAAGAGAGTTGTAATAGCAAACGCACAGACGTGAAAAATTATCCACATTATATATATATATATATATATATATATATATATATATATATATGTGTGTGTGTGTGTGTGTGTGTGTGTGTGTGTGTGTGTGTGTGTGTGTGTGTGTGTGTGTGTGTGTGGGTATGTGGATAATTTTTAAGTATCTGTTCCGTTATCCCAATACAAACGATATCGTGAATATCTATAGAATCCACTCAGCAACAAAACTAAAAAAAAGAAACTCATTTCAATTGAACTAATATCAAATATTTTGGAGTCTTGTGTAGAGCGTAAAGTTTGGTGTAACTCACAGAGACATAATATCATCATCGAAAAAAGTTCAAAAACTTTCACGGGGGTCATATCTTCAAGCATCTTAGGTCTTTTCCACACATGTGGTGCTTTTAGAGGACTATCGACCTCCCACTGCTCAGTAAAGAAATTTCTTTACTTTAGTATTTTTGAACTCGGAGTTCCGTTTCCTTCATTCCCACCCACTCTCTCTTCGTCAATGCCATCTTGGGTAATCCTCTTGATTTTTCAACATGTTGGAAGTGAATTCTAGTACGCAGTAAAGTACACATATGCAGCTAGAATATGATATCGTTTTCACTGTAGTACTAATTAATTCACATAGTTGAATATCTACTTGAAAGTCGAAAAAATTCAACATCTATTTCGCGCATCACTCGTTCTTAACAGCTTGTTTTAGGCCAAGAACAGTGATGGATTAAAATTATATTACTGCTGGAGACAAATATTTAATTAACGGAACACCTTCCATATCAAACAGCTTCGCATTCGCCTTTCATTGAGAACTGAGCACGTGTGATTCTTCCAGCTCCTGTCGTGTGTCAAATCCGCGCAGCACTTCCTTTGGAATAAGACTAAGTCCTCTTTCCCAATACATTAATGTCAGCCGAAAAAATAAACTTTCTCTTATATCACATTTTGTCTACATTGACGATTAAATTTACTAATACAAAAGACCAGTATTTAAATGGTGCGGGGCGGGGGCTCTACTTCCGAGTAGATTTGCCATTTAGCCCTCTTTGTGCACCATCGAGACACGAACCCTAGCACTTACTGGGCAGAGGCACTGTAGGGACATCAATGGACTCCCTGAGCAGTGTTGTCAAGGTCGATGCCACGATGCACCAGTGCCCCTCCACGCAGTTCATTAACTCGCTACTAGAGACAGCGCCATCCCTATTGTAAAACGGCGGGGTTAATTTTACTCGTAATAGTTCCATTTCCCGACGCTAGTTGCGCAGAGAAGCTAATGGCATGTTACGGTGCCACAACGCGTGCCACTGCCACCAGTAGAAGACCTTGACACCACTGCCCTGAGCCTTCGAAGCCGGCCCGGCCCGTGAGCCGTAGTTTGGAGACCCCTGACGTTCAGTGCAACAAAAGCAGTGATGTAATCTGCGCCGCATGCATTCACGTCCCGCATTTTACTGCGCGACCATAAACCACGCGAACTAGCTCAGGAATAAAAGTTTCATTCGCGGGGCCACGCCATGCAGAACGGAAATGGACGCTACGCGTACAGGAAGAGAGCGAAGGTCACGTGGCGTGGAAAGAGTTAGCGCGGACGTTTCAGATAATGAGTTGTATAATTGCGAGTGTTCTGCGTCTAATTTCGTGGTTAGATATACGTAGATTTTGCGTTCACGCAACAGCTCAGGAAATTCGTGATATTTTAATATGGAATATTAAGAAAATGGGACGCTTTATTATTAAACTTGAATAGAATCGTCTAGACAACCTGTTTATAAAAATCTCGTTTATGCACAAAAAGTGGCACATGGGAAATCTGTCCTAAGCTCTACTCTAAGAATGGGAATGAGAATTGGACGGGGAAGGAAGGTCCTGCATGCTCTGTGCCTTGTAAATAAAGCTTATTTGCAATAATCATGAGTTTGCATGGACTTCTTAAATTACTTTTTTGTATTCCAGCATTATCAACGACCGTTTTCATTACTAGAAATCTTTAATAAAATGAAATATTTTGGCACAGATTATGAGGTATTTGCAGTTTTTGGCACGACGAATTCATCACATATTCAGCCAATTGCAGCGAGAGAGACATGGAAAGGGAGTGGTTAACCAAAGCCGTTTTTTTTCACAAATGGCAAATACCCCTGACGTCACAGTAAAGTTATTTCTATTTATTTATTTACGTCAAAAAACAGTTAAGAACTGCGTATGACGAGCTATGGGGAGAAGTGAATTTTGTGCACGTTTTCATAATTCTGTGGTCTCTATTCTAAACCATATTTTACTCGAATTTGGAATACAGAAAAGAGAGGTTTTTTTCAAGTTTTGTTGACAAAATATTCGCTCCTATATAATAAAATATATTTTCAAAGGTAAATTAGCTATAAATTTCTGCCCTGAACCCTCATGTTCTTCATGAAAGAATAATACTTTTTGCCGCGATAATATGAAAAACGATAATTTGAATAACTATATTTCCCACTGAAATTCAGAAGACGTGCACAAATAATGAAGTTACATTTATGTCCAGAAGCAAAACAAGGGACCATCTCAGCATTTGCTCAAGGATCAGGGAAACTGGACGAAAAACCTGATCGAGATGGGGGCCATCAACCCAGAAACTGTGGTACAATACTTGTTACAGGTTCTTTAGAATTATACAGTCCAAATGATAAATAATTACATTAACTATCATTGTTAAAATTAATTCTACTTTCCTTTTTGATGCTCGGTTTTCCAAAAACTAACATTGATTCTCCTATAAATTTATAATGATGTTATACAAACAAATAGCGTATGCAACTCGTTTGTAGAGTTAATTTATTGTACTCGTACAAATTTGAAAACTCGCTTAACATTATAAACTATTTGTATAGTATACTATAATAGAATCCTCCTACGAGTGATTTCGGTATTTTTCGCGTTGCTTAATTTCGAATTCGATCAAAGAACATTCCTTGAAGGTATTAACTAAAAAATTATACATTTTCCTCAACTATGAAGGCAAACATTTTATTTGGTAATAACATTAAGAACTGTTGTAGATTAAAAGTCTTAATATAATTCATTAATTTATTGAAATGAATTTGTACACATCGTAAGTACTCTCCTTATGACAACGTACAATAACTTATTCGACTTACTCAACAAAAACAATTGTACATCGTCAATCTGGCACACAACACACGTTGCTTCGTAACACGTATTCCATCAATTCCCTCCTTTTCGTGTTACGATTTTATTAATAAAACTGTAAATTCATATTTGCCCTATGTTTATTGAATATTTCTTCGTTTAAATTCTTCGTCAGTATATCAGCTTCAAGTTCCGATGATTTTACATAATGCAGCTTTATATTTTTATTTTCTTGTTCATCCTTAACAAAATAGTATTTTCGTTGGAAATTTTTATTTCTTGCATTCACTTTTGTAGTATTTATCCAATCTATAACTGATTGACTATCCGTATTTATTACTATCGGTTTCTGTACTAAATCATTTTGTTTGAGATCTTCTAATAAATTTGAAGTCCATATTGCTTCACAAGCAGCATCACATAAACTTACTAGTTCCGATTCCATGGTAGACAAAGTAACAATTCTTTGTTTACGACTCTTCCAACTGATTGTAGAATTTCCAATTTTTATATTATACCCTCCAAAAGATTTTGAATCGTATGTTGTACACCAACTGGCATCAGAGTTAACCAACATCTCATGAAATTCATTTCCAATTTTCAATTTCAAATTTTTTAGTACCTTTTAAATATCTTAAAACACGTTTTAAGGCTTTTAAATGAATATCCCTTGGATCTTTACTATACTGAGAAAGTTTACTGTAAATATACGCTAAATCTGGTCTAGTTCCACTCACAAGATAACCAATGTTTCTTAATATTTCTTGATATAATGATTGATTAATTTTTTTGAAATCGTGATAATTATCCAATTTCTCTCCTACAACTCCAGGTGTCTTCACAGGTTGACAATTATTCATATTATTTTTCTCCAAAATTTCTTTTATGAACTTCTTTTGATTTAAGTAAAAACAGTTTTCTTCTTCTTCAATTCCAATACCCCAAAAATTAATATTATTCTTAAGTTCTTTGATTGTAATCTCTTCTTTCAACTTCATTAAAAAATCATTAATTATATTATCATATTTTCCAACAATAATGCAATCATCTACATAAAATCCTATGGCTATAAAATTATTAATATTTTCACCAACAAATACACATGGATCACTTTTTGTAGCTTTCAGTCCAGCTTTCTTCAAAATTTCAGTCAGTTTTAAAAACCAACATCTCCCCGCTTCAGGCAGACCATAAATACTTTTCTTTATAAGAAGAACTTTTTCCTCTTCAATATTAATCCCTTTAGGAGGTTTCATATATTCAATTCTATCCAAATTGCCGTTTAAATATGCTGTTTCTACATCAATAAAACGAACTTTATACTTCTTTATTTTTGAAATTGCTAAAAGCATGCGGAAAGATTCTAACTTCATAACAGGATTATAAGCATTTTCATAATCTATTCCTAATTTCTGTCTGGAACCGTCAGCCACTAAACGAGCTTTATATTTACATTCGCCACTGTTTATTTTCTTAGAAAATACCCAATTATTATTTATAATACTCACATTCTCAGGTTCCTCAACTATTTCCCAAGTTTTATATTTTCTATGAGTATACAATTCATTTTCTATAGCTTTTTTCCAAAATTCTTTTTCTGCAGAATTCATAGCTTCTTCGTATGTTTTAGGTATATTTTCACGTGACATTTGAGCAGCATTATATCTTGAGAGAGGTTTTCTTTCTCTACTAGATCTTAAATTCGTTTCAGTTTTATTGTCAGTGACTTTACTCTCCATTATTTCACTATGACCCTTTCTTTCAGAATTTCGATGTTCGTTTTCTTCATGATTTATTTTGTTTAAACTCCAATCACGAATTATTTGAATATTTTTGTCAATTATTTCTTCAGCTTCCTTAACATTTCTATCTTCAACATTTATTTCTTCTTTAGTCGATGATTCTTTATTATTAGAAGTAGTAAACCAATTAAAATTTTCTAAATGACAATCTTCTTTTATAACTTCTTTCTCATTTTCTAGAAACATAACATCTCTACTCTCATGAATTATTTAATCTTCTACATCATAAAGACGATAAGCTTTTCTATTTTTCGAATAACCAACAAATATAGCTTCTTTTGTTCTGTTATCAAACTTTTTCCTGGATATATTATCATTTCTATAGTACGCTTTACATCCAAATACTCTAAAATGATGTAATGATGGTTTTCTCTTAGTCCATATTTCCATTGGTACCTTCATCTTACTTCTCGTAGGAGTAACGTTATGAACGTAAGCGGCAGTCCAAACAGTTTCAGCCCAAAATGTCGGTGATAGTCCCGCATCTATTAACATCGTTCTCGCCATATCCAGTAACATTCTTTTCGCTCTCTCAGCAATCCCGTTGCTTTGAGGAGTGTGTATAGTAGTTTTCTCACTTTTTATTCCCTTTTCTTCATAATAATCCGTTAACAGTTTATTTATAAATTCGAGTCCATTATCTGAATGTATGTATTTTACTTTCTTCTCTGTTTCCCTTTCACGTCGTTCTACA
This sequence comes from Acheta domesticus, assembly GCA_031308135.1. Taxonomy (NCBI): domain Eukaryota; kingdom Metazoa; phylum Arthropoda; class Insecta; order Orthoptera; family Gryllidae; genus Acheta; species Acheta domesticus. Next base: position 13,880,420 of record JAHLJT010002406.1, read on the forward strand.
AATTGTTTTAATTTATTTCCAGCTTCATTTTTATTTTTTAAAAATTCTACGAAGTATCTCCTACTAAATTCGTCCACAATCACCATCAGAAATCTATTACTCCAAGTGATGCTACAGGCATTGGACCACACAAAGGATCCTTTCAAGAACTTGAACACTTCGTTCTGTATCCACCTTATTCAATGGCAATCTTGACATTTTGCCTTTTATACAAGATTCACAATCATTATGTTTTTCTATTTTTAATTTAGGCAAACCATTTACTAAAACATTACTGATCATCCTTTCTAAATATTTCAAATTAATGTGTTCTAACCTTCTATGCCATAATTGAACTTTTGGTTTCAATACATTTAAACAAACTTCAGATTTTGGAATATTCATGTCATGTTGAACATTCACTTTAACAACAAATTCATCATTTTCAAATTCACCTTTTGCTATTAATTTTCCAGTATCTTTTTCAAATATTCTTGCTCCATTTTATATCTAAAACAACTTTTTTGCCATTTTTCACTAAGCTAGGAACTGACATTAAATTGTTATTAATATGAGGAACATACAATACATTTTCCATTTTTACAAATATTTCCTCGTTGTTTATATTTGTACATCCTCTAACAATTCCACGACTTTCACCAAAAATAATTCTTCCACTTTCTGCTGTATTTATTTCTGTATTATCTGGCCTCTTTTCTAAAATAATATCTTCTTGATAACTCATGTGAGATGTGCAAGCAGAATCTAACATCCAAATTGTTTCCTTTTTACTATCATTATTCATTATTTGTTCATCAAAATTCTCATTCATAACCATAGCATGTTCATTTTTCGAATTGAGGAAATAATTTCTTTGATTATTTCTTGAATTATTCCTAATACTACCTCTATAATTTCCTCTATAGTTGTTTGAATAATTGTTTCTACGATTTATGTCACTATTATTATTATTCACATTACTTTTATGATAATTGTTTCTGTTCCAGCAATTTTTTGCTAAGTGACCAAGCTTTCCATAGCAAGCACCTCTCTTTTCTTCCTTGACTTTAAATGCATTAGCTTCTGATTCTGCTCCTTTATCATATTTCCTTTCAAAATGTAAAAGCGTTTCTCTCATAGTTTCATAATTAATTGACGGATTAGATGATATTGCTATTGAACCTTCACGATATTTATCAGGAAGACCTTCAATTATACAAGTAATCAATTCATTTTCTTCAATTTTAGTTCCTAATTCTGAAATTTCTGTTGCTAACGCATGTGCACGCGTCAAATACTCGTTAATACTTTCTCTTTCCAATTTCTCAATTTTCGCTAGTTTAATTTTCAATTGAATTTTTCTCAGACTGACAGCACCTTCAAATTGTTGTAGATAAAAAGTCTTAATATAATTCATTAATTTATTGAAATGAATTTATACACATCGTAAGTACTCTCCTTATGACAACGTACAATAACTTATTCGACTTACTCAACAAAAACAATTGTACATCGTCAATCTGGCACACAACACACGTTGCTTCGTAACACGTATTCCATCAAGAACAATAATAATATGTGTGAAGAAGACAGTCCTGAACTCAATTTGAAGATTCCTATGTGAAGAAGACATTCCTGAACTCAATTTGAAGATTCCTATGTGAAGATTCCTATTCCTCCCATAAAATAAATAAATGTGATAAAATACTTCAAATGAAACATGCAAGAAGTTAAATTACCTGCGTCGATTTGCGGCGGGATAAGAGAAAACCCAAAGCTCAGGGTGCCCCTTCAACCTTCAGGGTACCCGGGCTTCTGCCACCCCATCTTGTAACACCAAACCCAGCGTCAACATCTGCCCTTGACTTACCACATCGCAAGACCCTCTGACGCATTGATCTATTTGAAAAATACATTTTAAGATGACTGTTCAATCAAGGAAGGAATTCCTCCTTTTAGCACGCCAGGGTCCAATTAAAAACGATCTCTCTTGTAGCCCAGGACCGCTGTAAGATATGGGAGATTAATATACGACTAGAGGACACGCTGAGTGTCCCTCCTAAGAGCGATTTCGATAGTTTCCGCGTCGCTTAGTTTTAAACTTGATCAAAGTACATTTCTTATAGCTATCATCTCAAAACATTTTCCTCAAACATCACGGCAAATATTTCACTTTGTAATTACATTTAGAGTAATAATAATAATATAAAAATAATAATAATAATAATAATAATAATAATAATAATAGAAGTTTTCAAAGTATGGAGAGAACCGAGATATGAGACACACCCTGGACTCAAAAAAGCTTGCCAGTCAACGTCGATACGACCTCAGCAGAACAATTTGCTGACATTCAGAGAAATGCGGAGTATGTTCTTCGATCGAACTACCCACATGACGAACAAGTAGAACTTGAAATCGATGGTCCTGTTGAAGGTTCATCTCTTCCCAATGAAACACGTCAGTGGTGAAAATTAATCTGGCAATGAATTACACGATAAGGACATAATTTCCACTGCTGAGTATGTAATCTCCTCCGGCGCGAGATAGAAAGAGTTCGTCAACTTTCAGTTGAATCTCGTGTACCATTGAGGAGAATATACGAAAATGTCAAAGCTAAGAGAGTGATAGAGACAGCCAATTCTGTCTTAAATTAGGTGGTACAGACCCCAGGTAGAGATCTAGATATTATAGATATCAATCACATCGTGTATGCAACTGGATATTTGGTATCTCAGATAATTCTGGGGCCAGCCAAGAACACCGACGGCCGACTGCAAAACAGAGTAAACAGCCCAGTACCCACATGGACGAAGAGAATTATGAAACGGACAGCCGACACTCGGCGTGAAATATCATTCTTAGCCGAGGCATCTTCTAAATCAATGCACACCAGTAAAGTTTAACGAAAGATATTCAATTTTGAACAAAAATACCGAATTGAAAATGACACAAGCAGGCTAACGATAGTTGAGAAGCTACAAGAGAAAATTCAAGCATAGGCTCAAAGAATTAGACATTACAAACGTAGAATAGACTTCCGTGTACAGAACCGGTTGTTTGAAACAGACGTGAAGAGATTCTATCGCAATCTGACTCAAAAACTGAATTGCAATGCTGTCACTCCTTCAAAAGATGACGTCGAAGCATTTTGGGCAGGAAACTGGGAGGAGAGCAGATCCTACAACAAAGACGCATCTAAGATTAAATCTGAAGTTGATGCTGCCAATGAACTTGTGGAAACTGTGGAAGATGTTCACGAATTCTCGGAAGGGAACCTCTTCCAAGCAATTAAGATCATGGGAAACTGGAAGTCCCCCGGGATTGATAAGATCCAGATTTATTGGATTGAGAAATTAACAGCATTACATTCTCATCTAGGAAAGGCTGTTAATATAATTTTAGAAAACCCAAAGGAACTCCCGGAATGGCTCACACGCGTCATCACGTATTTGCTATCCAAAGCGGGAGACAGGTCTCTGGCAAAGAAGTACAGGCCAATTACGTGTCTGCCAGAACTGTACAAAGTTATAACTGCAGCCATAGCTGACAAAATGTACAGACATGTATAGAAGAACAATCTGATGCCAGCTGAACAAAAAGGATGTCGTAAAAGCTCTTATGGCTGTAAGGAAATCTTGCTACTGAATAAAGTCATCTCGAATGACGTAAAGAAACGAAAACGTAATTTGAGCATGGCTTGGATTGACTACCAAAAGGCCTTTGATAGTGTACCATATGATTGGATTTTGAAGACCCTGGCGATTTATCGATTTCATCCTAGACTTATTGAATTTTGCAAGGCTAGTATGAAGTCGTGAAGTACCAGGTTAATAATACACAGCAGAAAGCAAGCAGTAGAAACCAGAAGTATTGAGATTAATGGGGGTATTTTTCAAGGAGATTCGCTATCTACTCTGTTGTTTTTCATTAGTTTGATCCCACTATCTAGACATTTGTCGCAAGCTGACTTTGGTTACAAGCTCCATGTTGATAAAAGGCCAGTATCACATTTGTTTTACATGGATGATCTGAAAATGTTTGCTAAGAATGAAGCGATTCTCTCTCAAATGCTGTCTGTCGTGAATGACTTTAGCAATGACATCTGTATGAAGTTTGGTCTTGACAAATGTGCAAAAATCAATTTAAAAAGAGGCAAACTGACAACGTCAGAGAGCATTGAAGTTGATATGATTCAAGATCTTGAGCCAGGTAAAACTTACAAATATCTGGGCATTGAAGAATGTGAGACCATCTCGAACGACACAATGAAAGAGAGAATTCGCAAGGAGTATTACAGAAGAGTGAGACTTGTCCTGCAATCTGCTCTGAACTCAAGGAATAAAATATCTGCAATTGGTTGTCTGGCGGTGCCTGTAGTCGAGTACAGGCACGACAGTTCAGTTTCGGACTAGTGGACTGGACTGAGCAAGAAATCCGCATCATGGATCGGAAAACCAGAAAACTGCTATCAATGCATCATGTCGCCCACCCTCGAGCTGATGTACATAGACTTTA